>JAQQAC010007890.1:32349695-32604418 GCA_029783875.1 Phataginus tricuspis | reverse complement strand
AAAAAAAACTGAAGGAACAAAACAGCAGCAGACTCACAGAACCCAAGAACGGACTAATAGTTACCAAAGGGAAAGGGACTGGGGAAGAAGGACGGGAAGGGAGGGATAAGAGGGTAAAAGGGGCTTTACGATTAACAGACATATGGTGGGGGGGCACGGGGAGGGCTGTACAACCCAGAGAAGACAAGTAGTGATTCTCATCTCACTACGCTGATGGACAGTGACTGAAATAGGGTTGGTGGGGGGGACCTGATGAAGGGGGTAGTTTAATCACCATAATATTGCTCATGTAATTGTAGGTTAATGATACCAAAATAAATTGTTAAAAAAAAAAAAAAAGATTGCTAGTGAAGGCTAGAATGTCTCCTAAGCCTGCACTCTAACCATTTCATATACTGACTCCCTAGTAGTGTCACAAGTCCTCACTTTTAGTCTAGATCATTTCCTGTACATAAGCTCCATCCTGACAAGCACTAATTAATTCCACTCTAAATTCACTCTTTCTAAAAAGATATGGATCCTTACCATATTATTAGCCAAGTTTCAAAAGCCAGGGAATACTTTTTATATGATCAATTAAAATATATAAGATATCTTGACTTTTGTCTCTCCAACAATAAGCTGTATTTTTTCTTGTTTAAGATCCATAGATATGAAAACACGATGAAAAAATTTTGTGAAACTAAAAGGAACATAGCATATGACACCAAAATTACTTTTCCAAGAACTTTTCAAGTATACTATTCAAGTTCAAAATAAAATTCACTGGGACACACATCTCACCACCATGGAATTCGACTTGGTGGCAGCCATAGACTCCACTTCAAGAAGCCGCAGGAGGCAGGCCAGGTGGGAGACCCCAAACACAGTCCCCCCAAAGTTCCGGGCCAGTCAGAGGCAAGAACAGCTAATAACTGAAAGCATGACCACGGCCGCGGCTGCTCCTCAGACTCCAGCTGCAGCAGCTCCAGGGACCGGGCATGGAGGCAAAGTACGGATGCACACTGGGCAAGGTCAAGAAGAAGAAGGAAGAGAAGGGGAAGAAGAAAGGGACACTCCACTGACGGGCCTGGGTGGGACTCATTAAACCTTCTCTGGGGCGGGGGAAGGATAAAATTCACTCCATATTTCAAATAACCATCAACATTTTCTGAGGTATCACTACCAAAGGAAGAACATGGACTCTACCTGGAAAATTTCCCACAAATGTAGTATCATATGTAGAGTACAAGAATGAAAATATGACCTCAGTAACATTTCTCCTGATTCTTTTCTTACTCTTCAGATTAATTTTCTTTCCTGATTCTTCTTTCATCCCATCCCCCATTATTGAGAGTACCCCTTTTCAACATGTAGTTCTCAATCAACAGCTTCTCCCAGTCAACAACTTCATACCAGAAGTCATAGAAATTACTTATCTATTCTTAACTTCAACTACTTCTATTATAGTCAAATCTAGTTACAAATTCTCCCTCTTCCACTCTCCAGTTTCTGATCTCTCTTGAATCACCTGACTACAGATACTTCAGGACTCTTTACATCCTTACATTTTAAAAGAAAATAAGGTTTTTCCAAAATTAGCCCTTTCTCTATTTACTTCATTATCTGTATTATTTGGCTATTAAATTTACAACTTTAATATAGCTTTTCTCCATTTAATCAAGAGGACTTGCCAATTGTTTACTGTGTTTCCTACTATCTTATTTTCCAGTTCCATAGCTATCACCCACCATATTCTGCGTTTTCTTGATTGCCTTCCTGAATTACCACAGTTCTCCAGCTGACCTTCCTACTTCCAGCCTACTAACTCTCTTCCATTCATTCTATACATAAATGTCAGTAAAGCCTCTTTCATACAATACACTCCACAATTCAAGAACTTTAGCTCCCCAGCACAACAAATCCAAAATTCTCAAACCAGCATTCAGGACCTTGTACCCCTTTAGACTGTCACTACTAAATATTTATCTTAAACAATTTAAGACAAACCCTAGAAAACCAACATCTTGATCTTCCATATCTGAATCAGAGCAATACACACTACAGATCCATAGAGAACACCTTCCACTTGACTTCAATTACTTACAGCAGGCAACGTGAATATATTACTTAATCTATTATCTTCTGAACATCTCAAATTACTATGAGAAGAACTCATTTTCAAAAGTTGCCCCTTCTGATCCACAAAATGAATATAGATACCCGAAAACAACATCTCAAATCATTTGTGAGAGTACAGAGAGGTAAAATATTTTTAAGGGTGAATTTGCCAGTATCTATAAAAGGTTTAAGTGAAAATATCCTTTAGCACAGCAATATCACTTCCAGGAAATCACCTATAGATATTCTCATAGAAGCAAACAAAATTATATGCAGAAGGATATTAAACATAACATTGTGGTAATGGTTTTAAAAATGGGATACATTTGAAATTTCCTTACTGTTTTTATACATCTGCACAATGGAATAGTATGCAGTGATTAAAAATAAAGAGCTGTATATTAATTGATATGGAAAGATGTTTAAAAATGGGAAAAAAAGCAAATTCTAAAACAATGCACATTATATTCTGCTTGTATAAGGAAAATGAATATATACTTGTAAACATAAGAAAATATCTAGAAAAAAATATACCAAACCATATTTGGTAGCTAATTCTGGAGAATGGGATTCAGGGGAAGAAACAAGGATTTTCACTTTTTGGAGTGTGTGTATATACACATACATCTAACTTAAAAAAAATAGTTTATTAAATTTTCATTTAAGAAAAAAGGAGGAGCACAGCAAAGACTCTTAACTTTGGGTGAATATAATTGATCCTGATTATCCAAAGTGCAGGAAATAGGAGTTACTCAAAATGCTTAATGAGAAACATCCATTCATTCAACAATTATTTATGGAACACTTACTATGTGTCAGGCATTACGCCTGATGATACTGACATAACAGTGAACAAGAATGACCTAGCCCATGCTCCCAAAGAGCATACAAAAAGGGTTTTTGGTTTCCCTTTTTACAGTTTCCCCTGTAAGAATCACTCTAACTTGCAGGTCTGTATTCTCATTATGCCTATTATGCCTATGGTTTCCCATAAAGCAGACACAAACAATAATTCTATCAAACAAAAACAAAGACTTAAAAATTAACTCCTATTTCCTACATAATTTTTTAAATTATTAGAAGCACAATTAATGGAAAGAACAGTTCAACAAGCACCCTTTCAAATAAACAAATAAGAAGCAACCTAGACGTTAAATGAAGTTTAAGGGTAATTAAGAACATTCAGAGAGGGAAAAATGTTCTAGAAAAAATTTTTTTCACTGATTTATGTACGTTGACTTAATTTTTCTACAAGAACATGTATTATATAATAAGTAAAGCTGCTCTTGAAAAGAACACTCTATTGCAACAACAAATTAGCTACTGCATAAAATTCAACTCCTGATCCCATTATACCAGCCCCTTTATTGTCTGGCCTTATTGAGACTCCTTGTTTTGTCAGCCTGAAACCCATTTCCCCTGCTACTAGAACAGCATTCTGGGACTTCTTACAGGGGAACCACTGCTCCTCACCTCCTAGGGTGGACCCAATTCCCCAGTCTTTGCCAGTCCGTGCTTTCTATCCCCTTGGCCACAACAGTTCCATGGCAAAGACATGACCCTCACAGATCCAAACCAAAACCAATCCTGAAAAGAGGGTAATTTAAGTGAGGCTATCAAAATGACTATAATATACTGACATATTTATTGTAATACAGCTAAAATTTCTAAAAAGAACTTTGTAATAGAATTTTCATTTACTGTGGCAGTGAAATAGGCATTAATTACCTTTTGTTGAAATATACAACAAAAAATGAACAGCAACAAAAATACATTATAAAATTCCCATTTCTAAGAAACTGTTAAAATTTCATGCTTGACTCAAAGAGCAAGAATGTTGAATCATATCCTGTTAGAATAACTAAGTATAAAAACAGTAAGAAAATAAAGGTTATCAGGCATATATGTTAATCACATCTCCCCTGAGAAAATTTTTAAGTTCAAAGATAAAGACTCTTATGAGTAGAATAGTATGAGGCACCTAAAATGCCAGCATACTTTAAAAACACTTGAGATACATTTATTTTAAATAATTGTGGTCAAAAAATAATTTTATTTTCAACACAAAGTAATCTATAGAGTATATTAATAACTTACAGGGAAAAAAAGTTCAACTTAATATGAGAAAGTAAAACTTAACCATCAGGATTCCTAAGAGTAAAATGGGCTATCTTGTAAAACAGGGACCTCTCCTTCTCTGGACCTCAGCTAAAACCAAAACCCTAATTCTCTGAAAACAAGACATCCTTGAAGAATTCAACAGATGTGCCAGCTGTTTTATTTCTTGAAAGTGTATAGCTGAGCACATAAAATAATCTGTTGCTTTTTTTTCCTAGCATTGCACAATGTTCCTGGCCTACAAAGCACATATTGTACCTATTATCATAATTAAGCATTTGACAGCATTGTTATAAGAATCTGTAATATTCATCTCCAACTAAATGCATATATAAATTTTTCTGTCTTCAAAAGGCCATGGATTTCAGTAGTTAAGTATCATATATATTTTTTCCACAAAGTCTAAATACAATACATTTCCTGAACTTTCAGCTTTCAGTTTCCTGTTCGTCAATGGCTACAACTCCAGAGGCAACACATAAACACACCCCAGCCATGGTATTTCCACTTTTGACAACAGTGGACATAAACTTAATATGACCAAATATAACTATGATACACAGAACTGGTATACAGCAGCTAACATAGCAATGGCAGGGATTTAATATAATTTACAAAAATGGAAATACAAATTTATTACCTCACAAGAATGAAAGTAACAAAAACCAATTATCTCTTTCTCAACATATAAGAATTGCAGGGCTTACATACCTAAGGAACCCAAATACAAAACAAGTTGCAGATCATAAGAGAAAAAAAATCTTTCTCCCTTCAGAAAAATCAAGACAGGAAAAAGAAACCAAATCATGGGAAATATAAATAAGTGATCTGATACGAAGCACTGAGGACATGGAAAACTTTTACTTGTATAGACATGTGTGGACTATACAATGCAACTTTAGTGTTTGAAAATGATAAAGAAAAATTAGTATTTTAGTAAAATGAATCTAGTCCAGAAGTATCTTTTTTTTTTAAAGGACTATGCCTATATGAGCCAAGGTCTGGGACATCTCTGTGGAACCCATGCCATTCTTTCTTTAACCATGGGAAATAATACAGAACCTGATTACCAGCTACAAAATGATTTCACGATGAAACTGTGCTTAAAGTGACTAAATAGTATTCATACACCATGAAAAATTTCAAAAGGCAGGGAGGGCATCTTGTCAAAGTTTAAACAATATATTTCAAAGGAAGAAAAATGGTGTGATAGTGATACCATGATTAGGAACTGACATTATATATACGAGAAAGAAGTACCTGCTCTGTAAAAAGGGGAGTATTTACTGAGCAAGTAGAGTGACCAGACACTAAGGTTAAGGCTTTGTGGGTATTGTATCATACCATATCTAGGTAGGAAAACAGTTTAGAAGAAAACAATGTGTAAATAAGTTCCTCACCATTATATGTGGCATATATTAAAATGTTAAGAGACTTATGCTGGTGGACAGTGACTGTAATGGGGTATATGGTGGGGACTTGATAATGGGGGGAATCTAGTAACCACAATGTTGCTCATATAATTGTATATTAATGATACCATAATAAAAAATAATAATAACAAAAATAAAATAAAATAAAATGTTAAGAGACTGAGGAAGATGTACACATAGAGATTACTGTTAGAAATACAGGGTTGAGGACTGAGATGACAAGTCCAACAGTTCCCAACTTTTCATATTAATCTTACCATCCCATCAACCACTCCATAAAAGAACCTGAGTTCCACCATGATAGAAACAGAAAGTCCACTTGCTTTGAGAATCTTATATATGTTTACAACACCACTATATTTATAACTCTAAAAATGAAAGAAAGAAACTCTTTTATTCTTAAATCAAATTTTGGAGTGTTGCTTTTAAATATTACTTGAAGAACAGCAATACTCATTCAAGAAATGTAATCATGGGCTTCTCATTAAGAAGGGTGAAATATTATCACATTATTCCTGGTAGTTAAATTATTTTTTTATCTTGGCATTTAATAGCGATAGTAGAAAAATTATTGGTAGTACTAGTGTAATTCCCACCCACCTGGTTACGAATCACATTAGGATGACAGTAAGAAGACTGCCCTACTTTAGCTTGAAAACGTACAGGCCTGCTCATTAGTATTAGCTCTGGTGTTAAGCATATGACTTTATTTTGTCTGAACCTCAATGTCCTCATCTGTAAAACAAGATGGCTGGACTAAGGATATTTCTCTCCCTTCCTCTCTTTCTCCCTCTTCTGGCCCTTTCCACTTTATAGCTTTGGTGATTTAGGATCTCGACTGGGTTTTTGAGGACAGAGAGGAAAACAGTAGCAGAAACCCAACAACTTTGGAGAAAAAGAACAAGGATTATGTAAATAACTAGAATACAGAGAGAAAAAGAGAAAGCCAAAAAACACATGCATACAAAAAGAAATGGATAAATTAAAGAGGCACAATTAAAGAGGAATAAAAAGTCATGAGCTCCAGTATAAAAAATTACTTTGAATAGAAGTTTTAGTTACACTGAAATCAGGATAGACAGTGAGCAATGCTAGAGCTACAGACTTAGAAGTGTTATCTATAACATACAAGAATGCTTCACAAATAACCCAAGAAATCCTCCCAGTTCTCTCAGTACTGGAAAGATGTCATACTCCCTGGCTTACCCATTCATAATTCTGCCCCATATAATCACCCACTATTTTCCAATAGGTTATTACCTCCAGCCAATTTGGCTTCATCATTTCAAATAAACTTAAGATATCACCCCTTCATTATCACTCAATGTTCTATCTGAAATACATTCTCCCATCTCTCAACTTACAGTAATAATTTATCATGTTCTAATCATGTCTGAGGCACCCTTCTAAATGTTTGACATGTATTAACTCATTTAATTCTCCCAACAATCCTAGGAAGGAAGTTAAGTAACCTATGATTACACAATAGCAGAGCTAGGGTTCCAATACGGGCAGTCTAGCTCCAGGAAGCCTTTCCTCTTAACTTGCTAACTATAACTAGCCCTTCAAAGCTCAGGTCAAGTTCTGCCATCTTCCTAAAGCTGTCATCTGCTTAGCAATTACTACTGCCTCTTGAGTCCTTTAGTAAACCACTCATTTGCCACTTACCACTGGACCTAGGTGGTTACTTTTCTTTCATGCATGTGTTCTATCTTTTCTAACAGGATTTTGTCTTATTTATTGTGACACCTCTACTTAGAACCTAACAGAACTTAATATCAGGAACACAAAAGTGGTTATTAATGAAACCAAAGTGGTATTTAACATCCATTGAAAACATATACCAGGCTCTGGGCTAAGTGCTTTATACACATTGTCTCATGTAATTCTCACAACAACCCTGAGGTAAGTATTAATATTACCCCTCTCCAATATTATAGGTGAGGAAACTGGGCTTAGAGAAGGTAAATATCTTTCTTGTTCAATATCACAAAGTGGTAGTGGTAGTCCTACTCAAGTGTTAAGAGTCTATACGTTACTCTGTTAATCTCCAGCATACCACAAAACATCTTGAAGAAAGACTCAGTCCTAACAATTCAGCTCAACCAGCACTTACTCTGTAGCACTACACTGAACACTAAGGATCCAAAATTAACGGTGCAGATACTGCCCTCAAGAAATTCAGATTCAGAGCCAAACTTTAGTATCAATGGCAGAGTCACCATCATCAAGACTTAAGAGATATTTAACTTATATTTTAAATCAAAATATCAAAATAATCCTTAGAAACCCTCTTCTACACCATTCCTTCTCCCTTCAGGCTTGCTCATTCCCTCTGCCCTACAACTCATCTCTCTAGTTTCCATATTAAGATTAGAAGGGTACTATTAATCAACTATTAGGCTATTAGGATTAAATTTAATTCTGTGATAGCTCAGACTCAGGGGTTTATTTGATGAATCCCTTGTCTATAATAAAACAGAAAAAAAGCAGTAGCAAGAAGGAGCAAAAAGAGGGGTATGAAAGTCACACTGTAAAGTGTAGATGATAAGAAAAAGCAAGAAAAGCAGGAAAACAGACAAAAACAGAAGGGGAAAGTAAGAGACCAGAATAAATTCAGTGGAGAGACATGGATAAATGAAGACACTAAAATTTAACTCATTTCATGAATGCTGACTCTTAATTTCTTTTCCTAATCTCTACAGGAAACTAAAAATATACATATATGAAATATCCACTGAAAAACCTTTAACCAGGAACAGTATATAAAATTAGGAGTGTTTTTCTGAGAAACCACTCATTTTAGAATTTTGGAGCTGCAAAGAGACCTTAAAACACTTTCTAATCCAACCAATTCATTTTACAACTGAAATAAGGCTCAGGAAGGTTAAGTAATTTTAACTTGCCCAAGATCATGTAGTTACTTAGTAGCATCCCTCCTGAATCTCATTCCAATGTCTAGTCTTACTTTTTAGGAAGCAGGCTTCCTTGGAATGGAGTATTTTTCTCCTCCATTTTCAATTCTCAATAACCATTTAATTTCTGCATAACCATCTCAGAATCCCCACATTATTCCTAGTTCCCATAAAAGAAAATAATCAGATATTCTGGATTATCTAAAACAATATAGAATCTCATTCTCTTATTACCAAAGTTAGTAATCTTAAATTGGGTCTTGGTTCCTTCCTACCAGGAGGAAATTCAAACATTTCCAAGAAGAGCAGAAAGAAGAAAGATCTCCATAAACTGACTAAAAACCAACCAAATTAATAAACCACAAATTCACCTGGAAAGAAATTAGCCCCAAGACCCCTGAAAGCTGGATGACAGATAGTGAGACAAGCAATGGGTATCACTTATTTTCCCCTTTCTATTTTATATATTCTCAAGTATCCTCAGGCACCTATCTTTCTAACAAGTGTCAATTCCAGGAGGCTGTAAAGAAAGGAAAAGTAATAAAATATATTACCATGTCACTTGCAGCAAAGGTGGCTTTTTGATAGGAACTATCTTGGCCAGGAAACATGGAACAAGGGATAGGAGACTTTTAAGGTAAACCCAGAGATCTCTACTTTTAGCCATAAAAACACCAGGAAGTCCTTAAAATGTGTTATATACACTCAGTATTTCCTCTACTGCAAAGTATTTTGGAACTGGAAGGAACTCATCCTGGGCTATTCCTATGGTCTAAGAAAGTCTTCTGTTTACACACCCCTTGATAAACTGGGTCCTGCCAGTCACTACTCACCAGGTTATTGGAGTTGAGTGACTTGGAAATATATAACACCTTGGTTTTAACATAATGATTACCTAGGGACTTAAAAATTATGTGTCTGCCTATAAGGCTGACTGAAGCCTTCTCTGGAAGGAAAGAAAATGTCTTGTTTTACTTTAGGAACACAGCTTACCTTCGATTGTGAGAAGTTCATTATAGACTAAAGGTAACTTCCTGCTTTAAAATGTTAACCAAAGTAGGAAGACTGCAGTGGAAATAAAAAGGATAAAAAGATATATTATAAAACAAAATGATTTTAATGACTTACTTGAGCTTAAGAAGAAAAAGGAGAGTAAAAATGACCAGTAAGAATAATAGAGTCATTTAACAGCTAAAAAGGAAAGGGGAGAAGATAAGTGTTTTTTGCCTTGGGGCTGGGAGTGTTGGGGATGTGTAGCTGCTTCAGAATGGTTTTTAAACATATTTTGTTTCAAGATATAGGTGAAATTTTGGGTCTCAAGTTTGAAAGTGTTCAAATTTAGACAGAGATACAGATTTGGGGACACAAAAGCACAGCAATGATTTAAGTTTTGAGAGAAAGAAAAGGCAACAGAAAAACTTTTACAGAACAGAAACTCTCAGATACTACACTTTGAAAATAATTTAACTTTCCAGATGAATTTATTCTATAGATATAGAATATCTGGCCTAATTTATTCTAAATGAAAAGTTTAAAAAAATCAATCTTTCTTTTCCAGGCTATGAATTGACAGAAAGATGCTAAGGATAAATATATATATATATGTGGTTGCATAATTACCATTATGACTCATATTCATAGTTTCATATATATATATATTATATAGTTTCATAATTTGTTCAAAGTCAAATTAGTCTACAACCTAAAACACACTGCTTTTTAAGTTTTCTATTTACAGCAAAACTTGAAAAAAATGAGAGAAAAATCTGGTGCACCAATACTACTACGATTTTACAATACTTGTGAAATTCAACAATTTTAAAAGCATGTTAACAAAATGCTGATAATAAACCTGAAGGTTTACTATACCATTCTCTACAGTTTTGAATAGTATGAAATGTCCCTAATAAAAAGCCTAAAAAAGGCTACCTACAGATATTTTTTTAATTCTATCTACAGTTAATTTAAGGCTTGACCACTCCAAACAAAATTCTAACAGATAAAAAATCTTTCATATAATGTTTTGTTCATTCTCAGTAGATCAAATAAGTCTTAATGTGTGTGAAACAGAGAAAAGACCATGTCTGTCATTTCAGAGGAACATATATTAAATGGAAAAAGTCCTTTTAGCCATGTTGGTTGATGTTGAATATTTGTCATTTTTCCCTTCAATGAACTTACAATTTTTGTTGAAGAAAAATATATTCTGTATAGCCATATAAAATAAACATATAGTTTTGATTAGTAAAGGCAAAATAAACATTTATTCCCAGTATCAATGATTAATTTGCTCAACTTGCTGGTTAGTCCTATTCAAATATCTTCCACTCTAGTAAATAAATAAACATAGATGCAAATAAATAGACACAAAAAAAAATTTTTAATGGACCAATACCTGTAAATTATACCTAATCATAAATTGTAGAGAATACATATGTAAAATTACATGAAATGGAAAAATTGAATGTTCTTAACAATTATCATAGTTTATGCTATGATTTAAATAGATGTAATTTAAACCATATCACTCTACTGAGACTATGGCAGTAGTAAAACTCAGAGAGAGCAACAAATTCACTACTTAGATTTACCACTTCCCGATAACCAAAAATAGTTTAAATGGTTTACAAGTACCAATCTTACCCTATGATAAACAGCACCACCCAAGAATAAGAACCAGATTTGTTTGCCTTCTCTTCATTTGATAAGTTCCAAGACAGTAAAGACTGTACATGCCTGTGCAAAACCTAGCACACTGTAGGTGTACAGCTCCTAACAGGAATATCACCACCTTCAACTCCCAGAAGACTATTGCTAGCTATCAATCTCATTTCCTAGGTGACATGCACAGGATAACAAAATAAAGCAAGGCTTCCTTGCTGGCAGTTCTACCTTGAATCACTTTCAGGATCCTATTTCTTCTAACAGAATTATGTCATCATGGAACTTCAGATAGAAGCAGCATAAATACATATATGTAGAGACAAAAGACAGTAAGTGATTCTCTTTTTCTACTACATTGTTAAATTAAAGCATTGTTTAATTCTGAATTGAGGTATTTCACTTTTTGCAGATAAGATCATTTTCTTCAACAAATTTTTGTAGCTTTTTCCCTATCAAAGTAAAAATTGCACACCATAAAATGCACAGATCATAAGTATTCAGCTCAGTAAGTTTGAACAAGTGTATACACCAACAATTGGTGAATCTAGACCTTCCTTGCACTAGTCTTCTAAGTTTTATGTAAGTTAAAAATTATGTGAAAATAAAAATTACCTAAAAAGTGTATGCTGGAAAGAAAAAACTGAAGGAACAAAACAGCAGCAGACTCACAGAACCCAAGAATGGACTAACAGTTACCAAAGGGAAAGGGACTGGGGAAGATGGGTGGGAAGGGAGGGATAAGGGGAAAAAAGGGCTATTATAATTAGCACACATAATGTAGCGGGGGTGGGAGTGGGGTGGGGGTTATGGGGAAGGCAGTATAACACAGAGAAGATAAGCAGTGATTCTATAACATCCTACTATGCAGATGGACAGTGACTGCTATGGAGTATGTGATGGGGACTTGATAATAGGGGGAGTCTAGTAACCATAATGTTGCTCATGTAATTGTATATTAATAATAGCAAAAAAAAAACAATAGATAATAAATAAAACAGCCTTATCTGCGCCATAAAAAAAAGTGTATGCTGGAATTACCATCACTCAAATCAAGCTATAAAATATTTCCATTTCCCTAGAAATTTCCCTTTTGCCCCTTTCCAGTCAACCATAGCCCTTACCCAGAAACCATTGTCCTAATTTCTACCACCATACCTAAGTTTTGCCTGTTCCTGTATTTTTTTATAAATGACATCATGGAGTACTTAGTACTTACTTGTAGCTGGCTTCTCTTAAGCTAAAATGTCTGAGATCAATCATGCTGTTATATGAGTCAGTAGTTCATTTCAAATGCGCAAAAAGCTACTTATGAAAATTTGTATCAGTCTTTTCTTGGACATGTATATATCTTATTCCTGTTGGTACAGTAAGTTTTCATTTAAAAAAAGAATAGGTTTCACATATAAATAAGCCTGGGAGGTAGATGGACTGATTTATATGTGCACATATACATACAGCATATATATATATATATATAGTTATAATGCTGTATATATATAGTTATATATAAAATGCAAATATGTGTGTGTGTGTGTGTGTGTATAAATACATAGATAGATGAACAGCTTCTGAGAAGGCCACCTAGGACCAACAAAGATATTTTAAAACTTACAAAGTTCATAGTGAAAATAAATCTAAGATGGGAAAGATGACTATCTCAATTTTTCTTAGTATTATATTTTGACCTAAGAATAATTCAAAAGACAAATTTTTCTCTCCATGTAAGTTACCCTGTTCTGCTTCAATACCTTCTTCTCATAACAAATCCTCTTCCCAAACTAGAATTTCAAAACATTTAATGTTACCATCTACCACATCATAATTCTCTATGCTAGGGACAAAACCCAAGATATGTGTTAAGATTACAAGATTTTACTTTATTGTCTCGCTTTAAAAAGAAATAATTTCATTGGTTAATATTTAACATGGGTAAAGAACATTCCATCCTCATTCTGAATATATTCTGAAAAGGACTCCATCTCTAGGATATTTTCTCCATTCCAAAAAGTAATTTACTACAGCATTAAGTTTGTGAGATAGAGACATTTTGACGTTCAAGTTCCACTGTATAATTTCCAACTTACATTAAAGGAGGTTCTTTAATTTCCAGAGATAACATATTAAGAAACATATACACAAATCTAATTTTTGCAGAGATCTGTTTGAAAATCCCAACCTGCTTTTAATAATCAGGTGATCATTTTCAGGGGACTAAGAGTGGCTCCTCGTTTAACATTATCTTTAAATTGCCAAGATGGAGGCAGAATGCCACAAAGCGTTCTGGAAATTTACCATTGCCTGGTTTAGGAAGGATCTGCAACTACAAAAAGGAAAAACAACCCTTTTCTAGCCTTTGATCTTTCTACATCTTTTATTCCTCCTTCCAAAAAGTGAAAATTTTCAAACATACAATAAAAATGTAGTACATCTGAAATCTTAAAGAACATTCTCAGCATTTTTCCCTAACTTTCATAGATATAAAACTAAAAACCCATTATTTCACTCTGAAAATGCATCATTTTCATTTTTTTAATAACTATCTTTTTCTAAAAGAAAACAGCCTTGATTAACTAAATGTTACAAAAATGACAGCAGCTCCAAATAGCTACAATCCCAACTTTCAATATCTTTTTGCATGATTTTTTTGGAGAACTAAAATAAAAGTTTATCCTTATTTTGTAAATGTTTTTCTTCTAGACCAGAGTAGAAAACAGGTACAACAAACGTATAGCCCCATACTCCCTCTGGTGGTCCCTCACTCTCATTAACCAGATGTTTTTCAAAACACTGGAATACTACATTCAGCATAAAATAAACTTGCCCCATTTAAGGATTATAGTCTTACATGTATAAGATTCAGCCTTCAGCCACGTACAGGGCAATTTTCATCATAACAACCTGGGATGTACAAATTATTTTGATACTTGAATTTTAGTGTTTCAAATATTACTAAAATATCCTTAAGGAGTAACCTAACTACACAGACTGCAGTTACATGGTTAAATAAGGCTGTATCTAAATTATCTTAACCTGTCTCATTTGGCAAAACTATCTTGTACACAATAAACATCTCATTTACAAATTAAATCACATTTAAGTGGCTACTGTTTTTAAATCAATAGTTATATGATTTACATAGTAACATCCACCCAGTCTCTGATGCTTGTAGATTTAATTTTCTTTACACTTTTGGGGATATAATGTCAAGTTAAAAATGCACTGTAGAAAAATCAAAAAATGTAAAATAATGAAACACAAGATCTAATTATAATCAGCTAGGTTAGAAGTTCAGATAGTTCCAGAATTACGAAACAAAATATTTAATTGTTCAGCATTATAATTACAGAATTTAGTGTGCCAAAACATGTACAATACAGATTCTTCTTTAGGAATTGTGAAATTTTATATTAAAGGCCTTTAAAGGATATTCTTAATATCAGGTATTACAAGCATATTACTGTTAAATAAAGCAGTCTAATGGTGTCATTTTATTTCTGTTCGAATTTAGCTACATTTTGTGGCTATATTCATTCAAAAATCTTTGCTCATCCCAAACTGAAAAGGAGCCACACCTGAGATTAACTAACAAAAAAACTCTCCCAATGTTTATTTAGTGCATGTGAGAATTCAGCTGTTAATTAATTTTGAAGCTGAAATGTGCTTCATAATTTTATAATATGGTCTACCACAAGTTAAAGTGGGCAAAAAAACAGTAAATAAAATATCTAAAAACTGAATCTGAAAGCGAGCTTTTAATTAACAGGCATTTTTATAGTTAAAGTTCCTAAGATATGCTTTTTGTAAATAAAACTATGAAATATAATTTTATGATATGTGGTATATTTATCATAGGATAAAAATTATAAAACTTTAATTACACATAATAAAATATATTCCTATCTCTACTTTAAAGAGAAACTATATAAATTAAGCAAAACAATGAGCCCCACTTGTAAGATTCCTCACAACTATTTATATAGAACAAAACTCACTCCACATGAGGACAAGTCACTGTTCAACCAATCGACCCTCACTAAGCATCAAAAGCCAACTCAACTTTTAATAGCAGTAGCTTCTACAACTACACAAAGAGTATGTTTTCTTCTGCAGACTGATTTGTTCTAAGCTAAGAAACCTTTAGGAAACGAAATAACCCAAAGTACATATTCTTTTCCAACCCAAGAATAAACAGAAAATTGAAGATTTAAACAGCTAATCCAATATTTTAAGTTTTTCATGTTTGAAATGGTTAAAATTAATGTTTTAAAAAGAAATTCACTCAAAACTTCCATAACTAAAAAAAAAATTCCCATAACAAAAAAAATTAAAAGACTCAGAAACATACTTGTTCTGTTAAAAATGTTGGAAAGACAAAGACCAGGTAACATATAAGCCTGCTGTTTTAAAGAATAAAACATTTTATAAGACTGTCTTTGATTATCTTTCTGATTCCAAATAGTCACAACTAGGCAACTGGGTAAAGAGTTTGGCTTTAAATGGTGTTATTGGTTAACTAAATAAATAAGTAAAATTAACATTCAATGAAACACTAATAGCATAATTAAATCAAAATCACAACTTCGTTCTTTAAGACGTTAAACCTCCATCTCAAGTATAAATCATAACCAAATACAGATAACAAACAAGTCACATTAGAAAAAAAACTGAGTAAATCAAGTGTTTCCCACAAATGTCAATCACCTTCATTTAAGAAGATGTATTTTTAAAACACATTTTACAATAATTATATTTCTAAAATATATCTAAAATATAAAATAAATACATTTTAAATTATTATGTATTATTTTTAAATATATTTTTCCTATAGATGCCCTAAATTGGTCAGGGCCATAACTGCATATTGGTAAGTGGAGGTCAGCTGGGAGAGAAAAAAAACAGAAAATGCTAAGTAGAAGTATGACAAAAATTTCCCGCAAAAGGAAGAATTTTTTTCATGTCTATCCTTGAATTTTGATTCAAATACCAAGAGAAAAGGCTACTATAATTCTCTAAAGTAGAAACCCTTTGGCGGGGGAGGGCGGCAGAATTCCACAGACTATTAAAAATACTTAACCGAAGTATGCCTTAACTTTTCCCTTGTCTACAATCTAAGAAAATGGAAAGACAATGAAAATAAACACTACGGTCTACCCTCTGAGAGGCAAAGAAAGCTCCCATTCAACGCTAAGCCTTATTCCGCTGGAAAACATACTCCTGAAAAGTAAATCCAAAACCACGAGCTCAAACTACTTCATGCAGAATTTCTGAATGGCGGCCAAACGTTGTACACGCTGTCCTGAGCCACACTGAAGGCTATCTAGAGTTCTGCATTCTCCATTTACAACACGCTTACTGTGCTTTCGCCACCACTGCAGAACTGATTTTTTTAAATGAGACTAAAATGTTCCTCCTGCCTCGTCGAGCAACCACCCCATGGCTTTTCGTCAATACTGGGTTTGAGTCCTATGTTTCGCCAGCACACCTTTTTAGACATCAGTAAGGGGGAAGGCGTTGGACGTCCCAGGAGTGTACTGAGTAAAGAAGGAGCCCTAAAGCAGGTTTTCACTGGCGTTTACCTAGCACTCGAAAACATCACCTGTCAGAACTGCGCTGCGCTGACAGCCTCCCAGAGCGGCTGAGAGCGAGGATGCTGTTCCCAGTCACTTGTCCCATGGCGACAGGTGAAGGCGGTGAACGCGCACCTACACCCACCGCCCCGGGAGTGCAAACCGAAAGCGAGGAGCGCAGCAGCGAGGCCCTCTGCTATCCTCACCCTCCACGGGCCCACCAGGTGATCGACGCTCCATCGCGCCCGCGGCATCCCGGCGCACGGCTCACCCCGGCTCGACTTCTCCCGCCGCCCGGGCCCCGGAAGGCGAAGTTTGTCTCTCGCCCGCGGCGGCTGCTGCTCACGCGCCGCCCGGCTCGCTCTCCGCGGGTCCCACCGCCTGCTCCGGGCGGCCCCGGTCAAGCGTGCCGGGCCTCGGGCGCGTCGGGGGCTGCCGGCCGGAGCCGGGACCTGTCACCCCGGGCGGGAAACAAAAGCCGGGTGAGGACAAGCGGGCTCGACCGGCCTCGTCTCCGCGAGGAGGAGCGCGGCGGGGGCGGGGAGCGGCTCCCTTAGCCGCCGGGCTCCGAGTCTCCCGGAGGGAACGCCAACCCCGCGACCCGGAGGGGCGCGGAGGAGCCTGGTGGTGGGGCTGGGGGCCTCCATGGCGCTCGCCTCGAAGCTTCCCAGGCCCTGCTGGCTCCCACGCGCCGCCGCCGGGCTGGGGAGCCGCGTGAGGGGGCGGGGAGGCAGCGCGGCGGCGACCCGACCGCGAGGAGGGAATTCGGCTCCCGGGCGCCGCGGCCGCCCGCCCCATCTCTGCGGCCATGGCGCCGATACCTGTCGCTGCGGTGGCTTGTGGGCTCGTTCTCTCTCCGCCTCAACCGCGCGCCGCTCGCTCCTCTGCCCGCCCAGCAGGCCGCCCGCGCACCAGCCGCCGCCGCCCGAGACTGGCAGCGCCCACGAACCGGCCTGAATCCCCCGGGCAGCGCCCGGCGCTGTCCCGCCCTCGCCGGCCGCAGGACCCGCCTTCAATAGGGCCCTGGGGCTGTCAGTCCGCCCCCAAAAGGCGCGCGGGCTGTCGCTCCGCCTGTCCGGATTGGTGGCCGCGCGCGGTCTATGCAAATAGAGTCCCGCCTCCGTCCATTTGCACCTCCGCCTTAGTGTAATCTCCGCCTCTCCACGCTAGCCCACGTGTCTGGCCCTTGCTCTTTGTCGGGGGCCTGAGGGAAGGGATGGAGGAAACTGACGGACACCCCCTCACACCATCACTTACCTCCAGAGAAATTAATGCCTAAACAAGCTAGTTGACCACATCTAAATCGTCTCTATGAAAGCTCTACCTTCAATCTGTCCATCAGCGTGCCCTGCCCGGAGTATGGAAAGAGGTAGCCAGGCTGTTTGGGTCAGGTAAGCAGATTAGGTTAGACCCAGGAAACAATCCCAGGAAGGCAAAGATGCCCAGCTGGGACTGGGAGAAATCCCGTCTTGAGAACCAATTTAGCACATATCACTTCCCTCTAGACACTCAGTGACTGAAAACTATGCTTTCCTTTGGCTTTCAACCTTATAAACATGAGCTCCCAGGCAATGGCGACAGCAAAGGCCTTAAAAATGTTTTGTGTTCTCTGTCTGCCCCACTCCTCACGGGCCAACGATAGGCCTGCCGATCAAACTCACTTCCAGAGGGGCTCAGGCCCTTCTAACTCAATGGCCTCCTCTGAGTAGCTTCCATAGAGATTCACAGGAGGGGACTGCACGTGGGCCTTAGGGAATAGCTAGCTCAATGCCCTCATTTTTGAGGTAAGAGACCTAATGCCCCATAGCTATGGGACTTAGTAGTTACCTATGGAAACCTAAAGTCTCATAGCCAGATTAGAAGCCACATCTCAAAATTTCAAATCTGCTCTCTGTACTATATCACGTCTGTAATGTAGATATTTATGAAGAGTCTCTTCTGCAACTTACCATCCCTGCCTTTAAGATGTGGTGCCTATAGGAAAGACAACTTGAGTCGACAGTGAAACCTCCTCCAGGGCAAGAGCCCTGTCTCAGTGCCTATAAGTTTCCCTTTTTACAAGTAGGGACTCTGTAGCATCTGACTACACTGATGCAATGGGGTATGGGGGAGACTTGATAATAAGGGTGAATGTAGTAACCACATTGTTTTTCTTGTGAAACCTTCATAAGAGTATATATCAATGATACCTTAATAAAAAAAAAGTTTCCCATTTTACCATATGGCTAGGGAGAGTCCCTGAAACAATTTATTCATGCATTAATTCAGCAAGACACTGGTGCCGCTCTGCATACTAACACCAATTGATTAAGCATCTACAATGCTTATTAACAGCAAGTATTAAGCACTGCTATGCGCAGGGTTTACAAAGGTGAAAAGACCTTGTCCCAGCTTTTGAGGACTTTAGCCTTAGGAGACAGTGCCATCCACATTGCATGTCATTATGCCTCATGTTACAGGGACTGTGACAGATATCTGCATAGGGCACAGTGGAAGCCTCCAGGGAGGGAGGAATTGGCCCTTCCTGGAAGAGTCAGGGAAGGCTTCATTGGAGAGGTGACACTGGAGCTGAGTCTTAAAAGATGATGTTGCTGGACAGAGGGATGTTGAAGAAGGAAGGGACCCTGGGCACTTGGGGACCATGAGCAAGAGGCATGGAGACCTGGAAAAGCCTGGTAATTGAGGGAACAGTGAGGAGCTGTGTGGGCAAATCTGCAGGGCTGGGTGGCCATGTCACATGCTCTGGGACGAAGCTCTTCCAGGAGGAAGACAGAAAGGCCCGGGAGGCTGCCAGACTGTGTTGTAACACACCGCAGCAAACAACAGGCCCTGTAGATACAGCTGCAGGATTTTTTTCTAGGCCAGAGTCTGTGGGGAACAGTCAGTTCCACAGTTCTGATGGCAGCCCGGCTAGCCCCACCCACTCTCTCAAAAAACCACTCCGGTCACTGCACTTGCCCTCCTTGGCATTTGGAAATGTGTATGCTTGCAATTTCCCCAAACATTGCTGCCTTTCAGCATTCAATGATACCATGGCCTATGGCTGCAACACCTGAGTGTGGGATGAGCAGAACTTTCCTAATGCACTGAGCAGGTCTCTGCAGGGCTTGTCAAGCAAGGCTGGCTTCATGGGCACGTGATCCGTGCATGGTTTAAAGCTCTGTTGTCACCTCTTGGGACTCAATAATTTTTCAACAAGGGGCCCCACGGTTGCATTTGCAATGGGACCTGCCAATTATGTAGCCAGTCCTGACCTGTCACTGTGTCCCCTGGGAATGCCTGTGATACTCCTCAAACCATGTCGTTTTAAAGCACATGGCATTCACTAGATTTGTTCACATTTGTATCCCTTAATTCTCACATTGCCAATGTGGGGTCGGCCTGTGGTACCAGTCACATTTATTAGTTGAGAAAACTGAAGTTTGGCAACTTTATCCAGGTGGCACAGCTAAGAAGTGCAGAGCGTGTACTTGAACTCAGCCCACCCAAGCCCTATTCCATCACTATGGAGCTACCTCCATGTTGGTTTTAGAATCCTTTCAAAGGCAGATTTGTATATGAAGGATAGACTCTTTCAGAGTCAGAACACATGGTGAAGTAGATATATGTCATTCCATGACTGCTTATCACCTTTTGAATAGTTTTTATTAATTTTGAAAAATTCTCAGCCATTGTATGTTCAAATACTGTTTCTACATCTTTTCCTCTTTCCTTCTGGGCCCCCAACTGAAACACATATTAGACCTTCTCACTATATCACTTTCTTCTGAATTTTCTATCTTTTGTCTTTCTGTGCTTTGTTATGAAAGTTTCTTCTGTTTTGCAGTTCACTAACTCTCTCCAGCTCTTTAAAAAATTTTCATCTTAGACCCATCTATTGAGCACTTAAATTTGTTCTTTGTTTTTTTTTTTAGTTCTAGAATTGCTATTTGGTTCTTTTTCAGAGCTGTTATGACACTTCTTACATCTCTTAATGCCTTGCTATAATATTCAAGCTTGGCTTTTCTCTCCTTAAACAGAATAAGTATAGTTGTTTTGTGGTCTGTGTCTGTTAATTCCAATCTCATGTCCCTGTGGGTCCACTTCCATTGTCAGTTTTTATTAAGGGCTCATCCTCATGTTGTTTTATCTCCTCATGTACCTAGTTATGTTTTGGACATTATATTTGAAAAATCATTTGAGGCAGCAATGATAACATCTTCCTCTGGAAAGGATTTCCTTTAGTTTCTGCAGGCAGGGACACCAGCAAGCCAGGATCACCTTAACCCAATTTCAGAGCTTCTGATTCTTTGAGCCTCACAGACGACTTGAAGCTGGACTACAGTCTGTAAGAGGGTTTGTTTATTAATGGTTCCCCCTTACTTAATGCTTCAGTTCTTTGAGGTCCCAGGTGAAGATAGGGAGTTGTTTTAGTTACATATATATATATATATATAGTTCTATGTCAAACTATCCCAACATTTAGCAGTTTAAAACAGATGTCAGCAAACTTTTTCTTAGGGCAAGATGGTAAATATTTTAGGCTTGTAGCCTATATGGTCTCTGCCACGACTCAACTCTGTCATTATAGTACAAAGCAGCCACAGACAATGCATAAATTAATGACAGGCTGTGTTCCAATAAAACTTTATTTACAAAAACAGGCAGCCATCCTCAACCTGATAAAGCTATCTACCAAAATCCCACAAGTAATATTATACTTAATGGTGAAGGATTGGATACTTTCCCCACAAAACAAGGCAAGGATGTCCCCTCTTGCCACTTCTATTTAATATTGTACCAGAGATTCTAGCCATAGCAATTAGGCAAGAAATAGAAATTAAAAAGCATCCAGTTTGGAAAGGAAAAGTAGAACTATCTCTGCTCACAGATGACATAATCTTATGTGTAGAAAACCATAAGGAATCAAGGTTGCAGGATACAAGATCAATAACAAAAATCAATTGTATTTCCATCCACTTTCAATGAACCACCCAAAACCAAAATTAGAAAAAATTTTATTTATAACAGCATCATTAAGAATAAGATGCTTAGGAATAAATTTAATAAGAGAAGTGCCAAATTTATACTGTGAAATCAACAAAACATTATTGAAAGAAATTAAAGAAGACCTAAACAATTGGAAAAACATCCTATGTTCATGCATCAAAAGACAACATTAGTAAGATGGCAATACTCCCCAAATTAATCTACAAATTGAATGCAATCCCATCAGAGTCCCAGCTGACTTCCTTATAGGAATTGACAAACTGAGTCTAAAATTCATATGGAATTGCAAAGGACCCAAAAGAGCCCAAACAATATTTTAAAAGAAAAACAAAATAGGAGGACTCAGATTTCCTGTTTTCCAAGCTTACTACAAAGCAATAATACTTGGTTCTGGCACAAGGATAAACATAGATCAATGAAATAGAATTGGCTATCCAAAAATAAACCTACATATCTGTGATCAACTGATTGGCAGCAAGGATACTGAGTTTTGGTGAGTATGTGGGATAATTGGAACCCTAATGAATTGCTGGTGGGAATGTAAAATAATATGACCTCTGTGGAAAACAGTTTGGCACATCCTAAAGTGCTGAATATAGATTTACCATATGACCCAGTGATTGTACTCATAGATATATGCCCAAAAGAATTGAAAACAAGGACTCAGACAGATACCTGTATACCAGTGTATATATCAACATTATTCATAGTAGGAAAAAATGTGAAAACCAGCCTAATGTCTATCAACTGATTGTATAAACTGAATGGATATCAACTAAATGGATAAAGACAATGTGATATATCCACACAGTGGAATATTATTTGTCCATAAAAAAGAATGAAGTACTGATAGATGCTACAGCATGGCTGAACGTTACAAACATTATGCTAAGTAAAAGAAGTCAGTCATGAAAGACTGTATATTATATGATTCCATTCCTAGGAAATGCCCAGAACAAGGAGACAAGGTAGGAAATAGATTAGTGATTACTTAGGACTGGGAGGGTAGAAGAAGGATATATAATAAGTAAAGGAATATAATAAGTAACGGGTACAGGATTTCTTTTTTGAGGTGATAAAGATGTTCTTAAGTTGAATACAGTGATAAATGCACATATCTGTGAATATACTAAAAACCATTAAGTTGCATATTTTAAATGGGTGACATGTATAGTATGTGAATACATTATATTTCAATAAAGCTGTTTAAAATAAAAAAAGAAAAGACAGCCATCCAAGAGCTGTCATTTGCTTATTCCTGGCTTAAAACAGTAACTATTGTATTTATTTGTTCGTGATTCTGCAATTTGGATAGGATTCAACAGGGAAGACTAGATATTCCACTCTGTGTTTCATCATTTGGGGCTAATTGACCGAGCTTGAATGATCTGCTTCAGGATGACCTTCCACATAGAAGGCAAGTAGGACTTCAGCTGGGATGTTGACCAGGGTCCTCAGTTTATCTCCACATGGTCTTCCCATGAGGCTCGGTTACATTTCTTACAGCATTGTAGTCTTAAGGTATTTGGACTTCTAAACATGGTTGCTGGCTTTCTACAGAGGGTAAATGTGGAAGCTAGTATGCCTTTTTTAAGGTTTCAACCTGGACCTGGAACTGAAGTGTCTTTCCACCACATTCTGTTGGTTAAAGCAGACCACAGCCCAGTCCAAGGGGAGAGAATTAATAATGATGTGGATAATCAGATACATGGTTCACTAGGAGCCACCAAAGTAACAATCAATCACAATCTGCTCTCAGTCCTCTAATGATTCACTTCCTCTCACATGCAAAATACACTCACCACCCCAAGACACCCCCACCCCAATCTGACCCCATTACTGAATTGAGCTTGAAGTCCATAATTTCATCATCTAAATCCAGTCTGGTTATGAATGAGGTTTCTTGAGTGATGCTCCTCTGGACCTGATGACCCTGAACTAAAGAGACAAGTCACCTGCTCCTGACAGGAAATGGTAAGGCAAAGAAAGCAAAATCTCAATAGATATTCCTATTCAAAAAGTAGGAATGGCAGCCACAGGTCCACAGCAGTTCTGAAATCCAATTGGCACACATAATCAATTCTTGGTTAGTTCCCAGTTCTTAGGTTAGTTGGACTTCTTACATGACAACTGGCTTCCCCCAGTACCAAAATATGGAAGCTGCTTTCTTAATTAAGACTTGAGCCAGATCTGGTACAACATCACTTCTGCCATATTCTGTTGAGTGAAGTGGGCCAGTCCAGAGTCAAGGGAAGTACACAAGGCACATGAATACCTCATAGCCATGGTTCCTTGGAGTCATCTAAGTAATACTCAACCACAGGGATGGTTTATCAGCATCTCCAACCTTGGTAGGCTCTGAACTCCAGTTTTGTACTCCTGGTCCTAAGAAGCTTTCAGAAGTGCAGCTCAGACTCTCCAATGACTCAGATCGGCAAATGCCCTCGGGCAAAAGTGCCCCCAAGTTCTGAACTAACTCTCTGGCAGGGTTGCCAGATTTAACAAGTAAAAATATAGGACATCCAGTTAGATTTGCATTTCAAATAAATTATTTTTTAGTATGAGTATATCCCAGGTATAACATAGGCATACTTACACTGAAAAATGATTTGCTTTTTATCTGAAATCCATATTTAACTGGGAGTCCTGTATTTTATTTAACAACTCTAATCTCCCTGGATTCCAGTCTTTTCATGTATCTTGGTCCAGAATTCCTCACTCACTTGTTAAATTTTTGATACTTTAAAGATTTAAAATTCTTTGTCTCGCATATGTAATTGACTTTGACAGGATTATTGGTCCATATACCAATGGCCTTTCTCTCTTTGGGGAAAAGCCTCTATTATGAGTTTTTGCCTCTCAACCTGGAAGTCAGAATGCAAGTTCCCATCCTCTCTTTCTTTTCCTCTTTCTGCTGGCTAGATGCAGATATAATGGCTGGAGTTCAGACAGCTATACTGGACCATGAGGTAGAAGTGCCATGCTGAGGCTGACATAGCAAAATGCAGTAGGAATCTGGGTCTCCAACATTTCTGGAGTCCTCGTATTGCCTAGCTATCCAATGCCTAATTTTGCAAGGCACTGATATTTTGACTTCCATCTTGTGAGCCAAACCTAATTTTAACAGATATGCACAATGATGTGGAATGATTTCTAAGAAATTAATGAAAAAAGTAAGGTGCAGAGAAATGTATACAGCATGTACCATTTTGGGAAAAAATGCAAATAGGTACATCTGTGTTTGTATCCAAGCAGTCTTTTCTGGAAGGATATACTGTTTGCATTTTTCCATGTGCAACTATTTCTGGTTTAAAAGATAACTTAAAAAATTAAGAGTATAAAGCTCATTAATAATTAAAGATAGTTTACACTTTTAAACCACAGTAATTTGGCAAAATCTATGGTTGGTTTTTCTCTTTCTATTTTTCAATATTTTTAGGTTTCTAAGCATAGTTACATGTAAATTGAATAGTCCCAGACAATAAACATTTATGCTTTAAATATTTCTGTTTTGTTGATATGCGTACCCTTTAATTCCCATGATGTCAAAGACTGGTATATTGAAAACACACTTTAGACTGCAAATCCACTCAACAAGATATATTGAACACCTATTATCTATCCAGCTCTGTTCTAGGTAAACAGAACAGACAAGATTCTATTGTTCATGCAGCTGATGTTCTTATGGGGCAGACAGTCAAGCCAACAAAGAAATAAGATTCATTTGGGCTCACTGCTACAAAGAAAAACAGGGTAATGGGATAAAAAGTGTTGAGGACACCATTAGAGAGAGTGGTGAGGAGGTGACACTTGTGCTGAGACCTGAAAGATGAGAAGGGCCCAGTTATGGACATTTTGAGAGAGTGAAAATTCCAGGAAAGGAGCCTAGAACATGGGAGAAATAGAGAAATGGTCAGAGCAGCTGGAGAGAAATGGGGAGGCAGGAGGAGTGGCTCCAGAAGAGGTTGGAGGGGTAGGCATATGTGTGCTTCATTGAGAGACAACTACATGTCTAACCAGAATTGCTAAAATTAAAAAGACATGGAACAACTGGAGCATTCATACTGTGCTGGTGGGAACATACAGCCATTATGGGACACAGTTCAGCAGTTTCTTTTGAAGTTAACATGCACTTACCATGTAACTCACCAATGCTATTCCCAAGAGAAATAAAAACATTTGTTCACAAAAAGAGTTGTAAAGAATGTTCATAGCAACTTTTTCATAATAGCAGCAAACTACATATAACCATAATCTCCATCAACAGGAGAATAGGTGAACATATTGTGGTATAGCCATACAATGGAGTACAATACAGCAATAAAAAGAACAAGCTACAAATACATGCAAAAAACATGGACAAACCTCAAAAACATGTTGAACAAAAGAAGCCAGCATACTATAAGATTCCATGTATCTAAAACTTTATGAAATAGCCATCTAATCCAAAGTGACAGAAAGCAGAAGAGGGGCTACTCAGGCCAGGTGGGCATTCATTGCAAAAAGGAGCAAGGAAACTTCAGAGAGAAGGAAATGAACTACACTGTGATATGATAGAGGTTCCATAAGGAAACATATTTTTCAAGACTCATCAAACTGTACACCTAAATTAGTATAGTATATTATATGTAAGTTATACCTCAGTAAAGTTGTTCTAACACACACGTAGCCCGTGTGCTTATTTACCAGTCTGGTATGTTACCTACTTCTCTCTGTATTTTCTAGGAATTAGCTTGCAAATATTTTTTCTTCCCTGCTCACTTGTTTTTTTCCCCCTACCCCAACCCTAAAGTGAATTAAGCCTATCACCCAGAATTTCTACTTTTTGAGGCTGACTCCATCACCTCAGCCCTCACACAGAAATATTTATTTCCATCTTACAGAGAATAGGTCCAGAATGGTTGAAGCAGAAATGCTTTCCCTGGAGGCCTCCTTGGTAGATTTGGAGGAATCCCTCAAAGCCCCCTGTCTAGCCTGAGGACAATTGTCCCTGGGCAAATTCACTCTGGATCCTATGAGACCAAGTAACAACACCGGAACATTGTGGGTAAAAAGGTTTATATAAAGCTTTATTCTCACAGTGACAGGTCAAATGCTGGAATCGCATCTGCCTCTGGCAATTCCACAAACTGTCTCCATATCTGCCTCGGGGAAGAGCACTGGGCAGAGCTCTTTATATATAACACTGACAATAATGGCTTATTGCCAACCAGTGTGTAAACATTAGCCTATGTAGTAAGCCAATTGCATCATCAAGTAGATTAGGGTCAGGTGAGGATCCTGGCCATAGGAACTTCCATTTTCCCTACACACCCCAAAGAGTTTCTTTCCTATGCTGGCTGATGCCTGAAATTCATGAGTCCAAGTGTCATCCTTTAAGGGTGCAGCTTTAGGAGCCTGGGAAGGGATATGGCCCCAATCTTGCTGAATCAATGAGTGAAGAATAACCCCTTGCAACTGAGTGTTCCATTCAACAAATAACCCTGCAGGGACTAAGGACACAGAGATGAATGACACCAGACCCTGCTGTTGAAGTACTCACAGTCTCAGCTGAGTGGTCTCCATTCAGTGGGCCTAAGACTCAGACTGGAACTTGTTCAAAACCCAGACTCCCAAGCTCCCAGAAGTTTCTTATTTGGGTGAGGCCTTATTAACAAACTCCCAGGTGGTCTCATTCAGACCATCTTCAAGAAACAGTGGTTGGGACAGAAGGGATGCTGAAACCATTTAGAGGAAGGAATGGCTGAAGTTGTTCCAGATTTGATGAATGAACCACAAGCAGGATAAACACAAGGGAAATCTCACCAAGGCAAATCATAATAAAATTGGTTTAAAGAAAAGCAGTGGTAAAGAAAAACTTTGGTTTAGGGGATTTAAGAGAGAGTTTTTGCAAGGTGGGAGGTGTTAGGAGAAAGTCCCAGAAGTGGGTTAGAAGGGCTGGAGAGGGGGGAAGTTGAAACTGATAGTTCAGAGAATCTTCAAGGCCCTCTCAGTTTGCTAAGGAGCTGCCAGTTGGGCATGGTACTGGGAAAGGATCCAGGCTCTGCTTTGTAAGCTAATCTCCTCTCCATTTGCCCCTTCTATGTGAGGAGCCAGGTTTATATCCCATCCTAGCCCAGTTCTCAGAGATCTTTGGGCTGTCATTGCATAGCCGGAAGCTGCTTTCACCCTGTTGTGCAAACAACTAAGGTATTTCCCAAAGCCTGGCTACATGCAGGGCTGTGAGCTGGCTGTCCCTGGGGAGACACAGAGGCACCAGTGCATACACTCAGGGACTTAACTCTGATACCTGGAACCTGGATGACCCTCAAGTTGAAATTGATTGTGTGCCCTGTACACCCCCAGAAAATATTTACTCAGGTTTCTAGGCAGCTTTGCTTTCCTGTCCAGGCCCAGTGGGCACAAAGCAAAATTAACATCATCCCAAGAAACCAGGGTATCAGCATAATGGGCATCAGTAAGCAAGGACAAAAACTGGGGTGACTTACTTGGGGCACTTTGTGGCTGAAGAAGATATTGTTCAAGTCAGCAGGAAGCACACCTGTGGAGAAAACTGTGGGACTAGAGAGAGGTGGAAGCAAAGGTCAAATCCTATGGCCTAGAAGAGGGATAACCTAGTGAAATCTACATCATTTAAAGACCCTTTGTGTATCGCCTGAGGAGGATTGCTCCTGGGCAAGTTTACTCTGGATTCAGTGAGATCAAAGAACAACAATGGAATGTTAGGGGTAAAGGGTTTATACTAAGCTTTATTCTCATGGTGGAAAGTCAAGTGCTGGAAACAACGTCTTCCTCCAGGGTGTTCACAATCTGTCTCCATCTCTGCCTCTGGGCAGAGCACTAGGAGGAACTCTTTATATAGTAACACCAACAATAATAGCTCATTGCCAATGGATGTGGAAGCATTAGCCTATGCAGTAGTTTAGGGTCAGGTGAGGATCCTGGCCATAGGAACTTCCATTTTCCCTACACTCCACCCCTCCAGGATTCTCACCTCACAATCTATGCACCTTCAAACTTCCATAATGGTCCCTGTGCAAGAAAGCTGGGGCATTGTAACCAGATTCTAAACAGCAACAGAGGATAAAAACAACATACAGATAACCACAAAAATTATAGTAACCTTCAAGCCTGAGGAGATCAGTTGTCACCAAGTTGTCATTCCCACTGTATTCAAACTAACCCCAGTTCATGATTTGCGCTTTCCATGGAAGGCCAGTAGTAGTTCTGTGCACACCCAGAAAGTGACAGTTTTTGCTAGGGTGTGTGCCCAACCCACAAAGATATTAGAGGATATTAACCTTAAGGGTGATAAGACACATTTTAATGACACTAACATAGGCAAATCTTGTTGATTAGGTAGGATGCATGCAAGAGAGTGGTCCTGTAATAGGACCATGGCAGCAGGGGGGT
Source organism: Phataginus tricuspis (assembly GCA_029783875.1). Classification (NCBI taxonomy): domain Eukaryota; kingdom Metazoa; phylum Chordata; class Mammalia; order Pholidota; family Manidae; genus Phataginus; species Phataginus tricuspis. The sequence goes on along the minus strand of JAQQAC010007890.1, from coordinate 32,575,219 downwards.
CCCATTCAGCTCTATTATACCATACCTTTACCCTTCTCCCTGTGGGGTTTAATGAGGAGTCTGTATATCGTGCTACTGGAGGAGCATGCACTGGCTGTAAAGATAAAACAAAATTCCCCAGTAAGATGCTTTTACCTTCCTGTCATTTAGAGTACACTACTGTGATATTTTGGGACCACTCTGCCATTACTCCAGGAATACATAGGAGGCCAGTTACAGGACTGGTCCCCAAGGTGCCAGGAGTGCCAGCCATTGCTGGTCCATGTGTCAAAATGTCCATGGCCACGGCCACTGAATGGAGTCTCTGGGGCTTATTGCAATAAGTGCTGGGAGCAAGATGATATTCTGGTGGCCAAATCCCACTTCAATGATTACTCCTTGGTTTGTACTTGTAGTTGTATAGGGGAGGCAGCAATGTGTGTTAGCATGTCTATGGGGCTCAATGCCCCTTTCTGGGGCTTTTAATTCAAATGCCATAGCTCTGTCCATAACCAGACCAACCAGCCTCATGGACTATTGGTGTCTGACTTCAGACCAGATTTTCACAAATCACTGTACCTCTCTATCATGCCTACTGCAGTAGGATTATATGGTACATGAAATTTCCACTTTATCCCTAATCATTGCACCCATTCTTATAGTGCATGTCCAGTAAAATGGGTCTCTTGATCATTCTCAATGACCTATGGTCACTATAGGCTGCAAAGAGACACTGTAGACATCTTTTTGTCATTTGCTGGTCTGTGCGACATGCAGGAAAAGCAATCAGAAGTCCAATAGCTGTGTTCACATCAGTCATAACATATCAATACCCCCCTGACATGGGCAGAGGCCCAATACAATCTATCTACCGTCTTACGAGGGGCATTGACTCCTTAGCTATTGTCCCATGTTGCTGTGAGACTCTGTGTAAGTCCCTTTTAGAGCATACAATGCACTCCTGATGGGCTCTCCTGACCTCTTCAAAGATCAAAGGCAGTCTCCACCAATGGGCTACAGCCTACATTGTTTTCTGCTCCACATGCACCAAACATTGATATAACCATTGGGCCACATCAGAAGCAGGCTTTCCTTCTAGCCAGTGTACCTGGCCAATTAATACTCTTCAGTGTTTCCTGGGAATGCCAGAGGCAAATGGGCTGTCACATGATATCTTTTAGTCTGACCAGAGGCCCATAAGTCTTGCCACAACCCTTGTTCCCAAAGGGGTCAGTGACCAACCAACCAGTTGGCATGGTACCATGTCAGTAGCCCAGATGGCCCAGCCATCAGTGCAGACAACTATTGGGGAGGGCTCCTGGGTAATCAGAAGTAACACTGCCTGCAACTCTGCCAAGTGACTGCTCTTCCCCTCACCATCTTCCATCCATATTGTCTCAGTCTTAGGGTGGAAAGCTACAATCCTCCATTTCAGGGGCTGCCCACAGCTGGAGCCATCTATGTAAAGTGCATCTTGGGGTATAGGGTTCTTCTCTCCAGATAATAACTCTCTGATACTAATGGCTGTAAAGCAAATTCTTCCTGCCTTTCACTGGTACATTGGCCCCAGTAAGCATTGGAGTACTTCACTCTAGTAGAGACGGTGCTATGCTGCTATAGGTGTGTGTCTCATTTGGCTGTTATAGGAGTCTGTGCTGCATCACTCCAAGATTTTGGGTCCGGTCTTATATCCACCCAGTGATGGGATAGGTGGTTATTACCTTTACTGAGGCTGTTCTGGTGGTGGGATCTGTAGCCAGCAATTCGTGGTACAAGGCAGCCAAATTTTTCTCTATTAAGATGCACTGTACCTCTGCTCCTTTTCAAAGTTGCAACTGGAATCCAATAGGTTGGTGAGTTTTTTCAAGCTTCTGCCAGAGACCCCAGCCATAACTGTCTTTGGTCACATGAACATCCAGTTCGCAGGGCCTTGATGGGTCTACCACACTCAAGGCCTGCACGGCCTTGATTGCCCATTTTGCAGCGGTAAAAGTAGACATACATGTCTCATTCCAGTCCCACCTGATGCCCTTTCATACCAAATGGTATAAGGGCTTCAGAATTTGTGCCCTTGAAGAGTGAGATAAACACTCTTCAATAGCCTAAAAGACCCAAAAATTCTTATAATAATGCCACAGATGTAGATATAGGAAAGGCCTGGACTTTATCTATGAGGGCTTCTGGTATAACTTGAGTCTTAACCCCACCAGATAACCCCGAAGAATCTGACAAATCAGGTCCCTGAACCTTGATGCTGTTCACAGCCCATCCTTCCTCCTGTAGATGTTGCAGTAGTCTAGGTGCTGCACCTTCTAGATCTGAAAGAGAATCAGATGTGAACATGATATCATCAATATAATGGTACAGCTGCAACGTTGGCAGTTTTCCCATGCTGCCAAGTCCTAAGCTACAAGTCTGTGAAAGATGGTGGGATTGTGGAGGTACCCCTGTGGAATGACAGTGACAGTCCATTGCCAGCCTTCCCATGTGAAAGTAAAGTGCTCCTGACTTTCCTGTTCTATGTCAATGGAAAAGAAGGCATTAGCAAGATCTACAACATGATGATATGTCCCTAGTTCATGACTTATGGTGGCCAAAAGGACTGCAATAGAAGGGATGGCAGCATGCAGAAGGGGTATGACTTTATTCAGTTCTCTGTAATCCACAGTCATAGCCAGGAGCTGTCTGGCTTTTTTACTGGCCATACCAGAGAATTAAAAGGGCTATGAGTGGGCTTTATAATACCTACCTTCTCCAGTTCCTGAAGATTTCTCCAATTTCTTTATGCCCTCCAGGCAATGTGTATGCTTGGTATTAGTCACTTGCCAAGGCACGGGCAAAGCAATGGGCAGGTGCTTAGCATGTCTCCTCAGAACTACCTTCACCGTATGTATCCTCAATCTGAATTTACCTGTGGTGGTCTGCAACCATAGGCCCTACAGGATATCTATCCCCAAAATATATTCAGGGATGGGAGAGACATAACCATATTTGGGGTATATGCCCTATTCCCAACAGAATTTGGGCTTGTTTCACTCTGATAGCCTTGCCCACATATCCATCTATAACAGTGGGGGTCCCAGGAAACTTCTCAGGGTTGCCATAAATCATGAGCATTCAGCTTCGTGTCTCCAAAAGCCATTGTACATTCACTGGGGACCAATGAAGTGATATTTCAACATGTGGCCTTCGGTCCCCACCTTGTCCCCCAAGGTGAGTACCTCAACCCTCCCCTCAGTCAAACTGTATAGCCTAATCATCTTCCTATGCAGGTTCAAACAAGGTTGGCTCACTCTGCAGCAGGAAGTCTTGCACGTGCACAGGGTGGGCTTGTGGCTCTGTCTCCAGCCTCCACTTCTTTGTCCTTAGTGGCTGAAACTGCTGCTTCAGCTTAATCATTTCTACAGCTATAGTAAGATTCTATTTGACTTCCCATAAAATTTCTCTCTGTCTGCTCCTACCCCTATTAAATCAACCCACATCTGGGTCCTTGTGACCTTCACAGGGCCCTTTAGACCCTTGCTCTCAGGATAAGACCCTACTTCCTTCTGTCCCCACATTGCTTCTGCCTCCCCCAAGTTTTCCACAGTATGGATAACCACATTTACGGGATGACCTAAGTGAAGAGAAAAAATGGCCACTAAAGGCCCAAAGGGAGATGAAGGAGCTGTTTGCAGCACCATATTCCTCATCCCTGCTGTAAATAGCTCCTCATCCAGGTCATAATTTACTGTTGAAAATGGCATTTTTCATGCCTAACTCCTGTAACACCTGTTGGAGCTCGGTATACATCTACCATCTAGGTGGGGAAGATGGTAAGTCAACCTGATTGGACCATAGAATGCAAAGTGTGGCCATTACCCACTTGAGAAGTAAATGATTCCCTGGTGTCAGGTGTGCATTTTGTAGTCGCTGCCTCAAGGCAGAATTTATCAGACAAGCCAGCTTCCCTGTCCCTAATCCAGACAGAATGATCCCATCCACCCCTAAATCCTAAAGGCACAGGAGCCAGGCTGATAAAGACTCTGAAGGTTTCTGCCAAGATTGGGAGCCCAAATACACCAGCTCCACCTGTGTATAGGGACAGAGCATGGAGTACTCCATGACCTGGGGAGGGAGCTGCTCCTCTCCTGGAAGAACCTGTGGTTGCTGCATCTTTATTTTCTTGACTACAACCAGGTAGGATTTCGGTGGAGGAGGGGTTGGTATCTCTGGCACCACCTCTTCCTTCTTGTTCTCCCCTGGCTCCTCCACGATTTCTGGGGTTGATGGCAGCTTCCTTGTTCTGCAAAGCGCCTCCTCTGCCACATCCATTACCTTCTCCACAATGTCTCACAGCAATGCTATCTCAACCCTCAACAACTCTCTTACCTTCTTCTCAATACCTTGCAGTTGGAATTCTCGTGCTGCCTTTTCGCCTCTTCTTGTGCTTCTCACAGGAGTATGTCCTTCTCCTTCATGACCTTTGCCTCTTCCACAGTGCCTTGCAGCAGCACCATCTCATTCTGCAAAGTATCTTTTACTTTCTCCACAGTACCTTGCAGCTCACATTCTCGTGTTGTCTTTTCTCATGCTTCTTGCCGGGACACATCCTTCCTTTATGGCCTTTACTCTTCCATGGTGCCTCACAGCAATGCTACTTTATTCTTCAACAAATCTTTTACTTCCTCTACTCACCTCTCAGCCTGCATTCTTGTGCTGTCTCTTCTTGTGTTAACATTACATCCTTTACCATCTCCAAAGCACCTTGCAGCAATGCCATTTCAATCATCAGTGCATTTTTTTCCTCCTTCATGACCTTTACCTCTTCTTGTGCGTCTCACAGGAGTACATTCTTCTTCTTTATGGCCCTTTTAACACTGTGTGGAATAGCCAGCCCATGGTTCCCACCACCTTGCAGGCACTCTGTTTCTTTAAGGAATTCCCTATTTTGCAGAGGGCTTCATCTACTGCCTCAGGCATCACCTCCACCTCATCCCAGTCCTGGGGAAGGGCCCAATCCTCTAGGAGGCAAGCCACATTGGACCACATGCCCACTGGGGGATACCTGAGTGTCTCACCATCCACAGGGGCAGCCTGTTGAAGTACCCCTCCCATTAGGACAGCTTATCCCTTTTTTTTTTTTTTTTTTTTTGGTCTGCAGTAAGTCTTGCCAACTATGCCAGTTGTCTTGCCTGAGGAGAATTGCCCCAGGCAAGTTCACTCTGGATTCGATGAGACTGAATAACAACAAAGGAACTAGGAGTAAAGGGTTTGTACAAAGTTTTATTCTCACAGTGGCACGTCAAGTGCTGGAATCACACCTGCCTCTGGGGCATTCGCAATCCATCTCCATCTCTGCCTACAGCAGAGCCCTGGGTGAAGCTCTTTATGTAGTAACATCAACAGTGATGGCTCATTGCCAACTGGTGTGTAAGCTTTAGCCTTCACAGTAGGCCAATTACATCATCAAGTAGTTTAGGATTATGTGGGGATCCTGGCCTTAGGAACTTCCATTTTCCCTACATGGCTACAGTGGTGATATAGCTAATGTCTACTGGGCATTTATTGGCAGCTGGACCATATTCTAGATGCTTTAGGTGCTTTAACTAATTTAGTCTTCAACAACCTAAGGAAATTGTGGCACAGATTGGTTAAATAACATGCATGGCCAGCAAGTGGCAGAAGCATGACTTACTCTCTAAGCCACACCACTTTACAGAAGTGCGCCCTGGGAGACTGAAGCTATTGACTGGTTGAGTGGGAAGGCAAAGAGGTTATATTGGAGGATGATGAATCTCTCTTGCCCTGGGGACTCTCATTTGAGCTTTTCCCCAGGCTTCAATGCTCAGTCTGCATTTAGGGCGGCAGAAAATGAAAAACCAGCCACTTGTCTAAAATTGAACAGCTATCCAGGGTGGAAGTGAAGATGATTTTGCCCCCTGCTACTCCACCATGGGGCTATTACCTACCTATCTGGTCATACCTCCCATCACATCCTCTCTTTCTTCTGCCTTGCTACCCTGCCCTTCCTACCACCAAACGCAATGGTCCAAACATTCTCTGGACTTCCTTGCCCTACTCCCTTCTTACCACTTATCAGAATCTTTCAGGACAAAGCCCAAAAATCACCTCTTCAGAAGTCCCTCTCAAACATCCCTTGTTGGAACAATTCTGTCCCTGGCCCATCTACTGAGGTAGGATGTTCTTTCAGCATCGGCCATATCTCACCATTCATTAGGTCACTTCTTAGTGGACTAATCTCTCTGGTGTTATAACCACAGGATAGTTCAGTGTGTATCTGATCCTGCCCACATATGGACAACAGCTCATAGGAAGCAGGTCATCAGAGGGTCCTGAGGACATCTTTCTTTGCTGACTTGAAAAACCATAGGCTTGGAGATCCATATAAGTTTCATATAAAAAGCAAGAAGATAAGATGAATGCATGACATATGAGATTTTACTCTGAAAACCTATTTAAAAATTTTTTCTATGTTCTATAAAAATAGAATAGCTTTGGCATGGCAGACATCTGACATAAGTGAAGATGACCCCTACTTCTTTATTCCATTAAATTCTAATGAGTTCATTCATCCATCAGACATTACCTGATTCTAGTTGCTCAAAACCTATATAAGTTGTCAAATACTTATAACAGTGAGGGAAGCAGTGTAGTGCAGGGGTTAACTGCACAGACTTAAACTGAACTGACTGTGTATAAATCCCATTCTACATTAGACATTTCACTTTAGATAAATAAGTTGCCTAAATTCTGTGTGTATCAGCTTTCCCATCTATAAAGTGGAATAATAATGGTAGCACCAACCAAGTTTGTTGTGCGGATTACACCAGTTAATCTGTATGATAGATGAAGCACTTAGAATAGTGCCTACAGAAATGTTGACATTTAAATCATTATTGTCAACACTGTTATAAAATGTGTTCTAGACCAAGAAGGAACCCCCAGACTGGAAAGATGAAGACGTCCTTGCTAGGTCAAGGAGGGGATGGGCATTCCAGGTAATAGAAACAGTGCCTACAAAAGGCTCAGAGGTGTATACCAGCATGGTCAGTGGGGGTAACTGGGGGCTGGGACCTAATATGCAGTTGCAGGGTGGCTGAGGGGTACAGGGACCATGCATGCTGTGCATAGATGGATGGCTGTGCCACGTCAGGAAGTTGGGCCTTCATTCTGATAGTAATGGTGAAGGGTTCTAAGTTACAGACCAGCTGTGTGTTTGAGGGAGATGGTTCTGGCAGCAGAGTGAAGGATGCTATAAGCTGGGAGGTGTTGAGAGATGCCAAGGCAGGGGCAAGGAGTCCTGAAAGGAGATAGTGGCTGGGAGGGATGGGACAAGAATAACCCATGGGTTAGGGCACTGATGGGATGGGATAGGAGAAGGCAGATCATGGGTGGCCCCCAAGTTTTTGCTCTGGGCCTCCATGTGGTGGTGATAACCTAAATAGGAAATTCACCAGGAGCATCAGGCAGGCGGTGTTGTTTGTAATACTCCGGGGAGGGGTAGCAGAGGTGATGGCTTCACTGTAGAGCATGTCGTGTTTGTGCTCTGCTACCAGAGGATGTTCTGCCTGCATGGTGTCCCCTGGGCCCACACCCTAGAGACACACACACACACACACACACACACACACACCTCTCTCTCTCTCTCGCTCGCTCTCTCTGCCTCCTCAGACTGTTACTGTGTCTTACTCATTTCTGCACCTCACCTCCCCACCCACCCCAGCACCATGCTAGGCACACGCTCTCTGCTCCATTACCCCAACTGAATTGGATTTAATAGAATCCAAGCTTGCTCCCAGCCCAACCCTCTACATCTGATAATTGTGTCACAAACACAACCACTTTACCTTGCCAGTCTCTAGATTATTGCTGTGCCGCCCTGGAAGAGTCCAAGAGAAGCCCCCCTTTCATTGAGGGAGCCAGCCTGCCAGGGACCCTGCTGTCAGCCCCAGACCTGCCGCCTCAACCTTGTGACTGCTTTTCAAAGCCTTCCTACCTCCCCACAGGAAAAGAACACGGCCTGAGACCCCTGAAGCAATGGGAAGAATGGATGGAATGGAGTGAAAAGTGTGGAAATGAAGGCAAAGGGAAGATCAGACTCAGATCTATTGATCCCCCAAAATGACAGCTCCTGAGAGACATTGTTCCCAGAAGTAATGGAATCCTTACCATCACTACCCACCCCACCCCCCATTCCTGTCAGCCACCCAAGCAAGGTGCTGCCTAGGAGTGAACCCACAGGGCTTTTTCTGTTTCCTGCAGGGCCATCAGTAAGGGAAATTAAGACAAAAGTCCCCAGGTTGGTGCAAACGCAGAGGCAGCTGGAAGGCAACAACGGAGCCTCCCCTCATCATTCCCACATTGGCAAGCACCTCAGCTCGCCATGTGTGAGCTGGGCTCATCTGAGAGCTGAGGATGGAGAGGAGCCCCCATCGTGGGAGAGTGAGTGTGTACACAGGTGCACCCAGGTGTGCATGCATGTGAGAGTGTGTGCACCCCAGGTGCACAGAGCACAACTATATGCCTGTGCATGCACTCCTGTTGCCCATCTATGCACCCATGTCTATACATGAGTGTCCGTGTATATGTTGCTCATGTGTGTGTGCACCCATGCGTGTATGTGCAATGAATGTGCATGTGTGGGCAATGCCTGCCAGGGACAAGGGAGCAGAGGGAGCGGTGGGATACATTTTTGCAAAGTTGCTAGTCTGTGAGCTGGTAGGAGTGGATTTGGGTGTGGTGGTGCGAGCAGGAACTGTGTTTGTTGTGAGGGAGGATTTCTGCCCAGGTGTTTGTGAATGAGGGCGGGACATGTTGGGTAGGGCAGCTGTCCTTCTGGCAGGGGCCCACCCTGTCCTTGTCATCCTTCCTGTGGTCAAGTCCCATGGTAGTCACTTTTGCCAAAAGTGCCCTAGTTTGATCCCCCAGGTTGGACTGGCATGTCCAGCAGGCACAGTCTCTTGGAGACCCTGCGGAAGGATGAGCTCAGCTTCTGAAAGTTGAAAAGGACATGTGGAAGGGTGGGGGCAGGGGCAAGAATTCACTTCAACTCCTCTAGCAGTGGCTAATGACACAGCTACCTTCCCCAAGGGAGGCCCTGCCCTCAGATGCAAGGCTCACAGAATGAGGGAGGCTCTGTCAGTTCTGGTAATGGAGACATAAGTGACGCCACTCAACAGATCTTCTAACACTAGGGCCTTGGGGGGCAGCATATGAATTAGGTCACGAATGACTGGAAGGATCTCAGAGGAAGGAAGGGGGGACGAAGGGAGCATTCAAGGTGGCAGAAACAACCTGAGCATTGGCACGAGGTGGGAAAACGCAGGGTATGCCCGAGAAAGTCAGACCAAAAGGAGCCTTAACGCTCCTCTGGAGGCTGCCATCCTCACGAACAAGCAAGAAAACCAAGGCCCAGGGAGAGGAAGTGCTTCTAAGACCTAGAAGCAGAAATGAGGTCTCCTGACTTCCAGGTCAGTGCTCTTTCTGCTACCCCAGAAAGCCTGCGAGGAAGAAGCAAGGGCTTTGTGCTGCTGATTCTGCTTCCTTTGTTTTCTCATCCCCAGCAGGGAGGGCTGAGTCAAGGGTCCCTTTCTTTGCCTCCCTCTGCCAGCAGCTTGCTGTGTGATACTGAACAAGTCACTTTACCTCTCTGAGCCCCTCATCTCCGATTTGAAGGGAGCATAAGATCTTACCTTACTTGGGAATGCTACCTTTGACTCTCTAGCAAACCCCAAATTTGTCTCAGTCATCCTACTGTTATCTCAAGCACCTAGCAGAAGCGACAGCACAAGGCAGGTGCTCAAGTATGTGTTGCCAAGGAAGCGAAGCAAAGGAAAGAAGAAATGATGAGCTCCATGGCTTTTCTTGTACCGCTCTACTTTGAGAGCTTCAGCCTTTCCCCTCCCCAGGCGGGACATAGGATGAAGGAGGCCCAGAATCATAAAGACCTTGAAAGGGGCGGCAGGAAAGATAAATACCTAACTGTACAGAGGCCCTGACTTCTCCCTGTCCCTGGGCGGATGCCCTTGAAAGCGTCCTTCCTTGAAGCCTTGGCCTTGCTGAAAACTGCTGTGGTAAGGGGGCTGGAGCAGCATGGACCTCTAGCAGAACATGGGGCAGCTGGACCCAGGAGAAGCCCTGCAGGCTTCTGTATCTCTCTCCTGCTCTCCCCCTCACTGCCTCTCTGCTCCAGAAAGGGTCCCAGCCCTCGTGTCCCCAGTCCTCGCGTTCCAATCCTGAGAGGTTGGGCTGGCTTTGGAGCCTCCTGTTTCCCATGGACTGATTCCTTAGCTTTTTTCAAATTCGAATAACCCTCCTTTTTTGAGGCCCCCTTTTTGCTTTAAAATTTTTATTGCCCACTTCCCTCTTCTACGATAGCAGCTGTATTTCTTCCAACCTTGTAAAACAGACCCAAACACATGCACACACGTGCACAAAATGGTGATAGAAATCAGATCATGGTTGTCTCTGGGGTGGGGTCTGACTGGGAGGGGGTACAGGGGAACTTCGGGGGTACTGAAAGTGTTCCAAATCTTGATCTAGGTGATGGTTACACGAGAATATACATTTGTCAAAATTCATCAAGCTGTACACTTACAGTCTGTGCATTATACTCTATGTAGATTACACCTCCATAAGAACTGCTGCTAGCATCTAAAAGACACATACAGAGTAATACATAGAACAGACACGCTCAGTTTAATGAATTACAAAGCAGGCACCCGAGTAAACACCATTCAGAATGTCTGGCGCCCCCATGCAGTCCACAGAGCTGGCTGTAATAGAGCAGCTCCCCTTGGAACCCCAGCACCCACAGACTAGGCGGCTCAACTCCACACACCATGTGCTTCCTGCTCCCCAGATGTATGGGGACACAGAGACAAGGGATAGGGTAGAGCCCATGGCCTTTGGAACCTAGGCTTTCCCATCAGTGCAACCCCAAACTTGACTGTAACGCCTGTTCTGGTGAATTAAAGGAACAGAAAACACACCCATTTCCCCTTTCTGGGAGGGGGGTTTCCGTACTGCCCTCCCCAGGCCAAGTCTTGACTGAGGGGTGGGGGATGTCCCCAGTGAAAGTCAAGGAGAAATGTGCCTTCCCTGTATCCCTGCTAAAAATAACCCCAGGCAGCACTGCTGCCACTGAGCAGCAGGAAGGACAGAGTCCTGTTTTGCTTTAAACCTAGAAGCAGCTCAGCAGTTGAGGGCAAGGGAGAGGTGGGAGAGGGAGGCTAGGGATCTGAGAACCCTGGCAGTGCTCTCCCCCTCCACCCCCAGCTGCAGCTGGTCCTCTCAGGGGTGCCTGGGATGGGGGTGTGTGTGTGTATGTGGTGACAGGACCTCCCAGCAGAGCAGGAAGCCAGCGAAGTTTGGGGATGGGTGGGGAGGGGTCTCTGTCCTGCTAGCTGGAGTGTGCAGGCTAGAGGGACAGGAGTCACGTGCTCCACGGGGTCCCCACCTCTTGTGAGAAGGGCTCTGTCCCAGCAGCCCTCGCCAGACTCCCTCCACGGCCCCTGACTTCCTGCAGCGTGGCCGCCTGCCCCTCAGGGGCTCCTGGCACACACAGGGCTGAGGATTGTCACCTCACAGTCCCCCTCTCTGCCCGGCTTCCACTCTACCCAAAGAGATAACGAGGTCCTTAAGGGCGGGTGGGGTCCAGCAGTGAGGAATTTCCCTGGAAACGGGAAGTACAGGATGTGTCAGTGTGGGATCCCAGCTTGAGCAGTGGGAGGCTTAGTAAAGGGAAGAGGCCCTCCTAGGCACCGGCTCCTGCCCTCTCTCTTCCCAAAGCTCCCCTGCCTGTCTCATGCATCAGAGGCCTCACGCGGTGGCAGGACAATTCTGCAGTAGACCTCAGTTTTCTAAGTTAACAATAAAGAAGAACTACCATGAATTGAATCTGTGCCATGTTCCAGGCACTGTACTGACCTTATATAGATTATCTCATTTAATCCTATCAGCAAGCCTATGATATTGGAATTATTACTCTACATATATTTACAGATGATGAAAATGGGGTTTATAGTAATGAAGTATTCATCCTAGGATCCCACTGGTAACCCACGTATGTGACAGAGACAAGGCTAGAAGTCATGATTTGGGACACAGAGAATGCCCAGGTTGAATGTCCAGGAAACAATGAATCTTGGAAATTGGACCTTCCTAAATAATTTAGGACACAGACTTGCTGTACTTGATATTTTGGTAGAAAAAAAGAGCAGTGGATTTAGAGCCAAAATTTATATCATCAGTTATGATTTTGGCCAAGGAACTTAACCATTCTGAGCCTCACTTTCCATCTCTACAAAATGGGTACAATAATCCTTACATAGAATTGCTGGGGAGTAATGAGTTTGAACTCAACATTTTTTCTAAACCTGGAAAACACCAAACTTCTTCCTCCCTCAGGGCCTTGCATATGCTATGTCCTATGCCCAGGACCCTAAGCCCCTAGATGTTCACATACTGGTTAAGTCTCAGCTGAAATGTAACTTTCCTTAGAGCAGCCTTCCCTGACTACCCAGCCTACCCCATTACTCTGAACTGCATGGCTTTGTTTTATTTTCTTTGCACTTAGCAAGATCTGAAATAATCTTGTAATTTACTTGTTTTGTTTGTTTGTTTATGGTCTGTCCTCCCACCCTAACTGCCAAGGATGTAAGTTTCTTGGGAGCTGGGACCTCTGTGGGCCCATACTACTGCTCAGAGCAGTACCTGCCAAACATCAGAGCTTGCTAAACATTTATGAATGAATGATTGTGCTTTGGAAACAGCATTATATTCCAGTGTGTGACTCTTCCACAGACCTTGCTGAGCCAAAGGGCAATAAAGGTAGGCTAATGGGGGCTTGAGAGCGTGCTATGGGCCTGGCCCAGGCCCAGCCCTAAGGCTTCCAGGCTTCAGAGAGCTATGAGGTTGATTGGGCTTCTGGCTGCTCCAGGATAAAGGTCAACCCTTTTGCTGGAACATGAAGTTCTGCACCATCTGAGCCTGCCTGCCTCTGGCCTCATCTCCCTGGGTTCCCCAACCCGTGCTCCATGTCCAGGCCAGACCAAACAACTCAAAGTGCCCGCCAGAGAACACAAGGCTGCTTTCCACCTGTGTGCCTTCCTACACACTATTCCTCCTGTCTGGCATGCCCTGCATTCGTGCTCTGCCTGGCTAGCTCCTCTAAGAGTTGAAGACTGGCCTCCTCAGGGGATCCCTCCCTGTCCTCTCCTGCCACACTCACTCCCCAACTTCCCAGGGCATTATAATAACCGGGTTTTGTGCCTCTTCCCAAATAGCCCAGAGACCTCTTGAGGGCAACGACTAACTTTTGTGCCCCCAGGTTGAAGCACAAAGTCTGGTACACACAGGAGGTGCTTAACAGATGCTCCAACACAGCCTTTGGATTTTGGGCCCCCAGGCACTAATTCCTGGGGCAAACGTACCCACCAAAGGCATAGATCTGAGCAATCTGATGCTGACAGAAGTTGGAGCAGGCGTCAGGGTAGGAATGGAGGATCTTTCTATGGAAACAAGACTGTGTCAGGGCGAAGAAAGCAGAGGGGACCCTGGAAAACTTCCCAGGAGATTGGTAATACAAAAAGCAAAAGTAAGAAGCAAACACAGATGGATGGAGGCATATAAACAGGGCTGTCAGTGAGTGATGAGAGAGAACAAGAGAAGGAAGGATAAAAGAGGAAGAGCTAGGCTCAGAGGGGACAGAATGTGCCCATGAGAGCCACAGAGGACAGGAAGCCAGAGGCCAGGCCAGCCGAGTCACTACAGGATGTCTGGTGCCCTTGCTTCAGCTCTTGGGGGCAGATAAGGCTGACATGGGTAGTGTGGTGCTGTGGTTCCTCCCTAGGTGAGAAGGCCGGGTGGAAGGTCATATGTCATAGGAGGTTTGGGGACATCTCAGGAAACTTTTCTCTTAGATCAGGAGAGGCCCTGTGTTTTTAACCAAAGTACCCCAGATACCACAGTCACAAACCTAGTTTCTTGCTCTTGGGTGAGGAGCTGGCTGTACTTAGCTTGGTTTTCCCATCAGGAAAGCAGGTACTATTCTCCTTACTTTAGAGGAACATTAAAGTCATGCTGAGTTGGGGCATGAGAGTGAAGTGTACACAGCCTGCTACAAATGCCTAGGACGGACATAATCCTGGTGGTGATTTCTCCCAAAGTCGTGCTGTGAATGCACCCTAAGAGAGGCCATGCTACCACGTCACTGAGGGCCACAGACAGACCTGAGTTCAGAGCCTAAGACCCTAATTTTTTAATCCCAGTGCCAGATTCATATAATGAGGCAAAATTTTTCCCGGGTGAGAAGGTGAGCAGCAGTAGGCACACCGGCTGGCCGAGGAATAGATGGCCCAGCAAACCTCGCTCCACCTCCCCTCATCCAACTCCACCACTGAGTGTCCTGAGGGGCCTCCATATTTCAGCCGGTCAAATGGGCTGAAAATGGCTTTCTGGCTGTCACATTATATGGCAAGGTGTGCATGGGCTCCAAAGTGGCAGAGTTCCTGGAATTATTTGAAAGGAGAAGGGAATGAGTCTGAGGCTTGAGAAAATGCAGGATTTACGATTTAGGTACATGATCTAGCAGGCCATTTAGAAGTGCTGGCTTTGCCGTCAGACAGACATAAATGTGAATCCCTACTCTGAGCCTTACTTTCCTCAGCTAGTACGGGGGGCTAACAATAGCACCCACCTCCCAGAGTTGTTGCAAAGAGTGAATGAGCTCATGTATAGAAATCCTGAGCTAACTCTTGATCCCTAGTAGGCAATCAATATTAGCTATTCTTATAAATAATAATATCACATGCTTCTGGGAGAGGAAAGCCAGATCATAATTGTATTGATCATTGAATTGAAACTACTTTCACAAGATTAAACTGGTCACAACTCAGGAAACCATTAAGTCACCAAATGTCAAATTTCACTTTGCAGCTTCTATTTGGAACATAGGAGTCCTACAGTAAGGGGGATCTGATTTCCCCCAAGTCCCCACCTTTACCATGTTCTCTGTGACTGATGGGGAGGATCATGGATTAACGGGTCTGCCAAGCTTTGGTGTAAGACTTAAATAAAGCCTTCAGCTCACTTGCCTAGCTGGGCTCACGAATAATCCTGAAGTGCTTGGGAAAAGAAGGGTGACAAGGAGTGTGGGATCAACCTCAAAGTCCCAGAGAACCTTCAGACCCAACTTGGAGAGTCCATGGACTCGGAGGCTGTTTCAGGGCTCAGTGATGGGAGAGAGAAGGGGGACTGGGAGCTTTAACCTTCTGGAGTCCAACTTCTCTCCTGCAGGGTCTCTCTGCACTCCAGCCCTACCTCCCACAAGAGTTTAGAACCTAAGGACTAACCCATGGCAGGGTGGGGGGCCCAGGTGGGAGGGGGGCAGATGAGAGCTGGGTTGACTGACAGCAGGATACCACGGCTGAAGAAGGAAGTATAAATATAAAGCAGCCAGTGTAGGACTGGACAGAGGCCATATGAAACACACGGTACATTCCGGCCCTAGCGTAACAAACTGTACCAGTCTTTTTGAGAGCTGGGAGCCCTGAGGAGGGGAGGGAAGAGAGCAGAGGTTCCTTCGAGGTTGGCCCTGCCTCCTCCTCCCCCACTTCTCCCACAGCTGGGGCGGGCACCGCAGGGAAAGTCCCGATGTTCCTTTTGCAACCACAGGAAACCTACTATCCCTGCTCACACTCTGTACCCAGTGTTCCTTTTAGCAGCTCCAGACTGGGAGGGAGCGATGAGGGGGGAAGGGGGATACAGGCAGCCACAGCAGCCCAGGTAACATCAGGGGAGGTGGCAAGCATCATTTAGACACTGACTCAGAGTCACAGCCTGTAAGCACTGCAAAGGAGGTACAGATGGCGGTGAGGTGTAGGGAAGGAAGTGCCTTGCCCAAGGTCACACAGCCGGTTGTTCACCAGGGTGGGACCAGAGTGCATCCAGAGCCGGGCAGTGCTGGGCAGCTCTCTTGGGTGAAGTGTGTAGGTGGGGCAGGCCAGGGAACAGGCAGTGCCCAGGGACTGAGGGTGGGGAGCCCAGATCCAAGGCTGCCTCTATGCTCTGGTTAGGTCTGGGCAGGTCTGGCTTGGGCACTGTCCCCTCCACTGCCCCCAAATCTAATCCACTCCATTAAATATTGGAGATAATGCATGTAAAGTGCCTAGCATGGAGGCTGGTTTGTGGTGATGTCAACCAGAATGAGTCACCTCCACTCCTCCTCTCTCCTCCTCCATGCACAGCTCAAGGCCTGGAACCTCCTGGGATCTTTCTCCCATATCATCGTGTCCTTCCTACTGAGTCCCTATAGCTCTTACACATTTGGTACTCACCACCTGTTGGCTTGGGTTATTATTTAACCTCAGACACTGTGTGTTTGTCTCTTCAACTAGTCTGCAAACTGCCCAAGGGCAGGAAATCATTTCAATACACCCAACATTTATTGACCATCCACTCCAGTGCCAAGCTGGGTCTGTGGGGGGTGAGCTCAAGTGATGGAGGGTAGGCCTCAGACACACAAATTTTGTGCTGCCTCAAGGACTTTCTAATCTGGCTAGAAGAACAGGATTCGTAAACAGCTCGCTAGAAAATGAGACATCCACACGCTGTGTGGTGAGAAAGGTACAAACTGAATGTGCTGGGCATTCAGAGGGGAAAGGAATCAGATTTGGCTGGCTTTTTTGAGCTGGAGCTTGAGAGATGGGTAGGCACGGAGGACAGGCATTCCTAGCATGAGCAGTAGCACAGGAAACTGTGGGAGCTGCGAGGAGGGAGAAGAAAGGACTTTAGGAATTGTGCCTTAAGCTTTCTAAGGACGCCCTTAGCAGGACCCAACAGAGCCTTGCGTCTGGTAGGTGGCTCCGTTAAGTCCTTTGTACCCTCCTTGGTCTGGAGCCGTGGAACCTTCGGGAACAGCACTCAATGACGTCTTTCGGCGGAAGGATGGGTAAGGAGAAAATGTGGCTCTGAATTAAATTCTGGTTTGGGGCTGACAGACGGATGAGTTTGGGGTCGTCTTCCTCTACTCTGCTATCCACTCCCACCCGCTAGTGTCCCGGCTCCTCCTACTCCTGGCGTCCTGCCAGGGGTTTCCCAAGCGACCCAGAGGGCTGGGCTCGGCTTGCCAGCCCTTGGGAATCCCTGGAGTCTCCAGGATTGTGTGAAGTAAGCATGAGGAGGGGGGTCGGAGGATCGGGGAGGCTCCTGGGGGGAATCGCTGGAATTGGCCCCCTCTAACGGGCTTCCGTTGTCACGTGACTGCATCCCAGGGCTCCCAAGTCTGGGGCTGGCGCGCTCCCAGCTGCGCTTCTCCAGACTGGACTGAGCGCCGGTGGGGCTGGGGCGGCTCCTCCCTCGCGGAGCCGCCAACACCTGCCCCCCGAACGGTGCTATTCCAGGCCCACACACGCGTGGAGGTCCAACCCAGGGCTCGGGCGGGGGGCGGAAGGGTCTGGGGGCTCCGGCGGGGCTGAGGCGGCCCCCGGCCCGGGC
The DNA here is from genome assembly GCA_029783875.1 of Phataginus tricuspis. Classification (NCBI taxonomy): domain Eukaryota; kingdom Metazoa; phylum Chordata; class Mammalia; order Pholidota; family Manidae; genus Phataginus; species Phataginus tricuspis. Next base: position 32,557,741 of record JAQQAC010007890.1, on the reverse strand, counting down.
GTGCGTCCCCGAGGGTGCACACCCCCGCCCCCGGCGCACCCTCGCAGGGCTGCGGCGGCGGGGAGGCTGCGGCGGCGCTGAGGCTGCGCGCCGAGCGCAAGCCGCGAGCACAAACAGGGCGAGGAGGCTGGTGTGAGCGCCTGGGCCCAGTGCCAGCGCGCCGGGGCTGGAACACAATGTCCCGAGCGAGCGGGCGGGCGGCGAGCGGGGAGCGAGAACAGCCTGACTCAGCAGCTGGGTAAGTGGGTGTGCTCGCTCACCAGATCAACCGCTCTTGCAGCCTGCGGTCAGCGAGGACCCATTTCTCCGAGGCTCCCTGGAGCGGGAGGGGCGAGCGCACCGCCAGCTCCTCGGCGCCCCCACCCCGCCCCACCACCGCCTGCCGCCCGCCGGGACCTCCACGTAGCGGGGTTGCTCATCCCTCTGCCTCCTCGCCCCTCAATTAAAGCTTCTCACACCCCCCAGCCAGAGCGCCCCTGGGAGGGGCATTCTCTTCACCCTACGGGCAGGTGTGGCCAGGCAGCAGCTGCCGTGTACACGTCCCATTTCCCCCAACTCCCACCTCGCTGGGAAGCCTCTGGAGGTCTTGGTGGGGGATGTAACTCTTACTTGCAGATGGAGGTGGACATTTGTTTTAGGGTGTTGGGGAGCAGAGGAAGGGGATGCTAGGAGAAATGGGATATAGGGCAAGAAGGTCCCCCCCCCTCAGCGTCCTCAGCTGACCCAGAGTTGAGAGTCTCTTCCTGTCCCCTCCCCTCAAAGCCACCAGGCCCCCGAAGATTTCCTCAGAGGGTGGGAGAAGCAGGTGGGGAGGCGCTTTGAAGCCTGAGACCCTGCTTTTTCTGCCTTACCCACCCTCCCACCCAAAGCCACAACAAAGACCCACAGCCACCGGCCACAAAGCTTCTCCTTCCTCCTCAGTGCCTGCTGTCCCCTGTGGTCTGGTGGGGCCATTGTGAGGATGACCGTTCAGGGGCAGGAGCTCAGATGGCAGTCCGCAGCAGGATTCTTCCTGGGGGGTGAGGGCCTCCTGGGGTGTCTGCAAGGTGCCCCAGGGGACACGCTGTGCCTGGAGTATGCCAGGACAGGCAGGGAGGGGCTCCGTCCTTTACTGAGTTCCAGGAAAGGCCTTGGCAGTCAGCAAAGCCCTGGGCTCCAGGGCCATTGAGGGTGGGGCTGGGGGAGGGACCCCAGGCTGCTGAAGGGCCTCACCTGGGCCTCAGGCCCTTGGGCCATCTGCTGGCATCGCTGGCACCCTCTGTGGCCAAAGGTGAAGAGATGGATGCCAGTGCAGGCCTGGGCCGTGGACCACCTTCCCACACATACAGGCATACTTCCCACACATGTGCTCACCCAGCCAATGCTCAGTGAATCTCCCAGTCAGGAGGCACCTTCACTGTCATCAACTCCAACCTTCTACCTGATGTATGAAAGCTGTCCATGATTTCCCAGGTCAGTGATGTTCCAAAGCTGTTTGCACACCTGCTGTGACAGGGACACTCTCACCACGCAGCTCCCTCCCCTTCTGGACTTCCCTATCTCCAAGTCCAGTCACCTACAGAATACCTGGTCTACAAGTGACTGAGCACATGGTCTAGAAGTGACTGAACTCATCCTCATGTCCCTCACACCAGCTCCTCCCCACTGCCCACTGTGACCCTCCCATCCCCCAAACTCACCATGAAGGTGGGTTAATTTTTAACTATTTTCTCTTTTTCACCATTCTAGAGCAGATCTATTACCACATTTTCCCCTATGTTGCTTTTATTACAAGATGAATATATTGTTTGCTATTTTGCTCATCAATTCCTTCCTCTCCAATCCCATAGATCCAACCTTTGGACCAATTTCCCACAGCTGTTGCCACATTGTCCTTTCTGACCCAGGTTTTTCCTTCCTCCTACATACTTTGCTGGAATAATCTTTCTCAAACACTTTATATTGTGTATGGCATCAACTTCAGACTCCTCCACCAAGCACGCTGGGTATGCCAGCTGCTGACCTGTGTATTCCACATGAGGGAACCCGGTTCAATCCTGGTGTGCCCAGACCACAGAGCGCACAGGGCCTGCTGTATGCAAGAGGGCAGCAGATGCTCCTCAAGTGACCAGTCCATTTGGTTGTGCTGCTTGTTCATCCCTCCACTTCTCTCTCCTGACTTGGTCTCCCATTCCACCAAGCCTGTTGGCTGCCTGATGCTTGTGCTCTGGCCCTTTTGTTTTGAGGGCCTCTCTTTTTCATTTCCCAAAATCTTTAAAGAGGGGTATTCATGTAGTATTTTCAACCTCATAGATCATAAACTCCTTCATGGCAGGGACAGTGTTTTTATTCATTCACTTAATATCTGTTTATTTTGAGAAGGAAGCATGAGATGGGGCACTTGGATATGAAGGCCACATAGACCTGAGTCTGGATTCTGGTTCCAACACTTAGCTGTTTGGCCTTGGGCAAGTCTCTTAACTGCTCTGAGCCAGTTTCTTCACCTGTAAAAGGCGCTAATGATACTTATTTTACAGAATGAAGGGCAAAGATTACAGACTACAAAGTGCCAATAAAGTGCCTATTACATAGTGAGGAGACAATAGCTTGTCTTCCTTCCTTAACGGGTTGGATACTTCGCTGAATTAGGGGACAAGGTACCTTAACTACTCCTTACTGGGCCACTTTTAGGCATGAAAAGGGACACTATTAATAATTACACCGGTTCCACAGACGTAACCCGGGATACATGGCCGGCTTACTCTCACAATCCCCGTGAGGAAAGGGTTCGGATCGTGCGCCGCCCTAATACAGTGCCTAAGCATGGCACCAAACATGGTTCAGGCTCAATGAACGTTTGTTGAATGAACTAGCAAACAGACCCGGTCCTTCCCTCAGTTTCTTTGACATCAGCGAGTGAAGTAGCAAAGATTGAAAAGCCCGCCTCCGTCTCCACCACCACCCCCCCAACCCCACCCCAGGTCCCAAAGCCTCGGAGAGCCGCCTTTCCGTAAGGTCCATCCTTCTCCAGCCCGCTTCCCCGCCCCCAGTTGCCTTGGAAACAGTGACGCATACGTGAGGGGCGTGACCCCTCTCCATCCTCTCGCAGAGCCCCCGGCCCCTTCTAATCCGAACCAAGGGAGAGGGTGCGGTTGGGGTCCTTGACCCTACGGTTCCTCACCGGGCCTGGAGCTGCCCACGCCCATCTGGCCGCCCCACTCCGGCGCGTGGCGCGCTCGAGTGCGGACACCCCAAACCCAGCCCACCCGGCCCAGTGAGCTGGCAGGGGTCCGAAGAATGCCTGCTTCAGTCCCTACGATCCTTCTCCACCCCTGCACCCCCGACGGGCCAATGGATCCCGAGACCCGGCGCAGCGCTCGGCCCAGGCCCTCCCCTTCCCGGGCAGCCTCACAGCTCGCTCAGCGTCCTGGGGGGTGGGCGGGAAAGGCGGACCCCGGGGGGCGCCGCGGAGCTCGGGAAAGAAGGAGTTAAGCAAGGTGCTGGCGCCGGGCGCGGAGGGGGTGGGGGAGAAAGTGAGAGCGGGGGCGGGGGGGCTGGGACGGGAGCGAAAGAACATCCTGTGCCCGCCGCCGGATGCGCGCGGGGGGAGGAGGTAGTCCGGGGAGGGAGGGCAGGCTGGGGGGAGGCCCGGGGCGGGGAAAGGCGCGGCCTCCGCGCTCACCCGTCCTCCTCCTCCGGGGGCGCCGCCCCCTCTGCTCTCAGGGCCTTCGCCGCGGTTTTCTGAGGCCCCACGCCTTCACCGCAGTAACAGGCTACCGGGAGGCCCCCGAGTCTGGTTCCTGGGCCGGGGTCAGCGCTAGCTGGGGAGGGGACGATCTCGGAGAGTATGGGCTCCATGATGGCACGGGCGGCACCCCCAGCCTTTCAACTCGGCTTTCTGGCTCTCTGCGGGGGTACTTCGCCAGTGTTGAGTGTCCCTGTTCACCGAGTCACAGCGTTCGTTCTCATTCAGTTCTGACCGAGCGCTTCCCGAAAGTAGGTAGGTATTCATAGACCGGTATACTGGAGGGGGAAACAGACTCGGATTATGGAATTTGCCCAAACCCAAGCCTGTTAGACTCCAAAGGACTTGCCATTATAGAGTAGGCTCATTTTCCCTCAGCTTCTCCTAAGCGCTGGGCTAGGGTCACCACCCTGCGCAGGAGGCCCCCAGTGGTGTATTAGGCTTCTCTGGCTGGCCTGGAATACCCATTTCCAGAGACCTGGTTGAGAGAATGAGGAGTTAGTCTTAGGGTTTCACAGGTGGGAGGATGGCTTTTTAGGAACGAAGTCCTCCAGGGAATGAGCAGCGGAATAGTGCTTCTGGTTGTGGGGTTGCGGGAGGAAAGCCTCAAAGAGGGCCCTAAAGTTGTTCAGGGCAGTTACAGGAGTTGGGATTGATTAGCCTGAAGAAGACCAGTATGGGAGAGGGGAGAGGAAGGGGCTGAATAATGGGTCTTTCGGGCCTCATTAAGGAGGCCCACCATCTAGGGGCTCAGTGCCTTCCCACACCCAACATTTCTGTCAGCTGAAACCTGCTTGAAACAGCAATTCTTATTATAGTAGCCATTTGATGAGCCCCGTGTGCTGGGCACTCTCCCAAGCACTTTACCTAATCTTCACAGATGCCCCGTTGAGCAGGTATTATTATTCCCATCTTACTGGTGGGGAAAACAAAGCACGGAGAGATCACAAACCTAAGTCAGTTTTGAACCCTGGCAGTCTGGCTGGAACCCACATTCTCATGCACTAAATAAACTAAACTGTACCGAGCAGTTCAAACCTAACTATATGAACATCAGCCTTGAAGGTAGAAACCTGGTGCAGATGGCAGAGAGGTATGTCCTGGGGCAACCTACGTACTTTTGCCTTGGTGAGGGCACGTGAGAGACTTGGGGCAGGTTGTGTATATATGAAATCTCAGACTTCTCTCTAGCCAGTGGTTCCAAATCTCTGGCTTTATTTGACAGAAATTTACCAAAACAAGAAAACAAAATCCAGCTGCCAGAGAGAGTTGCAGCTTTAATTTACACTCCCTAAGAACATCCAAAACACAACTGCTATCTACTGTCACCTTCATTTCATATAAAAGCGAGTATGTTTTAATTCTCCTCAAAATGAGAAAGACATTAGCTGAATCAAAAGCAGTCATTCCCAAGAAAGGACAGTCATTGATTTCACACCAACAAATAGACAGTCCTCTGTCTTTATTCTTTTGTCATGCGAAAATATCACACTGGGGATGCCTCTGCCTCTAACCTCCCTGAATGATTTGAGGGCAGAAACAAAAGAACCAGGCTTGGGTATAACAGGAAGGAGTTAGGTTAAAGCCAATAAAGAGTCTCCTACTTGGAGATCTTTAACTGATGAATACCATGTTTTCTTAGGACATGAGGGTCTCAGAGTCAACTCGGTGGACTGGAGAGGCCAGTAATTCTGGGCATCACCCTAGAGAAAGGCAGGGACGGTGTTCTGGAGGATCTATCCTCAGATCCACCAGGGTAGCCTTGGAACCTAAACCTAAAACAGTCCCATCAGGCAGCCATTTCCTACCCCGAGTTTGTAGGACATATAGGAGGTCCCATGGCAGTGGTGAAGCCTCTGGGGATCTCTGTCATCCCTCATTGCAGGGAGTCCATGTAGCCATCCATCATGGGGCTGGGCAGGTGCTAGGAATGACCGCTGAGGATGGATGAGAGGAAAGGAAGAGAAAAGCCATCTAGGAGTGTTGCCTGCAGCCCAGGGCGTGATGGCTGAAGGCTCTGGGTGGACAGGCCTTGGGGCTGCAGCATCCTCGGGGATGCTATTTCCCTATTTCCCCACCTCCCTCAAGAGCAGGTGCCGCCCAGGACCCAGAGCCTTCCAAAAGGAGCTCAAAGTCAGGTAGGTGAAGCCTGTTCTGGTAAAACCATGCTGAGGGGTGGCTCTGGGCCAGAGCCTGGCTTAGGACCTTTCACCTCCCTGTTCTGTACCACAAGGTAAGGCCAGAGGGTGTGGGGACACTTTGACGGAGGGTCACTGGGTTGTGGTGCTCCCAGATTTAGGCCCCCAGGGGCCCAAGCCTACCCAACTTATAATCCTGTAGTTTTTAGAATGGTAAATTCTGGATCACTTCACATCACAAATGCAGACACAGACCCAGCCAAGGGCAGTCCCTTCCTCCTCCAGAGTCACACTGATTAAATGGGCCTGGAGCCCCTGTATCCAGATTATCTGTCACCGTTTTGCCCTCAAGTCCTCAAAAGAATGACAGAAGTCATGAGAACCTACTAAGATCAGGGCTCTGATGGATGATGGAGTTGCAAAGACACCTGCCCTCAGGAGCTTCTGGTAAGGCAGAGTTAAACATACATGACAGGGGAACATGCAGATGGTAGAACATGAAGGATTTGCCTCAAGACTCTGCAGAAAACATTATGGTGGTCCCCTTCTCTTCATCCTTCATGGAAGGGGCACCCTGAGGCCTAGCAGTAGATCTCTGGTGAGAGACCAAAGATGGAAGGGCCAGGGAAGTGAGGGAACAGGGTTGCCTGTGGGCACATCCCAGACACGCCTCCCAGAATCATCCACGGGCCTGGGCCCAGAAACTGGACCCTTGCTGCCCTCTAATGGAGGGATGGGATCTCTGGAGTCACCTGTTGGGTTGCAGCCCGACTCCACTAGAGGAAAGAGGGCCTGAGGGACCTTCCTGCACCCAGACTTTTTACTCCTCTGGAGTCCTGAGGTTCATTTCCTACAGACTCCAAAGCTGAACTTTCTCTCCTTCCAAGTACCCTTGGCTGCCCTGTTTCCCCACCGCCAGCCTCCATCCCCCCATTTCTTCAGTTTCCTTTGTTGCCCAGGTTCCAATTCCAGTACCCTGGTTCCTAGCGCTGCCAGAGTTCTGGTTCCGGAAGGCCTTTCCCAGGTGCTTTGGGCCTAGCTCCCACCCAGGCACAAGGCAGCACTGAAGACATGGGCATGTGCAAGCCCCTGTGCCTGGGACACATGGACATCCGGAAAAGTTTGGTGGGCCTGGCCACGGGCGCTGGGGCCATCTACCTACTCTACAAGACCATCAAGGCTGGCTTAAATTACCAACCACCCCTCTGCTCTGGTTCGCCCATCTGCATCGCCCGTGAGTGTCCGGGCCCTGGGGAAAGGGCTCTGCCCCAGGAGGCACCTGCTCCCAAGGCCTCCAGTGTGGGAGGGACCAAAGGTGACTCCTAGTTCCTCTCTCCTTCCTCCTTCTCTTCTCCATCTTCCTCAAACCCACCCTAGAGAAGCTAGCTCGGGTCCTGGAGTAGTGGTGGGTGGTACTCAAGACTCATCTGGCAGGTCTTCAAATTATATTCATTTACTTATTTCAAAGGAAATACACTCAAATCACAGTCACTTTGGCTCCCAAAATGCACTGCCTGGAAACTTGGCATCAGCAGTTTTCCCCAAGGGAAAATTGGGAGGTCTACATGCCCAGAGCCCCCACTAGTCCAGATGATAATTTTGCCTGAAACAGAAAAAGGCACCCCTTCTGCAAGACTTTTTATTGCTATCTGCTGGAACATCACTGCCATATACTGTTTACAATGAAATACTACATATTACTGCCATATGCCAGAAAGTTGTTAAAGTAAATATACATAACTATGATGCTTATGATACAAACAATACAGCATTAGATGTGGTGCCCTTGTGCAGTACACATCCTGTTCAACTGCACATGGGCCATAGAGCAAGAAGGCTTCTCTTCAGGAAAAGCAAGGCAGCTTTATCCCTAAGTCCCTCTCACCCACACCCCACCCCCATTCTTTCATCACTTCTGAGTTCACAGCCTGAGTTGGGCTTGGGTGGCTGTCTAGGCCTGGCAATCGAGCGAGAGCGGCACGGGCGGGACTCAGGTGAGATCCGGAGGCTCCTCAACTCTTTGGAGTGCAAACAGGATGAGTACGCTAAGAGCATGATCCTGCACAGCATCACGCGCTGTGTGTACCTGCTGGAGGCCGAGGTGAGGGACGGGAAGCAGGAGGTCCCAGCCCGCCTGGCCCCTGGGGGCTACAAAGGATCCCTGCCCCTTTGGCCAGAATCTGCCCTGGTACCCATCTCTCTGGCTGATGGTGGGAGGCACGGGAACGACACAGGGGTCTTGACGACATGGGGGGCAGTGGACCCAGGACACCCGCTTCTCCTGCCTTTTGTGTTTCTCCTGCCTCTTGTGTTTCTCCTGGCACACTCCAGGCCTCTGCTTGTACTACTGATGATGTCAGCTTGGTGGGCTCCATGCTGGATGACAAGGACAACAGTGTCAAGATCCAAGCTCTGAATGCACTTAAAGCTTTGTCTGGCATCAGAAAATTCAGGCTCAAAATCCAGGTGAGCTCAGGGACAATTGGTGGGGCAGAACATACAGGATGTCCAGAGTCCACGGGTCCTTTAATAGGCTCGATGGTCATGTTCCAGAAGTTTAAGTCTGAGTTTGTTAACCAGAAATATGTTTTTCTTTGGAAATAAGTGGGGAAATGGTGACTCCAGCAGGGTAATGAACACCTTTGAATCTTAGGATGAAACTGAATTAGGGCACTGGAGTATCTCTGAACCCCAAACCACAGAAAGGCCCCTGGGGCTCTTGTTAGCACCAACCAGCTCTCTTGCACCAGTGGGTGTCCTCCGGTCTGATGCTGACACTACCTAGAGTCAGCGTGACCCCACAGGTGAAGGGATCAATTCCACGTGACTGCCCCCCACCTCAGATGCCGGTCACAAGGCTGACTGACCGGCTTTTAATTTAAAGGTTCCTACAACTCCCTCTGCAGATTTAGTAATTCACTAGAACGACTCACAGAACTCAGGAAAAGGCTTTGCTTTTGTTTCCCCCTGGTTTATTATAAAAGATACAACTGAGGAGCGGCCTACTGGAAGAGATACATAGGGCAAAGTATGGGAAAGGGGGTGCAAAACTTCCGTGGCTTCTCTAGGCATGCCACCCCCCCAGCATCTCGTGTTCACCAACCTGGAAGTTCTCTGAGCCCATTGAGGGGGTCTTTATGGAGGTTTCATTAGGTATGATTGACATCATTGACTGTTGCTGATTGAACTCAATCTGTAGCCCTTCTTTTTTCCCTGGAGGTCAGAGATTTCACTGAAAGTAACAACCCTCTAATCATAGCTTGGTCTTTCTGGCCACCAGCCTCCAGTCACCAAGAGACACCTCATTAGCATAAACTCTAGGATAATGGAAAGGGATTCATGAATAATAAAAGATACTCCTATCAGGAAATTGCAAGGATTGTAGGAGTTCTGTGCCTGGCACTAAGGACCAGATATATTATATACAACCCTCATGCTGTGTTGGCCTGAGGCTGGTGGCTGGGCCACTGATGCCCCCACTACTACCATATAGAGAAAATATAAGCCCCCGAATGTGAGTTCCCTAGCTTCCTGTTAAGTCCCTAGGATCACATTTGTCCGTCCACACTCACCTTTTCCTGCTGGTGCCATGAAAAATGGCTTTCTTCCTGTCTGCGGTCAGCATTAGCCTCAGTCCTGGATCCCATCCCCTTTCCTGAAGGCCTTCACTTGATTAGCCTCTGTCTGATACGGCCTCTTCCCATCACTATTCAACATGCTCTACTTTCTCCATCTTAAAAAGAAAAACCAAAAAACCTCTTCCTTGACCTCCAAATCTCTCTAGCAAATGGTCTGTCTCTCCCAAAATAAAAATAAGCAAAATATTAAAAACATAACCATTTTACATGTGTGCAGTAGAAAGAACGGTAATAGAATAAAACATGCATAACCAAGACCCAGGCTAAGAAATAGAACATGACCTATAGGTTAGCTGCCCCCAGATGACTCTCCTCGGTCTACCAGAGGCAGTCATTTCCTGGCAGTTTCTTCATCAATTCCTTGATTTTTCTTGGTAGTTTTACCATATATGCATATATCATTTTATAATCTAGCAGGGCAAGGCAGACAATAAATGAATAGGTAAAATATAGTTTGGAGTGTTTTAAGCTTTGTATATCAAGAAGTATGAAGTTTGTATTCTGTGGTTTGCCTTTTCCCCAAAAACATTGAAAGACTCATCCTTATTGCTGTGGATAGCTCTTCCTTTCTTTTCCACTGTTGTATGTGGTATTTTAGTTCATGAGTACCCTGCAGTTTTATTTTATGCATTTGTCTAAGTGTAGGCATTTGAGTTTTTGTGTGGTGAGCATTCTTTCACACATCTCCCTTGTGGACATGGAAGACTTTGACCAGGGTATGTATGCAGGACTGGAATGGCTGGGGGAAAAGGTATACCCAATTTTTCAAGGAGGGTTGTATCAATGTATACCCCCTCCCCGAGCCCTGCACCCATGTTCCTGATGCAGCATTTTCTCCCCATCACTTGGTGTTTTCACACTTTTAAGTTTTTTGCACAAACTTTTTTAGGGAAAAAAAAAAGGTTCTCTAGATCCCCTCTTGCTGGCTACCGCTACTTTATCCCGCAGCCCTCTCAGTTCCCCTAAGGCTGTGAGTCTCAAGCATATCAGGATTGCCTGGAGAGCTGATTAAAAAAGAAGATTTGGGGGCCCCACATCTACAGAGTCCAATTCAATAGGGAGCTGTGTTTTTCACAAGGGTTCCAGGAGATTCTGATGCAGGTGGTCTGAGCACCACTGTTCCTTTTTCCCCAGGGTCTGTATCCTAAGGACCTGAGCCCTGTTCTCCTCTCTCCTAGTGAAAACAGCCACTCCCTGGCCTCAGTTTCCACCCAAATGTGCTCTCCTGTGTCTCTCTCCACACCCTGGTGACTTTCCTGACCTCCAGACCCATGGCCAGCTGCTTCGTTTAGACAGCCTAGTGGCACTCTAACCCAACACATCCAACGTGGAGTTTGCCTTCGTTGCCTAAGTCAGACCACCCTGTCCAGAGGGTTCTGATCCCATCAACCCCACCTTGGTCTTCCTCAAGAGTCTCAGCATAAAGCACATGATCAGCTCCTCCTCTTTGCCCCACCCCCAGCCATGTACACTGTATGTTTCATGCTCTCCCCCTCCCTGGCCCTCGCACCTGCTCTTCCCTCTGCCTGAAACGTCATCCGGGACTTGCAAACTCCTAGCTGTCTTTCATGTCTTAGCAGACAGTGTTGGGTGGAGGCAGGGAGGAGCAGGCTACTAATGGGAATGCTGCGGGCCTCACTGCAGGACTCTTGCCTCCCTGTTACAGGGCTCTCAAAGTACAGCTTGTGAGACTGTTTTTGGTAATACCTCTCAGTCCAAGCATCCTGTATGTCAGAAGCCAAGATCCCCTTATTGACTCAACAAATGTATATTGAGCACTTATTTATTTTGTGCCTAGGCATTAGAGATACAGCCGTGAACAGAACAGGAAAGATTCCTGTCCCTGTGGAATTATATTCTAGCAGGGCAAGATAGGCAATACACAAATAAGTAAAATTTGTAGTGTGTTTCCTGTGACAAGTGCTATGGAGAAAAATAAAATAAAGAAGGGTGGTAAAGAAGGCCGGCACTGGGTTGTAGTTTCAAAGGAGAAATCTTTGGGACCTAGGGCATGATGAAGAGTTTGTAGAAATGACACCAAAAGCATTATCCATTAAAAGAAAAACTGATAAATTGGACTTCATCAAAATTAAAAGCATTTGCTCAGTGAAAGACCTTGTTAAGAGGATGAGAAGACAAGTTGCAGACCAGGAGAAAATATTTGTAAACCACACAGGTGACAAAAAATTTTTTATCTAGGTTATATAAAGAGCTCTAAAGACTCAATATTAAAAAAAATAATAACAACCCAATTGGAAAATAAGCAAAAGACATGGAGATATTTCACTGGATAGGATATATGAATTGCAAAAAAAATGTCATTAGTCTTTAGGGAAATGCAAATTAAGGCCACAATGAGATATTATCATACACCTGTTAGATGATCTAAACTCAAAATAATGACAATGCCAAATGCTGGTGAAGATGTAGAGAAACTGGATCTCTCATACATTGCTTTCTGGAATGTAAATCAGTGCAGCAGCCACTCTGTGAAATTGTTTGGCAGTTTCTTTAAAAAGAAAAAAAGAAGAACTGTACAATTACCATACAATCCAGCAGTTGAATTTAGATCTGCATAAAAACCTGTGCACAGTTGTTCATAACAGCTTCATTTGTAATAGTCAAAAGCTGGAAAGAACCCAAATGTCTCTCAATAGATAAATGATTAGGTAAAGTGATCTATAGCATGTAACACTACTTGGAAATAAAAGGGAATGAACTCCTGATACACACAACTTGGATGGATCTCAAGGTCATTACAATGAAAAATCTCAAAAAGGTCACAAAGTATGGTTTAATTTATGTAATAACCTCAAAGTGACAAAATAATAGAGATGGAAAACAGATTAGTGGTTGCCAATGGCTGGTTTTGGTGGGGAGAGGTAAGTATTACTATAAGGTTGTTCCTTGAGGGAGATCTTTGTGGTGTTGGGACAATCTGATGGAATAATCTGTTGATTGCAGTGGTGACTACATGAATCTACACAGGAGATAAAATGATACAGAACTATACACACACATTGTACCAGTGCCAGTTTCCTGTGTTTGCTATTGTACTAGAATTATGTAAGATGTAACTATGTGGGAAACAGCGTGAAGAGCACGTGGGGCCTCTCCATACTACTTTTTACATACTTCTGAATTTATAGTGAAAATAAAAAGTATGTTCCATTTTCTCCATGGAGAAAAAGATGGGGTATAAGGAAGGCTGGGGCAGCGGTGGTTGGTTACAGTCTTACGAAGGAGGTGGTCAGGGAAGGCCTTACTTAAAAGGTAATATGAAGGCAAAGTCTTGATAGAGGTAAGAGAGTGAGCTCTGAATGTCTGGGGAGAGAGCGTTCTGAGTAGAACAACCTTGGCAAAACCCTGAAATAGGCATGTACTCGGCATGTTCAAGAAGTAACTAAAAGGCCATTGTGATGGGTACCATGGGAGCAAAGGAGAGAATAGGAGATGAGGCCAAAGAAACAATGCAGAGAGAGAGGCAGATCATAATGCGAGCCACTGTAAGGACTTTAGCTTTTATGCTGATGAACTAGGGACTCTTGAGCAGAGGAGTGACACGTCTAACATGCCTGCTGTTCAGATGCAGGGAGACAGGAGGCTATCGCAGGAATCCAGGTGAGAGATGTTGGTGGCTTGGAATAGGGTGGCAGGTGGGAGAAGTGGCTTGATTTTTTATAGATTTTGAAGGCAAAGCCAATGGGATTTTCTGAAGGACTGGAAAAGGGGTGTGAGAGAGAGGCAAGGAGGACCACAGATTTTGGGCCTGAGCAACTGGAAGGTGGAATCAATAGCTGAGACAGGGAACGTGGTGGAAAGAGCAGGTTTGGGGACCTGGAGCATTTTGACTCTGAGAAATCTATTCAGCAGTCTGAGAAACAAGTGGAATTGGCAGCTGAATATCTGAGCCTGGATCAGGGAGACGGCCAGGCTGGATGCAGAAACTTGAAAAGGGTATGGATGGTGTTTAACATTGTGCATCTGGATGGTGTCACTGAGGGAGAAGTGAGAGAGGAGATTGGGCAGAAGAACCAGGAAAGTCTATAATAAAGAGAAGCCAAGTGAAGAAAGGATCTCAAGGAGGTGAGAGTGGTCACAAGGTCAAATGATGCTGAGAGCTTAATTTAGAGGGAATTGTCTAGTGGATTTGGCTCAAGTATCATGGGCGGGGGCAATGAAGCATGAAGGCAGAGGCTGGAATAGTGTTGGCAGTCACCGTATAAAAGCAGAACCTTCTCCTCCCCTTCTACTCCCAGGAACACTCCATCAAGGTACTGGAGCTGATCTGCACCATCTGGGACTCAGAGCTGCACGTTGCAGGCCTCAGACTCCTCAACAACCTCCCACTGCCTGACTTCGTGCACCCACAGCTGCGACGGGTGATGCCTGCCCTGATGGAGATCCTGCAGTCAGACCACATACTGGCACAGGTGCCTGAGGGCCATGGCCCAGGCCCTGCCGTCCTGACCAGCCCTGGCATAGCGCCTAGAGGGAGGAGCAGAGATTGTGTCCCTGCCCAGGCCCAGACTCACCTGCCTTCTCATGCTTTTTATTTTCCTTTATTCAGGTGCAAGCCATTCGATTGCTGAGCTACCTAGCACAGAAGAATGACCTTCTCTATGATATTCTCAACTGCCAGGTGAGAAGGGAACCAGGAGGGGCTGATGGATGCCAACTCAGATATTGGGAAAGGATCATGGATTCTCCAGACAGACTTAGTAACAAGATCATCTTGTCCCTCTGTATTAGATACATTGAAAATCATCACCTCTTCCATTCTGCCAATAAAATGAGAATCCATTTTGTTGAGAGGGTTATTCTTCTTTGAGGGACTTTCTGAACTCTAAGAGTCAGAAACACAGGTGACAAAACAAAAGTATTTTAATATTAGGAAAAAATTATTAAAAAACTATTATTAGGAATAAACAGGGCCATTACATAATAACTCATGGTTCCAAAGAATAAACAGTTCTAAAATGATATAAGCCTAATAACATAATCTCAAAATATATGTGGCAAGAGTTGGTAGAAATAAATTAAAATATTCCTTTTAATTCTACCAACTCTTGAATTAAAAGGAATATTTTTATTTTATTGAGGTTTTGAAGTCTTGAGGACAGAGCAAAATGTAAGATATTTAAAGTGTACATTGTGGTGATTTGATATATGTACATCTTGTGAAAGGATCCCACTGTCTAGTTAATTAACACATCCATCACCTCACATATTTATCTTTTTTTTTTTGGTGACATTTTAGTTCAGCAAATTTCAATTATACAATACTGTGTTTTCCACTGTAGTCACTATGTTTTACATGAGATCCTCAAACCTCATTCATCTTAAAGCTGAAAGTTTGTACTCTTTTATCAACATCTCCCTGCTTTCCCCACCCCCAGCCCCTAGCAACCACCACATTTATCCTGTTTCTGAGTTTGATTTTTTTTTTTAGATTCCACATATAAGTGAAAGCATGCAGTACTTATCTTTTTCTTTCTGGCTTATCTTTAATGTCCTCAAGGCCCATCTATGTTGTCACAAATGGACAACTTCCTTCTATCTCACAGCTGAATAAGTACAAGGAAAAATCAATGTGTCTGCCACCACAAGAGAAGACTTGAAAGATTTTAACTGTTCTTTCAGCAATGAACAGATAAAAACCTAAAACCAGTAAGGGTATACTTGCTGTGAATAACACAAATAAGCTTGAGCCATTAGACATACGTAGAACACTCTATAATTAGTAAATGCACATTCCTCTCAAGTGCAGAAAATACTTAGAAAAATTAACCACACAGTAAGCTTTAATGTTTGTCTCAAGAAATTTCCAAGAATCAATATTAGGATCATATCTCTCATCTTTTATGACCACAATGCAATTATGTTAGAGAATGATAATGAACGGAAAACTAAAAAAAATCATATACAGTTGAATCTTAAACTTAAGTAGATTGAGGAGCTGAGGCAACAGGAGGGTGGAAGGGAAAGAACTTTAGAACTGCTGTGGATTTAGATCATTTGCATCCTCTCTCCATCCCCATGATAGGTGCACTCCAACTTCCTGAACATGCTCCAGTGCACACAGCCAGGGAGTCTGCTGTTCGAGGTACTGGTGTTTGCTGAGCGGCTGAGTGAGGGCCGGAATTCACCCCACTACCATGCTGTGAGATGGCATTACAGTGAACGGTCTCTGCATGAAGCTCTCTTTGGGAATGATTCACGACTGGCAGACCGGCTGCTTGCCCTGGTCATCCACCCTGAGGAGGATGTTCAGATCCAGGCATGCAAAGTCATAGTCAGCCTGCAGTGCACCCCGGATGTGGGAGTCCAGCCCTCTTCCTGCCAGCCCAGCCATTCCTTCTTTAATAATGGGGAATAAAATCAAGGAGAGCCAAATAAATGAGTATGGGAGAGAAGCCTGAGGGGGAGTGTCTGTTCAGGGCCCTCCAGGGCTAGGTGTAGGTTTCTTCCAGAACAACCCCTGCCCCAGAGCGTGGCAAAGCTTCGGCCCTTCTCCCAAAACACATCCCCACTTGCCTGTTTAGGGGACAGACTCCCTTCTCTTACAGCTGCTTTTCAAATTTGAATGTGGAGCCAATGTTTTCAGCGAGCTTCAGGGAGAAGGTAGGTTTGGGGACTGAGGCCAAAGAAAACCAACGGGAGACAGTATAACATTGGATTCCTCCGGATGGGCTCGGCTAAGCCACAGTAACAATCTCCAAATCCAAGCATCTTAAAAATGACCACGGTTATTCCTTATTCACATTACATGCCTATCACAGTCAGCTGAGGTGGGATGGGGCAGGCGTCTGTTCCACATCATCTCTCTCAGGGACCAAGGCTGAGGATGGCTTATCATTGCGTTTCTACAACTCCTAGAGAGGAAAAAGGAAATGTGGCAGTAATTACTGGTTCTTAGAAGTTCCACCAGAAATGACGCTCACCATTTCTGCTCACATTTCACTGGCCAAATCTGGTAGGGAAGACCAACCTTACCATGTGTCCAAGGAAGAACTGAAAATAGTTGATGATAGCATTAGTGACAGAGAACCGCAGGCATACTGGAGAAGAGTGAGAGCTCTGGAATCACACTCCCAAGTTCAAATCCCAGCTCTGTCATTGGCTGTGTGACCTGGCTCACGCCATTTACCCTATTTAAGCTTCAGTCCCTCATCTGTAAAATGACTATAAGTAATAGTACTTATAAGGCTGTTGGGAGGATTATATGGGAGTTACAGGAGTTAATTAATGTAAGGCAAAATGTTCTGTATGCAGATGGTATTCATCCAAGATCAAAGATTGAGGAAATAAAAGATTAGCCCTGGAGAGATCCTTGGAGAGCATTGAGTCCAGTGTTTCTCCAGTCTCTTCGGGCTGCAGGCACTGGAGAGTCCCAGAGACCACTATGAAGTACCTCCAGGTGTTGCCGGAACTTAGTTTTAGAAACCAGAGTGATTGTGTGAGTGAAACAAAACCACAACTGTGAAGTCTACAGAAACAAGAAGACTGTCGCACCAAATACGGTCGCCCATTTTCATATTTTCCCATTCATTGCATTGCCCACTTGTCCATTCATTGTGTTATCTGTAAGCCCTTTCTGGCGAACAAGCGGTAGTGGTTGCTGATGGTTTAAGAAAATGTGATGGAGATAACCCTAAAATCGGAGCCAGTCACAGTCCGCCACTACCTGGTTTAGGAGGTAGAACGTGCTGGCCCAGCTCTGGAACCCCAGTGTTCTTCAGAGGCAGGATTTGAACACCAAAGTCTAGTCCAAAGCCAACCCTGATGTTTTGCTAAAGGGAAAATAAACCCAAAGGGGAAAGTGACATGCTCAAGATCATGGTCTGGGGCAGAAATAGTAATAGAACCTCCTAGTCTTGGGTGTTTTGCATTCATATTCCTTGGCCTGAGCTCCATGGCAGTGGACCATGAATTTTAAACCAGGATCTGTGGCAGGTGAGAGAGACCTCAATGCTTCTGGCTTTTAGGGTGTAGTTTAGGACTGAACTACATAAGGAAATATGTCCCCAGTGAGCCCCTGATCCAGGACCTCCTCACCTGGGTGGGTGACGCATGGGTGGAGAGTTGCTGATGAGGATGAGCCTATCAGAAAGAGCCAGTTCCTACCAGGGGACATATTTGTCACCATCTCACACAATTTGACTTGTCACACTGAGCAGATTGTCACGACCCGATGCGAATCATCAGCCCTCATTTCTTTCCTGAGCTCAGGCCTGAGGCTGCTCCTTCCTGCTACTTGGATACACTGCAGTCACCCCAGTGGAATGTGTCAGAAGCCAAAGGCATCCTACCCTACCTACCTCAACTAACTCCCTAGGCTCCCACGTCACCAGCTAAGTATTGGGCACCTTTAACTACTTTCCACTACATCCAACCAGCCATTCCAAACATCTCACGTTCACCCAGTTCTCCAGTGTCCACTGCTGCCACCCTAGGCCTACCTCAGGACTTAGGGGGTAGTCATTTTCCTACTTCTGCTCTCCATCCTCTCCAACCCTATACATGCCAGGCTAATCTGAGAACCCCACATCGCACCATCCATCCTCAAAAACCTTCAAGGGTTCCCCACTGCCATAGTCAACTTCTTCTCAGCTGCAAAGGTAAGTCACATGATCTGACAAATATAAATGTACTTATGGCAAAAGTGTGTTGCGTTTTGTCCTTGAAGATATAGTCACTGGACCCCTTTTATACATGATGGTGCCAAGTGAATGAGGTTTGCATGTGAGGCCCTTCACGATCCGGTTGTCCTACCTGCCACTAGCCTACCATGTCAAATCTCTTCTCCAGGCAGACTGGAGAGAACTCGTCACCACTGGCCTAATCCTACCACGTGTGTTCCTGCCTCCAAGCTTTTTGATACAGTCTTCCCCTGCCTCCAATGCCCTTCTCTCTCCTTTCCAATGGGCTGTGTCCCTTAGTGTCATCGTTGTTGAACCACATCCTGCCACAGCTTAGAGCTTTCTTCAACTTCACCAGCCTTTGCTGCTTCCTGCAGCACTTCTCTGAACCTCTTTGGCATTTGGCAAATTAAAGCTTGGATCTTACAAATTTCGTTCTTTTTATGGTAGGTCATATCTGACCGCTTATAAAAGCCTTGAAGGCAGAGCCTGCTCTGGGTAGGCACATGATAACAATTGGTTGATGGTGGTTAAAGGAGAGTTGGCAGTGGGCAAGGAAATGGGGGAGAGTGTATTGGTTATTGTTGCTGTACAACAAATTATAACAAACAGTGTATCAGTCTGGGTCCAACCAACAGGGAGAAAGTACACAGTAATCTAAACAGGGAAATTTTAAGGTAATTTCTTATAA
Organism: Phataginus tricuspis; assembly: GCA_029783875.1. Taxonomy (NCBI): domain Eukaryota; kingdom Metazoa; phylum Chordata; class Mammalia; order Pholidota; family Manidae; genus Phataginus; species Phataginus tricuspis. The sequence goes on along the minus strand of JAQQAC010007890.1, from coordinate 32,538,908 downwards.
CAGGATTGGAGTAACAGAAGAATTGGTTAGGTAGAACTCTAAATAAGACATGAACAGCAGACACAGGAGCAGCCCTTACCGCCAGGACTGAGCGTGCAAGGAAGAGATCCCCACCCCTACTCCCAAGGCTAAAATCCAGAACTTGTTGAGGAGAGCACAGTCTGGCTCACCAGATGGCAGAAAAGTCTCGGTGTCATGCTAGTGTGGAACTTGCTGGAAATCTGCCCTCTAGGATGCCAGGGAAAGCTCTTTATGAGGAAGTGCCAAACCAAAGGCTCCAAAACTGTCCAAACAGTGTCCAGGGGAAGCGGTTTCTGCCGGTGCTGGTGCTCTCCATGCACTGCAGGAGCCTCGTGCTGGGGCGTATGTGAGTGCTGGAGAAGCCACCCGACAGCAGGGGCTGGGAGCTGGAGAAGCTGCTAGCTGTTGGGGGTCGCTGTCCACAATAGGAACTGGGCACTGGTGAAGCTGCCCTGCAGGAGCCTGCCAGTCAAACTCACTAGAACCAGGAAGCAAAAACCTTTTACTCCTACAGTGTCTCTCCAGCTCCCCCCCTATTAGCAATTTAAAACATCAATAAGTATTTATTTCTCACAGGAATTCAGAAGCATCTTGGCTGGGTGGCTCTGGTTTAGCGAGGCTGTAGTTTCAGTCAAGATTTTGGCCCGGGCTGCAGTCCTCTGAAGGCTTGCCTGGGGCTGGTGGGTCCACTTCCAAGACGGCTCACCTGCGGGGCTGGCAAGCTGGTGCTGGCTGCTGCTTCTCTACATACGGGCATCTCCCCAGGGATGCTTGAGGATCTTCACCTAGCAGCCGGCTTCCCTAGAATGAATCAAACAAGAGCGCAGGGCAAACGCTGTGATGTCTTTTCTGTTTTTTTCTTTTGGTATCATTAATGTACAATTACATGAGCAATATTATGGTTACTAGACTCCCCCTATTATCAAGTCCCCACCACATATCCCATTACAGTCACTGTCCATCAGCATAGTGAGATGCTATAGAATCACTACTTGTCTTCTCTGCGTTGTACTGCCTTCCCCGTGCCCCCCCTCTACATTATGTATGCTAATTGTGCCCCTTTTTCCCCCTTATCCCCCCCTTCCACCCATCCTCCCCAGTCCCTTTCCCTTTGGTAACTGTTAGTCCATTCTTGGGTTCCGTGAGTCTGCTGCTGTTTTGTTCCTTCAGTTTTTTCTTTGTTCTTATACTCCACAGATGAGTGAGATCATTTGTACTCGTCTTTCTCTGCCTGGCTTATTTCACTGAACGTAATACCCTCTAGCTCTGTCCATGTTGTTGCAAATGGTAGGATTTGTTTTCTTCTTATGGCTGAATAATATTCCATTGTGTATATGTACCACCTCTTCTTTATCCATTCATCTACTGATGGACACTTAGGTTGCTTCCATTTCTTGGCTATTGTAAATAGTACTGCGATAAACATAGTCTTTTTCAAACTGGGCTCCTGCATTCTTAGGGTAAATTCCTAGGAGTGGAACTCCTGGGTCAAATGGTATTTCTATTTTTAGTTTTTTGAGGCACCTCCATACTGCTGTAATGTCTTTTCTGACCTAACTTCAGAAGTCATTATCATTTCACCACATTCTATTCATTAGATCCAGCTCACATTCAAGGGAGGGAGAATTAGGACCTACCTTTTAAGAGAATAGTGGCAAAGAATTTGTGAACATTTAATAAACACCACAGGTGGTATCAACCAACAAGGGCTAATGGAACACCTGTGTACCCAGCAGGTAGGTGCTTCGGTCTCCTCCCTAGAGACGTTATCTTCCAAGCAGAAGAGAAAAATCATAACCAACATTTGCCATCCCATCCCTCCCCTTAGTCTTCCTTCCAGCTGCTTAGTTTGTTTCCTTGCTTGCAGACTTCTTTTACCTTCAGACAATTACATTTCCAAGGAAACATTTCTTTCCATTTTTTCAAATAGAAGATCCCAAGAACGCATCAGATTGGATCTCCAGGCAGGAGAGGAGAAGAAAGAGAAGGAAGGGCTTTCCGGGGTGGGAAACCACTTGAACTTTACCAAAAGGGAACCCAGAATTTCCCTCTGATGAGATCATGTTAGGGGTTAGGGGGCTGGTAAAAGGCCAGCCAGACTGCCAGTTACTCCTGTAACTGATTTCCTGCAGGAGTCATGTGAGAGACAGAGATGGGGAACTCTGAGCCCCACTAGATGGCTCTCAGCAGGCCCCCAACACACGGTCTCAAGCAAACAGGGCTGGACTCAAAGCAAAGCCTCTCCTTTCTAAACTCACATGTTACTACCAACTGCTCTCTGAGATCAAAGCAGTAAGAACTCCAGAGTTGCTTTTATGGGTGAAGAAACAGAGAAAAGAAAGAGAGAGGAGAGAGACTACTTTTTATGAAATAAGAATCCTTTTATCATCATCAAATACAACTTTTATACATCTCCAGTAATAATAGATGACAAGTGTGGTAAACAGCCTTCCAAAATAACCCTAGTCATGCTCACTTCCTAAATGCACCCTTGTGTAGTGTCCCCTCCTTGAACTGGACCTAGTGACTTGCGTCTAACCAATAGAATAGGGCAGAGTGAGGGACTGTTACTTTAAGATTAGATCACAAAAGTCTGTGCCACCCATCTTGCTTCCATTCTCCCTTGCTGTTCACTTGCTCTCACTGAGGAAGCCAGCTGCCCTGCTGTGAGCTGCCCTATGGCAAGGAACCCAGGCAGGACTCAGATCAACAGCTTGTGAAGGACTGAGGTTCTTGGTCCAACAGCCTGCAAGGAGCCCAAAGTGCCAGTGACCACTTGAGCAAGCTTGGGAGCAGATGCACCCCACTGAGCCTCAAGATAACCACAGCCCTCGCCGATTCCCAGATTGTAGCCTGTGAGAGACCCAGAGCCAGACGACCCCGGTCACTGTGATTGGATTCCTGACACACAGAAACTGTAAAATAATAAATGATGTGTTAAGACACTGAGCTTTATGATATAATTCATTACACAACAGTAGGAAACTAATACAAGTGACTGTGACACGAGTCAGTTCTCTTCTCCCACTGAAGGATGAGGACAAAAATCCCCGACACTACATTAGGTGTGGGGCCTTTAATGACCCCTGCTCACAAGAGACTATGGTCATTTCAATGTCCTGGAACACGACAGTTTCCTTTGAGAAGAACAAGTGGGTGGAGAGAGAACTTTCGCCTCCACGACACCTGCTCCCATAGAGTCAAAGGATGAGTTCAGACCTCACCTGGGAGGTCCCCCTTTCTCTCAGCTGTCCTGCCCTCTAAACCCTCTCATGTACCCAGAGTTCCTCAGTCATTGCCTCCCCTTGAGCTGGGCCGGGAGGCCCACTGCTGAAACCAGGTGATGTTTGTCTTTCCTTAATTGGGAGGAAAAAGGAGAATAGATATTTTTCCCCTAAATATTTGACACCTGCTACAGCTTATCTGCTGGTGAGTAATAGGTTTCAAAATGAATGAGCAAGGAGCAAACAGTAATAGAAAAACACAGAAATGTGATTTCTTTTAATAGTTTATGTATTATTGTTTGAGATGCAGTGACCTAGATATATACAATAGAGTGAGAAGAGGGAAGGAAGGCAGAGAAAGAAAGCCGAGTTCATGAACTTGGATTACATCTCAGGACATTTCCTGGTGTTCTACAGGGAGCCCCAGAAGGTCCCGGCCACCAGAGCAAGTGTGAGAACCTCAGCTACTTCGAAGGGAGAAACTTCGAAGTGGAAACTCAGGGAAAATTCTCTGAGGCTGGAGGAAACAAAACGTGGCTCCAGGTCACATACTGGAACATGGGGAGGAGGTTCTATGTAACCCATCCTGTTTCCTAAGGCTTGAAACCATCAAGACTAACTGCTGAGCCCCACTGACATCCTCTGGGCATGAGGCTAGCAAAGTTTTGCTATTTCCAAGGGGTATATATGTGGGCCAGTGTTTGGCCCAGCCCTGTCAGTTGGGTGACAAAGAATGACAAAGGGAATTGAATCCTCAAGGGCCTCTCCATTCTCCTATCACCCTGTGTACTTGTATGCTGGGGACTGCAGAAGTCAGAGAGGGCCTGGAATGGAGATTGTATGGTTAGGGGGATTAGGACTCTTGGGCATGAATGGGAGTCTATTTTGTGGAATCAAAAAGCACACCCCCTGGCAAATACACACACACACACACACACACACACACACCATATAGACTGCAGGATTGTGGCCCATGCCTGATATTTTATTTGGGCATATGGCTGCCAAGAATAGATACATTTCCCAACTTTTCTTGCAGCTTGGTTTGGCCGTGTGATTATGATTGCCCAATGGAATGGAAGAGTCTTAAAGGGAAGAGTCAGGCGCTTTCTTCCCCCATGGTCCATTCCACTGCCTGAAATAGGAACAGGTTGGTAAGCAATCTTGGGCTATGCTGATGAAAGCAGTACCTACAGAGGCCAGAGCAGTGACATCAGCACAGCCTGAACCCCTGAGGCTGCGGAGAGCCCCGGACTGTGTATGTTTGAAATGTTATATTAAAGGGAAACACAATTCTACCTAATAGTGCAGCCATTTACTCTGTGGTATATTTTACTGCATTTTAGAATTACTGGGAAATGCAGTTTTTAGCTGGGTGGCTGGGTGCCTAGCTAAACTCAGAGGTTCTGTGACCAAAGGAAACAGAAGAGAGTGAATATTTGTCTATAACAAGCAGTCTGTCACATCGACTTATACAGAATCATGCACATGAAGATAAAGTAATTTTATTAAGCCCTTTGATATTAAATTTTATTATTTCAAATCTATTTGTATATCCCTTAAATATACAAACAAACCTATGTTTTACAAACAAAATGTAAAATAAACCTCTTTGTATATCCTACACCCCTGTCTTGGTAAATGAGATTCCACTATTAGGCATTTGCTTTCTGATTTATTTATTAGACCAATATTTATTGAGCTTGAATGCTCTTGTTATATCCTCTTAAAATAGGAGCTGGCAAGTGAGCACAGAGCTGGGCACCAGAGAAGGAAGTGAGCTTGGTCCATCACGGACTCAAAAAAGGGAGGTGAGCTCTCTTGCTCATCTTCCCCAGGACCATCTCTTGCCTTGGTCTTCATGAGTGGCCGTTATCATCTTCCACTCATGAGGCAACTGCTTTTTAGGGAGTGGAACCATGACTGCCATGGTGAGCAAGTTCAAGTTACCAGTGACTTAAAGAGGACAGAGCTGTCTCAGCACTTCTGGGTCCCTGGCATTCGTTCAAGAAAGATTGATGATGGTGCAGAGTGGAGGGAGCATTCTCTCTTGACTGTAAGAGACAGAGGAGTAGGTGAGTGGAGCTCACTTTGCAAAGAGTGGACCAGGATAGAGCGTAAAAGCAGTGCAATTGGTAAGGAGAAGGTTGTGGGGCCTGGGACTCCCCTATCAAATTCCCAGAGGAGGGAAAAACCCTTAACATTGGAAGTTCAACAGAAAAACACCCAACATGTTAAATACATATGAAAAAGAGGCATGGAAATAAAAATCATAGGTTGGCATTCAAAGTGATCTGCAGCTATAAACATTGAAGTTTTCCTATTGGAAGTAGAAACCTACCTTCACCCCATCCGAGGGACCTGCGCCACTTCTAGACATTTTTGTCCCTGTGGTGGCTGCTATGGATTGGCTTGTTCAGCTTTTGTTCCACTTCTTCCTGTACAGCAGGACCAGAAACCTAACATTAGATTTCAGCACCTAGGGCTCCAGGTGTGAGTTAGGTATTGCTGATCCCATGCACTGCTTAAGACCTAACCTGAATGGGGTTAAGGGAGGCATTTGTGTGGGAGACACAGCGCACGTATAGCAGACATTGTCAATACTTTATTCAAGCAGCTTCCTGATGCTGAGATCACAGCTAAGACGTGTGTTCCTGGAGTCAACAGTTGCAATGACGGCCTCTTGTTCCTGCCTTCCTGATGGTGGCAGAAGTAGTAGCTTCCTGGCTGCGCAGTTCACCAGTTGTTTTTTTTGGATTTATCCTGGAGGCCCAGTCTCATCCCATCTCTTTGGCGTTTCAATTATTTTGTAAGCCTCCAGTTATCTTTTATTATAGGTATTACATCTCTTTTTGCCTAAAATAGGTACAGGGGTGTCATCTGCAACTAAACCCTGACAACAAAGTGCCTGAATAGAGAAGATGTCATTAAATGTTTGTTGAATGAATGAGTGAGTGGTCAAATGGCGACTGGCAAGAGGTCTACAGAGAGATGGGCAGTTAAACCAGGTGGACTCTAGACTAGAGTGGTAGGGCAATTGATGGGCCATACATGGGCAGTGAAATCAATCTGGTGGCTTTTAACCAACATTTTGAAAAGATGAAAAAGAGTAGAATAGAAAATCTCAGAGTAGATTGCATATAGTAAATGCATTATTTGTGAAATTTTAGTTCCACACGTGCATACAAACACTCTATATGTGTACACACACACACACACACACATTTGCAGTGATGATAATCCAAATATTCAACAACCAGCATGACAGACATCAACTAATTAGAATGGAAGTCAGCAGTATCTACTGTTGCCTAAATAACAGTACAAAATGTATCTTTTGTAGTAAAATGTGATTGAAATCCATTGGTCTATGGAACGTAGCTTAAGGCTTTTTGGGGTCGGAAGCGGTGGGTACAGATTTCTGAGGACCCTTCCTTAACGGCATTGCCCCCGGCTGAAGGAACGTGTCCCTGACTCACTCCTGCCCCTAGAGGAGCCCGTCCTGAAGCCAGGGCAGTTTTCACGTGTTGCAGCTTGGGGGTCTGCCGGACACCTGTGTTTCTGCCTGCTGGCATCCGTTCCCATTCCTCAGGAACCATCAACTCCCCATCTCCCTGGCCTTTGAGAACCTGCCTTGCCCAGGTTCTGCCCAAAACAGGTTCTGGCCCCAACTTGGGCCCATCAAAGTCTTCAAGGGCTTTATTTATGGGTGTTGAAGGGAGGTGCCTGGGTTTTAGACAGCTTTGCCCTCCCCCTCCCACCGTCCACAGAGAGACTGTCTGCTACCCAGAGGAGGAGAAAATGAGGCCACCATAAAGACTGAAGCCAATGAGTGGACACCCGATGTCAGAGTGTGTGTCCCTGGGCTCCAGAGGCCAGTCTTACAGCTCCTGACTCAGTACTGTTCCTTTGAGTTTTATTTTTAAAATAAGTTAGTCTTGGGTTTCGTTCACTTGCAGCTAAAGGAGTCGTGATCACATCATGGTGCCTTGAGGTGGGTATGGGGCCCTCGTGGACAGTGTATCAGCACTAATGTGGCTCAGAGACTCCCTGGGTGGGGGGAAGATGAGACTCCGGCCATCCGGTGTCAGTGAGTCTATACATGCACCTGACCCTCAGGCAGAGCGTGCAGGGCTCCCGGTCAGGGCGGCCCTTCGTTAGGCCCCAAGGCTGTACGGAGCCCTCGGGGGACCTTCTTCTGCGTGAGCATTTCACCTGAAACCAGAGGTTGTGGGGAGCCCTCCATGGCCCCTCCGAGGAAGGCCTCTGTCACAGGCTAACTTGCCTGGAGAAGCTCCGTGGGTGGAGGGCAATGGAGCAGCACAGCTGGCCGACAGGTATGACTGCCCACGTCTGTCCTCCAGGGCTGGCTCAGTCTGGAAGAGGTTGTTGGCCAACTCTGTCCTCTCCGTCCAGGCCTGTCTTCTCACCAGCTGAGCTGACAGCTCCTCCCTACTCCCTCCCCAAGAAATAAGATGGGAGCTGTGTGTTCTGAGTCCCGCCCCTGATTCAGAGTGTGTGGGGGGCAGGGGTGACCTGAGGCTGGGCATGAGGTGACGTCCCTCCGGGGCATGCTGGGCCTCTCCCTCTCTCAGGAGACACCCCCCATCCTCACAGACAGAGCAGGGCAGCCCCGACCCCACGCTGCCACCACAAGCCCAGCTGGCACAGAGGAGCCACCTGGGCTGGGATTACCCTCGCAGCCCCGGGTTCTGCAGATGGCGACTGCCTGGACTCCATCTGGCGTCCCTCCCATGCAGACGGCTTGCCCTCGCTGTGCTCTCCTCACAAACACCTCCAAACTCTGGACCTCTGCCTGGAGGCCTTTACTGGCGGCCTACCTCGTCCTTCACCGCTCTGCAAGAGGGCACCGCCTCTCCTGCTGGCACCAGGGCTGCCCTGGGCACTGTACACAGGCCTCGGTGCCTCCACCCCTTCCTCCCAAGCATTCCCCACTGCTTGTCCTCTTCTCTGGGAAGCCTTTGCTGCACACTTCAAACTCTTTCGGGCCCCTACTTGCTCATCATTCTCCGTAGCTTACTTTGACAGTTCCTGCAGGAATGCACTGTCACAGACACTTTCCACTAGGTCAGCTTTCTCCAGAATTTTATTTTGCATTTGGCAGACTGATAAAACTTCCAAAACAATTTGGGAGGCTGACAGAATTTGTGCACCTCTATTAACACCATAGAAAACAACCATGTCACAATGTGGAAAGCCAAATAACGCTGCCATTGTATTATTGCCTTTGTTTCATAAAACCACATTTGAATGCCAAAAAAGTAGGAAGGATGTAGTTTCAGAAAAACAAATCATTCTTTGAATTAAATACATTTATCTTTCACAAAAAAAACCAAATTCCCCTTATTTTTATAGTTTTACTGTAGACCAGTGAGAATATTGTCATGGAAACCAAGAGAAAGATGCAGGACAGGAGAGAGACCCTGGAGAATGTCAGAGAAGGCAAAGGGACCAGGAGCAGGAAGCGGGGAGGGGGTGGGGGGCAGACGTCCACCAGCCAGGCGCTCCCCTGCCCTGATGTGATCCCGTTCTCCACATGTGAGACTAGGGTGGTCACCTTTGGGCCCTGGCCAATGCGCAGAGCCATGGCCATGCTCACAGGTCAGGGGCCTCAATGACCCCCCCGTCCCACTGCCCGTGTGGACACTGGTGATCTGGCTTCCACCCCCCTCACTCTGCGGAGGTGCCCCACACTTGCGGGGGTGTCCCTTTCTTCTCTGGGCCTTCCTCCCCTCACCTTGAAATGAAGCTTTTGAACCAGTTTTGAGTCATTTCCGAGGAAAACTGCAGACCTCTGTCTTAAAAAAAAAAATTTTAAGCCATGCACACAGTATTTTGCATGGAATTTCAGGGGCTCCACTCCCCCTGCCCAGGGCCTTCAATAAACTTCTCAGGGCCCCCTTGCCCCAGATCACAAACCCCAACCTGCCAATCCTGGCACTTAGCTGTTAGCCGCTTGCCTCCAGATATGCCCCTTTCCTGCTCAGGCAACAATGTTTTCCCATTGGCGAACCCAAGGGCAGGGCCAAGCATCTCAGGGAGGGAGGTGACTCTGTTCAGAGAAGTATTGGCCCCTGGGCTCCCCTCCAGTTCACAGTGCTGCTGGGAGACATGACAAGCTTCATGGATGGGTAAATAGCTGAGCCATGCAGTGGGACGCGGGTCTGAAGAGACTTTCAGACCGTGACTAGTGAAGGGAGAGGACAAGGCGATGACAGGAATCCCTTCCCTGGGGGCAAAATCTTCTGGCCACCCAAGGCGGTGAAGGGCAGTGGTAGGAGCTTGGGCTTAGTAGCTGGAATGCCCTGGGTTTATATATATATATTTGGCTCTGAGCCTTAATTGTGTTATTTGGGAAAGTTATTTCACCTTGAACCTTTGGGTTCCTCATCTGTAAAACGGTGATAAGAGTTGTGCAGCAGAAAAGATAGAGTAGTCTAAACATTCTAGGGCCCCCTTGAGTTTCCCAGCCTCCCCTGCCGAAGGTTGAAGTCATATGGCCAGTTCTGGCCAATAGTCTGTGAGTGGAAGAGGTGTGGGTCACACCTGGCAGAGGCATTTAAGTGTCCGTGTGTATCTCTCTTCCATCTTCCATAATGGTCTAGGGAACCAGCTTTCCTGATGGCAAGGTTACAAGATGGAAGAAAGTTCTCCTGTCCCATATACGACTCCACATAAGTGGTAAATAAAGCATTATTGTGCCCAGCCATTGAAATTTCAGGAGTACTCTGTTGTGATGGCTAGTGTTAAATACCCTAATACTGGGAGGGCTAATGGAGATGACTGAGATAACAGCAGTCCCTCTCGGTACAGAGGGGGTTGCTATCCTTAGAGAAAAGATCTGCGCCCCCTACACCAGCCAGCTTGGCTGTTGTAACAAAACATGGCAAACTGGGTGGCTTACAAGACAGACATTTACCTCTCACAGTTCTGTAGCTGGAGGCCTCAGACCGGGGTGTTGGCATGAGGCTCTGGGGACAGCTGTCGTTCTGGTTTGCTAACAGTTGCCTTCTCCCACGTCCTGACATGGCAGAGAGAGACTCCATGCTGCCTGGTGTCTCTCTTCCTGTGGGCACTAGTCCCATCCTGAGGGGACCCTCATGACCCCAGCTAACCCTAATTACCTCCCAAAGAGCCCATCTAAATACCATCACAGTGGGTAGGGCTTCAACACAGGAATTTGGGTGCAGGCACAATTCAGTCTATGGCCCTTCCCACCAAGACAGGGCCCTCAGATCTTTTCTTAAGAGCACATATTTAAAAGCAGAAGCTGGCAAGTGTGTGCTGAGGTGGGAGTTTCATCCGGAATGAAATCGTGCAGAAGGCCTGCTCCCCCGCTTCCCCTGAGCCTTCATCTCTCCTCGCCTCCATTCTGCCCCACACCTTGACTTTCCTACAACTCACAGATTCTTAGACAAGCCAGCGACCGGTTAGGACTGGAAGAGCTCTGGGTCTTAGAGGTGGTCTTGTCTTAGCGCCCGATTCTTAGCGGATGACAAGACAGGGCCTGGAGAGGGAATGAGGGCCACCAGAGAGGGCGCAGGCTTAGCCAAAAGATAAGGGCTGTTTGCTGCAGCAAGGGCCGAGAGAGAGACGATCAAAAAGGAAACAAAATGTTTTCATTTCAGCATATACATTTTGCACGACTTTCAAAATAAAGCTTTATTTTATAGTTTTTTTTTATTTGGAAATAATACATACGGCGGCCCCCAGGACGCCTAAAATCTATAATCCGCGGTGTCCAGGGTTCGAGGCAGCGTCTCAGGGCCGCGCCTTTCCGGCAGGGTGGCTCCGGGCTGGAAGGGGCTGTGCCCTCCGCGGCCGCGCGCGCTCCCGAGCTGCGGGTGGCCACCCGCTCCCTCTCCCTCCCGCCCAGCCGGGGCGGCCCCGGGTCACGGGGCAGGGAGGGGGCCTACTCCGCGCCCCCCAGCGCGCCGGCCCCCGCCGCCCGAGCCAGGGCTGTAGCTTTCGCGCTTCTCGCGGGGCTCCTGCTGCCCTGCTGGGGCGGGTCGGCCAAGTTTAACAAGGGGTCCATGAAGGCGAGCCGAAGCGACGGAGTCTTTCACGCCGGCAGAGGCCGAGATATCGCCGTCTAGCCGCAAAACGCCGCGGTGAGGTTTGGGGACCAGAGTTTGGGTCGGGGTGGGAACAAAACCGGGGATTTGTTCCCAGGCTCGATGTGTTCCCAGGCGGACTTCAAAGCCCTGCATCGCCTCCCTGGAGGCTCTGGAGGTGAGAGAAAGTGTCCTTAAGACCAGAACTCCCCCAACCCCCCCACCCAGCACCCGCTCCGGGCTGCTTTGGTCCTGGACCACCACCTCCAACCCCCCAAACTTACTGGCCCGCTCCAGTTTCTTCCCCTCTCCTCCCCCTTCTAGGAACAATGACTCCTCCCCCTCCCGGTCTTTCCCTGCTGCCCCTTGCTTCCAGCTCCCCCAAAGTATAATCTGGGATACCCCAGCACAGACCACACTTTGGGACCCATAAAGGGGGCACCCCAGGAAAGGTGAGGCAGAGAGAAAAATACTAACCCCCGCTTTTCCTTTCCACCACCACTCTGAGTGCTGGGGGTGCAGCGGGAGTGGAGCCTGGGGGTGACCATCTCATGGCCCTACTTCCTGCACCCCTGGAGCCTTGGCAATGCCAGGAGCAGCTCCCGCCCCAGCCAGAGTGCTGGTGACCCAGGGCTGTCCCCACAGGGGAGTGGGGTCGAGCGCTCCCACCGCTCTGAGTGCTTCAGTGCCTGCTGCCTCAGGAACTTGGACGCTAAGGCTGCCTTCTGTGCCCCCAAGACCAGAATAAACAAGGCGTGCTTGCCCCAGGTGAGGCTCAGGGGTGGGGCAGCCCCTTCTGGCATGTATGGTGGGGAAGGTTTTAAAAACCCACCCGGCTGCACCTGCTTTTCACCCTCTGCTTGGAGTGCCCTTTCCGCTTCTCCACCCCGCAAACTCCTACTGGCCCTGCGGTACAACTCCGGCACCTCCTCTAAGAATGCTTCTGTCCTTGGAGCTCCCACACCCTTGGCTCTTACCCTCAGCACAGCCTGTACTTCCCTGATTCGCCATGCTTTCTGTCTGCCACCTCCACTGTTGGGGCTCTTCAGGGCGGGATTGCAACGTATTCATCTTTGAGCTTCCTGTCCCCCAGCTTAGTACCTGTGCATAGTAGGTGCTCAAGAAATGTTTGTTGAATGAATGAATATCTCTATACTAACATCAGTAAGGCAAAGTAGGTGGGAAAAGACCTTCTTCTTACCCTTCCCACCTCCCTGCCACCATGTCCTTATTTCTTGAGAGGAGCAAGGCCCTCCTATGGCAAGACCACAGTTTTGGTGTGGGACCTGAGTTTAATCCTGGCTTTTCCATTCCCTTTCTTCATGACCTAAGACAGGCCTCTTCTGCTCTCTGAGCCTCACTTAGTTTCCACTCTTGTAAAATGGGGCTAAGGTGCCTAACCCACCAGGTTTCTGGGGAGAGTATGTGGTCCTGGCAAGGACAGGCTCCGTCGAGCATGACTGTCATCAGCTGGTGGAAGTGCTGGGAGCAGAATGCACGGTCCATCTTGTTACTGCTCTTCTCTCATCTGGCTCTGGGCCCAGACCTTTCTAGGGAGTTTGGGCTCGGCCCCCATATCCCCGTTTGGGAGGCTGCCAGTGCCCTACGAAAACAGCCAGGCTCCTACCGTGGCCTGACTCTATAGCTGACAGGGTGTTTTCAGTGTGGGCAGGTGACCTGCTTTACTTCATTTGATGCTCATAGTAACCCTGTGTGGTGGGTTACCTTGTCATCCCATTTAACAGAAGGGGAAACTGAGACAAGCCTGTCACCTTGCTTGAGGCCATGAAGCGATCAGCGGAAGGGCTGACGGGCCCCGGGTCTGACTCACCGCAGCGCTTGGGCTCTCGCTCCTGCTCCCCCAGTGGTTTAAACCCCCTCCTCTCTGCACCGTGGTGACTCCCAACTTTCATTCCACTTTCTGCAGACCAAGGGGGCCATCAGCATCCTGTGCCCCTGCCAGAAGGCCTTGAGCTGCTTTCCCAAGGACCTGATGTGTCCCCGTCGGTGCTATCTGATTTAGAGGAGAATGCAGGCTGGTCATTGCTCCTCTTCTCTGGGGGCCAGAGGCTTGGGGCACCCCCATCTTGTTCAAACTCCAGCTCCTGAGACATTAAAGTCACTTCCTGGCTCTGGGCTCTGTGTGAACTTTCTGGGAAAGGGAACCTGGTAGGGGTTGTTCCAGTCTGGGGAGGGTGAAAAGGGAGAGGGGAGGCATGGCCCTGTCTGCAGGCAGGGTGGCCTTAGGGCAGCACTGCAGGCAGGGGATGGAGCAGGGGGTGTGCGTGAGAGCATGGGGGTTCCAGGAAGGGCCATGTCTTGGGATGGAGAACTGTGTGGGGATGGAGGTGCAGGGTTAGGGAGTGGGCCTGGGAAGCATGTGTGGGGGTGTCTGTGGGTGGGGGTGCCCGTGGGTGGGGGAGTGGTAGGACTGAGACAGTATCTGAATACTTTGAGGGGGGAGCAAAAGAGGGGACATGCTTTAGAGAATGTTTATGAGAATGTGTGTGAAGTATAAATGCTAACTGTTCATGCCTACAGTGGGAAAGGGAACTGGTGCAATTTATGTCTCCACTCTCAGATTCTATCAGTTCCATTTTATGGATAAAGAAACTGAGGCTGAGTAAGCTCTATGACTTGTCCAAAGTCACACCATGAGGTATCAGCCAGGACCCTGTCTGCTGCAGGTATCCAAAAAAACAACCCAAACCAGTCTGGATGATGTGGGAATCATTGGTGGTGAGAACTAGAAGTCCAGAGGCTGGCAGGCCTCAGGTCTGGCTGAATCCAACAATTCCATGGCCCTGGCTGGATTCCTTCCCAGTAGCCACAAAAGTCCCAAGTGTCACCTAGTAACAACAGCTAAGATTTATTGAGCACTTACTATGTTCCTGACACTGTGCAAAGTACTTCCTTACCTGCATTAACTCATTTTATTATAACAGCAATGTTGTAGTAGGTACTATAGTTATCCCTATTAGTGAAAAAGCCCCTATTGGAGGGTTGAGGCTCAAATTAGACCAAGGGTTGAGACTGAGATTTGAACCCAGGCTGTTTTGCTCCAGAGGCAGACTTTTAACCACAAACCCACCCCACAAGTGCATAGCATGTCTTCCAGAGAAAGGAAAGTCTCTGTTCCATGGTTCTTAACAAACAGATGGGTTGATTCTCATTGAATTGACTTAGTTTGCAAGCTCACCCCGAACCAATCACTGTGGTGGAATCTGCTGACTGAGTTAGCCTAGGTTACATGCAGGGGTGGAGTCAGCCTCCTGGAAAAATTCTGATGGGGAAGGGTGCGGGTTCTACTGGTGTCCCCACAGCCAAGAGGGTATCAACACAGTCGGGACTCAGAACTCCACTCTCTTTTCTGGCCAGATGCTGATGAAGATACCTGGTCTTGACCCACTGGCTCCAGTCTGGACCCACCCTCATGGGTCAGACTGGAACCTGGACTCTACCTCACCCCAAGTTCTGCCCTCAGGGTCACCTTTCCCTGGACCCACTCAGTGCTCATTTGACATAAGAGTGTAACTCAGAAATCCTTTGCCTCACACAAAAATCAGAAATTGTTTTTTCTCCTCTATCATTATATCTTGATCACTTCTCCCATGTCACCAAAATATTTTTGAAAACATTAATGACTGCCTAATTTCATTATATATGTGGACCATATTTTGCTTAACTGTTTCCCCATAGTTGGATAATCAGATAATTTCCAAATCTAAGCCATCTATGTTCTTTAGGATACAAGTTTATAGCGGCAGAAACAAATCTACTCTAATGACGGCTTAAGCAAGGTAGATGATTTCACTCTCACCTGGTGGTTGGAAGGGGCTGGACGGAGGCTCTGCTGGGTGAGGTCATTAGGTCCCCACCTCCTTCCATCTTCTTACTCAGCCATCCACTACTGTGCTTCCTTTGTGAAAAAAAATGTTTTACAACACAGCACACATAGAAACATAGAAATATGATATCTGGATAACATCTTGGCGTAAAAGTAGAAGGGCTTTGGGGCCCTAAAGAGACTCTCTTGAGTGCAGACGGGATCAATATCTCCAGACCCACCAGCTGGGAAGTTCTGCCCTAGGACCTTCTTTCCTCCACATAGTTGAGGATGGCTCATCACTGTGTCTGCTGGGGGCCACATTCCACTTAGAAGAGAGGAGGTAAAGGGACAGCAAACGCTCACCATTCCTGAAAGGGTATGACCAAGAGGCAGCATGAATTATTTTCACTTGCAGCCCATTGGGTGAAACTTAGTCACATGGCTGTACCTAGCTGCAAGGAATACTGGAAGATGTAGCTTTCACCTGGGCATCTATGTGTCTGACTAAAGCTTCGGGGTTCTATTATTAAAGAGAAGAAGGAGAACGTGTAGTGGGAACAACTTGCTGCCACAGAACCCTTCATTATTATTTTGATTAGCAAGGGAAGCTTGGATCCCAGGACCTAGAACTAATGGCATACTGTTACAGCTCTTTTTTGAGCTACACTTCTACTGGGCTCTGTACCCTCTGGCTTAACCATAGCATCGGGAAGTGGTGGTGGAAGGAGAGCACATGACCTCACCTTCCAGCAAGGCTTGTAAAGCCCAGTTGAGTCTCTGCTGAAAACACAGTGTTAATTGTCAACAGTACTCAGGAGAGGGACTAATCTCTATATCTAGGACCAAGTCATGGCTTTCTTTTCTGCAGAAAGTGAACCTGGCAAAATTTTCATGAAGATTGAAGGTAAAAAAAACCTCAGAGGATGAATGCATTTCCTCGAGCAAGGGAAACAAAAGCAAAAATGAACACATTGGGATTGGGACTACATCAAACTAAAAAGCTTCTGTACAGCAAAGGACACCATCAACAGAACAAAAAGGCATCCTACAGTATGGGAGAATATATTTGTAATCGACATACCCCACAAGGGGTTAACATCCAAAATATGTAAAGAACTCACACGCCTCTACACCCAAAAAGCAAATAACCTGATTCAAAAATGGGTGGAGGATATGAACAGACACTTCTCCAAAGAAGAAATTCAGATGGTCAACAGACACATGAAAAGATGCTCGACATTGCTAATTATCAGGAAAATGCAAATAAAAACCACAATGAGATATCACCTAACACCACCAGTTAGGATGGCCAGTATCAAAAAGACTAAGAACAACAAATGCTGGCGAGGATGTGGAGAAAGGGGAACCCTCTACACTGCTGGTGGGAATGTAAATTAGTACAACCATTGTGGAAAGCAATATGGAGGTTCCTCGAAAAACTAAAAACAGAAATACCATCTGACCTGGGAACTCCACTCCTTGGAATTTACCCAAAGAATATAATTTCTCAGATTTAAAAAGACATATGCAAACAAATGTTGGTGAGGATATGGAGAAAGGGGAACCTTCCTACACTGCTGGTGGGAATGTAAACTAGTTCAACCATTGTGGAAAGCAGTATGGAGGTTCCTCAAAAAACTCAAAATAGAAATACCATTTGACCCAGGAATCCCATTCCTAGGAATTTACCCTAAGAATGCAGCAGCGCAGTTTGAAAAAGATATATGCACCCCTATGTTTATCGCAGCACTATTTACCATAGCCAAGAAATGGAAACAACCTAAGTGTCCATCAGTAGATGAATGGATAAAGAAAATGTGGTACATATACACAATGGAATATTATTCAGACATAAGAAGAAAACAAATCCTACCATTTGCAACAACATGGATGGAACTAGAGGGTATTATGCTCAGTGAAATAAGCCAGGAAGAGAAAGACAAGTACCAAATGATTTCCCTCATTTGTGGAGTATAACAATGAAACAAAACTAAAGGAACAAAATAGCAGCAGACTCACAGACTCCAAGAAGGGACTAGGGGTTACCAAAGGGGAAGGGTGGGGGAGGGCGGGTGGGGAGGGAGGGAGAAGGGGATCGTGGGCTATCATGATTGGTGCACATGGTGTGTGGGGGGATCAGGGGGAAGACAGTGTAGCACAGAGAAGGCAAATAGTGACTCTGTGGCATCTTACTACACTGTCGGCAGTGACTGCAATGGGGTATGGGGGGGGACGCGATAACATGGGTGAAGTAGTAACTACATTGTTTTTTCATGTGAAACCTTCATAAGAGTGTATATCAATAATACCTTAATAAAAAAAGTTTCACTTGCTCTATATCCTTAAAAAAAAAAACCTCAGAGGAAATTACAAGATTCCTTACAGAGTTCTTTTCACCCCCCAAATTAAAATCATGCTACCCCAAGCTTAATGATAAGCTGTGTTGCAAGTGTGATTTCCCGGCTCCAAGCCCCCTACAAGTAAAGCACCTTGAAGCCAGACTGAGGAGTGGGAGAGAGACAGGGTGCAGAGGCCACAGGAGCACACAGACTCCTCCCAATCTTGGTGGGTTTGGGAGGAAGATGTGCCAATCATCTGCCAGTTTGCCCTCCTGTTTTGTGATTTATCCCTGGGAAAATGCATTTCCCAGTCTCCCGAGTCCTCCGGCTTCTAGGACTTATTGAAGACTGCAGCACAGAGAAGGGGCCGGTGCTCCCACAGCCCTGCTCAGGTGAGGTCACCACAGCCCTCTGCCTGCTCTGGGACAGCCCTTCCCCCGCAGTCCCCCAGGGACTCCCCAGTCACCCAGCCTCATGCCTCCAGCCGTAGGGGCATTTATGTCTTCTTCTATTGCTAATCTCCCAGTTGCCTCAGTATCTTGTTTGGTGTCTTAGCTCCTCTATCTCTTGTGAGACCATTTCCCTATATTAATTCTCTCTGTCTCAAATACCCCGAGTAGTTTCTGTCTTCCCGACTAGTCACTGACTGGTAGAGAAAGAAACCTTCCAAGTGGAAACAGAGCTGGTTCTAGAACACTAAACCTTCCTAAATGGGTAGAATTCACTGGGAACACAGTTGCTTTGGAAAGAGAGCTGAGGTTGGTAGTGACTTACGAAAGGTCTCATAAATACTTTTACTTAAAAAAATATATAAAATAAAGACTGAATACTAAATATGAAATAAAGGTTGTGCTGATGACATTTTGCATTGATTTAAATTAAGCATAATGGGGGGGGTCCTCTATAAATTCCCGTTTGACATATTTAAGGAAGATTTACCAATTTTTCCCTGCCAAGATCCACTGCTCCCTTTCTTTTTGTAACCCTCTATTTCCTTTTAGGAAACCATCCCCTTCCATTGTCAGTCCATGAGACTGAGTGGGGCTCCGTCTGTCCCAGAACATTGAATGCAGACACAGAGGCTGGTTCAGAGGGTGCCCTGGGCCCATCCTGTTGCCCGGGCCGTAAGGGATAGGTTTGGAGATGGACACACGGCCCAGTCTGTGCAGTCAGAGTGAAGCCTAGGATTTGTACAGAGTTACCAAGATGAAATACTTTCTCTTCCACTAGACTTGAACATGGAAGAAAGTAGGTCTGTAGTTACTGGCAGCCATTTTATCACTATGTGAACTTAGAATGAAGCCAACACAGAGGGAAGTGGAGCCAGTTCTAGTGTCTTCACTTCAGGCTCTGAAACAAGCTGTGCCTTAAGCCACATAGCTCTACCCCTGGACTTTTAAGTTATATAACCCAGTAAATTTTATTTTCCCTTAACCACTTCTGTCTGAGTTTCTGTCACTTGCAATCATGAAGTCCTGATGGATTCTCTGCCACCTGAAGATGAGTAGTTTTCAGAATCTCCTTTTCTTGCTGTGGTAATAGATACTTGTTTTTGTTCGCTTAAGGGGGTTACATGCAGATTCAGGGGCATTATTTCTCCGCAGCTGGATATTCAAATGTAATAGGGCCTTCACCTGGAGGTCTTAGAGGATGCCGAGAAGGCAAGGCCACCTTAATTTAACCAAATCCTTCTCCACCCATTCTGGTCGTCCCTATCCTTGCCCAAAATAGACTCTCAGCCCCTCTCAGAAGCCTTGTTTCTGAGGTTAGGTCTCTACAACCTTAGCTTTCCTTTCTTTTTTCCAATAAAGGCACAGACAAGGCTAGGAATTCATCAAGGCCCATTTCATTACTTTTCCCTCGGCATCAGAAGAACTGCCTTCCTGCAGGCAGTGGGTAGTGTGCATATTTCTAGCCAGTGAAGTGGCAGGTGTAACTTCTGGGCCAAAGCGAAGAAGTGTGAGCATGTTGTAAAAAAGAGAAGACTCTCTTTTTGTTGATTGGCCAATGACGGCTTTCAAGCCTCCCTTCCCCTTCCCTCCTTTCCCCTCTGGTCCCACCGTAGGCAAGCCACAAAGGAAAGCACCAGGCGCTGGTGGGACACACCCTGGCCCCACCTCCCAGCCACAGTAAAGGTCAAGGCCACTTCCCCTGCCTGCCCTGTTGTCATTGCCACTCACGCCTGCTTGCACCTGCCCTGTGTCTTCGGAAAGTTCCGCTGTATGGTAATAACCATTTCAGATTGTCCGGGCATGTGTGGCGTCATCTGTCCCAACATCCAAACCAGTTTTGCGTGGCGGTTGATTTCATCCTCCGTGACCCCCAGCAAACCTGTGAGTTCCCCGGTTCTCTTCACAGCCAGGTGGTGAGATGAGCTATGCACAGGAGGTGCCGGCCTCACTAAGGCACCGTGCGGAAGGACGGCTGCCCTGGACAGTGTGCTGACTCACCGCAGAATTGCTGGAGCAAGAAATGCACTTCGGTGGTGTTGAGCCTCTTCTGTTCCCGGGCAGCTTGTTCCCATAGCATTACCTAGCCCGCCCGGACTAATATATGTAAAAATGCCTCCTGCTGCTCTGCCCTCTGCATTACCACCTGCTTCCACTCCCAAGACAGTCACTTTGCTCCAGTTCTTTGCTGCCACAGCCCAGCCATGGTTTCTGAGTCCTGGGCTTGTATTTCCTGTGCTTGCCAAAAAGGCCTACAGAAATGCATCCAGGCACACTGGTTTCCTCTACAGAGGGCCTTACTGAAATTCTAATAGATAGCCTCTGGTGGAAGGGAGTGCAAAGATTAAAACTAGACTCTAATCTTCCATTACTTCATAGCTTTGTGACTTTGGGGAAGTTTGGCAACTTCTCTGTTTATTAACAATGATATTGAATTGGATTGAATGAGAGACTCTTTTGAAATCCCTGTAACCCTGAGACTCTAATTCTAAAGATAATAACAGCTTTAATTTATTGGATGCCCAGCCTATGCAAAGCCCAATTAAGCAGTGCATCATCCCTGTCATCCACTATTTTATCCCACATTTTGCAAATGGGGAAACTCAGGCTCAGAGAAGCTAAGTCTGCCCAAGGTCACATAGCCAGTAGGCAGTAGAGCTGGGATTTGCATCCAGATCTCACTAGTGCCAGATCTTGGGCTAGAGCCCAAGCACAAACTAGACAATTCTTCTGGCAGCAAGATGCACACAGTAAATGGTCCTGGACACCCCAGGGGTTCTTGGGAAACTTCCACTTTACTCCCATTGCTTGTTCTTCTGTCCCTGTGGTCTGGGAGCTGGCACTGCCTGTCAGCCTTGGGATTGGGCATTCACCCCTCTTAGCCACCCTCCAGGCCTCAGTTACATGTCAGATGCAGGGCATTTAGTTGGACCTTAAAGCACCACAACCACCTCTGGGCCATGATGCACAGGCTGTTGCTGGTCCTCCTCTTCCTCTTCTTTTTTTTCCTCCTCACCAGAGGCTCATTTTTCCAGGCACAAACCACAGATTTGGTAAGGAACCTACAAGGTAGAGTCACTTCCTTTGCAACTGTAACTCCGGGGAGAGGAAATCCCGGGGTAAAATACCTCTAAAACCGAAATCAGTCAAAGGGAGAAATAAAGTTTAAAACCTGTTTATTGCTTATGACCTGTGGTCGTGGCCGTTTCTCTTTTCTGTACCAGCAGAAGCAAGTGGGACTTCCCCCAACCTCTCAGGGTCAGAAAAGCCCTGGTAATTACCCATTGATATGGAAATAGCTGCTTTCTCCACCCCTGAGGAATACCTGTTGATATGCAGATGCACTAAAGACAGGTGAGATATAATGTTACACTTTTACCCACAGCAACCATCTAAAGACCTATGTTGTTTGGGGGCTATAGGTGGGCACAGAGGCTGATGTGTGTGAAAGCTGGGAGTGGCAGGTGGAGGATGTCTGGGAGGAAAAAGAAAACTCATCCTAGTCACAGGGGTTGTGCTGGGGTCATGTCAGGTGTTGCCACCACAAAGGTGAAGAGGACACAGGACTCCCTGCCCCATGTTCATATCTGGCAAGGGAGACAGACATTCAGTCACTCAACAATTTTATTGAGCACCTGTTAACATGTAAATTCCTTTTCTCCAAGCTAGGGATAGGGCTGTGAGCAAGACACAAAAGTCCTTGCCCTTGTAGAGCTGACATGCTACTGTAGGAGGCATATAAGTAAAATGTTAATACATCCCTGGTGATAAATGCCTGGGAATAAAGACAATAAGGAAGAGGCTTCAGGAGTGGGGTTGTGAGGAGAGGTTTCACTTTTAAACAGGGTGCTCAGGGAAGACCTTACTAACAAAATGCGATTTAAACAAAGATTCTAAAGGGAGTGAGGTCTTTCCTAAAGGGTGCCAGACAGGTAGCTATCTGGACAGAGCATTCCAAGTGGAGGGACTAGCTGGGCAAAGGTTCAGAGATGGGAAAGGGCCCAGCATATTCAAGGAATAGTGAAGAGGAGAGCAGAAATAATAGGAGATGAGGTCAGAGAGAGAAAAGGACATAACAGTATCCTCATTTATTCAGCAGTTATGTATTCAGCACCTACTAAGTGGTGCTCCCGGAGGCTAAGAAAGAACAGTAACAAAATAGCAAAAGATCCCTATCCTCCTGGAGCTGAGGTTCTAGCAGGGGGAGACAGAGTTGTGTGAATGTAGTAAAACCAGGTGGTGGGGGCTGCTCTAGCTGGGTGTGCAGGAAGGCCTCTGCCTGAGGCGAGGGAGGGAGGCAACAAGGCAAAGCACACAGGGCAGAGTGTTCTGGGCACCAACAAGTGCAAATGGCCTGGGGCCAAGTGAATCTGTGCATTCGGAGCCATAGTGATAGCTGCAGTGTGTGTGTGTGAGCATGGTGGTGGTTGGGGAGGTGGGGCAGCGAGAGATGGGGTGACCGCCAGGCAGCGCTGGAATGAGCATGCCCTGAAGGTCCCCTATAAAGTGTTTCTATAGCTTAGTGTCCTGGGAAGTTCTAGGGGGCTCTGAAGCAGGGGAATGACATGGGATTTACCTTTAAAAAAAGATTCGTCTAGCAGTTCTAGGAAGACCTGATGGGAAGGGGAAAGGGAGGGGAAGCTTGAGGAGAGTGGAGGGAGAGAGCCGGGTGGATTCCTGGCAAGAGTGGAATCTGGGAGACCAGAAAAAGGCTATTTCCAATCTAGTCCTCTTTTCCTGCTTTATGTTCTTTATAGCATTTAATCATACATAACAGATATGATAACACATATATTAAAATCATTTTTAAACCTATGCAAACACCCTCCCAACTACCATGCAGTTCAATAAACAGAGCATTTCTGCTCCCAGAAGACTGTGTCTGCTGCCCATCCCTGGTCCCAAGGGTAACACTGTCCTGACCTCTATTGTTAGAGATTATTTTGCCTGTTTCTGAACTTGATATAATGGAATCACAGTATGTTGATTTTTTAAAAAATCTGGCTTCTTTTGCTCAGCATTTTGACTATGACACCCTATTTCACTTATGTATAATTATCTGTGTTCTCTAGAGCTGCTCTTGTCTAATTGTATACTCACTGGCCACAATGCAATTACTGAAATTAGAATTCATTAAAATTAACAAAAATTAAAATTCAGCCTTTTGGTCACGTTTGTCCCATTTCAAGGGCTCAGGGGCCACGTGTTAGTGACTAAATTGGACAATGCGGGAGAAGCACATTTTCATCACTACAAAGTTCTGTTGGACTGCCGCTCCGGAGGTCAGCCCCAGGAGGGCAGGCGTTTCTGTTTGTTCTGTTCCCACCTGTATCCCCAGCGCCTGGGCACAGTGGGTGCTCAGTATTTGAGCGTTGAATGGCTATTAAAATCATCCGAGAGAAACATAATGGGCGGCGGTGATAATGTACTGTAAGAGCCAGCCCTGGGGGTCACTGATGTGCGTGAATGTGGGAGCAGGGGGCGTGCAGGTGCTGCTCCAGCTCCGCTGAGAGGGAAAGCAGGACTCTGCAGGAGAGACTGTGGTGCCGCGGGAGGAACTGCCTGAGCAAAGACGAGACGGTCTGGATCGCCCTCGTGTGTGCGAGAGAAGTAACTTATTTT
Source organism: Phataginus tricuspis (assembly GCA_029783875.1). Lineage (NCBI taxonomy): Eukaryota > Metazoa > Chordata > Mammalia > Pholidota > Manidae > Phataginus > Phataginus tricuspis. The sequence goes on along the minus strand of JAQQAC010007890.1, from coordinate 32,515,349 downwards.
GGGGACACTAAGGGAAAACCTTTTAAGAACTGCTTAGGCCCCTCTAGGGAGTCAGGTCCTGCGGGCGCCCCTGCCCCCGCCCTCACCCGCACAGACGTCCCCGGGTCCCCGCCCGGAGACCGCCCAGCTGGGCGGCCGGGCGCCGGGGAGGAGGAACAGGGAGCACACCTGGGCGGCGGGCGGGGCTGTCTCCCCGCGGGAAGTGGGAGACCTGCTCACCCTGCTCTGGAAGTGCGGGAGCTGGTGCTGCCGCCGGGCGTCCGAGAACTGCAAGTCGCACTGCGCCGAAAACGGGTCTGTGGGCAGCGCGTGTCACACGCAGGTGGGTGTCGGCGCCCGGGGGCGTTTAAGTGTTGGGGGGACCCATGGAAAGGGGCGCGCAGGGCCGACCCAGAACCCAGGGGAAAGAGGGAAGGGTAGGAGGGCGGAGACGACCCGGAGCCGGGAATTCTCTGCCGCGACAGCACCTCCAGGCCGCCGGGGGGAGCCTGTGGGCAGAGCCGAGATGGAGCCCCACGCCAGGGGCTTGGAACCCTGGGGGCGGGGCGGGGCGATGCTCCTCTTTCTAATGGGGTTTTCGTTATGGGGAGGTCATTTTAAGGGGTCGTCTTACCAAGCCCTGAAAAGTCCTGACCATGGTTCCACTCGGCCGCAGACCGCCCCATCCCCCAGCCGCACGGGCTCTGCTGTGGCCCCAAGGTGTTCCTGGCCGGAGATGGGCTGGGACAGCCTCCGAGCTGGGTGTGCGGGAAACTGGAGTTGATTTACCCTTGAAAGGATTTAAGGAGGAGAGATGGAGGCCCCCTGGCAGTATTTCTCGACTTAGGCAGACGAGTTAGTAACAGGAGAGGTGAATCCAGGGATGGAACTAGAGGGCACTGAGCAACGCTAGGGGTCAGCCTGGAGGAGGCAGCCAGAGGCACAGACCGAACAGCTGCGGGTGAAGGGCCTCCAAGCCCAAGCTCCTGCTGTGTGCAAGCATGTGGGCCCCAGAGCTGGGCAGGCTGGAAGTGGGGCTGTCTCTCAGAGCTGAAGGCAGAGCAACTTTCAAGGTCAGGGTCAAACGCCTTTTCCAGACGTTCCTCGGCTTGTACAATGTGTGCCCTTGCTCGTCGGACCTGACTTGTGTATTTCCGAAGATTAGAAATCGTTTAAAATCATCTATGGCCGTTGTAAGAAAAGTGAAAGAAAGAAGCCAGTTAAGAAAACTTTGTAACGCTCCTTTCCTTGCCTGCATCTCCACCCCCTGCCATGCCTACCCAGAATTATGTGTTCCTGCCTCTGGCTCCGGGAGGGATGGTGCGTCCTCTCTGAAATAAAGAGCTTTCAGTGTTTGCTACCTCTGGAGTTGGGGGCTGGGCTGGGCATGGGACAGGTTGCTGGAGGTGGGGTGGGGAATTGGCAGGAAGGGAAACTTGGCCTTGGGGTATTTTCCCTGTTGGGGCACAAATGAAAGTCCCCCAGGGAGACCTGAACTCCCATCCCTGCTCCAGCCCATTTCAGGCTCAGCCTACTCTATATCCACCCACTGAAAGCTCAGTTTATACCTGAACTCTCTCAGTTCCCCTGACCTTAAATTTCAGTAATGTGAAAGTGTACGAATGTGTATAAAGAATTGCCAGCATTTATTTTGATTTTTTTCACTGTCCAATTTTTATTTATTTAAGGTATCACTGATACACTCTTATGAGGGTTTCATTTGAAAAACACTGTGGTATCAAGTCCCCCACACCCATACCTCACTGCAGTCACTGTAGTAAGAGGCCATCAGTGTAGTAAGAGGCCACAGTCACTACTTGTCTTTTTTGTGCTACACTGTCTTCTCCGTGACACCCCCACACCATGTATAACAATCATAATGCCCCTCAGTCCCACCCTCCCTCCCTCCCTCCCCACCTGCCCTCCCCCACCCTTCCCCTTTGGTAACCGCTAGTCCCTTCTTGGAGTCTCTGAGTCTGCTGCTGTTTTGTTCCTTCAGTTTTGCTTCGTTATACTCCACAAATGAGGGAAATCATTTGGTACTTGTCTTTCTACGCCTGGAATTGCCAGCATTTATTGAGCATTTTCTAGATGCCAGGGGCAGTCTTAGATGCCTTACACACATGATCTCATTTAATCCTACAAAAAACAACAACAACCCTCTGAGGGTCAGTACTATTATCACTGCTAACGTAGGGGGAGGGTGGGGGAAGGACACTGAGGGATTGAGCAATTTGCTCAAGGTCACCCAGCTTGAAAGTGATGAATCTGACTCTTCTGGGAGGCAGGAAGAGAAGGGAGGGATGAGAAGGAAAGGAGAACCAAGGAAAAAAGTCAGAAAAAGACTGGAGCATCTACTGTGCATGCGGGGGTGGGGCAAGAATGAGTCAAGAGGCATTTCAGGAAGCTGTACTGCAGGTTGTGAGGTTTTTGGAGACAGAGGCTAGCTTGGTGGCTTGTATGTTTAGTGCGCTCTCAGCAGAGGTAGGCTTCAAGGCAGCTCTGTTATATTCAGGTTCCAGTTGGGAGGTAACTATTTCAGATTTGTACGTAAGGTTCCACACTCAGCCACACCTCTGGTTAAGTAAGCCCCCAGACCTGAGCCAAACATGCTCTCCAGGATGTCAGGCTTTGGGGCAAGAGCTCAGTGGTTGAGATATAAACTGTGATTGTACTTAGAACACCCCGCTGTAATTCCTACTTTGGTAGAAGAACGTGTTTTCCAGTACTAAATGCGCTAGATTGTAACTCCAGGGGGAAAATATGTTCCCAGCCAGGGGCAAATAACTTTTGAAGTCAAAATCAGTCAAAGGGAAAAATAAAGTGGGAGAAAGCCAATTATTGCTTACAAGCAGTCGTCTACTTCTGCTCTCCAGTGTCTTAGCGACCCCCCTGCAGAAAGCTCCCACCACACCTTTATGGTTCAGATATGCCTGTGCTCCCCCTTGTAGTACCTACTGATATGGAAATGGACTGGTTCTCTCCACCCCTTGGAAACACCTTTGGATATGGAGATGTACTAAGGCCTGGTGAGAGATTCTGCAAATATTGCAATTTTACCCACACAGATACATAGTGTTACAGTTCATGGTAGTCCAGGACCTCCCACATTTGGAGAAAGTCTGTGAAACAACCTTGGAAGTGTTAGGCAGGAAAATAGATACGAGTGGGGTGGAAAGAGAGAAAGGCCAGGAAAGTCCACTAAAAAGACCCAGAGTTAATCAATTAAAACTCAAAAGCCAGTAGTAACTTAGCCTGGAATGTTTGAATATTCCCGATAAAGGATGGTACACCTCAACATAGCCCATGTCTTTATTGTGTTAATCATGCAGGCCCAGCTTATTTTTTAACTTTACCTGTCTGCTTTTTTTTCTCCTTCAGCCTTAATCAAGTAGTTTGCAACCAAGGCAACTAATTTAGCCTGCAGCCCCTTCAGGGCTGGGCAAGCAGTCTTGTTTGGTACGTTCCCAGAACACGATGCTGGGTATCCCAGGGTGAAATCAGAGCAGGAAGTTCCTTGTGTTAAGTTAATTCTAAATATTCAAAGAACACTTAACAAGTCTGCACCCCCAGCCCTCAGTCATATTCCTGAAGAATCCTTAAAAGGGGGAACCCCAAACTTTAGGGGTGCTCCTCCCTCTGAGGTTGCCTGCACTTTCTAAGTGTGTAACCTTTTCATCTTAAACTTTCTCTCTCCAAACTTTCGGTGTGCCTCTCCTCGCTGAAGTGCCCTGTACTTTTTCTCTCTTTAAGTAACTTTAAATAAAACGTATTCTGCTTCACTACTGTGTCTCTGCCCTTCAATTCTTTGTTGCGGCGGGACAGGACCGAGGAAAATACACAACGCTCCCCCAACAGAAGGAGAGGTTGCAAATTAAACTAACAAAAGACATATTAGCAAGAGAAAAGACAGAATTTTTATTAAGGTATTATTGATATGCACTCTTATGAAGGTTTCACAAGAAAAACAATGTGGTTACTACATTCACCCTTATTATCGAGTCCCCCCATACCCCACTGCAGTCACTGCCCATCAGTGTAGTAAGATGCCACAGAGTCACTACTTGCCTTCTCTGTGCTGCACTGTCTTCCCCGGGACCCCACACACACCATGTGTACTAATCATGATACCCCTCAATCCCCTTCTCCCTCCCTCCCTCATCCCTCCCTCATCCCTCCCCTTTGGTAACAGTTAGTCCCTTCTTGGAGTCTGTGAGTCTGCTGCTATTTTGTTCCTTCAGTTTTGCTTCATTGTTCTACTCCACAAACGAGGGAAATCATTTGGCACTTGTCTTTCTCTGCCTGGCTTATTTCACTGAGCATAATATCCTCCAGCTCCATCCATGTTGTTGCAAATGGTAGGATTTGTTTCTTATGGCTTAATAATATTCCATTGTGTATATGTACCACATCTTCTTTGTCCATTCATCTACTGATGGACACTTAGGTTGCTTCCATATCTTGGCTATTGTAAATAATGCTGTGATAAACATAGGGGTGCTTATAAGACAGATTTTTTTTACTCACACATGTATGTTGGAGTTCCCAGAAAATGTGACGCAATGAGGCAGGTAGAATCTGGAGTTTGCTTTTCATTTTCATAGAGGAATGGGAGGGGGAGAAAAGGCACTTAGGGGAAAACAAATGACTTTTAGGAAAGATAAAAGGGTCCTTGGGAGAGTAGTTGGGAGAAATGATAGTTTTGTGACAATGTCTATTTAGGTGTGGCACAGACTTCCCTCCCGTAATGGTGTTGCTGGGCAGCTGCGTCTGGGGAGGTCTTTCCCTGCACACCAGGTGAAAACTCAGCCTGCACAGGGGAGGGTTCTTGACCCTGAATGAGAGAATTCTCGAGCAGGTCAGACAAGTGTAGGTAAGGAAGGAATTCATTAAAGCAAGAGCAGCAGCGCAGAGAACAGCTAAGTGCAGAGGGAAAGTTCTTGGCCTAGGGCAGATTCCCTTGCCAACTCTTAAAACCAGGTCTGCTTGGATCTGCACGGTGTGGGAACCAGCCTCTACCACCCCAGAATCTGGGGGAGCTGTGGAGCACAGGGTGGAGTGAGATCATGTTCTGAGAACTTCCCAAAGAAAGGAGATTTTCAGGCAGGCTACCAAGAGCAGATCACACTGCTGCAGTTCCGTCCGGGTCCCCCAGGCGACAGGAACTCAGGCCCAAAGCAGAGCTCTCAGCAGCCCCTTCCTACTTATCAGGAGTAAAGCACAGACAGAGTGAAGACTTGGAAATAAAATGAAATGGCGAAGTGATAAAACACAATGATTTGAGCGGTGCGAAAGCTTGATTTGAATGTACGCACTTAAAGAAAGGAAAGCACGCGTGTCCTGAGAGAGGAGGCGGGCCAAAAGGTTGGGGATTCTCTTTTTAAGGCTTTCAAAATGGGGCAAAGGGCAGGGATGTGGGGGTTGTTGGGTGTAGGCTTGACTTGTGGTCTGAGATGCTTATCTCTGGGGAGAGACACCATGTGTCCTCTCCTCTGTGATCAGTCCTCCAGCTAATTCTGCTAAATAAGCTTAACACAAGGGGCTTATTGATCCTGTTCTTCTCCAAGGTAGCGGTTACCCTCAAGCAGTGGGGGCAGATCAGTTAAGACTGCCTGCCCTGCCTTATGGTAGGCTGTTGGCTGATTACTAAAGAGTATGTTAAGAATCTTACGTCCTAACTCCCTGGTTTTTAAATGGAATCTTAGCTTTAAGATGGGGTCCTTCCTGTTCTTACTATACTGCTTGTATCTCAGCATTCTTCCTCACAGGCAGGAAGGTTAATCAGGATGCTTGTCCCGTGTCCCTGCCCTCCCTCAATAGGAGGTAACCTTCCCTGGTTGCAAGAAACTCCCAGGGAGGGGATTTATGACAATTGAGTTCTTTGGGGAGGCTCTGCTTTTAGGCAGATAAGGGAGGTCAGGAAAAAAAGCCTTGAATGCCTTCAGCTCAAAATAATCTTTAGGCCACAGTGGCATTTTCTGAACCTTCTTAAGTCATGGATATTCAACTGCTCCTGTGGGAAAAGTGGTCATTAGTAGAGGCCATGGCTGCCAGAATCTAGAGAAATTTGTAGGGAGAAGGTACTTTGAGATGTAAAACTGTACTTTTGCTATGCAGAAAAGAGATTTTCTGATGCTGAGAAGCAGCAGAGATTGAGCATCTAGAGAAGGAATGAAATGTAAGCTACCTTTAAAATTTCTAATACCAATTAAAAAAGGAAAAAAAGAGAGGTGGAACCAATTTTGATAATATATTTTATCTATAGTCCATTCAAAAATGTTATTTCAACATGTAAAAATTTTTTGAGATATTTTACTTTTTTTTTTTGTAATATGTCTTCAAAATCCAATTTGTAGTTCCACTTATCTCAGTTCAGATGAGCCACACGTCCGAGTGCTCAGCACGTGGCTGGCTAATAGGTCCCACATTAGACCGCCGAGGCCTACAGGGTCCAGCAGCAGGAATTTTTTATGGTCTTAAGGCTGCCCATATCCCTCCTTCTATAGATGAACAGCTAGCGGATCTAGAGAAAAGTTACAGCAAGCTGGGGAACTCCTGAGATTGGGATATGAAGGTGTTAAGTGTCAATGGCAAGACTAGGACCTATAGGACGTCTTTATGTAAATTAGAAAATGGTGAGTCCTCTGGGCTCAAGGCTTGGTGAGAGGAAGGTGCTTTTGTACAACAGAAACAAAAACAAAATGCTCCCCTTCTAAGAGCAGTCTTGTATTAGGTTCAGTGTAGGAAATCAAGAACAGCTCCAGGCATTTCAAGTAGAAGGGATTTAACACAGGGGAACAGGGGGTGGGGTCCTGGTCACTTGCTTCTGTAGAACCCAGTTTCCTACTCACTCTTGGAAATCAGGGACATCTTCCTCATATCTCCCCTACCCCCCAAGTCTGTAACTCAGTGGTCATTCAGTAGGTATGTGAAGAAGTGAGTGAATGCAGATGCTTCCCCACTCTGGGGCTGGATCTGGGCACCAGGGAGTAAAGCACACCTGCCTCAGGGCCTGAGACCCCAACTGGGTTAGGGTATTAAAAGCCGCTCTGAGCACTAACTCAGGTGTGTCACCTGGTTCCCCAATAGCAATTGTCCCTCTTCCTTGCTAAATGAACCCCAATATTGTTTGGGCAATAATGTGCCAGCCCCAGGAGAGGGATAATTGGTCCAAGGCAATAATGGCAATCCCGTTCCCTTTGTCCAGTACTTGCTTTGCCAGCCTTCATTGCGGCTAGAGGTGTTCAGGTGACCCAGCTGTAGCCACTGAAATATGGGAAAGTCAGCCTGGAGGCTTTAGGGCAAGATAGGAAGGTATGCTATGAGAAACACTCTGCTCTTACCCCCTACCCCACCTACCTTCTACTTTATGCTTCCACTCAGCATAGATTTGGTGTTGGGAGTGCATCCATAGTAGTAAAGGCATCTGCCAACCAAGAGGGGAAGATCAGAACTGCAGGTGCTGCCATCTCCCCCAAAAACTTCCTTTCTCTTGACTTCTTGATTCATGAGAGCCACGATTACTTAAAGTTTTTTTTACTTACAGCTGAATCCAGTCCTGACTCATAAATTTAATGGTTACTCTAAGGATTCGTTGATCATTGAACTACGGACACCTGGGACTGGGAGAGCATTTCAATTCCATTTGTTCATGCTCCCCATTCTGAGCATGAATCCCCTCTCCTGCATCCGCTGAGGGGCCAGTGAACCTTCACTTGCACATCTCAGTGACAGAGACCTCGTACTGTGTAAGGCAACTCAGGTTTGATGGCTCCAGGACATAAAATATTTTTGTAGTAAGCTCAGGACTGTAAGTTTTGGTTCAGGGCAAAGAATATGGGCCATTATAATTCCCCACTGGATCTGTGTGTGCGTGCATGCGTGCGTGTGTGCGTGTCTGAGAACTCAAGGAGCAGGGAGGGCCCAGGAGGTGTGACTGCTTCCCAGAAATGGAAAGGTTCCAGCCTGGCTCCACAACCTTGTTCCAGTGTGTCCAGCCCCGTCCTGCCTGGCCCCAGACCCATCCCTCCTTCCTTCCGCCTGCGCTGTTGGGGCAAAGCCTTGATGTAACATCAAGGAAAACACTGACTCAGCAAGAACATCCAGGAACCTGGAGGGGTTTTGCAGGAAGGGCTTTAATTGCCAAGAACCCCATCAGAAAATGGAGGTGCTGCTCAAGGGGTGGCCAGTCAGGGGGAGATGGTGGAGGAGGAGCATCCTTCGTCATGCCACGGCTGGGGCGGGGCTAGTGGGAGGTGTCAGTCAAGGAACGTCCAGCATCAAGGCAGATGCCAAAGTCGGTGTTGGTGATGGAGCCCACGATGGTCCTGTCCACCTCGCAGGTCAAGCCCCGCTCACACGGACACTTGTAGTAAACCCCATAGAGCGTCTGCGGAGACACAGAGACGGTGAAGTCACAGGCTGCGGATGGCTACCTGGGCATCCGTTGTGCCCCGCCCGACCCGACAACCAGCAGGCCAATCCCTCAGACGCGGCTTCTGGTTCCCCCTCTGGCTTGTCTGCTCTTACTAACTAGGTCTCCCTGGGACCCTCTATTTACACAGCCATGATATGGGGAAAACGAATCCTTGCCCCATGCATCTCACCAGTCCGGTCAGTTGTGAGGGTCAAGAGAGAGGCTGGGATGGGAAAGAGCTTTGAAGCCTGCGGCCCTCCCTCTCTTCATCTCCTCGATATTTGATGTCCAGGCCGACCCTCCTCCCTGATCCCTCCCCAGACCTTGAGGGCCCTCCTCCTCTGAGCTGCCCCTCTCCCTCCCTCCGCCCTCGCCACACAGCCCCTCCGCACGCACCTTGGCAGAGCACTCGCTGTTCTCGCTGGCCTCGGGTGCGCAGCGGGCCAGGCTCAGCCCGCTGTCTCGGTGGCAGCACCCGCTCTTGCACTGGATGCTGTTCAGGCAGAGCTCGCCTTCCTCCTGCCGGGCAGCCAGTCAGCCCGCAGCCCCTTCCCGTCAGTCCCCTCTCCACCCAGACCCCCACCCCCCTACCACTGACAGGGCCCCCTGGTGGGGGGTGTGTAAAAGAAGGCGAGGACCCCTGGGTCTGGCGGCCTGCCTGCCCAGTGCCTGCCCAGCCCCCAGACCCCTGAGAACGGGCGCCGGGTGCCAGAGAAGCAGCCCTGGGCTGGGGGGCAGGATGCCTGGGCTCTAGTACCAGCTGCAGTACCAACTCCCTGGGTGGCCCTGGGCAAGTCACTGCCCCACCCTGTGTCTCAATATTCCCACGGAATTTGCACATGTATCCCCCAAACAGGGTCTCCAAATTGTCCTGGGTCCCACTCCTTTGAGGAGCCTGTGAAGGTTGAGGACCATCTCTTCCAACTGACTTTTATATATAATCTCAAGTACATCTTGGCCCCTGCTAGTCTGAGTGGTCCTGAGTGAAGAACCTTTGGACTGGGTGGGTGGCCGCAAAGGGCGTTCCTGGTGCCCTCGGTGGAGAGGAAGTGTGGACCAGGGGTAAACCCTGGCTCTGGAGCTGCTGGCCTGGCCTCTGATCCCCACTCTGCACTCACCAGCTGTGTGACCTTAGGCAGGTTGCTTTCTCTGCACTCTGTCTGAAAATGGGGTTAATTGTTACAGTACCTGTCTTGTGTGGTTTGTGAGGACTAAAAGAGTAACTATTCCCAAGGCATTTGGAACTCTGGCACACGTGCCATTCTAGGTCACAGGCAGAATCACTGGGGAGCTTTTTAAATGACTGGACCTTGAGCCATGGTTTCCAGGGCGGGAGCTTTGGGCTGTGATTTTCAGAAAGCTCCCTAAACCAGGTTCCACCATGGCTCATCAGCCCTTTCCTGGGACCCTGGGGAAGAGGCGCAGGACTGCAAGGGCAATAAGGAAAGAGATGCCTCACCTCCCAGCCCCCAGGCAGCCCTGGGCAGGGACATCAGAGGTTTAAATACAAGCATGAAGACTCCTCACCATGGGGTTCAGATGACTCATCCCCTGAAGACCCTCTTACCAGCTGGATAATGAGTCCCCGGGGGTCGGGAACTGCATAGGCCACTGTGAGGGCAACAAGCAGGAGGACAAGGCCCTTCTCCATGATGAACGGGTGCAGCTGGTCGGCAGCAGCCAGCAGGTCAGGTGGCAAAAGCAGGGCCAGCAGGGCTGGTGGGGCTATAAAAGGGGCCTTGGCCACATGTGACCCGTGTCCTGATCTGGAAGGGCCTGCCATGAGCAGAGGCCCAGCTGCGGCCAATCTGCTGGGGGGGGGGGGTCCTGATAAAGTGTGTGGCACCTCGGCACCTGGTGCCTTTTCTGGGGGGGGGTGGCGGTGACATGCTGTCATGGTGAAGAGTGTGGCCTCCAGGACACTTACCTGGACAAGTTAATAGTCAGGCAAATTATCTGTTCTGAGTCTCAGTCCTCCTTATTAACTGATGATAACTTCAGGAGTTGTGAGGCTTAAGTAAATTAACATATGTTATATATATCAGCCTATATATATATATATATATAGAGAGAGAGAGAGAGAGAGAGAGGGAGAGTGCGCGCTTGGCACGCGGACGGCTAGGCATGTGAGCCGTAAGGGTTAAGCTGCCATTGCTCTTGCTGCGTCCCCCTCTACCGCCTCTGCAGTCTCGGCGGGGCGGGGACTCGGGGAGGCAGGAGAGGTGTCTAGGGTGTGAGCACCTCCTTAAATTTTGATCAGCACCTCTCTTGCCTCGCCCCAGTATGGGCCCTGCTTTCAGCCCTACCCCAATCCAGGTATCTGGCCGGGGTCTCTGGGGCTGACCAGCTCTGTGACCCCTGGCCGGTGGATGTGTGTTCTCGCTCTGGGTGTACCTCCCCCCACCCTCACACCCAGGGCTGTCTCCAGGAGTGATCTCAGGGCCCCTGCAGAAGTCCTTCTCATTGATTCCCTCCCGCTTCCCTAATGCTTCGCTCAGTGTCTGCAATTCCAGCATGAAAGACCCACCTCTTCAGTTAACGGCTGTCCCCCACCCAAGGCCCTGTGAGTGTGTGCCGTCAAAAGTCCTGGCAGAGAATGAGGAGGTCTGGTGAGCCTCAGAGGGCCCAGGGGCTGGAGGCTGGGAAGGACACAGCTGTCTGAGTGTGCTCAGGTGTGGGACCAGAGCAGCTTTCTCTGTAGGACTGGATGCTGCAGCCAGCGACCCTTCCTGCAGCCAGGAGCTACCCAAGCAGGGGCTGAAAGATGGTTCCTGTGTGGAGACCTCAGGTTGCCTCAAGTATAGTTTTGATCCAGACAGACTTGGCTTCAAACCTCAGCACTAACTAGCTACATGACCCTGGACAAGTAATTTAAATTTGCCAGATCCCTGAGCCTCTTTTTCCTCATCTACTCAATGAGGATGATGTCTCCTTCATAAAGTCAGGATTGAAAAAGACAACGTATATGGAACCGCTAGGCATGTAGTGGGCGCTCATCCTGTTAAATCTACTTTTCCCCATGTGCTCATTCTGGCCTCTTCCTTCCACACGCCTCCTCCCCTGCTGCCGGTACTCCTTGAGCTGAGCCACAGGGAGGGTAATTCCAGTTCCCTTCTCCCAAATCAAGACCTGGAGGCTGGGGAAGGAGCCAGAAACCCGAGGATCTATTTCTATCTGTTAATGGAGCTGTGAAAAATGCATTAGTCCTGTCTCCAGCTGCTCACAGCCAGCTTCCCAGAGGAGAAGAATGGCATTTTTCCATACAAATAAAAGAGTGCAGCCAAGAGAATTTTGACAATATTTTGGCTTCCAAATGTCAGCAAGACTTAATTATGTACTTTTTGTACCAAAACCTCATGAGGTTCAACCATCCTTTCCCCAGTCTGAAGAGTGTTTTGCTTTGGGTTTTTCCCCTCAAAAAGAACTGAGTTCTGGTTCTCACAGTCACATGGGTTAATCTCACAGGCATAATGTGGAGTAAGAACAGCCACCGACATCCTAAGAGCACAGGCTGTAGGATTCCATTCACATGAAGTTCAAGAAGAGACAAAACTAACCTGGGTGATAAAGGTCCTGGAGTGTAACCCTGGGAAGGCTACTGACTGGGAGGGGGCAGGAGGGAGCCTTCTGGAGTGTTGGAAGTGTTCCAAATCTTGTTCTAGGATGTTGGCAACACATACGTAAAAATCCACCTAGCGCTGCACTTATGATTTGAGTATTTTACTGTATGTAATGTATATACTGTACCTTAATTTTTAAAAAAGGCAAAAATTCTTCCTGGTCAAGTCCTACCACTTGGGTGGTCAGGACAGGGATAGTGTCATGCTTCCTGGTGAGTGGGGTAGGAGCGCAGTGGTGTAGACCTAGAAATGTGGCACACTCCTCTTGAGTGTCTCCCAATCCACATTCTCCAAGATTTACCCCCCAAAACAAGGGTGGGCCCTGGGCAGCCATGCTAGTAAATGAGCCCATCTTTGCTCCCCACCATATTGGACACCTGACCCAAGCCCCTCTCCTTGTGTGTAGATTTGTGTCCAACAGCTCACCTTGAAACTGATCTAATACATGAAACTAGGGAAGTCCACAAAGACAGTTTTCTGGTGTGCTGATGAAGAAATGGAGAAAGCTGGTCTGCAGAACGAGGAAGAATGGGTCCACCATTTAGGAAGACACAGTGGCAGCCAGACCCTCATTTCCTGATGGATTTCCAGGTCCTGGTCTCACACATACACACACTCTTCCCATGCTGGCTTCCAATGCTGCTAATTCCTGCCTCTGTAGGCCCTGAAACTCCCCTGTATTCCTGTAACACATCTCCTTTGCTTAAGCCACAAACCTCAATTTGACAACCCTGGAGTCAAAGCAGAGAGCATACAGGAATCCATTCAAGATTCCAACTCCCCATCAAGACACTCAGATAGACTTAGCTCTGTCCTCCAACCCCCTCCCCATGATCTGCGCGGGGCAGGGCCCTGAGGTGGACAGCCCAACTGGGCCACATGGAGCAGGGTAGGGCAGTTCTTCAAATAGAGAGGGTTTTTGTTACCAAAGAAAGTGGAAGGATTCTGTGCAAACATGAATAGATACCTCCATTCAGCTCATGGCTGCCTAGCTCACAGATAACCTTTCTTTCCCAAGAAGTAGGCTCACATTGTAATTGGGGTTTGCTGTAACTGTAACTTAAACATTTGTCTGACTATCCAGACTCCTTTGTGTTTAGGTGAGGGGAGGATGTGAGACTTATATAGTGATTTTCAGGTTGTGAGTCTCTTCAATACTTAGCCTTCAGGGTTCTTCTCAGCACCCCATTTTCCTGACCAGGATTGGGTCAGAAATGGAGTGAAGCTTACATGGCTTTAAGGAAGCAGGGGAATAGGTCTTTATGATCTTCTGTGGATGGAGGCTGTGAAGATGTCCCTTGTCCCACCTCATCCTTCTGGTTCTGCTGAACTTGGTGCCCTATCCTGTTAGTATGGCCTCTCCCTTTGACTGGTCCACAACCACGTGAGCACTTTTTCCCACATTTATAGTCCCTACTCCTTGCCAGTGTTCCTTGCAGACACACTGCAATTAACCTCTGTAAGACCAAAGTACTAGGGAGATGGTCCAACATCTCATCGAGTCACTGTCCCAGTGCTGAGTCCAGGATATCTGTGTGAAGTCACCCCTCTTAGAGTTTGGTCACAATCACAACTCAATATTCTGCATCTTAGGAGCTAATTTGTAAAGTTAGCTACCATCGAGGAAAAAAGAAGACATTTAGTAGGATACATAAATATATACATGATGCAGCAAGGAAGGAGATCTGGGTAGATACTGGAGTCCTCCTTTCCGCAGATGTCCTTTGGCTGGAGAATATACCTGAGATATCTGGGGCCGTGATGGGCCTGCCCCTTTGTTGGATCACTAATATCTTCCCAAGTTGATTTCTTCCTTGCATTAATTTTTTACCCTGGACGTGGCAGTAACAGGAGGTAGCCAGGCATTTCCTGAGTCCTGCACATGCCCCTCCTCCCTCTGCGTACCCGTGCCCTCTGTCTCCTGGATAGTCAGGATTTGGCACCCTGTCAACATTAGTAATCTCTCTTGTACAGAATTAAAGTATAATTACCTTTTGCAGTGTACAGTTCTGAGTTTGACAAATGCATCCATCATGTAACCTCACAAGAACCGAGATCTAGAACACCTCTGGCGCCCTAAAAAAATGTCCCTCATACTGCCCCTTTGTAATCAACCCACCTTCAGATCCTGGCAACCACAGATTTGTATTTCCCTATAGTTTTGCCTTTTCCATAATGAAATCACCCAGTATGTTGTCTTATTTTTTTTGGTCTGGCTTCTTTTACTTAGCATAAAGCCTTTGAGGTTCATGCCCACTGTCGCAGGTTTCAGTAGTTTGTTACTCTCTATTGCTGAGTAGTAGTCCACTGTGTGCATGGAACGTTATTTAGTGTTTATCCATTTCCCAGTTGAAATGATTAAACAATTATGGGATGTACATGCTTTGCATCATTATACAAGCATTAAAAGCATGCTTTCGCAATAATGGTGATATGAGAAAATATGGTATAATGCTAAGTCAAAAAAGATTGGGTACTAAATTGTGGACACATTATTAGCCAACTGTAAAGCAATATGTGCAGGAGGGAAATGCACCAAAATATTAAGGGAGGTAATGATAGTAATTATAATAATAAACTTTGAGTACATTTAAATGTGAGGCCTATGCTAAACATTTTGCGTATGTTATTTTACTTAACCCTTATGTGATACTGTTATCTCCATTTTTTATAACTAAGGCTCAGGAATGTAAATCCACAGATGGTCACTTAGGTAAATAAATGACTTAAATGCAGATCTTTCTAAAGCCAAAGTCCATGTTTTTAAAATGATCTTGTCTCTCGTTAGCTCCCAATGTTGGGGTTAGGAGTGATTTTAACTTTTTTATGTAACTTTCCTGAATTTTACTATTTTTTACATTAACCATGTATCTGCTATAAGAGAAGAAACATATTTGGAAAAAGATGGGTAAAAATATGAAAAACATATCAGCAGAGGAGAAAGACATTGTATTGAACAAAAAAACATGTTAAGGTCTGAAAAGGCTCATAGGAACGTTCTTTGCTGCCCTTTGTAGTCGCTTCTGTTATCTGCATTACAAAGGTACATACACATAAACATATTTCTAAATATCTCACTGTCTTCCAGGGCAGGGACCCTGTCCTTTTTATTTCTGTAGTTCTTACTTAGAGAAGATATCCTCAACATAGGGTTTAGCGCATATAGGCTCTTAGTAATCGTTGATTGAATGATAGAGAAGAGAAACCAGTGAAGAGAAGACAACCAGAAAAGGCTTTGCTGGCCTCTGGGGGATGGAAGTTCTGCAAGGGCGGCCAGGGAGCCAGGAAGGGGTGGGGACTGTGCTCCGGAAGCGGGTTTAGTTTTGCGGCAGGATTTGAGTGGGAGGAATGTGACAGCCGCAGCGCCACCCTCCCAATTCTTGTGAACCGCGCGGTGGAGGGCGAGGAGGGGCCTCGGTTCCCACGCCGAGCATGTGAGGCGGGTCGGGGCGTGAGCCGGATGCCCGCCCCGGGTCAGCAGCTCCCTACACTCGGACCGCGGCCGCCAGGCGCTGGCCGCGGTGCTGAAGCAGCCCTCTCCGAGGAGCCGGGGGTTGGGGGGGGGCCGGGCCGCCAAGGAGGCGGGGCTCCAGCTCGGAGCTGGGGAGGGCGGAGGGGCAGGACGGCGCCTGCGGGCCCAAGACCCTGACAGGCCGGAGGGGCGGCGGGACTCGGGCAGAAGGCTACCGCGGACACAGGCCCGGGCTACGCTTTCCCTGAGGAAGCCAAGGGCATCCTCCTTGTCCCATCCTCTTTCCTCTACCTTGGCAGGCCCTCACCTGGTGCCTGGCCTCAGCCTCCCCAAACACTGCTGAGTAGTGACCTTCTGGGCCTCGAGATCTGCAAAGCCACTGACTTCCACCCCACAGGCCCCAGCCCAGGCACCGGCGCCCTCACCATGGTAAAGCTGCTGCCTGCCCAGGAAGCAGCCAGGATCTACCATACTAACTATGTGCGGAACGCGAGGGCCGTGGGTGTGATGTGGGGCACACTCACCATCTGCTTCTCCGTGCTGGTCATGGCCCTATTCATCCAGCCCTACTGGATAGGTGATAGCGTCAACACACCACAGGCAGGCTACTTCGGCCTTTTCTCCTACTGTGTGGGCAACGTGCTGTCCTCTGAGCTCATCTGCAAGGGTGGCCCGCTGGACTTCTCCTCCATCCCCTCTAGAGCTTTCAAGACTGCCATGTTCTTTGTGGCCTTGGCCATGTTCCTCATCATTGGCTCCATCATCTGCTTCAGCCTGTTCTTCGTCTGCAACACAGCCACGGTCTACAAGATCTGTGCATGGCTGCAGCTGGCTGCCGGTGAGCAGGGATAAGGGAGGGCAGGCTGGGCCCACCCCAGGCCACAGGGGCGACTGCACCATCCCTCTCTCTGGAGGGTCTGGGTCTCCTACTCAGCTGACTTCCTTTAGCCCAGCCCTTCTCAGCGCTCTGTAGAAGCTTCTGAGAAGTAGAGAACCTTAGAATGGCTGAGACCAAAAGGACCTTAAGGATCAAATTGTCCAATCCCCTCTTCTGGCAGATGAGGAACTGAGGTCCAGAGAGGGAAGTGACTGGCCCAGGAGCACACAGCTAGTTCATAGAAGAAATCAGTTGTTCTGACTCCAAGGGCACCACACCAGAGGGGCTGATCAGTGGAGGGAGAAAGAAGCAAACTATCATTGTTGAACATGTGAGAATAAGACCCAACCCTGGGGCAAAATAGTGTTGCCAGTCAAGCACATTCTAGATGTCGCCATCTCTCAACTTCTGGGCCTTTGTTCTTCTCCTTTAAGGATCCCCAGATCCCTGCCCTCACTCCTTCCCTCCCACCAAAAACTGCTCTCACAGAGATTCTAAGGTCAGTCATTGATTTGGAGTGTCATGCTGAGTGTTACCTCTCCCACAGAATCTTGTATTTAAGTCCCTTCTTTTGTGGTTGAGTGAAGTCTCTGTTCCCTAATTACAGGATTCCATCTGGAGGCAGCAAGTGGGAGTGATCTTTTGTGGTAATGGCTAGGGTCTTTTAAAATTCTGTGGGGTTGGTGGCACCCTGTGCCCAGAAGCAAGGCTTTCCCCTACCCCTTCTTCCAGCTTCTGGCCCGGGCAGGTCTCTGGATCCGTGGGCCAGCTGGTCCTCCCTCCTCTATGCCTAGGAAGAGATGGCCTAAGAACTTGTCCTGCAGCTCTTGGTTCCTTTGCACCCCAAGGACCACGCACAGGCTGTCCATTCTAGGGAGATGGCCAGAAGCAGTGCTGGGGTCTGCAGACTAGAGTGAAAACTATCTTGACATCATTGGTTAGAATGAGGAACAGTATTATCTTTAACAGAGGGAATGAACAGGAGGTAGACCACTCAGAGTTCATTCTACTGTACTACCACATTTGGCAGGTACTCAGTAAAAATCCTCACCACAGTAATTCCACATTTTATTGAATCTAAGACACCATCAACTGTAAGTTAAACCTTTAGTTTGTGTATCATTACAAAAGAAAAGCCACTATCAATGAAATTATGGCACAAGCTTTCTTATCACTTAGAATGCTTATCTATACTTACTGAAAAGGGCCTTTTTAGCCCTAAGTATACCAGTTTTTACCATCTGTTGTTCTTGGGTGTGTATATATGCAAAACAAATGAGTTGAGGAATGCCCGTGTACTAAATCACTTTTTTTACTCCAAAGCATTGATGCCAATGTCTTAGTGTTCATTTCCTGTGTTGTCCTCTAGACCACCAAGACAGATGGTGAGGTAATCTTTTAAGAACTAAAAGCCATTGGTGCTGGACCTCTTGGCCAGTTCTGCAATTATGAAGACCTAGCTTACTTCAGGAAGTTATTAAACATGCCTGATTTGTCACCTCCCCACCCCCACACTCTCTTCCTATACCTATTTGGTTCCTAATGATTCAAAGTGCCCTCACTATAGTTTCTGGAATTTTTCTCCAAGTTATTAACAACCATTTTACTAGTTTTGATGCCTGAGTTTCAGTGTTTACACATGTACAGGCCATGGCAGTCACATCCACCTGGACAATGGCAATTAAGTAAGATGTGCTCTTAGTTCAAGAATATTAAAATGTGGGAAACCTTGAAAATGAATTAATACGGTAGTAATTTTTACTGAATCCAAACACATAGACTTAAGACTGTCAGAGTCTCAGAGTTGGAGGGGACTCCAGAGACCCATATTCCCCCCACCCCCATAACAGTAGATGAGGAATTTCAGGCTGAGAGGATAAGAGTTGGCCAAGGCTATAGCAGATGAGCTGGGGACTAAGGCTAGAATGAAGGCAGTGGCTTCCAAGAAATTGGATGTATTCTAAAGACACTTGTATTAAGCCACACATTTACGTAAATAAGATGATTTGCAAAGTGCTTTCACATGCATCGTCTAGAAGTGCCTCATCACGATTCAGTGAGGTAGGTATTCTTCCCATTTTATACATAAGGCTCCGAGTAAGTCACTTGTCTTTTGGCACAGTAAGTAATGGACAAAACTTTTGATTCCACATCTTGTACTCAGGCTACTCACCTGACTCCAGAGCTGCCTCCCTAATTCCCCCACCCTCTGTGTCCCACCGCCATCTCTCTCTCCTCTGTAGTGTCTGTATGGTGAGGGAGAGGCTGGGGCAGGGGTGAGGCAAGTCTTGTGGGCAGTGGGGAGAAATAATGGAAAATGAAGATTCAGCAGTTTTGTGACAAAGAGGAGTAGAATGCGCCCTGGCATGCTTGACAGCTGGTCCTCCGTATCAGAGCTGTGGGATGCTGGAAACAAAACCCTCCCTCTCTCATTTGCTACCCTCCCTCTCCCCCAGCCTCCTGCAATAGGGGCCACTTGCTGAACAGGCAGCGCTGGGAGGTCCTGGGAGGGGGAGCGGTCACCAGGCTATCTGAGTCAGATCCTGTCCGGGTCATGGAGCTGGGGACACTGATAGCAGAGGTGGCCAGGTGCCACCCCGTGAAATATTTATGTTGTGGGAGAGCGAAGGTGGTGTCGTTTTCCGTTCTTCAGAGCTGGGGAAGGGAAGAGGAGCCCAAGGGAGGGCTGAGGAGGGGGAGCACCCCACAGTCAGCAGCTGGGAGATGCATCCATTTGAAGAGGCCTAAACCAGTTAGCTTAACTTCACCAGTAAAACTGGGACCAGGGAAGGCAGCAGGAGATGGGGAAGAGGACTGATGACTGGGGCAATGTGGAGCTGGAGCTTAGCAGTGCTCATTGAGCTTCTGGATGCCAGGTGTAGGCTGAGTGTGGTCCGAGCTCCCAGTGACATGGGTGGGGCAGGTTACTTGTCTCTCTGAGTCTTGGTAACCTCATCTGCAGACTGTAGCAACAGAATCTCCCATCATGGGGCTCTTGTGCGAATAGTGTGCATAATGCATGCAGAAACATGTTCCACAGTACCTGACACATGGCAGGTGTTCATAAAATGTGAAAAACAACTTTATCAGTCAGGAGGGTAAGGGGATGCCATAGTAATAAAACCCCCCCAAATCTTAGTGGCTTAAAACAAGGATTTCTTTTCTGCTCATGATACATGCTCATAGAGGATCAGCTGGGCACTCTGCTTTCACTGTTCTCTTCTGGAACCCAGGCTGATGGAGCATCAGCTGTCACCTGGCTGTCGTCCTTGCAGAGGGAAAGGGAGCTCTGGAAGGTCTCCCAGCTGCAGTCAAATGCTCTTGCCTGGAAATGCACCTGACAGTTCTGCTCACATTTTATGGGCCAAAGAAGTCTTACAGCCTTGCCTAACCAGAAGGGATGGGGCAAAGAAATAAAACCCTATTATGTAGCTGGAATGTTTGTGAACAGCTCTGACGACATCCACATCCACCGAGGTGCTTCCACCAGACTTCAGTGTCAATAGTAATAGTAACAACTAATGGTAACTGGCCACTTACTATATACCAGACACCGCAGTAAGCATTTTCCTATACTTGATCACACTTAATCCTCATAACCCTGCTGTGAGTCAGGTATTACTATTCTTACTTTACAGATGAGAGGATGGAAGTAGGAATCATAAGTAAACTTGCTTGAGAATACCATGCTGGCCTCTACTTAGAGCCCTGAGACACCACAAAGGGGGTGACCCTCACTGTGCCCGAGTGGGTGGGTGGGGTGCTCACAGAGGAGTGTGGAGCCCATAGTAATAACCTGTTTCCAGGTCAGGTCCTGGGCCCCCTTAAGGACATACTGTGGAAGAAGGCTGTTTGATGGGAGAATGGAGAGTCCAGAAGGGCAGCTCTTTTCCACATTCACCTATGTACTCAGCACTTGTGCCCTCCCGCACGCACCCCCCACCCCTCCCGTTAAGCTCAGGGCCACGCCAGGCACCAAAGGCTGGTCTTGCACCAAGTGGGGAAGGCCACAGGTTTTACCAAAGAGCTCTGGGATGGCTCACCCCTACTCTAAGTATCTTTCTGAAACAATTCTCAGTTTGTCACTAAGTCTGAAATGTCACCACTAAATAATGCAGCTCTGTAGAGAGATGTCTTTAGAGTGATGTCTTTAGTGCAGGAGTAGGAGGAACTAACTTGGAAGTCAGGAAGTCAGGAATTGGGAGTTCAGGCCTTGGCTCTGCCATGGTTGGATGCCTGGGCAACTCACTTGGTTTCTCTAAGACCTCAGTTTTTTAATCTGTAAAATGGGATATTAACACATGGCCTACTTCACAGAACTGTTGTCAAGATCAAGAGAAAAATGGTAATCAAGTATTTTGTGATCTATAAGAGAACTATATAAATGAGTTCCTCCTATATAAAATCAAAGCAGGGTTGATACATTTAGGTCAGGAGGTGGTACCCTGTTTACACTTTGCTGTGCATTTGTTTGATCTGTTGACCTTCCCTGAAAGACCAAGCTGAAATCAAAGTAGGTAACTTAGGGTTCTTCAAGGTGTTTCTCTGAGGCTGCTGGGTAGCAGCCATGAGGCTAAAGAAGACCTGTGGAAGGGAGGGCTGGGGTAGGAAAGTGCCCCAGATAAGGGAAGGCAACTGCCTGCATGCGGTTGTCTTTGGAGTTGCTTGGGCACATCCCAGGGTTATGTCACCTGTCTGTGCAGCTAAGGTAGGCTTGGTGGAACGGCATGGGAGAGGTGAAGGGAAGGTGGGGAAAACAAAATTTTTGGCCCTAAAAATTAAGTCAGTGCAAGCCTAGAGTGGATAATAGCAGCAAATACTCATGAAGTGCCCGGTTCGTGCCAGGAAGTGTTCTGAACACATTTTTAGTATTAAATCATTTGAACCTCATTTCAATCAAAACAGGTGGGCACTATTATGATCCCCATTTTAAATATGAGGAAAGTGAGGGGGAAAAAAAGCCCAAATATCTTGTTCTTAGTTGCACAGCTAGTTAGGCTTGAAATCCAGACAGCTTTTCTTGTTGAATCACCTGAAAGAGCGCTTTTAAAAATGGGTTCCTGAGCCCAGCTCTGACCTGAAAGTCGGCATTGTAAACAAATACTCCAGGGGATTCTTGAATTCAGCGAAGTGTGGGCAGTTGTACTGTGCTGTGCTGGGTGAGGGTGAGGGGATCTATTTGCTTGAAAGGAAGGTGTATAAGGAAGCAGCCAGAGATGGGGCTGGAAAACTTTCTGTATTCATTGAATCTAATCTAATTCATTGAATACCTGAGCTGTAGGACATACCATTATTCTGTGTGCTGTAAAAAGGAAAAATACCTCTGGTTAAACTATGGCCTGAAGCTTCCTTTTACACTTCTCTCAGAGATGTGGTATGAGCGAATGTACATCTCTGCAGTGATGAGTTCTCTGGGCCAGGACCAGGGCTTTGAAGCCAGGGTAGTCAGGGCCTCATCCAGTCCAAAGTGGGGGCATGGCTGAGGGCCTGGTAGGACCCTGGTGCCCTGGCAGAACTCACCATGGGCTGAGGAGCTCAGCCCCCTGCCTCTGCCCTTGACTGCTGGTTCCCAGGGGCAAGTGGCTTTAGCTCTTGGATCCTGTTTTGTCTTCTGTGTTCCACAAGAAGGATGATAGGAGCCACCCCTGTGCCTCTCAAGGCTGTTAACACAAAAAGGGAAGTGACACGATGACAGCAAGGCAGAAGGTAACCAGCCCAACACTGTCTTCACCCCCTCAGCCACAGGCCTGATGATTGGCTGTCTGGTCTACCCAGATGGTTGGGACTCAAGCGAGGTGCGGCGCATGTGTGGGGAACAGACTGGCAAATACACACTGGGCCAGTGCACCATCCGCTGGGCCTTCATGCTGGCCGTGCTCAGCATCGGAGACGCGCTCATCCTCTCCTTCCTGGCCTTCGTGCTGGGCTACCGGCAGGACAAGCTCCTCCCTGACGACTACAAGGCGGATGGAAAAGGTAACTTGCCTTCCCCCAGGGAAGTGGGCTTCTTCATAGCCAGTCACCTGGGGATTGGCCCCTGGCCAAGGGGGTGGGGACACCAACACCAAGCAGACACAGCCCTTGTCCTGGAGGCCACAGTTCAGTGGAGGGTTGCAAACTGGCAGGTGATGAGGTGATGGCAGACCCTCTCTGTGATGAAGGGTGTCTTCTTGCCCCGCTGCATTCTTAGGGTCTACAGGCAACAAAGTCTTGATCCAGCCTAGGGAGCTGGTGAGGCGTTCCCTGGAAGGTAATGCTGAGGATGGGTCTTGAAGTAATACTGGCAGGTTGCTAGGTGGAAAGAGGAACAGAGGGTCTGGGTTTTTGGAGCAGGAGGGGAAGTCAGGTTGGGGTGCAGATTGACAGCTCCTGGAGTGCAGGTGGTGGGAGATTGAACTCCTTAGGGTTAGAGTAGCCTTGGAGTTCTCCATATGTCCATCCTGTTTCAATCTCCTATTGTCCAAATCCTACCCCATAGCTATCATTGCAGCTGACCTGTGAGGCCCAGGCGGGCCCTTTAGGAAGCCACCTGACTACTTTCCTCTCACCTCTTTTCCTCCTAGGGTCCTTTCTGCTTCTCTCTCTCAGTAGGCTCTTCCTGTCTTGAGGAGTTGTCTTGAGTTGTACACTTTAAATGAGTTAATTTTACGTTAGTGAATTATATCCCAACAAAAAAGTAAGAGATTGTGCTGAGGATTAGATAGTGTATATAAAGCACTAACAATGCCTGCATATTGCAGGTGATTAAGTTTTGGTTCTTTCCCGTCTCTCTTGCCAGTAGCTCCACTTTTTACATCATCCATCTGCCCAACCAATAACAGCTCCTGGGCTTGTTATTGTCTTGCCAATGGGTTTCAGCCCCGGGCAAGTTCGCTATGGATTCAATGCGACCAAAGAAATTGACAGCAGAACGTTCTTTGGAGTGAAAGGGTTTATTCTTGCCCAGCTTGTTCTTCCGGCGGTAGGTCGAGCACTAGCATCTCTACCTCTGCCCAGAGCACTGGGCTGAGCTCTCTGTATAGCACAATAATAGCTTATTGCCTAAAGGTGTGGAAGCAGTAACCTAGCAACAGGCCAGTTATATCGTCAGGTGGTTTAAGTTCAGTGAGGATCCTGGCCATAGGAACCCCAACTTCCCCACAGTTACTGACACCATTAGGCACTGGGGGTACAGTGGTGAGGGAGGAATCTAAACTGGACCTTACTGTCTGGTAAAGGAGACAATCATGCAATATAGAGTTACAAGCTAATAAACATTATGAGCAAAAAGTGCAGGCTGTCTTGTGAGTGAATCAGAGAAATCTGATCTAGTTTGGAGAGGGAGTAGTGGGCAGGGAATTACCCTGAAAACAGAGCTCACTTGTAAACAAATACTGTTCTCTCTCTTTTTCATTGCAGAGGAAGTTTGAAGCAGCTGAAGGGTTGGTGAGTAACGCCATTGGAGGTGGTCTGCGTGCCTTTGGAAGAGCTGTGGTGCTGTTTCCTTAGGGACTTACAGGCGGAAGGACTTGGCTGGGCTGAAGGGGCTGCCGTGCAGCCTGGGAGAGGAGCATGACACGGGGGCAGGAGCTAGCAGTATCTGAGACCTTCATCACCGAGGGGCAAACAGGAACCCTTTACTTTTACTTGTGTCTTGAGAGGTGGAAAAAGAACAGGAGAGAAGAAGTAATTTAAAACAGGCAGGTGATTTCATAAACACATCTTTGTGGAGTCTGGCAAGCAAGAACAGACTATTATTTAGAAGTCCTTACTAGAACTCATTATTGTAACTGGACCCTTATTTTCCAAAAGAGTTTTAGGTAATTTGTATGAAACATACTAGAAAAGCTAATAAAATAGAAAATAAGAGTTACTGTAATGAAAACAAATATTTCAGGAAGTGAAGCTAATGGAATTATTGTATTGAGAATTAAATTTAGCTCTATGCCTCCTGATAGCTGAGGCAAAAAGAAAAGCATGCTTTAACAGTTGAAAAGGAAGCACAGTATATTAATTTCCTTATTGTCTTTTAAGTTTCCAAAATATGGTGCAACAAGAACATTAAAGAATATTTTTTTAAAAAGGAAAGTCTGTAACAATGTCACATTCCTAATAGCTGCCATTTATTGAGGACCAACAGGCCAGCAACAGAACTACAACAAAAAATAAAATACCCACACCTTTTTGTGAGTAGGAGGCATTATCTCCCATTTAAATTATTTGCATTTTTGTTTAGTGACCTTCCAATTGTTGACACATACATATGCTTTTTGAATAACTGTATGTTAGCAGTTAGCATGGTCCCCCCACCCCTTATTTGAGATGATTCTCAAACAGTTGCCTAGGATCTTATTAAAATGCATTCTGAGTCATTGGAGTGAGGCACAGATAATGCATTTCCAACCAGTGGAAATGGCTACTGGAATAGGAGTCACACGTTCAGTAGCAAACTGTTAAGACTGTAAGTACTTTCTCATGTTTTTGCAATGCTCATTATTAAAGTTTTAAAAAGCTGCAAGTTCCAAGCCCTGATGTACCATTTAATTGCTAAATCAGACCTTGGTTATTAGCTACTTAGGATTGCTATCTGTCTTGCATGAGGGGAATTGCCCCCAGGGAGGTTCAGTCTGGATTCGGTGAATCCGCATAATAACAGAGTGTTAGGGGTAGGGTTTAGACCAAGCTCTATTCTCATGGTGGCAGGTGGAGTGCTGGAATCATGTCTGCCTCTGGGGCAGTCTGCATGCTGCAAGCCCGTCTGTGTTTGCCTCTGGAGAGAGCGCTGGGTGGACCTCTTTATACAGTAACATCAACAATAATGGCTCATTGCCAACAGGTGTGGAAGCAGTAGCATAGCAGTAGGCCAATCACATCATCAGGTAGTTTAGGGTCAGGTGAGGATCCTGGCCATAGGAACTTCCATTTTCCCTACACTGTCATAGATAACTTTTTGCTTTTTGTTGATAAATTCTGGAGTAAAATTACTGAATCAAAGTTAACTATACTTCTATTTCTGCTTTTTTTGTCTTTTGCTCTACATTTAAGGAAATTTAAACTATTTAAACAAGCAAACAAAACAACACAGTATACCCATTTCTCCTTTCCCCACCTCTGACAGCAACCACCAGTCTGTTCTCTGTATCTATGAGCTTTTTTTGTTTTTTGATTCCACATCTGAGATCATACAGTATTTGTCTTTGTCTGACTTACCTCACTAGCATAATGCCCTTGAGGTTCATCCATGTTGTCACAAATGGCAATATTTCATCCTGTTTTATGCCTGAATAATATTGCATTGTTATATACACTACTATTTCTTTTTCTATTCATCCATTGTCTTGCCAATGGGTTTCAGCCCTGGGCAAGTTTGCTATGGATTCAATGTGACCAAAGAAATTGACAGCAAAACTGTTCTTGGGGTGAAAGGGTTATACCCAACTTTATTTCCAGGTGGCAGGTCAGTCACTAAAATACCATTCACTCAGAGCGAGTCTGTATGCAGCAAGCCAGTTTCTGCCTTTGGACTCCTCTGCACAATTGTCCCACACAGCCATCCTCTGGGCCCCTCTGCACAGTTGTCCCGCACAGCCATCCTCTGGGCCTCTGTCCTCAGCACTGCCACCACTCCAGCCTCTGCTCTGCTCTTCTGCAGCCTTGCAGCCATACCACCGTGTCATGCCCAGAGTACTGGGCAGAGCTCTTTATAGAGTCAACATCCATGTATTGCCCACAGGTGTGCAGTGAGCTAATCAACCAGGGCCAGGTGAGAATCCTGGCCACAGGAACTCTCACTTTATCCACACTCCACCCCTCCAGGATTCTCTCTTCTCAATCTAATGTGCCCTTAGTCCTCTGCAATGGTCCCTGTGCAAGGAAGCTCGAACATTGTTCTCGAGCCTCTCCAGCAGTCTTGCAGACACACAGGCTAGACTCGTGGCTCTGTCTCTGGGCTCTGCCTCTTTAGTCTTAATGGCTTGAACTGCTGCACTGGTTTCCGTTGTTGCCATAGCTCCAGTAAGATCCTATTTGGCTTCCCATCTAATTTCCTTCCATCTACTCCTGCCCGTATCAAATCAACCCACATCTGGGTCCTCGTAACCCTCCTGGGGTCCCTCAAATTCCTCCTGTAACAGGTCTTATTTCTTTCTGGGTTCTCATTGCTTCAGCTACTGTATGTGTCACCTCGCATTTTGTAATTGCTGCCTCAAGGTGGGGTGCACTGTCAGGGAAGACAGCTTTCCCATCTCTGATCTGGAAAGAACAATTCCATCCATCCCGAAGTCCCAAAGCCACCGGCTCAGCCTGAGTATAGGGGCGGACCATAGAGTGCTCCACGACCTGGGGAGGGCGCTGCTCCTCTCCTTGGGGAACTTGCAGCTGCTGGGTCTTTATTTTCTTTACAACCACCGGGCAGGCTTTCAATACAGGAGGGACCAGTGCCTCCGGCACCACCCCTTCATCCTTCCCCAGCTCCTGCATTTCTGGGGCTGATGGCACCTTTCTCTCCCCTCCCCCGAGTGCCTGCTCTGCTACAACCTTTACCTTTTCTAGTGTACCTCGCAGCAATGCTAGCTCAGTCTTCAGAAGCTCTCTTACCTTCAGCTCAATGCTTCCCAGCTGACGTTCTCGTGCCACCTCCGCCTGTGCTTCCCTCAGGAGTTCGTCTCTTTCCTTGACGGCCTCTTCCTCCTTCACAACACCTGGCAGTGCTGCCGTCTCGTCTCCAATGGCACCTTGCTGCCGGTGTGCTTGTGCTGCCTCCTGTTGCATCAATGCCATCTCCTTCCTCAGGGAATCCACAGAAGTTTGCAGCTCACATTCTCGTGCCGCCATTTCTTGGGTCTTTTCTGTAGAATTTTTAATACTGTGAGAAGCAGCCAACCCACAGTCCCTGCTGCCTCACGAGCACTCTGCTTCTCAAAGGATCTACTTACTATACAAGGGCCTCCCCTACTGCCTCAGGTGTCACCTCCACTGGCCTCCAGTCCTGGGGTGGGGCCTAGTCCTCTAGGAGGCAGGCCACCTCAGACCACATACCCATTGGGGGACAATCCACTGTCTCCCCATTCACAGGGGCAGCCCGCTGAAGCACCCCTCCCATAAGGGCAGCTTGTCTTTTTCCTTGGTCAACAATGAATCCCACCAACTACACCAATTGTCTTGCCAATGGGTTTCAGCCCCGGACAAGTTTGCTATGGGTTCAGTGTGACCAAAGAAATCGACAGCAAAACATTCTTGGGGTGAAAGGATTATACCCAACTTTATTTCCAGGTGGTAGGTCAGTCACTAAAATCCTGTTTACTCAGAGCGAGTCTGCATGCAGCAAGCCAGTACTCTGCCTCTGGGCCCCTCTGTCTGCACAGTTGTCCCACACATCCATTAATGGACATTTAGTGTGTTTCCATATTTTGACTATTGTACATAATGTTACAGTGAACCTGAGGGTGCAGGTATCTTTTCAAATTAGTGTTTTCCTTTCCTTTGGATAAATACCCAAAAGTGGAATTGCCAGATCTCATGGTATTTATTTAAAAATTTTTGAGGAACCTCAATTTTTTTTCCATAGTGATGGCACCAATTTAACTCCCGCCTACAGTGTGCAAGGGTTCCCTTTTCTCCACACCCTCACCAATACTTGTTATTTCATCTTTTTGATAATAGCCATTCTAACAGATGTGAGGTGATATCTCATTGTGATTTTCATTTCCCTGATTAATGATGTTGAGCATCTTTTCATATATCTGTTAGTAATCCATATGTATTCTTTGGGAAAACATCTGTTTAGATCTCACTTTTTAATCAGTTTTTTTGCTACTGAGTTGTATGAGTTCTTTGTAAATTTTAGATATTAACTCCTGAATAGATTTATGATTGCAAATATTTTCTCCCATTCATCACCATGCCTTTTCATTTTGTTGTTGAATCATTTGTTGTGCAGAAGCTTTCAGTTTGATGTAGTCCCAGTTGTTTTTTTTTCTTTTGTTGTATTTGCTTTTGGTGTCAGATTAAATAAATCATCACCAAGACCTAGGTCAAGGAACTGACTGCCTGTTTTCTTCTAGGAGTTTTATGGTTTCAGGCTCACATTCAAGTCTTTAAGCCACTTTGAGGTAACTTGTGTGTATTGTGTGAGATTGTTGTCCTATTTCATTCTTTTACATGTGGCTTTCCAGTTTTCCTAACAGCATTTACTGGAGACAATCCTTCCCCCATTGTATATTCTTGGCTCCTCTGCTGTAAATTAATTGACCATGTATGTGTGGGTTTACTTCTGAGCTATTTTGTTCCATTGATCTATGTATGTGTCTATATGCCAATACCATACTGTTTTAATTACAATAGCTTTGTAATATAGTTTATAAATCAGGGAGTGAGGTGCCTCCAGCTTTCTTTCTCAAGATTTCTTTGGTGTCTTTTTCTTTCACTATATTTTATTTACATTTTAAAAGACGAGTTCTTATTCAAGGGATCCTGTGGAGAAAGTGAAGGTTCCTATGGCTAGGATTCTCACCTGGCCCTGCTTGGTTTGCTCACTACACATGTGGGAAATATATTGTTATTGACTCTATATAAAGAGCTCTGTCCAGGGCTCTGGGTGACAGGGTGGCACAGCAGCAGGGCTGCAAGGCTGCCAGAGAACAGAGACTGGAGTGGTGGCAGCGCCAAGGACAGAGGCTGAGACGGCTGCTGGGGCAGAGAGGCCCAGAGGCAGAGACCGGCTTGCTACACACAGACTTGCTCTGAGTGGACAGGATTCAAATGATTGACCTGCCACCATGGAAATAAAGTTGGATATAAACCTTTTCACCCGAAGAACATTCCACTGTCATTTTTTCGGTCTCATTGAATCTGTAGTGAACTTGTCTGGGGCTGAAATCCATTAGCAAGACAGACCCATGGAATACTATCTTATACACTCATGAAGTTTGCATGTCTGCATAGAATTGAATCAAAATATGAGCATACATGGGGAAGCTTTTTGTTCTTATTGGCTTTAAAAAATATGTATTTTGTAATCTTGCAATCTTTCTTTTTAAATACTAGAGGTTATCAATTTCCCTGATAGTGGAATATTAGGGAATCAAATTATTCAGATAAAAAGTTGTTTCTTCCAAGGTTCTCTGTCCATCATAGGCCTGAAGTCCTGAAGCCTTTCATTATAGGATAAAACCTGAGAGTCTCCTGAGACAAGACCTCCTACTTTATACAGAAAACTCTTTCAGGTGAAGCAGAACTGCAGTAACCCATGTCAAAGATACTCAGAGTGGTGCTCTCCTTACTGGGCACCCACGTTTTCATCCTAGTCTTTGACACCAGCAAATTGCTTTACCCTCACTAGGGTTCTCCTCTTTAAAATAAGAGGGCTGAATGAATCCATGTCTGTCTAGGGTCCTCCCAGGGCTAAGACTCCAGTACCTTACTTAACTGAGGACACACTCTTTTGAAGGCACACCAGAAACTGCCCTCCAGCTCTGAAAAAGCTGTAAGCATGCTGGATCATTTCAGGTGGAGGTTTAGGGGGTCCTTTGTTTCTCACTTCTCACATTGTTTTCTTATTGATGATCAGATGTAAGGAGTGGAGAGGCCACCAGAACCTGATTCCATCAGAAAATAGGAATAGGTTTTTTTTTTCGTCTTTGTACTGTTATTCGATAAGAGAAAACCTGGTGTGGTTCTCATAGGTGAAGAGGGGCTAAATGCTGAAAAAGCGGTCATGGGTCTTGTTGCTTGGTCAAGCAGCAGTGACATGGGTTGCTTATTCCTGAGCTGTATGGCATGCTTTTTGACCAATGCACTCTGGTAACCTGCCCAGTCAGTGCAGTATTTCTCCAGTTCAGATAGGCTAGGAATGAGTATCCCAACATTGTCCCTGTTGTTTGTGATGGGAACTATTAGAAAGGGACTTAAGGCTCATATTCATATTTTCTTGTGCTGATACTACTATTTCAGAGTAAGGCACCTACTTTATACAAACTTGATGAACAAACAGAATTTGACATTATGTAGCTTATGACTTTTCTAGCTATATATATTTGTTAATTTGTTTCTCATGATTTTACTTTTTATAAGAAGCAAGAGAAAAATTTCTAAAAGCCTACCTTCAAAATATTTCTCACTGAAATGGCAACTATGGTCGTCCACAGAAGCTTCTGGGGGGCTTAAGGTCATTCTGCCAACAGCCTACACTTTGTTCTCCAGGAACAGCTAGTTTTGCTAAAGCAAGAGTTAATGTTTACCAATGACCAGTGCTGGGGAAGATCTGCAAGTCTGCTTATGAGCCATACAACTCTGCATTTTACCTATTGCTTTATCTCCAACAAAATTCAGAGTTCAACTTCTCCAATAATAGTAATGATTTTAGTTAATACCTAGTAACTTTATCAGTTCAAGTGGTTTTACCTTTAAATAAATTCTCCGAAGGCACCTGAAATCTCATCTTTGAAAGTGTATGGAAAACCAATAAAATCAGCATCTCTAACAAGCTGCCTTATTCCTTTCTCACTCCTGGCTTGCCTGTGCCTTCAGATGGAGTGTAGGGATGGTTGCAGTGCCTAAGCTTCAGCATCAATGACCAGCCCTGAGCAGATTTGGTTAAGAAAGGACTGGGCATATCTGAAATGTGAACTGGAAGGATATCCTAAATGCTTTCATCATCTTACATCCCTGTATTAGTTATTTATTGCTACATAGCAAACTACCCCAGCACTCAGTGGTTTAAAGCACTCCGGTTTCTGTAGGTTAGCAATCTGGCAAATCTCAGCTAAATGTCTCTGGTTTCTCAAAGGGCTGCAATTAAGGTATTAGATCCACTTCCAAGCTCAGTGGTTGTTTCTCACACACTGTTGGGTTCAGGGCTCCTCACTGGCTGCAGGCCTCTCTGTGGGGCACTCACATGGTGGATTGCTTCCCCAAAGCAAGGGTTCCAAGGCAGAGCAAGAGATCATGCAGACAGAAGCCTCAGCCCCTTTGTAACCCCATCTAGAAGTGATATCCTGTCACTTTTGCCTTAATCTGATTGTAGGATAGTCCCAAAGTCCTGCCAACATTCAAGGCAAGAGAATTACATTAAGTATGTGAATACCAGGGCGTAGGAATCATTGGGGTCCTTTTAAAAGTTTTTTCATTATCAACTTTCAGCTGAAATGGGTAAATTACCTAGAATGCTTTATTGGAACAAAGATTAGATTCTAACTAGAACTTC
Source organism: Phataginus tricuspis (assembly GCA_029783875.1). NCBI lineage: Eukaryota > Metazoa > Chordata > Mammalia > Pholidota > Manidae > Phataginus > Phataginus tricuspis. The sequence continues at coordinate 32,483,804 of JAQQAC010007890.1, read as the reverse complement.
CGTTTTTCCTACACTATCATGATGTGTCTCAGGGCTCTAAGTAGAGGCCAGCATGGTATTCTCGGGCAAGTTAATAGATGCTTAAGACCAAAGGGCCATAACCCTTGAAACTCACCCCACTTCTGTTATCTAACCTCATGAGGATTTATAGTAGGGTCACAAATTTCCAACATTGATCATACTTTCCTTCATATTCAGTAAATCCAAAGCAACCAATGCAGTGTCTTAAGGGTATAACTTCTAAGGTCACAGCTCAAATTGCAAGCAGCTGATGCACTTCTGCAACAGTGCAGTTCTGCTGGTTGGAGGGCAAGGCTTGTTACTGTATTAACATGAATGAAAACTGGATCTGAATTAAGGACATAAGATTTTATTATAAAGTGAACTTGGAAAGATATAAAATCAAACTGATCATCTACATATTAAAACCTCCCTTTACAAGGAATGGTGCAGTTAGTAACAGAACTAGGTAAACTTGGTTAATTACATAGTTAAATTCTCTAAACATTTAACATGATCTCAGATTTTATCTTTTTAAATGGGATATTTCTGATATCACAAGGACATGGCATGGTATAATATTTGTGCAAGCACCGAAAGACAAATGAATATGATACATGTAGTTTTTTATTTCCAACTTTTAAACACAAGACTTAAGTGACACAACTTTCTCCTCAGGTCTCATGGTTCATAAGTTATCTTTGTATATGTAATATAAAAGTTTTATATATCTACCTTTGCATTTTGAAGACCTTGGAAGAGCTGCAGGTAACCAGTGCCTTGCTAACTCCAAAGGCATTATACTGGGTGCCTTCAAAGGCCTACTGAAGCTTGTCTGGTGTCATAGGCCTTGTTTTTGAAGCAAATGTTAAGTTCAGATTATATTACCAGTAAGCCATCAGTTTTCATAAGGCCAAATTGGAAGGCACTACAGGCTTTAGAAATAAAATGGGAAGTAATGAAGTCCATTTGTACCTTGGGCCTGCTCTGGAGCAGCTAAATGGCCCCCTGTGGACACTCAGGGCAAAGGAAGAGTTACAGGTGGGGCTGTAACTCCACCTCAGCTTGCTAGTTCTTTTCAGATAGCTATTAAGTTCTCCTAGGACAGCACTTAACAAGTTTTTCAAAACCCTGAGTTCTAGGTCCATACATGTAACCCAAGGCTTAAAGGACTGCTTAGATTGGTCTAGTGAGCATACTGGTTTGATGAATTCCAATTTAATTATTTTGGATTGGTTTTTAAACAGGTTACATTCTAGTCAACAATACAATATGAACACACTACATGTGTCTTAAGTATGGCATAATTAAAACTACAACAGTTTAGCAGTTCAGAACTGGGAAAGGATTTTCTCTGAGTAACACTAAAAAATACCACAAATAAAAATGAAAGGCAAATTAAAAACAAAGTTTGTGATGGAAAAATGACAAAAATGCATTACCTTTAATATATACAAATCCTTGCCAAATCATCAAATAGGGAAGCATGCCAAAAAAAAGCTGGGAAATGTAGGCAAATAACCAAAATATCCACATTGCAAATGAAACCCATGAAACAAGTTTGACTTCACTAGTCATCCAATATGCAAGTTAAACAATACTTCCTTTTTGGGCAAAGTAGCTATTTGGAATAAGATGAGTGAGACCACAAGAGACCCATTCAAACACTGATGGTCACAGCAGAACAGTCCGACTGTTCTCTACATGACTTAAGCAACACCTATTAAAGGTCATAAAATATGATTACTTTCTGGCCTAGCCATCCCATTTCTAAGAATGTATCCCAAGGAATGAATTAGACAAGTATGTGAAAACCTGAGTACAAGAGCATGCATGTCATCATGCCAGTGCCTTAGAGGTCACAAATCTTTGGGCATTTTGCACATACTGTGATTGCAACCTAAGGGGAGAAAATATCCTGGAAAATGCTATCAGACAGATAAAGAGAATAACAATTTTCTTAAAAATTTCCAAAATGTACTGTTACTACCACCTCACCATCAATTTAAAGATAGGAGCAAAGTTACAAACACCACAAATTGTCATGTGTTTAAGTTGTATAGTTTCATTGCATATTTAAGTTCAAAAAGCATACTCAACCAATCCTTTCTTTCATTCTAAAGCTTCAGTCAGACCAACTTGGACAACAAATGAACAGAAGTCTGCTGGAAACATGTAGGTTATTAAATAATTAATTTATTGTACTGCATTTACAAAGAAAACAGACAGTGCACCTAGTAGAAAGAATAAAAATGTATCTGGGGTTTTATTTTTAACTGACAGCAAATAGAAATCCTTTAGTGAGATCTTGGCAATTTAACAGTATTATAAGTTCAAAAAAGGTACATGGGGTACTTGGAAGATCAAATTCAATAGCTGCCTCTTTCTCCAGCTTATTATTTGGCTCCTTAAACAAAAGGGAGAAAAAGCCCTTATTTGGTGGGGAAACATTTCCAAAATGAAGTTATAGGTTCTTTCATTAAAATTTCTTTTCATGTCAATTACTAAAATGGGGCCTTCTATTTATGTGTATTTTAGTTATTTCACCTTAACATCACCAGAATTCCTTTAATTCTACAATTGTGGTTTTACAGTGTAGAAAAGAATTCAGTTCTAGTCTGCTATTGCTTTAGATGTGGATATCGCTGAACACCCAAAGTGGATTAGAATTGCTGAAGGATTTTCCCTGCCGTTGTTTGATACAATCTATTCTCTTTAGTCTTGATAGGTGCATAGACAGCCTCACTAAAATTCTTTCTACAGGAACATGTCTGATTTCAGGACTACCCAATCAAGGACCCGATGAATGGCTGGCCGTAATTACTCAGAGTAATATGCTTACGCATTAATGGATAGCATCACTGCACCAGTTCTTCCTCTGTCATTATTGGTGGACAAACGACAGAATCTGGACTCCAGTCTCCCGTACAGAAAGTCGGTTACCCAACAGTCTCATCAGCAGCTTTGCTAGTAGAGCCTCAGCCGCACCTCCTTAGCATTCTGCTAATCAGTCCTGGAGTTGCTTCTGGAGTGTGCTGTAAACCCAAGGTCCACTTGGTCCGTGCCAAACAAGTGGCTGTGACCCCAGTGCTGCCCCTCTTTTACTTTTCAGTATGACCCAAGGAATATGTAGTATCTAGGGCAAGTCTAGGAGAGGCCCATCCTAAATAAGATTCACAAAACCTCTTCTCATTAAAAAGCAAAACAAAGTATCAAGTACATTTCAATCATCTCAAAATTGCAGTTAAAAACTTCCATTATACAAGGAAATAGCAGCAGAGAGTGAATGGCTAGGTTTAAAAAAAAAAGGAAGTGCCATCCCACCCTTCCCCTTGGTTCTTTTATCCTGGAATTTTGTTTAAGACCTGAAGCCTCTGGGGACATGAGAAAGGCAAAGCCACAGAAGGAAACTGCTTTAAGGCTAAATTTTAGACAAGGTCAAGGAAAAGACTATACAAAAGTAGGGGAATGACTGGAAAAGAATCAGGAAGTTTCTTCTTAGGCTAGAAACCTATAAAATCCATATCTCCTTTTCTAGACTTATCCTGTATTCTTTAGTTATGGGGCAATAAACTCAAGTGCAATGACTAAAGTGCCAGCCAGGGATTAAAAAAACCAAAACCAAAATAGCCAATTAAAGTAACTTTGCTGTTAGGGTAAAAGAAGACACAAAGGAAAGGACTTTGCAGAATATCTGTGGTTCTGAAGAAATTACTAGTCAATGGTTCTGTTTTTGTTACCATCAAAAATCAGACTGAAGATTCAAGGATCTTGATTTCAAGAATTATTAAAGGATATAAGGAATATGACAGTGCTTTGAACAGTGATAAAATGGCACCCAAATCTGGTGTTTATACAGCTCCTTTAAAAAGATGGTTGCTTCAAAGCTGCAGGAAGAAATGTGAACACACAGAACAGAAACAATCCAGGAAGATGATGCAGCCTGGATACGGCAGGTTTAATGTCTCTGCTGTACACAGAAGTAACTCCCTTCCCCTGTTCATCCTTATGCTGGCAACAGGATGTGCACTAGGAAACTGGACTCTCAGAGTCAGTGAATTAAAGATGAGCTCATACATCTTCACAGCTCTTATTAAAGAGGATGCTTATAATTTAAAGGATGTCCTAATGGAAAGACAAGGAACAGGGTGAGAGGCTGTTTCACATTTTAGTACACTAGTCTTTGGCAGAGCCCAATCAAGGCCAACATCACCTAGGATGCCCCATAGCTGTGGGGGGTCGCCACAGGGTCAATAAGCAAACCCAAATGAACATGTTGGATTAAAAAAAAAAATCTAGAAACCCTTTAAAGAAGAGCTCCCTGAAGAAGGAACAGGGAAATGCTTGGAGAGAAGGGGCGGAGGGCCGGTGTATGATCTCTGCTGCAGGGCTGGGCTGGGGCTTAGGAGTCGAGCCAAGGGTGCCGGAGACAATCAGCAGCGGTGGCTCTCTTCTCGGGGATCAGCTCCAACATGGGCAGTAAGAAATCCGTGAAGCCAGCTGCCTCTTCCTGAGACCACTCATACTTCTCCACTAGAACCTCAAAAAGGCCCCAGGGTTTCAGCTTTGTGATGTGTTTCAGATCACCTGTGGTAAAGACAGAACAAAAGAAACTGACCAACACTGACAGGTGACAAGAACCTTTCATGGAAAGCTAGACACTAATCCAGGTAGTCTATATATATAAACAGTCAAATTTTGCCATCAGAATCTAATCCTTCTCCATTCACAAAGAACCTCTATTCTCTAATGCATTCCTCAGAAAGAAGTGTCTTTATTTCTCATGAGGGCCTAAAGATTTGAGGTAATTTGCTTGCTCTACCATCCCAGGATTTTTTGTTCCAGTCAAACTGGGCAGGCCAATCAGGAATAAGGCATTCGTTGAAATGAATAATAAATGCCTGCATACTTGACATGGCCTCATATGGTGCTGAGGGCAGTTCATCACCACAAACCAAGAACACGTTGGCTGTACTTCTTTTTTTTTTTTGCTCAATAATCTAGTGTTCCTTCAAACTGAGGCAGTAATTTGAAAATAAAGGGCTAAAAACATATCAAACATGTATAGAAGCAACAAAAACGAAAAAACCTCGTAAGTTTTCAGGTGTCTTTCAGATGTAATTGTTTCTTTGAAGTGACAATTAAAAAAAAGATAGTCAATTAATCATCATGGCTTATTAAGGTAAATGCTGCTTTAAAACTTTTTCTTATGACACTTACTTGAAATCTCTTCTGGGGCAGCAAGTGCCCATTTAATGACCTACTTGGTGCCTGCATACCATTAGTCTTCTGCACACAAGAAGAAACTCTTGTGAAACACTTCACTATTTTCCTGCCCAAAAAAGCATTTAGAAATGTTTTGAGGATGCTTGCTGTCAAGTATTGAGAAAACTGATTTTTCTCAGCCTAGTGTAGACACTGTGAGGAAAAAGGGAACTGTATCATAAAGGAAAAAAAAAAAGGCCAGTTTTCTAAGTCCCTTCTAGGTCAGGTTTTTACATTTCAGCTTTTGTATTTAGAATGCATAAGAAATACATATTTAAATATGCCAACACATATTGTCAAGTCAAAAATTTGAGGTGAAAGAGTTTCACTAATTTAAAGATAAACTTAATGAAGCTGCAAAGCATAAAGTTAAATCATGACTGATGTGTTTAAATGACTGTGTTGGGTGTCAACAGAGCTACAAGAGGAGTGAGATGTAATCTTGCCCTTAAGTTCAAAGAAACTACTTGCCCTTTGACAGAGGCAGTTCTTAGATCAAGGGCTGGTGAAAATTTGTCCATTTTCTAGAAGTGCTGTAGTAGGAGTAATCAACCAACTATATGCCAGGTATCATATACATAGTAACTCATTTAACAAGAAGTAAACACTACTATTATCCTCATTTAGAAATCAGCAAACTAAGGTTGCATCAAAGGCCACATAACTAGCTCTGCAGTTGGGATTTGAATCCAGATAGTTTGGCTCCAGTTCTCTGCTCTTGATCACACTTTAAACCTCTCTGCTAAGTCACAGCTCAGCATTCAAGGTAGGATCATCTTTCTGTAGGTGTTGAGAACATGTACCCAGTTGTACTTACCTCTTAATTTTCAAACACTTTTGCCCCCTTAATGTCTGGGAACACACACATTTATTTTACCTTTTTTGGTGAAAAATTCCTTGGAATATTTTCCTGCCACAATGAGCTTGCGAGGCACCTTCCCCAGAAGTTCTATGATTAATGCAATATGATCTGTATGTTTCAAATGTGTCAAGAGGAGGAAAAGAGAAGACATATGTAACAAATGCAGTTCTAGACATTGGCAGAAAGAGTAGCACACACCTCCTTGTAAAGCACTTCAGGCTTTCTTTCTGCCCTAAATGAGAAAAGGACTCTATCCATCTAATGGAGAATCTAGAAAACCATAAAAAAATCAGGGACCCACTCAGGGAGGACTTGAGTGATAACTAAAAACAATCTTGGTGTGAATGCTCTGCTTCCTGAAGTTGTACCCCTGGGGCCTAGATGAAGACTCATGTTACCAATACTACCTCTGCCATTGAAGAAATCCTGTGACTATTTCCTACTGAGGGCACAGCGCCTTGGAATTCTGCCTATCAGCTCTATAATGTATGCAACGTGGTAAGAAGAACAGGATCAAGGACAAGCTGAAAAAGAGTTTTTTTTCTATGAATAGCTTTTTCAAGGACTAGGAACTAACTACAAATTAAACCAAGGACACTCAAGTGGAGACTGGGAAGGCCAAGAATTATTTCAGGTGGTTGGTTATCTGATAGGAGCTGGCAAGTCCCATTCTGTAGTTGGGAGGCTTGCCAACACCTTTATTTCTATTTTGTCTACACATCTAGGTCCAGGTGGATTTTTTTTAGGTATGGTAAAAAACTGTACCAATATGCTTTAGACATTAAAGAATTGCTATCTATTTATAATACTGCTCTGGGCTTCAAGCAGTGATAATACCACTTTATTTGAGAATGTTCATGACAAAGCACTCATACATAATTATTTGAGTTTTCACAATCACCCTGTAAAACAGGCCAAGATTGATACCCCATTTTTTTTGCTATTATTAAGATACAATTACATGAGCAACATTATGGTTACTAGACTCCCCCTATTATCAAGTCCCCACCACATACCCCCATTGCAGTCACTGTCCATCAGCGTAGTACGATGATATAGAATCACCACTTGTCTTCTCTGTTATACTGCCTTCCCCATATCCCCCCACCCCACCCCCACACCTGCTACATTATGTGTGCTAATTGTTAATAGCCCTTTTTCCCCCTTATCCCTCCCTTCCCACCTATCTTCCCCAGTCCCTTTCCTTTTGGTAACTGTTAGTCCATTCTTGGGTTCTGTGAGTGTGCGGCTGTTTTGTTCCTTCAGTTTTTTCTTTGTTCTTATACTCCACAGATGAGTGAAATCATTTGGTACTTGTCTTTCTCTGCAGGGTTTATTTCACTGAGCATAATACCCTCTAGCTCCATCCATGTTGTTGCAAGTGGTAGGAGTTGTTTTCTTCTTATGGCTGGATAATATTCCATTGTGTATATGTACCACTTCTTTATCCATTCATCTACTGATGGGCACTTAGGTTGCTTCCATTTCTTGGCTATTGTAAATAGTGCTGCGATAAACATAGGGGTGCATTTGTCTTTTTCAAACTGCGCTGCTGCATTCTTAGGGTAAATTCCTAGGAGTGGAATTCCTGGGTCAAATGGTATTTCTATTTTAAGCTTTTTGAGGAACCTCCATACTGCTTTCCACAATAGTTGTACTAATTTACATTCCCACCAGCAGTGTAGGAGGGTTCCCCTTTCTCCACATCCTCGCCAACATTTGTTGTTGTTTGTCCTTTGGATGGCGGCCATCCTAACTGGTGTGAGGTGATATCTCACTGTGGTTTTAATTTGCATTTCTCTGATGATTAGGGATGTGGAGCATCTTTTCATGTGCCTGTTGGCCATCTGAATTTCTTCTTTGGAGAAGTGTCTGTTAAGCTCCTCTGCCCATTTTTTAATTGGCTTATTTGCTTTTTGTTTGTTGAGGTGTGTAAACTCTATATAATTTGGATGTCAACCCCTTATCGGATATGTCATTTATGAATATATTCTCCCATACTGTAGGATGTCTTTTTGTTGTACTGATGGTATCCTTTGCTGTACAGAAGCTTTTTTGTTTCATATAGTCCCAATTTGTTCATTTTTGCTTTTGTTTCCCTTGCCTGGAGAGATATGTTCATGAAGAAGTTGCTCATGTTTATGTCCAAGAGATTTTGCCTATGTTTTTTTTCTATGAGTTTTATGGTTTCATGACTTACATTCAGGTCTTTGATCCATTTTGAGTTTACTTTTGTGTATGGGGTTAGACAGTAATCCAGTTTCATTCTCTTACATGTAGCTGTCCAGTTTTGCCAACAACAGCTGTTGAAGAGGCTGTCATTTCCCCATTGTATATCCATGGCTCCTTTATCGTATATTAATTGACCATATATGCTTGGGTTTATATCTGGGCTCTCTATTCTGTTCCACTGGTCTATGGGTCTGTTCTTATGATACCCCATTTTAAAGATGAGAGAATGGAACCTCAGAGAGAATAAATGGCCTACCTGAAGTTTCAGGGCTAATGAGAACTCAGATGAAAACCCCTCTCTTATTTCTAGCCCAGAGTTTGTTTGTTTGTTTTTAAATAAATCATGCTTTTTAAAGTAAAAATTAGCACATTTTAAACTGTAGCCAATTGACTATGTGTAGGTCACTTATAGTCCAAATCATGTAGCGAAGTTTAACTGTCACAGCAAGAACACAGACTGTGATCGCTGCCTGGGACATGTGTAGTCTGTCACCAGGAGTGAGCCTGGGACCACCCAGTTCCCACATGTAAAGGCAGTGCTACTATCTTCTTCACTTTGCAGGTGACAGCAACTAAGAATATGAAGTTTTAAAAAGTGATGGCTCCTAACAAAAAAAAGCTTTATAAATGACTAATCCTATAGTTACAGAATCATCAAAAGGAATCACTTAAAAACTTTAAAATAATGTATTTTATAGGAGAATAATAATCTAGAGACGTCCATATATTTGGGAATTTGTGAAAGTTTCAGGTCATATCTGTTTCTCATGTAAAGGACTCAGTGGCCTCATTTCGAAAAGCTTTACAGTCACGAGTTTGGGAAGTTTTGACTGAATTTATGGTTTTGATTGAATTTATGGATTGAAGTACTTGGCTGCCAAGAAATTTCAGGACCTGCAAATAAATGTCGTATAAATTCATTACAAATAGACTACAGTTTATGTTACTGCAAACTTCCAAATGAAGTATTGCTTCTTCAGTTATTTTTTCCTATGCTAAGAAATTATTTTTCCCTTGAAAGTGTTATTTAACATTTAGTTCTAGCAACCTATCCCTAGCTTATCAATTAATCACAGGATTGATATATATGATAGGCAGAATTATCAAGTATTACTCCAAGAATTAGGTCTGTGGAACATCAACAATAATAGAGGACACGCTGCCCAGGCCCCAGTCCCACCAACCATGACTTGTAACAAACTATGCCAGGAGGAAGGGCTTGATTTTTTCTGCTCTTAGGGGCCAAATCACAGTGGTTTGTGGTTTCACTAAGCATTATTAGTATTGACTGGTAGAGGAGGGAATAAATTAGGACCTATATTTCTAGGGTAGGTGGTTCATTGTTCCTTACTTGGCACTCTTCATATACATTTCAATGTTCAGGTTTGGCAGCATCAGATGCAACACAATATAATCCTAGCCACTATATGTGTTCGGTACCATACACTATTTATAGGGAGTCAAGGAAAGTAAAGAGAAAAAAATTAATCACCCTCCCAAACAGATATAGTAAGGCATTTCTAAAATAATTTAAGTCTATAGCCCCAAACATAACCCAGAAAAGAAAAACAAGTAGAGAACAGGGAAAACTAAGTGTGTACATAGGGAGTAGTTACAGTATATTCTTATGAAGGGGCTTATGTATAGAAAATATGTCCAAATTGTACCTACTAAAATAGGTATTTGGCTGTGGGAATTAGTATATATTGCCCAAATAGTACTTGTTAGGAATACTGGCAGGCCCTACTAAAATTTCCTATTAATATCCCAGGGGGCCACAGTTCGAGAAATGGAGAGCATTCTGGGTCCCACAGCGCATAAAGCCTGATTTCTCAAAGAACTAAGGGAAGCACAGAAAGTAAAGGACATGCTCTCCACGCTGGGAGAGCACTGCTACTGTTCTCTCAAGTAATCCTATTAATCCTGAAAGCAAAAGATGCCTACATTGTATAATAAAGTAAGGTAAAACATTTCTTTATTAGCTTTTTCATTCACCTTATTATCTCACCTACTTGTTTGGATGCCACCATCCAAATGATACGATGATAAAACAAAACAAAACACACATATTCAGTTTATCTGCTTTCATGTATGTCCTCTGAGATGGAGCAACTGACAGCCTGGGCTTTTTCTCCTGGCTATCACAAAATTTAAATCAGTAATATTATGTTTAAAATGGAATTCTACATGTTAGTATCATTTAAAAATAAAAAATACAGCTTTATTTTCAGAAAGGAAGAAAATTTATACAAACAGGATGTAGTCTTTGCAGTTAGGTTAGGATGTTTGAATATTTAAATTACCGACTTCCAAATAAAGTTGGAGACATAACTGAGCAACAGGCTGATGAATAGGCAGATACAAACTGGGTAAAGAATGAATTACTGGTTTATACAGAAAGAAGAAACTAGATGTTCTAGAAGAAATTACCTGGGAAATAGAAGTTTTGGTTTAATGAACTGCGGCCTTTTCTCTAATCCTCACATAGAGTTCTTTAATATCTCTTATAAAATATCTAGTACATCTAATACCTAATATAAAACACATTTTATATTTCTGTCTTTTGGGATTTATATATATTTAGCACACTAAAAAGACTAAGCTCTTCAGTATTAACAGATGATGTTAGCCACATGTGGAAAGTATAAATACCAGGCACAGACATCCTTGGTTAAGGGCACTCACCTTCATCTCGAGTGTACTCTTCACCTGAGTGAGGTTCAAACAAATAGTCGCCTGTGGCCAGTTCAAAGGCCTAAGGGAAAGAGAATAGCACATGAAAGCATCAAAAATAAAAGAAGGCCTTTGGGAAGCTTATTGCTTTTACTCAATATTAAGTAACTGTTCTTCTTGGAGAACTTGCACATTAAAAATTTTTAAAAAAGTTTAATATTATTCCTAAAGAGCTTTCCGTCCACACCTGATCTTAATAAAATGGACAGGAAAATAGCAAAAATTCAGTTAATATCAACAAGTGGATTATTCCCTGCATCCTTCCCACCCACTCAGCTATTCACTTCTTTTGAGTTTCTTGTTTTGCTCAGTGAAGGCATACATTTGGATATTAAAGTGATTCTAGGTAACTAAATTATTCATGAGAAGAGAGTACATCTTATTTTCTTAATGTTATAATTTCACATGGCTAGCTAGAAACTAAAATTCTGTACCTAAAACCACAACCAAAGAAATGCAGACATTTCTCTACCCATGACTCTTTAGTGTTTAGCAAAAAGCATGTTTTTGAAGTTTTGCTTTGTAAAACACCCCTACACTGTCCCAGATAGAGAAGTCCCAATTCCTAGGTCTAGGAAAATCAGAGAGATCTAGGTGTAAATAGAGTTAGGAGCCACTCGTATTCCATGTAACAGGCAGGTTAGCATTCACCAACGAGCAAAAGGCACATGTCTCATACATGAAGAAAACCTCTTAAACAGGGCTTGAGAGAGTCTGAAAAAGTGATTTATTTTGAAATAAGTGCCTAGCAGTATGGAAAGACTATGTGAATGATGGGCCTGTATTAATTTTCCATTGAAAATGATTTAAAAATAGGTATAAAAAAAGTACTAAAACAGCAGTTTAAAAAGGACCTTACTGATATAAAAGTATAGTTGTAAGTCAAGGGCTAGTCATAGGTAAATTCTGAACGCGTCAATGATAGAAGCAGTGCAGACAATCTCAAGAGACGTGTGGTAGGTTTTGGGGGCACATTCTCACTTTAAACCCAAGTTTAGGTCTCAGTGGCTTGCCAGTGTCAGTTTCATGACAGGACAGCCTTTATCAAAGCTGTATCTACCTGGTCTGTCCTACTGCCCAGAGCAAGGCCACAAAACCAGAAATTTCAGAATTGTCCCTATAAAGTCAGGGATCCTTTGGCTTCTGGCTTGTTTTACATTCTAGCAGGTGATCATGAAACTGAACCACACTGTAAGAGCAGATCCTTGTTCAATGCTCTAATTATCCTGAGGTTTATAGTCCCAAAGCAGAACAGAAACAAACTGTGATTTCTTTTCTTAAACTGAAGTATAGTTCATATACAATGTTTTATTAGTTTCAAGTGTGCAACACATTGATTCAGCAGTTACCCATATGATTAAATCCCCCCCCACTAGTACAGCTATTATCTGTCAACATAGGAAGATTTTACAGACTCACTGACTGCATTCTCCATGCTGTACTACTACCCGTGACCAGCCTGCATTATGATTGAGAATTTTTGTGATCTTTTATCCCCCTCAACCTCCGCATCCACCCACACCAACCCCTCCCACATGGTAACCAGCAGTCACTCCTCAGTGTCTGTGAGTCTACTGCTGTTTTGTTCATTGTGTTTTGCTTTGTATTTATATTCCACAAATAAGTAAAATCATATGGTATTTGCCTTTCTCCACCTGGCTTATTTCATCTAGATCCATCCATATTGTTGCAAATAGCAGGATTTCTTTCCTTTTTATGGCTAAATAATATTCCATAGTGTATAGTATCACCTCTTCTTTATCCATTCATCTACTTGGCTATTATAAAAATGCAGAAAAAAATAGAGGGACGTCTATATCTTCACATCAGGGGTTTTGTTTTCTTTGGGTAAATTCCTAGAAGTAGAATTAGTGGGTTGAATCGTATTCCTATTTTTAGTTTTTTGACTGCTTTCCACATGGCTGCACCAACTGTGTAGGAATGTTCCCATTTCTCCACATCCTTAGCAACACTTGTTATTTGTCTTTTGGATAGTGGACATTCTGACTGGTGTGAGGTGATATCTCATTGTGGTTTTGATTTGCATTTCCTGGATGATTACTGATGTGGAGCATCTTTTCCTGTGCCTGTTGGCCATTTGTATTTCTTCTTTGGAGAAATCTGTTCAGGTCCTCCACACATTTTTTAAATTGGATTTTTTTGGGGGGGTTTTGAGGCATATGAGCTCTTTATATATTTTGGATGTTAACCCCTTAGCAGATGAGTCATTTACGAATATATTCTCCCATACTGTAGGTTGCCTTTTTGTTCTGCTGATGGGGTCCAGAAGCTTTTGAGTTTGATATAATCCCATTTGTTCATTTTTTATTATGTTTCCCTTGCTGAGATGTGTGCAGGAAAAATTGCTCATACTTATGTTCAAAAGACTTTTGCCTATGTTTTCGAGTTTTATGGTTTCATGACTTACATTCAGGTTTTGATCCGAGTTTACTTTTGCATATGAAGTTTGGCAGTAATCCAGTTTAATTCTCTTGCATGTAGCTGTCCAGTTTTCCCAACAGCAGTTACTGAAGAGTCTGTCTTTTCCACATTGTATATTCATGGCTCCTTTATCATGTATTAATTGGCCATGTATGTTTGGGTTTATATCTGGGCTCTCTGTTCCATTGATCTATGGGTCTGTTCTTGTGCCAGTACCATACTGTTTTTATTACTGTAGCTTTGAAGCCAGGGAGTGTCCTACCCCCAGCTTTGTCATTCTTTCTCAGGATTGCTTTGGCTATTAGGGGTCTTTTGTGGTTCCATATTGTTGGGAGCCGCTCCCCGCCATCACAAGATGGCGCCCATTTCCGGCTGCTGGTTTGGTAAACACCCGCGCTGCGCATGCGCGAGGCGTAGCGCTGGCACCGTCATCTGGCCTGATCCTAGGATGCCCTATAGAGAAGGGCCACGCCACAAGCGGAGCGTAGGACCTATATAAGGGGTCGCCTCCCTCACTTCGGGGTCCTCCTCCCTACCTTACAGTCAGCTTGTGATCTCGCTCTCAAGATGCATTAAAGCTGTTGCTGCAGAAGAATCCTATTTGTCCTGTGCTTATTTCTGCTGGCGGAAAACTGCGCGGGACAACCGGTGCCGAAACCCGGGAAGAAGCCGTAACATCGCCAGCACCTGGAGGACCCCTTGTTGAGGTGGATTCAGAACTGCAGTGGTGAGTTCGGAGAGGTATGCCTGTGTCTGTGATTTTTGGTCTCTTGTTTGCCTGTGTAATCTGTATTATTAAAGTAGGTCAGAGAACCTTGAGGAACTGTCTGCAAGATGACAATTGCCAGGCAACGGTTAGGTCAGGACAAGTAGTGTTTGAGACCATACAGGACAGCATGTCAGAAACCGAGCGCAGTGAGAGACTGGGCGCCCGAAAGAAAACAAAACCCCCTAAAAGAAAAGAGAAAAAGGACCCTCCGGTAAAGGAGGAGTGCTCTGTCAATAAAGATAAGATGACAAAGGACCCTACGGGAAGGGAGGATCCCCGTCCCGTTAGTGTTCCTAAAGGAAGTAATGAGAACAGGCTCTACCCCACGCTTGTTGATTCATCCTCAGATAGTGAGGGCCTTGAGGGCCTTTCCGATTTTGAGGCACTGGACCTAGAAGATGAAGCAGACTTAGAGAGAGAAGGCCGCCCACGTTATTCAACATTGCTTGGAGGCCTGGAGCGCTTGGGGATGCCCCAGAGCCCTTAAAACTGATAATGGCCCTGCCTATACATCCTCTAAGTTTGCGCAATTTTGTGCTAAGATGGGTGTCTCCCACTCTACCGGAGTGCCATATAATCCTCAAGGCCAAGGCATTGTGGAGCGTGCCCACCGCTCTATTAAGGCTTATCTACAAAAACAAAAGGAGGGCCTTCAGTCTGTGCTGCCCACGAACCCTCGTGGAGCAGTTGCTATGGCCATTTTCACCTTGAATTATCTTAATGTGGACCCTCAAGGCCTAGCGGCAGCAGATCGCCATTGCCGTGACCCACAGCCCATAAATGATTTTGTGAAATGGAAAGATGTTCTTACTAATGAATGGAAAGGACCGGATCTAGTGATTATTAGATCCAGGGGCGCTGTTTGTGTTTTTCCTCAGGAGGAGAATTCCCCTTTTTGGATCCCTGCTAGATTGACCAGAACAGTTCCTGCCGAAGAAGAACCTATCGCCCAAGAAGAACCTGATGAGCAGAATGGCGATCCATCAACACCTGAGGCGCCCGTCTAGAGCCCACCTGCAGAGAGCACTCCCTCTACTTCTGATATGCTGGACCCATAGTGTTTGGAGTGGGCAGCGCTGGGCCATTATGAATACCTTTCCTATCCCTATGCCAGTCATGCATGATGCACAAGTCTTTCCCCGATTTTTTTCTACCAATCGTTCATTGGGATTGGCTTTTTTACCCGAAGATGTTCAGATTTCGCCTGTTTTAACCAATAATTTTTTTACCCTGCAAGGCAGTCTTTGTTTTCTACTTATATCACATCAAAATAAGTCAGGCGACTGCATTCGGTTATATAACCAATCTGCAGCCTGGCAGAAAGCTCCTTATTTTCATAACTCCAAAATTGCATCTAACGCTACAGTCTTGGTTGGATGGTGGCCCGTGGCCATTGTTGGGGATGTGGGTCCTCCTCAACCAAAGTTGTCCCCCTTTTGTACTGGCTCTGATCCAGACACGCTGATGCTGCTCTGGACAGGATGTCAGTCTAGGGACGCTAAGAAAGTCCAAGATTGTTTTTCCTTTTCCCCTGCCATTTCTACTGTTTATAGTGCCACTTTTTCTGGTTATAATTTTACCAATCAACCCATTGATGGAATTTCTGCCAGCCCTTTTTGATCAATGGCTGTTATGTGGGACAAGTGGTAGTCGCACAGATTTGTCCCCGATGGTCATGATTGGGGGAGGGCGTGTAGAGAAGGGACATTTAACATATGATTTTACTGGTACCATGAGAAAGTCTTTTGGTGGTTTTTTCTGGACCACCTCAGATATTTCTTACAAGTCATTCAGGGGGAAGGTCTTGTCCTTTCGTCCTGTTTCTGTCTGTGTTTGGTCCCCTTTTATCTGGCTTGTTAGTAATGATTCTTTTATATGGACCTCAGTGCTCAGTTGCTCCCCTCATACCTGCTTTTATATTCTTTGCTGGGATGCCTCAGCTTATCCTTTTGCTATGGTGACTCGATTGCCTAGGTTTGTTCTAGTGCCTGTAGAAGCAGCGAATATCTTGAGCCATTTTAGAGTCAGGAGAGACTTTGGTATCTAAATATTTGCTACAGAATTGGACAGCAGAATTTGAAGAGACCTTGAGGAAACTCCGGGTTGCCATTATTGAAGTGAATTCTACTCGTCTAGATCTTTCCCTTACGGAAGGAATGTCCTCCTGGATTTCTTCAGTTGTTTCTTACTTTAAGGAATGGGTGGGGGTAGGCCTTTTCGGTGCCCTTATGTGCTTTGGTGTGGTCCTACTCTTGTGGGCTGTCTGCAAAGTCAGGTCACAGCGCCAGCAAGACAAGGTCGTCATTGCGCAGGCACTGGCAGCGCTAGATCAAGGAGGTTCAGCAGCAGTTTGGATAGCCATGATGGAGGACAATCGCCCCAGAACGCAGGCTCCTCTTTTTCCTTTCTAGCTGTATTCCCAGCCTTTGCACACAGAGGGGCCTTTAAGCCCCATTGCACCTGGTTAAGGTGGGAACTGTCCTGACTAGGGAGCAATTGAAAAAACACATAGGGCTCAAGTTCCCATTGCACATGTGTCGTTGCCAATTGCTGCCCTCCCCCTATGGGTCGTGAGGGCTCAGGATCCCATTGCACCACGACTGGTGGGAGAGCTCAGGCCTGGCCCCTGGGAATCGGGGCATGCGATGGCGTGCCCCAGAATCCCCTGTGGATTTCAGCCTGACCCTTTTTTCCTTTTCTTGATCTTTCTCCTTTTGATGCCTGCTGTTCTTAGTTTAATTATAAGGGGCAGTTGTTGGGAGCCGCTCCCCGCCATCACAAGATGGCGCCCATTTCCGGCTGCTGGTTTGGTAAACACCCGCGCTGCGCATGCGCGAGGCGTAGCGCTGGCACCGTCATCTGGCCTGATCCTAGGACGCCCTATAGAGAAGGGCCACGCCACAAGCGGAGCGTAGGACCTATATAAGGGGTCGCCTCCCTCACTTCGGGGTCCTCCTCCCTACCTTACAGTCAGCTTGTGATCTCGCTCTCAAGATGCATTAAAGCTGTTGCTGCAGAAGAATCCTATTTGTCCTGTGCTTGTTTCTGCTGGCGGAAAACTGCGCGGGACACCATATGAATTTTATAACTAAGTGTTCTAGTTCATTGAAAAATGCTCTTAGATTTTGATAGGGATTGCACTGAATCTGTAAATTGCTTTGGGCAGGATGGCCATTTTGACAATATTAATTCTTCCTATCTATGTGCATGGGATAGATTTTCACTCATTTGTGTCTTCTTTAATTTCTCTTATGAATGTCTTGCTTTCAGAGTACAGTTTTTTATTTCCTTGGTTAGGTTTATTCCTAGGTATTTTATTCTTTTTGATGCAAACTGTGATTCTTATTCATCAAAATCAACCAGTACTTCAATTTCTCAAAGTCTCACAGTGGGAGTTCAGTAAAGATATTGAAATTAAAGTTAAAGAAAAATACAGAAAAATTTCTAAATTTCAAACATTTTCTAAGTTTTTTTACCCAGATACTTCCAACTAGTGTTCCAATAGAACTTTGTTCTATGAACTATGTTCATAAGGTGGTTGCTAGTACTTACAATTTTACAAGTAAGCTAATAGCAAAAATCAAACCAAACCAAACTGAAAGGTCACATCAGAACTGAAAACTACCAGGAGCTCTAGACTATAAAACACCTAGTTGAACACTCTTCCTTGGAGATGAGAAAACTGTGACCAAAACGGAAAGGTAGAGCCCATCCCAGAACCTGGGGCTCCTGATTCCCACTTCTGTGCTTGTCTCACAGTCTCACGTTGGCCAAAGAGCCTATCCTATGACATGGTCACACTCACTGACAAGGGCAAAATCAGTTATAACATTCAGCACACTGGCTTATATCTGCACAATGGAGTATTACTTAAAAATAAAAAGAAATGAGCTTTCAAGTCATGAAAAGACAGGGAGGAACTTAAAATGAATATTGCAAAGTAAAAGAAGCCAATCTGAAAAGGCTACATGCTGTATGATTCCAACTATATGACACTCTGGAAGAGGCAAAGCTGTGGAAATAAAAAGATCAGTGGTGACCAGAGGCTGGATGAACAGGCAGAGTACAGAGCATTTTTTGGGCAGTAAAACTATTCTATATGATATTATAATGGTAGATACATGTCATTACACATTTGTCAAAATCCACAGAATGTCTGGAGAATTTAAAAACATCAATTCTTTATTAGTTCATAATGTTCTTCACAGAACAGTCCCTTTTTCTAACTGCCCTTATAACTTTGTAGTCTCAATCATTAATGTGGTAGGCAATCTCACAACTTGTTTCTTTACCTCTCAGAAAGGGTCCCAATCTTTCTATCAATTAACTGTATTGGATGTGGGATGATCCATTTCTCCAGGTACTTCTGATATTCCAGGACTTATTTTTACTTTCTAAGTATGGCCAAATTTAAAGCAATATTTCTATCAGCAAAACTAAAGAAATTTGGGGGAACAAATGGGGCTCAAGTTTTCATTATATTGTTTTATGTTAGATAAGTGCTTTCTCCTCCTTGGTCAAAAAAATTCCCGAATATGAGCTGGTCCAAAAAGGGGGCAAGGTTAATCCCCCTTTTATTTTTTTGACTCACTTCTTAAGCCTGACACCATAAATACTATGTTAAATAGCAAGCAGGGGAGGGACTCAAGATGGCGGTGTGAGTACGGTGGCAGAAATCTCCCAGAATCACATATATTTTTGAAAATACAACAAATACAACTATTCCTAAAAGAGAGACCAGAAGATACAGTACAAAAGCCAGGCTACATCGACATCTGCGAGAACTCAGCATCTCATGAAAACAGTAAGATACAAAGCTGTGACGTGGCAGAACCCGAGCACTCCCCCCACCCCAGCTCACCAGCGGGAGGAAAAAAATCAGAGTGCGGAGGGAGTTGGAAGCACAGGACTACCAAATAACCAGCCCTAGTAATCTGCACTGGGAGCACAGACACACATTGCATGGTGTACTGGATATTAGAGAAACAGAAAAGTAAAATCCAAGACAGACTGCAAGCGGGTCCCTACAGCCGGCTCCCCTGGGACAAAAGAAAAGCAGGCACTTTTTAAAAGACTTAAAGGGACAAGGGCTCAACAGCTGGACAAAATCGTCCCAGCACAATCAGCCCAGTAGGCTAGGAATCTTGAGGAACTTTAGGCTCCCTAACACCCTGGGGGGTAACGCAGCCCTGAAGTCCCTCACAGCGATAAGCAACCTGCCATTCATTCCCCATGGCCGGTTCTGCAAGCAAACCGGCTGACCCACCACACCGCCACGGCTGCAGAGCAGCTGGAGAACATCCCCGCCCACAGCAACCACACAGAGTCTCTTCCCAGCGTGCAGCTAACCGGGACAGACAGAGGAAGCCAGAGAAAGGGCCAGAAGGCATGAAGGGGCACCGTACTCACAGGAGAACACACCCAGCGCAACTGCGACACCCTGCAGTGCGCTAGGCTATCCTGAAGTCTGCCCTGCCCACGGCAGCTCAGGAAATTATCCCACAGACTGTTCCGGGTGTGTGGGTAGACAGCACAGGCAGCGTACAAGGGCAAGCGACCAACAAGCAGGAAAGGATTTTGTTCTCCCAGCTGACACACACGCCATCTGCCTGTGACCACTTCTATCACCATGAAAAGGCAAAAGAATTTGGTCCAGTCAAAAATCACTCAGACAACCCGGGAGAGAGGGCCTGGTGAGATACATGTAACCAATCTTCCTGAAAAAGAATTCAAAATAAAAGTCATAACCATGCTGAGGGACCTGCAGAGAAATATGCAAGAGCTAAGGGATGAAGTCCAGAGGGAGATAACAGAAATGAAATACTCCATACAAGGTCTTAAGAGCTGACAGGACGAGATGCAAGAGACTGTCAATGGAATAGAAATCAGAGAACAGGAATACAGAGAAGCTGAGGCAGAGAGAGATACAAGGATCTCTAGGAATGAAAGAATATTAAGAGAACTGTGTGACCAATCGAAACGGAACAATATTGCATTATAGGGGTACCAGAAGAATAAGAGAGGAAAAGGAATAAAAAGTGTGTTTGAAGAAAAAATTGCTGAAAACTTCCCCAAGCCGGGGAAGGAAATAGTCTCTCAGACCACGGAAGCCCACAGATCTCCCAACACAAGGGGCCCAAGGAGGACAACACCAAGACATATAATAATTAAAATGGCAAAGATCAAAGACAAGGACAGAGTATTAAAGGCAGCCAGAGAGAAAAAAGATCACTACAAAGAAAAACCCATCAGGCTATCATCAGACTTCTCAAAAGAAACCTTACAGGCCAGAAGAGAATGGCATGATATATTTAATGCAATGAAACAGAAAGGCCTTGATCCAAGAATACTGTATCCAGCAAGATTATCATTTAAATGTGAAGGAGGGATTAAACAATTTCCAGACAAGCAAAAGTTGAAGGAATTTGTCTCCCACAAACCTCTATAGGGGTGCTCTAGATGGAAGCACCCCTAAGGCTTAATAGATATCACCAGAGAAAATAAATTCACAGCAAAGAAAGCAGACCAACAAATAATAACTAAAGGGACTGCTGTAGATGAAAGCCCTCCTAAGGCTAAATAGAGTCACCAGAGAAAATAAATTCACAGCAAAGAAAGCAGACCAACCAAATACTAGCTAAAGGCAAAAAATAAACTATCCACAAAAGCAGTCAAAGGAAACACAAAACAGTACAGAATAAAACACCTAACATAAAGAATGGAGGAGGAAGAATAAGAAGGGAGAGAAATTAAGAATCATCAGACTGTGTTTATAATAGCTTGATAAGAGAGTTAAGTTAGATGGTTAGATAGTAAAGAAGCTACCCTTGAACCTTTGGTAACCACGAATCCTAAGCCTGCAATTGCAGTAAGTACGTATCTATCAATAATCACCCTAAATATAAATGGACTGAATGCACCAATGAACAAACACAGAGTAATAGAATGGATAAAAAAGCCAAACCCATCTATGTGCTACTTACAAGAGACTCACCTCAAACCCAAAGATATACATAGATTTAAAGTGAAGGGATGGAAAAAGATATTTTATGCAAACAATAGGAAGAAAAAAGCAAGTGTTGCAGTACTTATAGACAAAATAGACCTCAAAACAAAGAAAGTAACAAGAGACAAAGAAGGACATTACATAATGATAAAGGGGTCACTCCAAGAAGAGGATATAACCGTTATAAATATCTATGCACCCAATATAGGAGCATCGACATATGTGAAACAAATACTAACAGAATTAAAGGAGGAATTAGAATGCAATGCATTCATTTTAGGAGACTTCAACACACCACTCACTCCAAAGGACAGATCAACCATACAGAAAATAAGTAAGGACACAGAGGCACTGATCAACACACTAGAACAGATGGACCTAACAGACATCTACAGAACTCTACACCTAAGAGCAGCAGGATACACATTCTTCTCGAGTGCACACGGGACATTTTCCAGAATAGACCACATACTAGGCCACAAAAAGAGCCTCAGTAAATTAAAAAAGACTGAAATTCTACCAACCAACTTCTCAGATCACAAAGGTATAAAACTAGAAATAAATTGTACAAAAAAAACAAAAAGGCTCACAAATACATGGAGGCTTAACAACATGCTCCTAAACAATCAATGGATCAATGACCAAATTAAAACAGAGATCAAACATTATATGGAGACTAATGACAACAACAGCACAAAGCCCCAACTTCTGTGGGACGCTGTGAAGGTAGTTCTAAGAGGAAAGTATATAGCAATTCAGGCCTATTTAAAGAAGGAAGAGCAATCCGAAATGAATAGTCTAAAGTCACAATTACTGAAATTGCAAAAAGAAGAACAAATTAGGCCCAAAGTCAGCAGAAGGAGGGACATAATAAAGATCAGGGAATAAATAAATAAAATCAAGGAGAATAAAACAACAGAAAAAAAATCAATGAAACCAAGAGCTGATTCTTTGAGAAAATAAACAAAATAGATAAACGCCTAGCCAGACTTATTAAGAGAAAAAGAGAATCTATAAACATAAACAGAATCAGAAATGAGAAAGGAAAAATCACGATGGACCCCACAGAAATACAAAGAATTATAAGATAATACGAGCATCTATATGCTAACAAGCTGGAAAACCTAGAAGAAATGGACAACTTCCTAGAAAAATACAACCTTCCAAGACTGACCAAGGAAGAAACAGAAAATCTAAACAGACCAAGTACAAGCAAAGAAATTGAATTGGTAATCAAAAAACTACCCAAAAACATAACCTGCAGGCCAGATGGATTCACTGCTGAATTTTATCAGAAATATAGGGAAGATATAATACCTACCCTCCTTAAAGTTTCCCAAAAAATAGAAGAGGAGGGAATACTTCCCAACTCATTCTACGAAGCCAGCATCACTCTCATAGAAGTTATAATATTTAAGAGCTTAACCTAACAGGAACGTAAAATCTTAGCACAAATATAACTGGCCTAGAATTAAACAAGGTTTGTTGGTTTAAACAAGTATTTGTTAGCCTAGAAGTATTTCAGTATATTAGAGCACAAAACTGGGAGTTAAAACACCTTATGCTAATTAACTATGTGATCTTAGACAAATAACTGGGCCTTAATTTCACATCTGGGAAATTAGCATGTTGCACATCAGTAGGGTGATGTTTACCACTTTTTTTAATTAACAAAAATACTGTGTTTTTGGATACTGCTTAAATCTAAGATTGTAACATTAACAATGATCCTAAAATTCTTTATGAAAACATATCAGGGGAAGGAGAATACCAGTGAAAATTTGGTTGTTCTAAGAACCTCAGTGATCATAGGGGAGGCCCTTCCTTTGAGGCTTTGAGACCTAATATGCCCCTTTCCCGAGTGAAGCCACACCCCCAATCCTAAAGGCCACTGCCCCGATAACGCCTGCCATTACGTGGCTCCCAGGACCCCCAGTCTGGGTGGAGCAGTGGCCATTACCACAAGCTAAGCTTCAAAGGCTTAAAGAAATTACCCAAGAACAATTAAAACTGGGACACATTAGACCTTCCCTAAGCCCATGGAATAGTCCTGTTTTTGTTACTCAGAAGGCCTCTGGCAAATGGAGGATGTTACAGGATTTAAGAAAGATCAATGAGCCATGGTTGCTGTGGGCATGCCCCTGAGGGGCCTGCCCTGGATTCCGTCGATTCCAAAAGATTTGTCCCTCATTGTGATTGATATTAAGGATTGTTTCTTCTCTATTCCCCTAAACCCCACTGATTGCGAGAAGTTCGCTTTCTCCGTGCCTTCCGCCAATTTTCAGGGAACTGATGAGTGATAGGAATGGACAGTATTACCCCAAGGCATGGCAAATAGCCTCGCCTTTTGTGAACAATATGTTTCAAAAATTTTGCAACCTCTTCAGCAGCGGGCAGGAATAACTCTCTATGTGTACATGGATGATATTATTTTAGGGGCAACCAATACCCAGCAGTTAAGTTCTGCTTACAGGGAGCTTCAGTGCCTCTTAGAGCAAGGGGGACTACATGTGTCTAATAACAAGATCCAAACTATACCTCCCTTTGAGATTCTAGGGGCAAAATTTAACCTAGATTCTGTCTGCCCTCTTAAACCTCAGTTATCAATCAAGACCTCGTATTCTTTAGTGGAATTACAAAAGGTATTAGGGGAACTTAACTGGCTGCAGCCCTGGATTCACATTGCAACAGAGGACCTCCTCCCTCTTTTTGAGTTGTTGAGAGACAAAACTCCATCTGAGCTTGTTGTATTAACGAAGGAACATAAACAAGTATTTAGACAGATTCAATTAGCACTTGATAATGCCCAACTAGCCCGGTATCAACCTGACTGTGACCTTTGTCTGTGGATTCTTCCTGGCTTGGAGCTGCTTACCGCTGTTATCACACGCAAGGTAACCCTCTCCAATGGGTCCATGCATCAGTAGGAGGCACTCCGTGAGTGTATACCCAGTTAGATCAACTGGCAGATATTACAGTCAAAGGCAGAGACACCACCTTAAGACATTAAAAGACCTATTACAAAAACAAAAAGGGGGAATAAGCCCCCATGACCAATTACGGATGGCCCTACTTACATTAAAAAATTTAAAAATTTTCAAAAGATCAACCTCTAACGGCCTTTCAAAGGCATTGGACAAATCAAACGCTATATGCCAAAATAGAAGTGCGCTGGAAAGACCAGCTGACTGGGCAATGGCGAGGACCAGATCCGCTGATAAGTATGGGCAGAGGATTCGGATGTGTATTTCTTATAGGTGAACGGAATCCAATTTGGGTTCCTGCTAGGAACTTGAAATTCTGCCCTCAGACCACTCAGCAAGTGGAAGGAAGCCATGACATGGACTTTTCCCAAGAGGATGACCTCTTGAGGGCTTGTCCTTTTTCTCTCTTTCAGGACTGACCTTTTGAGGATTGCATAAGAAGAAAAGGAGTCATGAAGGCTGGACTATTACTCCTGTTCGTGCTCACTTTCCTACTCCCTTTGTGTGAACACGACGGGAAGACAAGGAATCCAATTAGTTCATTGCAGGACTAAGAGAGACTTTGGAATCACTGCTGTTATTGTTGCCTCCATTGCTGCATCTGCTGCAGCCACAACTGCTGCTACCATTGCCATAGTCCGGACAGTGACTACTGCTGAAACTCTGTAAACTGTTATTCATAATGTTTCAAACTTGCAAGAGCAACAATTGGTCATCTCCAATCATCTTGCTGGAGGGATGATGGTCCTGCAGCAAGAAATAGATGTACTTGCTGAAGAAGTGACACTATTAAGCCTTCAACAAAGACATCTTTGCAGTCATATGTTTTCCCATGTATATCAAACATTTACTACCATTAATGCTACTACAATGTTGAGGAATTACTCTGAATATTAAGGGACCATGGGATGACAAGATGTTAAAAATCTCTGCAATGCTCCCTCACGATATTGTGAACCTTAATGTGACTGAGGTTGTAATCTTACCCTCTGCTTCCTTTTTTACCAGAGTCTGGGAAGAGATAACTAGTTTGTTTAGTCTACCCAAGATGTTATTAGGAGGTATAATAATTGTAATGTCATTAGTTATTTTCATGCTCGTGCGGTGGTGGAGAAGATCATATCAACGGCAACAGATATTACAACAAAAGGTAATTATATTAGCTCAAGTGATTGAAGAAGGAGTTCCCCATACCCCAGAGCGTTCATGGGCATTTATGGCCCTACAAGAGGTGCAAGCGACCTCTTGAGAATGTCATTACTGGAAGTGCTAGGATGGTAGTCAATGACAGGTAAGATCTCATGAAAGATGGGGACAACCTAAGACAGGCACATCCTCGAGTACAGGATGGCATCTCTCTTGCTCATACAAAAACAAAAAGGGGGAAAATGTGGGGAACTACCTTTGAATCTCAGCTGCGCCACAAAGATGGCCACTGAGAACCTTTTGAATTTCTGCTGCGCCACAGCTTCCCGCCGAGTGTTCTCCCTTAGGCCCACTGCTTACGTCAGAGACAACTGCGCATGCGCACAACTCTGTGCGTGATTGGAAATTTGAAGATCGCCTTGTTAGCATAAGGTGTAACCAATTAGAAGAGACCACACCCTATATATTCCGTGCTCTAAGCTGCAATAAACAAGTTCCTGCTTTGACTGAGCTCCCTGTCGTGTCTGATTGTCTCCGGGGATGGCGGAGGCTGCGGAACGGGTGGACAGTCGGCTCTTACCTCCCTTGCTTTGCCTTGTAGGGGCGTGCCTCTCCCTCCCTTCCTTTCCCTCCGCTGGCTCAGAGGGTCACTGAAAGAGCTAGTAATCCTGACGGTGAGCAGGACCGGCAGGGGAGAGGCTAGAAACCCCGACAAGCAACTTCTTCATGAACATATCTCCCGCTCAAGGGAAACAAAAGCAAAAATGAACAAGTGGGACTATATCAAGGTGAAAAGCTTCCATACAGCAATGGACACCATCAACAGAACAAAAAGACATCCTACAGTATGGGAGAATATATTCATAAATGACATATCCGATAAGGGGTTGGCATCCAAAATATATAAAGAGCTCATGCACCTCGACAAACAAAAAACAAATTAGCCAATTAAAAAATGGGCAGAGGATCTGAACACACACTTCTTCAAAGAAGACATTGAGATGGCCAAACAGGCACATGAAAAGATGGTCCACATTGCTAATCATCAGAGAAATGCAAATTAAAACCACAATGAGATATCACCTCACAGCAGTGAGGATGGACACTATCCAAAAGACAAACAACAACAAATGGTGGCCAGGATGTGGAAAAAGGGGAACCCTCCTACACTGCTGGTGGGAATGCAAATTAGTTCAACCATTGTGGAAAGCAGCATGGAGGTTCCTCAGAAAACCAGAAATAGAAATACCATATGACCCAGGAATTCCACTCCTAGGAATTTATCCTAAGAATGCAGCAGCCCAGTTTGAAAAAGACAGATGCACCCCTATGTTTATTGCAGAACTATTTACAATATCCAAGAAATGGAAGCAACCTAAGTGTCCATCGGTAGATGAATGGATAAAGAAGAAGTGGCACATATACACAATGGAATATTATTCAGCCATAAGAAGAAAACAACTACCATTTGCAACAACATGGATGGAGCTAGAGGGTATTTTGCTCAGTGAAATAAGCCAGGCAGAGAAAGACAAGTATCAAATGATTTCACTCATCTGTGGAGTATAAGAACAAAGAAAAAAGTGAAGGAACAAAACAGCAGCAGACTCACAGAACCCAAGAATGGACTAACAGTTACCAAAGGGGAAGGGACTGGAGGGATGGGTGGGAAGGGAGGGACAAGGGAGAAAAAGGGGCATTACAATTAGCAGACATAATGTAGGGGGGAGCACGGGGAGGGCTGTACAACACAGAGAAGACAAGTAGTGTTTCTATAGCATCTCACTACGCTGATGGACAGTGAGTATAATGGGGTATGTGGTGGGGACTTGATGATGGGGGGAGTCTAGTAACCGTGTTGCTCACGTAATTGTAGATTAATGATACAAAAGAAATAACAAAACAAGGGGGACCTATTGCTCTCAAGGATTTAACCTACTAAGACCCACGTCATAATAAATCAGATGACATCTATAAATGAGCCGTATTTTGTGATTTTTTTGTATTTGTAGGTGGCATCTCTATCAGTTATTTTCTCCAGCAAATGAATTAAAATCAAATTCCTCAAAATACAATGCTTTAAAGTATGGCACAAAAGAACTGAGATTTTATTCCTATGTTCTTTCATCTTGTGCATAGAATATCAAACTTTCCTTTTATTTCAGATAGTCCTCAACCATAAGAGACCATTGATATGCTGTAATAAAATGATTTATATCAACAACACAGTTTTAACTATATTATGTTTGGAAGACAAAGTTTTTCAGGAATGTGGGTCTCAAGAAACCTATGACCTAACTGGCTGGGGGCTTCTAGTCTGTTCTTTCTTTCTCAAGGGTTTTTTTCCAGAGTTGACTGTAAATACTAAATGTTAACTGGAATGAGTTTAATGTTTCTGGTTTAGTTCACTCATCTGATGGTCCAGAGGTATTAAGTACTGTTATACAATAAAGAATTTGTTTGGTCTTTGTCCCTGTTTCCTGGGAGGAAGCCTCTAAACTTTTGGAATTTCCAAGTGATAAGAGGGCCTTTTATTATTCAGGGTCAGGCCATACCTAAGTTTATACTAATGAGGTGACTCATGGTGGGCCCCTAGATATCAAGACAAGAGCTAGACATGCCACCTTCTTAGATAAAACCAACTAGCAGTTAGAAGGTTGGGGCTTTGAGATTATAAAACACCCAGTCTGTTGTTTTTCTAACCTCTAGGGAAGGGAAGGGGGCTAGAGACTGAGCTCAACCATATAACCAATGATTCAATCAGTCATGCTTAAGTAATGAAATCTCAATAAGAACTCTAAGTACCTGAAGCTTCTGTTAATTTTCCTGGTTAGTGAATGATTCATACTGATGTGCTGGGAAAGTGATGTGTCCTAAGGACATAGAAGCTTCACCTTTGGTACCTTCTCAGGCCTTGCCCTATGCATGTCTTCCTTTGGTTGGTCCTGATTTATATCCTTTGTAACATAACTGTAATGGTAAGTTTAGCAACTTTCCTGAGTTCTGTGAATCATTATAGCAAGGTACTGAATCTGAAACAACAGAACCTCTCCCAATTTATAGCCAGCTGGTCAGATATGCAGGTGGCCTGTGGACTCCAGAGCAGCAGGTATCTGAAGTGAGGGCAGTCTTATGGGAAATTATGCCCTTGAGCTGTGAAGTCTGTGATAATCCTGGGTAGGTAAGCATCAGAAATGCATTTTAAGCACCCACTCAAAATGTGCCAGGCCCTGAACCAGACACCTAGCTAACATAATAGATGATTCCTGCCAGCATGGCACTTATAACCTAGTGCAAGAGAAAAAAGTAAATAAACGCACAATAAATAACAAACTTAAGAGTTTGTTGAAATATTCCATTTCAGGAAACAATGTAACACATTCCAATATGAGGCTATTTGTGAGAAATCCCAACTAAAACTGACCACCCGAGTAGCTGCTTGCCAGGGACAAAGCAGCAATTTATGAATCTATGGATGACTGGGCTTCACATCTTTTGAGGTACAAGGACGTATGATAAATTGCTTAACTGTACAGAATGAAGCAGTTTCTAGGGGTTTCCCTAATCTGAAAACTGATCAGAGCAGAAAATTGAAAACAGATCAGACCTGAAAAGGCAAGGGTATCTGTAAACTAATAAAAAGCAACACCACCTTAGAGTAGTGGTTTTTAATCCTCCCCTTTTCCCTAATCTGTAGTAAGAAACATTTGGATTTATAACTAGCTTTTGAATTCAGATTTCTCCACACACAGGATTTAAAGTGCCAGTGATAAGTCACAGCTTTTTTCTGTTTGTTAATTTGCTGATCTACTGAAATTAGTAAACAGGGCAAGGCAAGTACCAACCTTGTAAACCACATAAGTGAAGGTCAGAGGCAAAAAACTTACCATGCATGCTGTGCTCCAAATGTCAGCAGGGGTATTATAACCAGATCCTATCAGAACTTCCAATGAGCGATATTGCCTTGTTTGAATATCTTCAGTGAAATGTTTGTGCTGAGTAAATTAAAGAAAGAAACAGTATTATGAAATTCATTTACTCTAAAAAGTAACAAGTCCTCACTGCTTGATGGAGGTTAAAATAAATTCTCTTAAATTTTCCTCAAACCAAAGATTTCATTTAGCTTATTTCTTAAGTATTATTTTGGTGTTATTAACTCCAAACAGCACTTTGATTTACACAGTCTAAATTATTTTTGCAAACATATGAGTCTAAACTTAATATAGATACACAGACTAGGGAATAACAATTGCTTTTTAAGAAATGGAAAACTATTATTTCAAACAAAAATTGTTAATTTGTCTAAAGTTAATAAATTGTGCTTCAACAAATAAATGACACCAATTCAGTTCAAGTTAAACTTTCCTTCCTATGTGCTCATTATTAGGAAATGAGAGGTGTTAGGTTTCAAGTTTCAAGAATCTTGTAAGCACCACCTATAAATAATTCTTGTTCTTACTCTCCTCCACCCTCCTCCAAAAAAATCAAATATGAATCTTGGAGAAACAGAGACCATGTTAAGCACCATGGGGATGCAATCAGCCAACTACAGTTTCTTCAACATATAAACTGTATGGGGGGTAAAAAGGAGAAACCTAGTAAAAGCAATTTAAGACACATAGTATTCAACTTTGCATTCATGGATTTTATTTGGATCCTGTTTCAAACAAAACTGAAAGAATGATTATAACAAAACTGACTGAATATTTGATGTTAGTAAACTGTCAACTTTTTTAGGTATAACGATGGTATGGTTACTTCAGGTATCAGAATCATTTTTTAGAAAACCTTATTTATGAATGAAATAAGATGGCTTGGATATACTTCAAAATAATCTGGAATGGGTGGCAGGGTGGAGATATAGATGAAAACAGACTGGCATTGAGTTGATAATAGTTGGGTGACACTAGTATAACAGCATGGAAGTACATTATTCTGTTCTATGTTATAGGTTTGAAATTTAAAAAATACAGAAGAAAGAAGTGAGTCATATACAGGAAAAAAAATTCAGATTATATTAAAAAAAAGTGTTGAAGACAATTCTCTAATCTTCAAATATTGATATTCAAAAACAAGGAACAGCATTTGTGAAAAGGTGAAATTAGGCAGAGAAAGATTCAAGTAGAAAACCAGTATTGATTAGAGCCCCAAAGGGTGCTGGAGTAAGTTTGACCAAAAGAGCAAAAAGTACTTCAGGGAGAGGAAACTTTACAAATGAAGGTACAGGAAGACATTTGCTAGTCAAATACAGCTAACTGCTAGGTTTTAAGAGTTTAGATTTCATCTGGCAGACAAGAGAGCACCATGCACATTGGTGAACAGCAGAGAATGCTGTAAGAACACTGATCTGACGTTAGAGAACAATATTCCAATAATCTGGCTGGTGGCCAGATTGAGGCTTGCTAGTGAAAATCTTAACAGTGGTTCTGGAAATAGATGGAAGAGTACATTTAAGGAATTCAAGAGTAAATTCAAGAAATACAAGAGTAAATTTAAGTAGATTCAAAGAAAGAATAAGCAGAATTAAAAAACCCAAAGGCTAGACATGGGAGATGGCAGGAAGAGCCAGAAGGGACTTTGTGGTAGAAGCCTGTAGGGCTGGCTGGCTGTTGATGAAAACAGAGATGGAGAGACTTAGAGAGGCAAGTGGATTTACAGGAAAACAATGGGCTTAGATACTGAGTTTGAAGTGGAAATGTAGTGCAGGTGGTTGTGATAGTGTAATTTATAAGAAATACATACATTTGATCAGCCAGATAACCAAAATATATTTTTCATATATATATATATATATATATATATGGTCTTCATCCATAGTTCCTGGCTCACAGCTTACAAAACGCTAGACATTTCCTAAGCAGTAAGAGCAATATGAGTATGTTGGGCCTCTTGTCCTCAGCTCCTGTAAAGAGCTTCATAGTCATAAAGGTGAAATGGGTGTCTTGTCATTATAACAAGCCCCTTTCCACGACAGCTGGATGGATCTATGCTGATTGGGTGACTTTTGGAAAGCACCTAAGGATGGGGAAAATTGCCAGGTGAGCCAACCATGAACAGAGGATTGGAACTTTCAGTCCCACACAGATTTCTGGGAAGGGGAGTGGGGATAGAGACTGAATCAACCATAATAAACCAGTAATCTAGTGAGTAGAGATAGATGGGTCTCCCTGAGTTCTGTGAGCCATTCTAGCAAATTAACTGAACTCAAAGAGGGTGTTGTGGGAACCTCTGATTTATCACCAGCTGGCCAGAAGTACAAGTTACAACCTGGACCTGCGATTGGCTTCCTGAGTTGGAGGGGGTTGTTGGAACCTCCAATTTGTAGCCAGTCAGTCAGAAACACAGGTAACCTGGACTTGAGACTGGAATCTGAAGTGGTGGGAGGTCTTGAGGAACTGAACCCTTTACCTGTGTCAGAATTGAGTTGAATTATAGGACACTGTGCTGGTGTGGGAAGCAATACCCTGCCACCACCGGAATTTGGTCCATGAACCCTTTTCAGTGATAAGTTTAGAAAAAAGGACATACTGTTCAAGGGAGTTGTCTTTACTCATTGTGCCTCATTACTGCCTTACAAAGGCACTATGAATGATAAATGAAGTCAAGAATCAGCAAATGTAAAGACAGTGAATTGGATATATGTACACACATCCACTCCCCTGAAACTCCACCTTGGTACACTGTTAATTTTTAAAGCATAAGC
Organism: Phataginus tricuspis; assembly: GCA_029783875.1. Taxonomy (NCBI): domain Eukaryota; kingdom Metazoa; phylum Chordata; class Mammalia; order Pholidota; family Manidae; genus Phataginus; species Phataginus tricuspis. The sequence goes on along the minus strand of JAQQAC010007890.1, from coordinate 32,451,662 downwards.
TGACAGAAAGAACGGCAAAGAAGTAAAAGCACTAAAACCCAGAAGCTGGAAAGCAGAGAGATTAGTGGATCCAAGAAAGCTGATTGATAAGCCACTGGTGAAAGCTGAGGAGCAATGTGATACCTACACGCATCTCCCACAGTACTCCTCCCCTCAACGTTCAGGACTGGTGCTATCAGTTATCTCTGGAAGCAGGGATGAGGGTGGGATTCAACACAGATAGTGCTTTACAGGAACATTTAAAGAAACAGCTCCAGAACCCTGGGCATGATGCAGTCTAGTAATAGCCCTTCCCTGGTCAGATTACTTAGAGAGGTTTTCTCTGGAGTGGGTAAAATACAGTCTCTGGAGGAGATCATTCTGAAAACAGGGAAATTAAGTTGACTGCATGTAACTTCATGTTGAACCCCACTCTTTTCTTGTTTAACTCAGAACACTAGTAGCCAGGCATTTAATCTCTGGAAGGAGATTTGAGGAAGACTGTAAGTCTACTGTGGAAAATATGACCAATGTAAGAGGAAAGATCCAAAGATCTTCACATCTAAGGATGAAATTAAACAACCTAGACGGACCATTCTATAAGACCCACCAAGCACAGAGCTTCTAAACAGCTTTCCAGTACTCCATTCATATGGTCAGACAGTCTTGTTTAGTGATCTTAAACAGAAAGAAGGCAACAGATATATAGGAAGAAAATGTCAAAAATGGAAAAGTAATCAATATCCTGAAAGATAATCACAGAGCTGAACAACTCAGAAAGTAAAAATATAATAGGCCAAATGAGAAAAAAATAAGACTTATAACAGGAAGTTGAGAACTCTCCCAGAAAATGAAGCAAAAAGAAAATGACAACAAATAGCAGAGAAAGGTACAAAAAGGAGGACCTTCACAGGAGGTCTAACATTTGCATAATGAGATTTCAGAGCTAGAGAATAGAGACCAAGGAGGAGAAGAGAATAAAAACAAACCAAGAAACAGTCAAAACCAAAGAACTGGAGTTTTTATGTTGAAAGTAAAGCCCACCGAGTCCTTAACATCATGGATGAAAATAGACCTACTGAGGCACATTGCTGTGAAAGGCTGGCCCCACAGACTTCCAAAGGGAAAGGTTTCACACAAAGGACCAACAATCAGAATGGCTTTGGTCTCTGGCAGCCACAAGATGGGAAACTGGAAGATAAAGGAGCAATGGCAAACACTCTGAGGGAAAATTATTTTCAACCTAGAACTTTACATGCAGCCAACTGAGTGTGAAAGCAGAATAAAGACATTATCAGACATGTAAGGCTACCATACCCCTCTGCCTCCAATTATCTCACACACCCCTTCTCAGAAAGCTACTGCAAGTTGTACATACTCAAAAAAGATGGAGTAAACCAACAGAGCTCTTTAGGGAGTGGCCAAAATATCTGTATGTATTAAAGTATATGTATTTATACCAGTGGGTCAAAAAGTCAGTTTGAGTGAAGTGATAAGTAATACAAAGACAACTAAGCAAATGAAACATTGTTGGGCAGACAGAGGAAAGGAATAACACACTACATAGTTCAGCTGAGGAAAGCATTAGAGTTCTAATAATGTAAACATGCAATGATGTACCTAGCCAAAGATCATATTAAATTGGAAAGAGGGGGGATGGGTACAGTGGTGGTATATAAGCCCTGTTTTCCAGGAGGAAGAAATAATATGTAAAATTGAAAAAAAGAATTGGGAGTAATACAGCCACGTTATTTATTAGTGATATGAAGGTCAATACTGTTATGTGGGAAGTGAAAAGTGGCAAAGGGAGGGGATAGATTCTTGAACCAAAAACTATATAAATGACTCTAAACTATACACATGTAACTGATAAACAAAAGTAGAGTATTTTAGAAAAATCAAGCTATTTGAAAAATCACAAGATTCCATTACTGAATGCCAGATGCTGCTATGCAGAAGAGATCAACACGATGTGAGACTGCACCAGGATCCTGCAGGGCAAGACAGCCATGCCTATTTCACCACATGGCCTAGTGCCCAGGTTAGAGCATGTTTGCTGAATGAGTGAAAGGATGAAAAGAACCTAGTCATTTTAGCATAGAGACATGTTAACAAAAGAAAAAAGACATGTATGTAATAGCTGAGGACAAGACAGAGATTAATTCTGTTGTAGTAAAAATGACTGGAAACACTCTACCAGAATAAAGAAGGCTGCAAATGGGTAAGGAAAGCATGGAGAAAGGTGTTCAAACACAAAGGCCCTGATGCTTGAAGCATGGTGTGGGCATTTGATGCACAGCCAATATGTTTCTCTATAGTTCACTTATTTAAATATTTATTGAACACCTCCTACGTACCAGGCCTTGTTCTAAGCACTGTAGTTATGCAGTGAACAAAAAAATCAGTTGTGATGGGACATACGTTCTAGGGAGAGGGATAGTGAGCAAACAAACATACTATCCGATTGTGATAAAGGCTGTATTTAGAGAAAAAAATACATGAATAAATATAATGAAGGTGTACGGCTTTGGAGAGTGGTGGTTTGCTAACTGTGTTAGGTATTCAGGGAAAATCTCCCTGCTAAAATGACACCTGAACAGGAATGTGAAGAAAATGAGGGAGTGAGTTGTACATGTTATCTTGGGATGAGATTTCCAGCAGAAGAAAGTTTTTTTTCCTTGGTGATGTGTGGGATTGTGGTAAGAAAGACTTTGGCATTCATTTTGAGGGAAGCCACTACAAGGTTTTGAGAATATCTGACCTGCCTTACGTTGAAAAGGATCACTCTGATAGCTGTGTGGACAAGTCGGTAGGAGACAAGGGCAGCAGAAGGGAGAGAGTGAGGAGGCTACTGCAGCCATCCAGGTGAAAACATGGTGGCCTGAACCCGGTGCCATTATAGCGGAGTAATTCTAATTACTTGAAAAGCTTTTCCACTCTCAGTGGAAACTCAGAGTGCTAAACTCCAACTTCATTTTTTCTAAAAGGTTAATTATAAAATCTAGAATCAATATTGGAAGTGAGATACCTCTAGGATATAAACCATTAGGGACAGGATGTCATATGGAATAGAGAATATATATATGTTTAAAAATAAACATAAAACCTATTAAAGTTTATTTTCAACAGCTCACAGTTTTTGCCCCAACAATCTTCAACATTCCTGTTTACAGAGAATATATATGGCACTGAATTGTGTCATTTATATGCAAATGATTCTACTGTAGATTTTAAAAGGTGTCCATAAAAATAATGCAAAAAAATTCTTAACCAGTAAACGATAGTATTAATACGATACTATACACCAAAAATCCCTTTTAAAAAAAAGCAGCCAACTTTGGACTTAGTGATTTCATGTTTAGGACACATTCTAAGAACAGCTACACAGATTCATGAGCAAAGATGCTCATCATAAGAGCTGCTGAAAATGTCTAACGTATACTGGGGCATACTGGGGAATCTTACATGGCTGATGGAATCTGATGTAAATTTTTGGTTGACAAAGAGTCCAAATATATTAAGTGAATTAAAGGTTACAATTAGTAAGTTAGCTGCTAATTTTGAAAATAGCAGGGAAAGTATGAACATAGGAAATGAGAGTATGAACGTGAATGAGGACACAGATACAAGACTGGCCAAGAGTTGACATGACTGAATTCAGGTGATAGGTACCTGGAGGGGGTGTAAGTGTGGGGGTGGGATGTGTTTTATTGTATTATTCTCTCTACGTTAGTATATATATTTGAATTTTTTAATAAAAATGGTTAAAAGAAAAAAAGTGAAAAAATATTCACTAAATTATTAACTGGGTACAGAACTGCTGATGTTTTCATCTTTAGCACAACTGAGTGCAAATTTTCATTCAGTGCCAGTCATGTCAAAACACAGCACTGAAGTAAGTTTAACTTACCACCCAGCAGGCATTTCCAAGATCAGCAATCTTCACTTGGAGCTTTTCTGCATTTTTTGGCTCAAGGGGATTAACAAGAAAATTTCCAGCAGTAAATTTTCCTATAGACAACAAGCATCAATAAGACTGTTCGATGAACACAGAAATACCCAAAGGTCAATAAACTGAGGTAATACACTCAGGTCCCCAACTGGCAACCTACAATACATTTTCTAACATAAAGACTATAGCAACACCTCGAGTTTCCAGAATTCAAACCTCTGCCTTCACAGGAACAACTGAAAAGCTGTGTACCCAGTACATGACCAATAAAATTCGAATTAACCTATAAATTTACACACTGAAGGTAACTCGAACACCTGCTCTAAAGCTATATTTACAAAAAGAGTGGTACTTTTAGTCTAGAAATTCATGAGTGTTACTTGGGGAAGGGGTGTTGGGGAGATACGCCTGCCCAGGTACCTTTGTTGTCCAGTGGTCCGTTGTGTTCTGGTTCTCGCTCATTCTCACAGGGTATCTCTGCCCGAATGCTTTCTTGAAGTTGGCTGATGTCCTGTTCACTCAATGACTGGTCTACGTTTGATGAAGACTGGCACATCATGGTATCTGACACCTCAGAGGCTACAGGTGTACAAGAGTCTGTTTCTTGAGATGTGCTGCTATCTCCACTTTGGGAGTTTAGGAAACTAGGTTCCTGCTTCAAAGTTTGGACATCACAGTCATTAGCATTATGAAGATCCTCTTTAAGCCTCAATGTTTCTTTCTTACTGTTCTCAGTATAATTAATGATTTCAATTACTCCATTGCAATTAATTTCTGCTGCACCACCCTCTACACCATGTTCCGTAAGTGTTTGATCCTGGTCACTGGTACTTGACTCTTCTAAGGAGCAAACAGACAAAAAGGTTGTATGCATATGTGTATGTGTCAAAGAAATGAAAAATTCTTCCACAAGATTAAAACATTTCTAGAACTTATACAAGGTGATTAAAAACATGACTGAACATCTAAAACCTATTTGTGGAAGGACAAAGATCTTCTTATCCTTACCCAGTTGCTAAATGAAGTCTACCTTGCATTTCCTGAGAAAAGTTAGAAATTATGTTTGAATATTACCTGCCTAACATTTATGACAAGTTTTGTATTCTTACTGTATAAGGACACCCCCAAAGATGTGCTGTATTCATGAAACCACTATATTATATAACAATGATAAATTGATGTTAAAGTTTGCTATAAAGTAATTTTTGTGATGCTCTATTTATACCAAGTTTTTCTTGGGTCATTTTATTAGATGGGTTCTCTTTCAAGGGTCTTTCAACAGGACTCTCTGATTCTTCTTGCTTGTTTGGTCTTTTTTGCCCAGGGCCCGACTCTTTCTCCATTTCCTCAATTTCCTGCATTCGCTTCTCTAGTAATTCTGCCTGGCGCCTCTGCTTCTTCTTCAATTTCTTCTTCTTATTCTTTGACATTTTGTCAGCCTGGGCGGAGATTACAAACAGATAAAGCCTTCAGGTGGCTAATCCATTACTCCCAGATGGAGATAACCGTTAACTTTAATTATTTCCTAATTAAATTTCATTCCTTCCCTAACATAGCACTTAAGTTTTTAATTTACTTAAAAAATACAGATACACTTATGAAACCAAATAAAAACAAAACTAACAACAGATCTTGGTCCTCTGAACAATCTGTGGGGCTGGTGTACCACTCAAGTTTATAGAAGCCTCACTGGAACAAAGTTGCTGAAGATACATGGGAATTTATTGGAGAAAATTACTGAAGCGCAGGAATATTTTTTCCCTTTGGTTTTAAAACTCAAAACAAACTGTAGTCCATAACAGAAGAACCCCTGCCCATTACCCTTACCCACAGATCAGAATTAAACATAGAAAAACCTTATACTTACTGGTTTAGGCTGGGGCGCAGTACTGACTGAAAAGAAAAGAAAACCAAATAAGAATCCTGGCATTGAGCAGGTAATATAAAATAAGTCTCATATAACACCCTACAGAGTGAAGTCTTTCTTTTACAGTTTATATTGTAGAGAAAACTACTGTTTTTAAGCAACTTTGGTAGAAGCAACATTTTTTTAAAAGAAAAAAATGCTTATAAAAGTCGACAAACTTAAAATAAGTTTAATTAAATTAAATTCTCCAGATAGAATCAGTATATGCAAAGGGCCAACCCCCATTTCTGGTTTCCACAATTAATGCTGCTAAAATCCGCCCCCACCCCCACGTACTGCTTAAAATAGAAAGTGATGGGCAACAACCCTCTCACCTCCACCCAGGACTCTTAAATCCCTAAATTTCTCCCTTGGGCACTCATCAGTTTTAAAAGAATGGCATCACGGCTATAGTTCAAAAGTGTTAACATATCCACATTGTTGTGTAATATTTCTGGAACTTTTTCATTTTGCAAAAATGAAACATATCAAACAATTCCCCATTTTCCCCTTGTTCAGTCTTTCTTTTTAAAGGAAGCCTATGATAACTGATATTTCTACTTGAGGATCAAGAAAGTTCCTCAAATACGATTAAACTATGAAAATTAAAATCTGTACCTCAAATGGAGAAAAAAAAATCATAATCACAGTTGCCACTATTTATTTAACATATTAATATTGTAAGCATACTACTAACTGCTTTAAAATGAAATTTAGTTCAAGTAACTCCTGCATGAGAGAAATGAAGTCAAGTGACTCTCCCAAGGTCATCCAGCCAATGATGAAGGTAGGATTTAAACAGGGTCTATCCATATTCCAGTGCTTAGACCTAAGCTCTGAAAAACAATGTTATCTTGCTCCTGCATGGCTCACTGAGCCACAGGTAAGCATGTATGATCAGAGCAATAGGTAAACACATAAAAAATGGCCATCAAATCACAATAGAAAACATTTTAAAACAACAATGCACATCAGCTTTTATATACAACGTACCTAAAAGAGACAGTCTCTAGTCTTCTCCTTCCCATTTGGGGTCGATACTGAGAATAAAAAGAGTCTTGTAAAGGGACTATTTCTTTCACCCAAGTACTTACCGTATCTTACGGTTAAATGAATGACTGGTGCTTTATTTAACTGCCTAGTAATAGGAGCTTCTCTTAACTTCTAATGAGACCCTGACGAAGTCCCCAAAGAAAACATACCTGCTGATCCAGAAGGTGGAGGAGCCCCAGATCGCTGCCATTCTGTTGCTTCTGCAGCCAGCCTCCGGATGTACTGCTCATTCACTGATAATAAGATGTTTTCTGGTTTAATGTCAGTGTGGATGATACGGCACTTGGTATGTAAATAATCCAGACCCTGTAACACCTGAGTGGAAATAGAGCAGTAGACTTGCAAACACATAATACAAGTCTTTCCAGAGAAGGAAGAAATCACAATACTGTATTTTAAAAATAGAAATATAAAAATGATACGGTAGTTTTCCAGAGAACGTACCATTTTTTTAAAACACAAGGAAACTTCCTCAGAACGATTAACTGTAAATTATGAGCAAAGGCAACAGTTTACTTATATTACATATTGCTTTACAATAAAAAGTTTCCCCAAGTTTTACAAAGTCAATTGTATTTGGAGATATCTTTAAGTGCATTATAAAGACTGGGAACAAATTTTGGTCAACATGCCCTATGAGTGCGGAAATGTAGGTGAGGAAAGAGATTTAGGTATCTTTTAATTTAAACTAAAATTTCTTTGTTGATGAAGAGCTGACGTCTCTTGCTTCCAAGTCTGGAGCTCTTTCCACCAAAACACATTCAAACAAATTATCTGGTTTTGAAGCACTTATATTTTCTTAATGGTGAACTTCTTTATTGTATATTGAAAGTTGTTTAGAATATTAGAAAAAACCATGAATAACTGCTATATAAAGAGATGGTAATTATGACATAGCAATTCCCTATTAATATATAGTCAATATTTGCAACCAGATCTTCTGGAAAAAGGCTCCAAATTTCCAAAATCAGAAGAAGGGAACTGTACACAGCTTCCCTTCTAATAATTATTATAGGAAATGAACCTGGGGAAAAATGATTATGCTAAAATGTTTAAAAATGGAATAAACACAATGAACCCTAGGGGCTAAATAAAACACTTAATTTTAGCAATTAAAAACAAACCTAGTTTTTAACATAAAAGTTCTATTGGAAATAGGAAACTCCTAATACTTTAAAAATCTTAAATATCACGACATAGAAAATACTAAAATACATACTTGCTGAATAATTTTTTTGACACAAGGCAGTGGAAGCCCTTGATAATTGGACTTGATGATCCACTTGAGCAGATGATGCCCCAAAACTTCAAACACCATGCAGATATCTAGGAGTTTGTTAAGGAGGAAAAAGGAGGCACAGGAGAAGAAAGGGGCAAGACAAGATGTATTCCACCCCAATTAAACTGCTATTGTGTTTGTTATTCTTTCAGTATTAAAAGTTACAGAGCATGACTAAAAAAAAAATCTGTGAAAAGCACTAGGCTTAACCTGTTGATTAAACTCCCCCCCGACCCCCCATGTCAAAACTAATGTCCAGGTAACAACTCCTATGCTCACAGCCTCAAAGCAAGAAGAAATAAATTCTGCTTTAACTGTAGAAGACAATGTATCAAAACTTAAATCTAAAAAACCGCAAATGTCAACATTTTTTGAAAGTTGGAAATTGGCTTGCTTTACAGCCCTAGTTTACAAAAGTAATCTTGATTCTAGCGCCACCATGTGTTCTTTTTAAGTTTGAACATTCCAATCACACCACACAGCAGGAATACTAAAGCCTTTGTAGTATGCCTGGCACGCCAACGAATTTACTACTACTATGTTGGTTATCTTCCACCTCTAGAAGCTTCTACACAAATCTGAAAGTCTAATACATACAATACATAATAACGACCTAGTGCTCCGACTTTTGTTTTAAACATGATCCTCCATTAAAGAAAAACGTGGGCTCCTTGATGAAATGGACAAATTTAGGGTGAACCCGGAACCCCTTGCTGTGCCAACAGTAAGGGAACATGTCAAGAGCAAACAGGAACCACCTTGAAGAGGATGTCACTGGCCAAAGTTCAGAAGATTTTGAAGAGTGAAGTTACGAATTAACTTTTAAATTAATAATAGAATGAGGTCCAATGGATACTAAAATAAACGTGTTGTAGGGTGGGAAATGTCTTCTTTAGAGAAAAAATCAAGTGTAAGTACACAAAAAGTGACAGAAATGGAAAAAATCACCATTTTTCAGTAACTACAGAAATAACTGATTCAGGTAAGAACTTTGGGAAAAGGATTGTCACAGTGTCACAGTATCACCCCACAGATTGTTTATTAATTATAAAAGGAAAAGGTACTTTTAAACAGGGAAATCTGGAAGAGATTGTCTTAACCAAGGGATCAAAGTTAACTACCAGCGATGAGCACAAATTCACGTCATGTGCCCTCCAAGGCAATACACTGAGAAGAACAAAACATCATTCAAGTAGTGTACTTGACAAAAAAGATTAACCTGAATTTAATCATGAGGAAACAATCAGGCAAATCCAAATTTAGGGATAAAACAACTGGTGTGGATTCTTAAAAAAAAAAAAAAAAGTCAATGCCATGAAAAGAAGGAACTATTTTAAATTAGATTAAAGGGACAGGACTAACTCAGGGAAACAAATCAAAGCCATAATACAATACCACTTCAAATTCACTAGAATGACTAAAATAGTAAGACTAATATGACAACTGTAGGTGAGGATATGGAGCAATTAGAACTCTCACATTATGGTAGTAGAAATGTTCAATGGTACAACCACTTTGGAAAATTAGGGATATAAACATATCCCTAGGAACTTTTGCTTTAGTGAAGATGAAGCCTTAGCGAACAGGGCCTGGGTTTACCCTCTTGCTTGAAACGATACTGACAACAAAAGCAGACAAAACACATAGAACAATTTAAAGACCCTGGACATTAAGCAATGAAGGCAGTGATTCCTGAGAGAAGGGAAACAAAGGAGCCAAACCCCATGATTGCCCTAACTTACTGCCTTGAGACTTTCCAGACCCCTTGAGTTAAACAGATGAAATTCAGAGTTTTGGGAGACAAAGGCAGCTAATTCACAGAGCAAGGTACCAGCCAGGAGAGAGCTGCAGAAAAAGACAATTCTGGAGTTATGCAGAGGGACTCTCTTAAGTATTCAGCAAAGTACTAAGCAGCATAGATATATGAGGAAACTACCAGAGACAGAGGAAAAAAAACACCTGAAAGGATTAGAAGAAATAGTGCCCAGCATTCCCATAGGCCTCTAACAGTGTCTGTTCTCATTGAAAAGACTAGAAAAACTCAGTCATAGTCATGGCCAGAAAAGAACCCAAGCACGTATGGTCAACTGATTTATAACAGAGGAGCCAGAATATGCAATGCAGAAAGGACAGTCTCTTTAATAAGTGGTTCTTTGAAAACTGGACAACTACATGCAAAAGAATGAAACTCGACCACCATCTTAAACCATATATAAAAATCATTTCAAAATGGATTAAAGACTGAAAATGAGACATGAAATGATAAAACTCCTAGAAGAAAACATAGGCAGTAACCTCCTTGACCTTGGACTTTTGATGATTTTTATATTTCACACCAAAAACAAAGGCAACAAAAGCTAAAATAAACAAGTGGGAGTACATCAAACTAAAAATCTGCACAGCAAAGAAAAGCATCAACCAAACGAAAAGGCAACCTCTGGAATGCAAGAGAATATTTGCAAACCATTATCTGATAAGGGGTTAATATCCTAAATATATAAATAATTCATACAACAGGAAAAAAAATCTGAATAAAAAATAAGCAGATCTGAACAGACATTTTCCCAGAGACATACAGATGGCTGGAAGGTACATGAAAATGAATTCAACATCACTAATTATCAGGCTAATGCAAACAAAAACCACGAGATATTACCTCACATCCGTTAGAGCAGCTATTGTCAAAAAGACAAGAGATAACCAGTGTTGGTGAGGATGTGTAGAAAATGAAACCCTTGTGCACTGTTGGTGGGAATGAAAATTAGTGCAGCCACTATGGAAAACAGAATGGAGGTTTGTTAAAAGATTAAAAATAGAACTATCACATGAGACAGCAATTCTACTTCTGGGTATTTATCCAAAGGAAATAAAATCATGCTCTCAAAAAGATTTCTACACCCCCATACTCACTGCAGCATTATTTACAATAGCCAAGACACAGAAACAACCTAAGTGTCCATAGATGGATGAATGGATAAAGATGTGGAATACACACACACACAATGTAATGATATTACTCAGCCATAAAAAAGAAAGAAATCTTGCTATTTGCAACATAGATAGATCTTAACGGCATTACGCTAAGTGAAATAAATGATACAGAGAAAGACAAATACTGTATGACCTCACTTATATGTGGAATCTAAAAAAAAACATCTGAATTTATAGATACTGAGAAGAGACTATTGTTTGCTGGAGAGTGGTACAGGCAAATGGGTGAAGAGATCAAAAGGTACAAACTTACAGTTATAAGGTGAATTAGTCTTAGGGATATAATGTATAGCATAGAGACTACTATTGAAAATACTGAGTATTGAAAGTTGCTAAGAAAACAGATCTTAAAAGTTCTCATCACACACACAAAAAAATCTGTGTGATAAGGGATGTTAACTGTGGTAATCATATTGCAATATAAACACATATCAAATCATTATGTTGTACTACCAAAACTAATACAGTGTTCTATGTCAATTACATCTCAATTTAAAAAGAAACAGAGAGACACTTCCGGGAGGATGGCGGCAAGAGCAGGGCGGCAGAAATCTCCTCCCAAAACTATATCTATGAAAATACAGCAAATTCAACTATTCCTAAAAGAGAGACCAGAATACACAAGAAAGCGCACAGCGTGCAGCTACACCTGAGGACACGGCACCCTGCGAGGCGGAGGTATAAAGGGCCCTGAGGAGCCGTGCGACCACGGCTGCGGAATAGTGGAGCAACAGTGCCACCTAGAGAATCCCCACATAATCTACTCGGGGTGGGCTTTTTTTGTTTGTTTTTTCTTCTCTTTCTTTTTTCTTTTCTTTTCTTTTTCTCTTTCTTTCTTTCTCTCTCTCTCTCTCTCTTTCTTTCTTTCCTTCTTTCTTTTTTTTCTTTTTAAAGTCTTAAAGAGCCCACGTGACATACGTGGCAACTGCCAGCAACCACTTCTATAGCCATGAAAAGACAGAGGAATATGGTCCAGACTAAGATCAACCAGACAACCCCAGAGAGGGAGTCTGAAGGGATGGAAATGCACAGTCTTCCTGAAAAAGATTTCAGAATAAAAGTGATAACCACGCTGATGGATCTACAGAGAAATGTGCAAGAGCTGAGGGAGGGAGTGAGGGAAGTGAGGAAAGACAATGCAGAAATCAGACAAGCCATCAATGGGCTTAACAGCAGACTGGATGAGATGCAAGAGACTGTTAATGGAATAGAAATCAGAGAACAGGAATACAAAGAAGCTGAGGCAGAGAGAGATAAAAGGATCTCTAGGAATGAAAGAATATTAAGAGAACTGTGTGACCAATCCAAATGGAACAATATTCGCATTATAGGAGTACCAGAGGAAGAAGAGAAAAAAAGGGATAGAAAGTGTCTTTGAAGAAATAATTGCTGAAAACTTTCCCATACTGGGGAAGGAAATAGTCTTGCAGTCCACAGAAGCCCACAGATCTCCCAACACAAGGGACCCAAGGAAGACAACACCAAGACACATAATAATTAAGATGGCAAAGATCAAAGATAAAGACAGAGTATTAAAGGCAGCTAGAGAGAGAAAAAAGATCACCTACAAAGGAAAACCCATCAGACTATCATCACACTTCTCAACAGAAACCTTACAGGCCAGAAGAGAATGGCATGATATATTTAATGTAATGAAACAAAAGGGCCGCGAACCAAGAATATTGTATCCAGCATGATTATCATTTAAATATGACGGAGGGATTAAATAATTTCCAGACAAACGAAAGTTGAGACAGTTTGCCTCTCATAAACCACCACTACAGAATATCTTAAACGGACTGCTCTAGAGGGAAGCACCCCTAAGGCTAAAAAGATGTCACCAGAGAAAATATAATCATAGCTAAGAAAGCAGACCATCCAAATACTAACTAAACGCAAAGAATAAAACACCTAATATATAAAGAATGGAGGAGAGAAATAAAGAAACATCAGATGGTGTTTACAATAACTTAACAAGAAAGTTAAGTTAGATTGTTAGACTCTAAAGAAGCAACCTTTGAACCTTTGGTAAACAAGAATCTAAAGCCAGCAATGGCAATAAGTACATATCTATCAATAATCACCCTAAATGTAAATGGTCTGAACGCACCAATCAAAAGACACAGAGTAACAGAATGGATTAAAAAGCAAGACCCATCTATATGCTGCTTACAAGAGACTCACCTCAAACCCAAAGATACACACAGACTAAAAGTGAAGGGATGGAAAAAGATATTTCATGCAAACAACAAAGAGAAAAAAGCAGGTGTTGCAGTACTTGTATCACACAAAATAGACTTCAAAACGAAGAAAGTAGCAAGAGATAAAGGACATTACATAATGATAAAGGGGTCAGTCCAACAAGAAGATATAACCATTATAAATATATATTCACCCAACACAGGAGCGCCAGCATATGTGAAACAAATACTAACAGAATTAAAGGAGGAAACAGACAGCAATGCATTCATTTTAGGAGACTTCAACACACCACTCACTCCAAAGGACAGATGAACCAGACAGAGAATAAGTAAAGACACAGAGGCACTGAAAAACACACTAGAACAGGTGGACCTGACAGACATCTACAGAACTCTGCACCCAAAAGCAGCAGGATACACATTCTTCTCAAGTGCACATGGAACATTTTCCAGAATAGACCACATACTAGGCTACAAAAAGAACCTCACAGTAAATTCAAAAATATTGAAATCCTACCAACCAACTTCTCAGATCACAAAGGTATAAAACTAGAAATAAATTTTAGAAAGAAATCAAAAAGGCTCACAAATACATGGAGATTTAACAACATTCTCCTAATTAATCAATGGGTTAATGACCGAATCAAAACAGAAATCAAAGAAAATATGGAGACTAATGACAACAACAACACAAAGCCACGACTTCTGTGGGACGCAGCAAAGGCAGTTCTAAAAGGAAAGTATATTGTAAACCAGGCCTATTTAAAAAAGGAAGAACATTCCCAAATGAGTAGTCTAAAGACACAATTACTGAAATTGGAAAAAGAAGAACAATGAGGCCCAAAGTCAACAGAAGGAGGGGCATAATAAAGATCAGAGAAGAAATAAATAAAAGTGAAAAGAATAAAATAATAGAAAAAAATCAATGAAACCAAGAGCTGGTTCTTTGAAAAAATAAACAAAATAGATAAACCCCTAGCTAGACTCATTAAGAGAAAAAGATAATCTACACACATAAACAGAATCAGAAATGAGAAGGGAAAAATAATGATGGACCCCACAGAAATACAAAGAATTATAAGAGAATATTATGAGCACGTGTATGCTAACAAGCTGCAAAACCTAGAAGAAATGGACAACTTCTTAGAAAAATACAGCCTTACAAGACTCACCAAGCAGGAAACAGAAAAACTAAACAGACCAATCACCAGCAACGAAATTGAAGTGGTAATCAAAAAACTACCTAAGAACAAAATCCCCAGACCAGATGGATTCACCTCTGAAGTCTACCAAACATGTAGAGAAGAAATAACACCCATTCTCCTTAAAGTTTTCCAAAAAATAAAAGAGGAGGGAATACTTCCAAACTCATTCTATGAAGCCAGCATCACTCTAATACCAAAACCGGGCAAAGACCTCACAAAAAAAGAAAATTACAGATCAATATCCCTGATGAACGTAGCTGCAAAAATACTCAACAAAATATTAGCAAACCGAATTCAAAAATACATCAAGAGGATCATACACCATGATCAAGTGGGATTCATCCCAGGGATGCAAGGATGGTACAATATTCGAAAATCCATCATCATCCACCACATGAACAAAAGGAAGAACAAAAACCACATGATCATCTCCATAGATGCTGAAAAAGCATTTGACAAAATTCAGCATCCATTCATGATTAAAACTCTCAAGAAAATGGGTATAGAGGGTAAGTACCTCAACATCATAAAGGTGATATATGACAAACCCACAGCTAACATCATACTTAACAGTGAGAAGCTGAAAGCTTTTCATCTAAGATTGAGAACAAGACAGGGATGCCCACTCTCTCCACTGTTATTCAACATAGTACTAGAGGTCCTAGCCACGGCAATCAGACAAAACAAAGACATACAAGGCATCCAGACTGGTAAAGAAGAAGTCAAATTGTCACTATTTGCAGATGATATGATACTGTACATAAAAAACCCTAAAGACTCCACTCCAAAACTACTAGAACAAATATCTCAATTCAGCAAAGTTGCAGGATACGAAATTAACACACAGAAATCTGTTGCTTTCCTATACACTAACGATGAACTAACAGAAAGAGAAATCAGAAAAACAATTCCATTCACAATTGCATCAAAAAGAATAAAATACCTAGGAATAAACCTAACAAAGGAAGTGAAAGACCTGTACTCTGAAAACTACAAGACACTCCTAAGAGAAATTAAAGAGGACACTAACAAATGGAAATGCATCCCATGCTCTTGGCTAGGAAGAATAAATATTGTCAAAATGGCTATACTACCTAAAGCAATCTACAGATTCAATGCAATCCCTATCAAACTACCAACAGCTTTCTTCAATGAAGTTGAACAAATAATTCTAAAATTCATATGGAACCATAAAAGTCCCCGAACAGCCAAAGCAATCCTGAGAAGGAGGAATAAAATGGGGAATATGCTCCCTGACTTCAAGCTCTACTACAAAGCCACAGTAATCAAAACAATTTGGTATTGGCACAGAAACAGACACACAGACCAGTGGAATAGAATAGAAAATCCAAACATTAACCCAAACATATACAGTCAATTAATATTTGATAAAGGAGCCTTGGATATAAAATGGGGAGATAACAGCCTCTTCAGCAGCTGGTGTTGGAAAAACTGGACAGCTACATGTAAAAGAATGAAACTGGACTACTGTCTAGCTCCATACACAAAGGTAAACTCAAGGTGGATGAAAGACGTGAATGTAAGTCATGAAACCATAAAACTCTTAGAAAAAAACATAGGCAAAAATCTCCTGGACATAAACATGAGTGACTTCTTCATGAACATATCCCCCCGGGCAAGAGAAACAAAAGCAAAAATGAACAAATGGGACTATATCAAGTTGAAAAGCTTCTGTACAGCAAAGGACACCATTAGTAGAACAAAAAGACATCCTACAATATGGGAAAATATATTCATAAATGATGTATCTGATAAGGGGTTGACATCCAAAATATACAAAGAACTCACGCACCTTAACAAACAAAAAGCAAATAACCTAATTAAGAAATGGGCACAGGACATGAATGACACTTCTCTAAAGAAGAAATTCAGATGGCCAACAGGCACATGAAAAAATGCTCCACGTCACTAATCATCAGAGAAATGCAGATTAAAACCACAATGAGATATCACCTCACACCCGTGAGGATGGCCAACATCCAGAACACAAACAACAACAAATGTTGGTGAGGATGTGGCGAAAAAGGAACCCTCCTACACTGCTGGTGGGAATGCAAATTAGTTCAACCATTGTGGAAAGCAGTATGGAGGTTCCTCAAAAAACTCAAAATAGAAATACCATTTGACCCAGGAATCCCACTGCTAGGAATTTACCCTAAGAATGCAGCAGCCCAGTTTCAAAAAAGACAGATGCACCCCTATGTTTATCACAGCACTATTTACAATAGCCAAGAAATGGAAGCAACCTAAGTATCCATCAGTAGATGAATGGATAAAGAAGATGTGGTACATATACACAATGGAATATTATTCAGCCATAAGAAGAAAACAAATCCTACCACTTGCAACAACAGGCATGGAGCTAGAGGGTATTATGCTCAGTGAAATAAGCCAGGCCGAAAAAGACAAGTATCAAATGATTTCACTCATATGTGGAGTATAAGAACAAAAAAAAAACTGAAGGAACAAAACAGCAGCAGACTCATAGAACCCAAGAACAGACTAATAGTTACCAAAGGGAAAGGGCCTGGGGAAGATGGGTGGGAAGGGAGGGATAAGAGGGAAAAAGGGGCATTACGATTAGCAGATGTAATGTTAGCGGGGCACGGGGAGGGTTGTACAACTCAGAGAAGACAAGTAGTGATTCTATAGCATCTCAGTATGCTGATGGACAGTGACTGTAATGGGGTTGGTTGGGGGGATGTGATGAAGGGGGTAGTTTAATAACCATAATATTGCACATGTAATTGTAGATTAATGATACCAAAATAAATTATAAAAAACAAAAAATAAAAAGAAACAGACTAGAAAAATTCATTGTCATGTGGCATTGGGTAGGTTTTCAGGAGGGTCTTCCGTCAGTAGAAATTAGCGCTAAACTGAACACTGCTCTGGATCCATCTAACAAAACCACGAAAGTAAAATCTGAAAAGGATCAGACTGTTTCCAAATGACTGCATCCCAGAACAAAGCTCAAGAAGAGTTACAACAATACACAATATCCAGCAGTTTACATAGTAAAAATCATAGTACCTCAATCAAAGATTAATGGGCAGTAAAGATGCAGGAAAACACATCTGAAAATTAGAATAATCAAACATTCAAAACCGACCCAGAACTGACACAAACATTACAATTAGTAGTTACAGTTGTATTCTATATGTTAAAAGGTAGAGACATAGAAAATTTTGTGTGTGTGTGTAAAGATATGAACTGAACATCTGAGATGAAAAGTACAAGAGAGATGAAAAACACACTGGCTGGGATAAATGGCAAATTAGGCACTACAGAATAATTAGTGAACTTGAAGGCATAACAATAGAAACTATCTTAATGAAACACATGAAGGAAAAAGAATCCAACCAACCAACCAACAAACCCAACCAACCCAACCAACTCAACCAACTCAACCCACCTCCCAAAAGCTGTGGGGCAGCTCCCCAAACACGGAGTGGGAGGAAGGGAATGAAGGCACCTGCTCTTAGCAACAGATCAATAAATCATGAAAGTAATGGCAATGATCAACCTAGGCACAAAGTGTAGCTCTAATGCTTCGATTCTGTTCATTTCCCACTAAAAGGGATTAGGGTTTCTTAGAGAAATGGTTGACTCCAGATTTGGGACAAGAAATGATCAAGATGAACCTGAAACATCTTGATGGGCCAAATAATAAAGAAACTGTCAAAGAACTTACATGGATTCTGACTCAAATAATATAAAAAAAACTAAAAACTGTATGAGATATTTGGAGAGACTGAAACACCAATGACTAGATACTGGATGACTAAGAAAATATACCAATTTTTTTTAGGTATAATAATTGTGTTGGGGGTTATATTTTAAAAGACTGACTTTTGGAGATACATTCTAAAATAGTATAGATGAAATAATATCAGATTATATTATAAACAATATATCTAATAATGTATCCAAGGTAAAGACAAGACTGGTTATGAGTTGATTAACTCCTGATATGGGTAATGGATCTATGAGAATTCATTCAACTACATAATCTATTTTTATATGTATGAAATATACAAAACAGGATTTTAAAATGCAGATTTCTTAAAAACAAACAAAAAACAGAATTAGGTTATTCTCTTATGTTCCTAGCTTTAATCGTTGAGGGAAGCATTACAATTTGACAATGTTGTTTTAATTTGTAAGCAGTGATATAAAAATGACCAAACATTTAACAGCTTAAAAAACAAAAAGAACTGGATTAAATAGCAAAAGGATACATAAAACAAAATTGGGGAGATGAAACAAAGGGCTGAAAACTAACAGCCACATTTAGAGAACATTATAAGAGGAGCTAGCAAAAAAAGACAAAATACGTAGTAAAAAAAAAAAAAGACACTGAAGACATAGTAGGTCACACAGGTGGTCTACAGTGATATTAATGTCAATATAATATATAGGTCAGTTGTGCCTATATATTATAGTCACTCCTATCCCCTCACAAGCCCTTAGAATGAATCAATTTATACTGAAGTCTACATGACCAACTTTCTAGTTTAGGGTCCTTTATATTTCAATATGATAAAAGACAGTGAGTCACAGACTACTAGAAACAAAGAAAATATAGATATGCCCCTCCATGCAGATATGCCTGTGTTGTGAAAAGAGATGAGGGACAGCAAAGTAACATAATCCATTAATTCTTAACTCACAGTTCTGAGTTTTATCCTTTTCAATCTCTAGTTGCAGCAAATAATATAGTAGCCAAGATAGCCAGGAGACAATTAGGAAGAAGGACAAAGAGAAATGGATAAGGACAAAGGGAAAAATGAACAGAATAGGAATTCAGTGTATATGAACTACAGAGAAACCACCTGGTAAGGTTTGGAAAATATCTTGGGAGTTTGAAATTCACATCTACTGTGAGATTTTAATAGTAAAAAAAAAAATCCTTCTTGCTTAAGATCAAATAAAGATACTCAGAATTACTGAAGAGACTAGTGTTTCTAGAGTTTTATTTGTAACTTTTACAAATTAGTTCAGAAATTGGCACAGTGACAAGCATTACAAGATCAAATAATAGGGAAACAGAATCTAACAGCTATCAGGACATCCTGTGTAGGTTACTTCTGGTTAGCCTTCTTAATACTTTGAAAACACACAAACACACACACACACACACACACACAAAATAAGCCATCTACCAAGTGACCACAATATTTACAAGATGGTGTTTCAGAATGGGATGTTTCTTGTAGAAATTTTCCTTAAAGATTGGATATACATGATTTGCACTTCCCTCAGAAAGTAACTCATAGCTCATTTTAGAATGATAGATAAAATCTTTTCATGTAATCACCTATTTTCTCTTATTTTCTCTTCTTGCTTTCCTGTTCAAATCTCTTATCATAGTCGACCATATGTACCATATGTGCTCCACCTCCTCCAAACAAATAATCACCACAGTCAATTAAGACTGTGTTAAGAGAAAGAATCAATGAAAGTAGAAGCTGGTTCTTCAAGAAAATAAACAAAATAGATAAACCCTTAGCCAGACTTATCAAGAAAAAAAGAGTCTACACACATAAACAGAATCAGAAATGAGAAAGGAAAAATCACTAAGGACACCACAGAAATACAAAGAATTATGAGAGAATACTATGAAAAATTATATGCTAACAAATTGGATAACCTAGAAGAAATGGACAACTTTCTAGAAAAATATAACCTTCCAAGGCTGACTCAGGAAGAAACAGAAAATCTGAATAGAGCAATTACCAGCAAAGAAATTGAATTGGTAAACAAAAAACTACCTAAGAACAAAACTCCTGGACCAGATGGCGTCACTGCTGAATTTTATCAAACATTTAGTGAAGACCTATACCCATCCTCCTTAAAGTTTTCCAAAAAGTAGAAGAGGAGGGAGTACTCCCAAACTCATTCTACGAGGCCAGCATCACTCTAATACCAAAACCAGGCAAAGACACCACAAAAAAAATAAAATTACAGACCAATATCCCTGATGAACATAGATACAAAAATACTCAACAAAATATTAGCAAACCAAATTCAAAAATACATCAAAAAGATCATCCATCATGATCAAGTGGGAGTTATCCCAGGGATGCAAGGATGGTATAACATTCGAAAATCCATCAACATCATCCACTATACATCAACAAAAAGAAGGACAAAAACCACATGATCATCTCCATAGATGCTGAAAAAGCATTCGACAAAATTCAACCTCCATTTATGATAAAAACTCTCAACAAAATGGGTATAGAGGGCAAGTACCTCAACATAATAAAGGACATATATGACAAACCCACAGCCAACATTATACTTAACAGCGAGAAGCTAAGAGCTTTTCCTTTAAGATTGGGAACAAGACAAGGATGCCCACTCTCCCCACTTCTATTCAACATAGTTCTAGAGGTCCTAGCCACGGCATTCAGACAACACAAAGAAATAAAAGGTATCCAGACTGGTAAAGAAGAAGTCAAACTGTCCCTGTTTGCAGATGACATGATACTGTATATAAAAAACCCTAAAGAATCCACTCCAAAACTAGATCTAATATCTGAATTCAGTAAAGTTGTGGGATACAAAATTAATACAGAGAAATCTGTTGCATTTTTATACACGAACGGTGAACTAGCAGAAAGACAAATCAGAAAAACAATTCCATTCACAACTGCATCCAAAAGAATAAAATATCTAGGAATAAACCTAACCAAGGAAGTGACAGACTTACACTCTGAAAACTATAAGACACTCATGAGAGAAATTAAAGAAATACCAATAAATGGAAACACATGCTGTGCTCATGGATAGAAAGAATTAATACTGTCAAAATGGCCATACTGCCTAAAGCAATCTACAGATTCAATGCAATCCCTATCAAAATACCAACAGCATTCTTCAATGAACTAGAGCAAATAGTTCTAAAATTCATATGGAACCACAAAAGACCCTGAATAGCCAAAGCAATCCTGAGAAGGAAGAATAAAGTGGGGGGAATTACGCTCCCTGACTTCAAGCTCTACTACAAAGCCACAGTAATCAAGACAATTTGGTACTGGCACAAGAACAGACCCATAGACCAATGGAACAGACTAGAGAGCCCAGATATAAACCCAAGCATATATATCCCCATGGACATACAATGGCCTCTTCAACAGCTGGTGTTGGCAAAACTGGACAGCTACATGTAAGAGAATGAAACTGGATTATTGTCTAACCCCATACACAAAAGTAAACTCAAAACAGATTAAAGACCTGAATGTAAGTCATGAAACCATAAACTCTTGGAAAAAAACATAGGCAAAGATCTCCATAAACATGAGCAACTTCTTCATGAACATATCTCTCCAGGCAAGGGAAACAAAAGCAAAAATGAACAAGTGGGACTATATGAAACTAAAAAGCTTCTGTACAGCAAAGGACACCATCAGTAGAACAAAATGACATCCTACAGTATGGGAGAATATATTCATAAATGACATATCTGATAAGGTGTTGACATCCAAATTATATAAAGAGCTCACACACCTCAACAAACAAAAAGCAAATAAGTCAAGTGAAAAATGGGCAGAGGAGCTGAACAGAAACTTCTCCGAAGAAGAAATTCAGATGGCTAACAGGCACATGAAAAGATGCCCCACATCACTAATCATCAGAGAAATGCAAATTAAAACCATAATGAGATATCATTTCATACCAGTTAGGATGGCCAACATCCAAAACACAAACAACAACAAATGTTGGTGAGGATGTGGAGAAAGGGGAACCCTCCTACACTGCTGGTGGGAATGCAAATTAATTCAACCATTGTGGAAAGCAGTATGGAGGTTCCTCAAAAAACTCAAAATAGAAGTACCATTTGACCCAGGAATTCCACTCCTAGGAATTTACCCTAAGAATGCAGCAGCCCAGTTTGAACATATATGCACCCCTATGTTTATCACAGCACTATTTACAAAAGCCAAGAAATGGAAGCAACCTAAGTGTCCATCAGTAGATGAATGGATAAAGAAGATGTGGTACATATACACAATGGAATATTATTCAGCCATAAGAAGAAAACAACTCCTACCATTTGCAACAACATGGATGGAGCTAGAGGGTATTATGTTCGGTGAAATAAGCCAGGTGGAGAAAGACAAGTATCAAATGATTTCACTCATCTATGGAGTATAAGAACAAAGAAAAAACTGAAGGAACAAAACAGAAGCAGACTCACAGAACCCAAGAATGGACTAACAGTTACCAAAGGGAAAGGAACTGGGGTAGATGGGTGGGAAGGGAGGGATAAGGGGAAAAAAGGGTATTATGATTAGCACACATAATTTAGCAGGGGCGGGGGGCATACGGGGAAGGCAGTATAACACAGAGAAGACAAGTAGTGATTTTATAGCATCTTACTATGCGGATGGACAGTGACTGTAATGGGGCATGTGGTGGGGACTTGATAATAGGGGGAGTCTAGTAACCATAATATTGCTCATGTAATTGTACATTAATAATAGCAAAAAACCCCGACTGTTAAGAGAAGCTAAACATGCGGGGAAAGTACAATGATATATGAAATGTCTTTATACATTTTTTAATTGTTTATGAACATACAGTTTTAGACTTTCGAATCTGGGTGATATTCTACTTCATCTTTTGTTCTCAAAAATCTGATAGGCCTTTATAGTTATAGCTGTTACAATAACCTTTTAATCAGCTCATTGCATGTCACTTTGATACTAACTTTTGAAAAAATCAGCTAAGGTTCCCTCCAACTCTAAAATTCTAAATATCTGGATTAAAAACATAAAACAAGTCAGTGTTTTCATTATGACACAATGTGAACAATCACATTTGATTGCATTCTAGGCATAACCTACATGTAGTCTCTTCAATGTTGAGGCCTGGTAGATAATAAAAATGTGTTAAAATCTTGTTTACCCAGTATTTATCATGAAAAATTACTTCCATTAAAATTTCTGTGCTAGAGGACAGAAACCACAGAGACTTTACTTAGTAATATGAAACTATTCTCTAAAAAGTTTTTCTTTTGACATGGTTTTAATTCACTTGAAAAGGGGGAAAAAGTCCAAAACAATACCCTGAGAATCACAACATACTAATAAGACAGACATGGTTCACATCACGTTTAAATAAAAGAAAGTAATATGATTATAGCTTGCCTTCAGAAGAAAGAGACCAATATCATTTGTACACAAATCCAGTTCTTTACTTTGGGATAAAGTTATTCCATGACTTATTTTCAAATGGGTTCTAAAAGGATACGTGTTCCATTAACTCCTGATATTTTAAAGTCATCTAGAAGTTGGACAACCATTTCTCTATTTGGATCATTAGGGTCTGAATTGCGAACCTATATTGAGAAAGAGACAGTATTTAGCAAAAGGGAAAGGATGGAAATAAGCCAAATGTTGGGGAGGGAATACCTGCAGCAAATATAACATGATTAATTACTCCAAGAAACAGTTCATACAAACCTATGAGGAAACTATAATTTTAATAGCTCAAATAGGTAAAGAACATAAGTGTTTTACAAAAGGAAATACAACCAACAAAGACTAATCTAATGGCTACTCAAAGTGTGACTCCCAAATTAACTTCTGATTACCAGGCCACGAAGAATTAAGGAGCGTTTGCAAGATGCACATTAACTAGCACTAGGCACACTGTTTATTCAGCTGACATTTTTTTTATAGAAAAATTTTCTCAATTAAGGAAGCTGTACATTTATTTCCTTTTGGGCATAAGCTCCTTGTATTTCATAGACTGGCACTTTGAAAAGTACTTCTTTAGAGTCTCCTGATCTAACATCCTCACTTTACAAATGAAAGACCTGAAGCTCAGGAAAATAAAATGTTGACTTGGAAGATATACTGGGATGGAGCTGGTCCTAAAACCCAGGTTTTCTAATTCAGAGTTTAAGCTCCTTCTACTACACTGACATCTTTCTAATTTGTAACAATACTGAAAATAAATTTTTGATAAAATTTACCTAAGTCCCCAGGTATAAAGGGAACTAACAAACATAAAAATATGTAATATAAAAATAAACACTGTAACATTTTAAAACATAAAATAGATGTTATATATTTATTCACATAACTTTCCTTTTAACCACAGTAGGAAAGATAAACATTTTTTTGTGCTATTTGGCACATAAAACATGCTCATTAAACATTTTTGTTTACTTGGAAGTTTTTTCAGTGCTTACAGAGAATTCCCATCACATCCTATTTTACCAGTTCCCTATCATACGCACAGAATATGTAAATATTGTCATCTTCTACCTCTTTAACAACTGGAACTTTATAGTAAAAATTAGCCATGGCTAAAAACTCTACATTTGGTATGTCTTAATTCAATAAATCCTTATTTATTTATAATGCTTTGTAGTTCACACATATGATCTAATACTCACTGATTTCAGCAACCGGATTTCATCTAGTGCTGTTTCAGTATAATGTTCAGCACTTTTAACTACTTTCATTGCCACAAATTTCTTCCCCCTAAGAAACAAACATAGGCAATTAAGACTAAATGTACTGCACCTACTTTAGGAAGCTAAGATCTATACCTGGGAAGGAAGCAGTGGCAAAAATACAAACACTGATTTTATGCTTCCCTGTACTCAAACACAGGTTACTTCTATGGGTCCCTCCTACCTGTTAAGGGCACTAACCAGCCACATTAAACTTACAAGAAGAAGAAAGTCTTTCCTCAGGTAATGTCAGTCACCAAACATTTTCTGTAAGTTAAAATCTACCTTTTGAATGTCTCTCTGACCAAGTAAAAGATGAAATGGGGACTTAAAAATGGAGAAAATGCCACCAAATATGAAGTATCCTGTATAACTGGATAGCAAAAGCTAAAAGGTTAAAAGCTGTAATACTTTCTTATAATAAGCCAGAAGAAATATTTGGGTGAAAACAAACTGGTAAAGTGCCTAGACAGGAATTACACTGTTGCATCGTAGATAAATGGTACACTTTTAGGAACATGTCCAGTGTTAACTGCCTGTGATTTTTATGTAGAGAAAATCTACATATGTATGGCTAAGCAAATCTGTTAGCAAAATAAAATATAAGAAAATAAATAATTTCACATAGGTTGGCCTAGGACATCATCTAAAAATTGAGCTCTACTCCAGTGAGAAAAATTATGAATTCAGATAGTATATATTCATTGAATGTTTATAATGCTTTCAATTTGGGAGTTCCAAGTGCCTTGTTGATACTAATTTAATCAGTCTTTTGTCTCTAAATGTGCTTCTTCACCAGAAGAAAAGTCATTTGCCCAAGAACATATAAATTATCAACAACAAAATTTTTTATTAAGAAACCAGTCTAGAACTAGACTGAAGGCTGGATCATCTCTGGAAAAATTAGACAAAGCATTTAGGCATCACCTAATTAATTATTTTGCAGGACCACTAAAACTTACTGAATATCCCATGATAACCACACTGTTGAAAAGTGTCCCCAGCCCAACTTTCGGATCACATGATATCTCCCATTGAATAGATCTCCGATTTTCACAAGATGATAACCTCCTGGAAGAAACAACAGGAGGGAACAGCCACTTATGTAGTAAGAAGAGAGATTTCACATCCCGTTTTTCAACATTTATCAACATTTATACACCTTTGATCAAATAAAAATGGTTTCTTCTGTACAATCTATTCAACAGAGGAAAATTTTAAGTCAGCCACATAGTAGTATTGAGTTCATGTTACAAGGAAAATCTTAGAGAAAAGATTAATGATTTAGAGAAAGCATGTGATACCTTGTAGAACAATCCATAGTTACTTAAAAAAGTAAGTCACCCTCAAACAAAAATAAGGCTTATGTATCACAATTTTGTTGCCCCTCAATAATCCAATATATTTATCCAAATATATAAATCTATTACTGTTGTAGTCTCAGGATGTTTTTTAGATTAATGAATTCCATTTGTTTAACTGAAAAAGAGAAAACAGAGGATTTGCTTCTCTAATATACAATGCAACAAAACAAAAAAAACAGGAAGGCCTGAAAAGGCTGCCAACAGTGGCAGGAATCAAGGGATCTTCTTCCCATCTTTGCCTGCTGAGAATAAGAGCCAGATTCTCCTAGATGATAAAATACATTCTGTTCTAAGTTCCTATCCAAGAATCCTATAAAGTCTCCTAAAGAAATAAAATATACCAGGCAACTCTGACACAGTTTAGGTGTCTATAATTCCAGTTTAACTTATCTTAGTAATCATCTCTGTGGGGAAAAAAGTAATGAAAAGATATTTTTCAAAATTCAATATGCCAAATCTTTTCATTAGTTACTTCTGGGTGATAGCATAATAGGTGACTTTTATTTTCTTTTGTTTAATGTTTCTAAATTTCTACGGTAAAAATGCATTATCATTTTTAAAGAAAAAAGAAGGAAAAAACAGATTTAATATAAAATTAAGCTTTAGTAAGTTAAGTCAAACTGAGTTCCAGGAAATACTGTTTCCTATATTTAGAGAAAAGGATGCCATAAGCAGAAAGCATCAAAACTGTTTATACCAACAGACCAAACATTCAAGTGAGAAACCACATATACATGGATCTTGTGTTGTTTGCTATCTCCTTACAGAAGCCTTACCTTTACAATAATCATTGGGATCTTCCTGCTCATCATCATCAGATCCCAGAATCTCCTCCTCCTGTTCTGGTAGATCACTCTCAGAGTGGGGAGCAGAGCCTCGGTGCTGAGTTTCAGATCTAAGAAATAATACAAACATGTTCATTCCGTATGGACAAAAGAGAGTAAGAAAGTGTCCCAATTTAAGATAATATAAACAGAATATTTTTTAATGGTAGTCTAGGAAAACATTAGCTATCACTTTACCTCATATTAGGAAAATAATATTAAACAGTCAGTCATGACTAAATAAAATCTAGAGTATATACAAAAGTAAAAAGGGGAAAAATTATTTGAACTCAATATCCAAACAAAACTGCTGATAAAAGTATTCGTGATTATAGATACAAAAAATACAGAATAGTGGAAGAAAATCAAATAGTTTTATCAGCTAATGGTTCAGATCAAGATTTTTGGTGGCCATTTCAACCTGATTTGATTGTTGGTACTTGTTTGTCCCCCAGGGAATACAAAAGTTAACTATTAAGTGCATGATTCAATGTGTTCATTCTTAATGAAAAAATGTCTTTGGGAAACTAGATAGGAACTATGTGTACTACTTTCCTAAATGGAAATAATGAGTCTGGGGGATTGGGGAAGTTTTTAACAATTATTTCCTCAAAAAGACTTTCTACCCCTTTGTCTCTCTCTTCTCCTTCTGGTACCCCCATTATGTGAATAATGTTTCATTTGGATTGGTCACACAGCTCTCTTACCATGCTTTCATTACTACAGATCCTTTTTTCTCTCTGTTCCTCAGCTTTGTTGTGTTCCTGTTCTCTAATTTCCATCTCATTGATTATCTCCATCGGTTATTCATTCCCTCCATTGTATATTTCACTTCAGTTACTAAATTCTTTGGGAGAGTGGCCCTTTTTCAGCTATTATATCTCTTTGAGGTCCTCCCTAAGATCTTCAATACTTTTCCATAGTTCCATGAGCACATTTATGACTTTTACTTTAAAATCTTTATCAAGACGACTGGTGATCTCTGTTCCATTTAGCCCTCTTTCTGGTGTCTTATCCTGTAGTTTTGTTTGGAACATTCTCTGCCTCCTCATTTTGTCAGAGTTTCTGTGTTTCTTCCTTTGGTTTGCTTCCTGGTCTAGAGATGGAGAAGGCATCCCTGGTTCCCAGAAGCTCAAGATTCTTTCCTCTCCAGTGACTTGTTCTTCTTTGTGGTGGAGCCAGGCTCCTGTTGGTGGGCAATGGGCAAACGGCCTTTCTGTCTCGGTCTGCTGAATCTAGCAGTTTGCCTCAGGAGGCCCTTTTGTGATCAGAACAGTAACTTCTGCTGGGCTCACTGTGGGTAAGGCCATCCTCTGTTCTGCAGCGCTGGTGGGGCTGCCAGATAATGGAGTGGGGGAGGGGTGTGGTTGCATGGTAAGTGACAGTGTTGGGCACGCTGTGGCAGAGAAGTGCATGGGCGCCCCCTGGCAGTGGCAAGGTGTATAGCACTGGGCCTGGCTTCCTGGAGGGGAGGAAGGAACTCTCAGAACTAGCTCCTGGAGGTGCCTCTCTAATTAGGCTGAGATAGAGCTGAGAAGGCTGGCAGAGTCTTCCCCTGCCTGCCAGGCAGCAAAGTCTGATGCTGCTGGGCTAAGTGGGCTGGTGCGCCGGTGGTGTGCAGTGAATCGCCTTGGGGCTAAGCTGCCAGCGCGGGGGATGGAGCATCTGGAGCTTCTGAGAGTGCCCAACCTGTTGGGCCAAGGGAGGTCTGGGGAGGTCTGGTCTACCTGCCCTTTCTTCAGTGGAGAGCTCAGTCCAACCCTTGCCTCTCTGGTCCCCTCCCACTGCTGGCAAGTCTTTCAAACTGCTGCCTCTGTGTTGGGTCTCAGTGGGACCAGTGAAGAATGCCTGTCGTCCACAGCGGCTGGAGTCTCAGCCTCCCAAAGTGTTGCAACTGTCCCTGGTGTCCAGCCCTGCTAATCACCAGAACCCAGTGCAATGTGGCTTTGTGTTCCAGAAGCAGATCTCTGGGGCCAGGTGTGCAGAGTTCCTGATGCCTATACCCTCCATACTCCATCCTCTTTTTTCCACTTGTAGGCCGGGAAGTGGGAAGGGCTTGGGCCCCACTGGATTGCAGCTCTGCCACTTTACCCTTTTCTGTGTGGTCTTCTCTTCTTTACCAGGTATAGGTGGTCTGTTCTGAAGTCTTCACATTATTTTCAGGCTTAGCTGTAATTGTTATAGTAGCTTCGCTGGTGTGTGTGTACAGGAGGAGGTTTCCACCTTGCCTTCATACTCTGCCATCTTTTTCCCCTCTATATCTCCCCCATTTAATAACAAAAACAAAAACAAAGTCTACTACTGATCTACTAAATTGGTTGAATACCAACTAGTGGGTTGGATTGGAAAACAGTCCTAGAAATTATTTTTAGTTTATTTAGTGAGATATAATTCACATGCCGCAAATTCATCAATCTAAAGTATATAATTTGGTGGTTTCAGTATAATCACGGAGTTGTGTAGCATTACCACAATCTAAATTAAGAACATTTTCATCACTCCCCTCAAACCCCAACCAACCCCATTAATAGTTACTCATTATTACAGCCTTCCCCCAGCCTCTGGAATCCACTAATCTACTTTCTGTCTTTACGAATTGCCTCTCCTAGACATTTCATACTAAATGAAACCACACAAATGTGGTCTTTTATGACTGATTTCTTCCACTCAGAATAATATTTTCAAGGTTCGTCCATGTTGTACAATATATGAGTACTTCATTACTTTTTATGGCTGAATAATACTCCATTATACAGATATATCATATTTTATTTATCCATTCATCAATTGACAAGCATTTGGCTATTTCCACTTCTTGGCTATTATGAATCTTAAACCTCTATGAACACACCAGAGGAAGCATTTGACATAATGTTCACAGCAACACTGTTTCTAATAATCAAAGCACGAAACAATTAAATGTTCATCAATAGGAGAAAGGATAAGTTACGGTACTTTGATACAATGAAATATTATACCCAACAGTGAAAATGAATGAACTACACGGGTCAGCATGAATGAATTACACAAACATAAGATGGAGTGAAAACACCAAGTTGCAAAATATATACAACATATCACTTTAACCCATTCAAAAGGAAATGGCCACTATATAATTAAAATATAAGGAAATACAGAACTGCAACTAGTAGAGAAATAATTCCTTGAGATCTAATACATATTGATTATAGACAAAAAAAACCTGTATTACACACATTAAACTTTCTGAGACTAGATCTGAATTGTTCACACCACTAGAAATGATTATGTGATGACACAGGTGTTAGCTTATGCTACAATAGCAATAACACTGTACTATAACTGCATCAAGGTGTGCCTGGAATATGCTGTACACCTTGAATGTATACTATATTATGTAAATTACAGCTCAAACAAAAAAGAGCTCAGAAAAAAAATTAAGAAAAATAGAACAAAGAAAGAAATACAGAACAAATTCAGGACAACTATTAATTCTACATGGAACTATATTAGATATGGACATCAGCTTGTGGTAACAAGACTTTATTTCTTAAGCTGGATAGAAACTATCATTTTTATCATTTATTTAAATTACTATCACTATTCTATTTTTCATGTATCTTAAATACTTTATTAAAAAAAACTACTGGCTATGATTGCTTCCAGGTTCAAGAAAGAATCCAACACATGGCTAGCTTGTTGAGATTTTTGCTAAAACACATCCCACACTTGGCAATCTTGTTGACCCTATCCATCAACTCATCACAAAAAGTGACTTTGTATAGCCTCTCTGAGGTTAACAG
Organism: Phataginus tricuspis; assembly: GCA_029783875.1. Classification (NCBI taxonomy): domain Eukaryota; kingdom Metazoa; phylum Chordata; class Mammalia; order Pholidota; family Manidae; genus Phataginus; species Phataginus tricuspis. The sequence goes on along the minus strand of JAQQAC010007890.1, from coordinate 32,420,631 downwards.
CATATATGTGGTTAACACAAAATGCAAATGGTGGGGGTATGGTGGCGAGGGAGGAAGAGATTAAATTTAATGTTTAACTAATGAAAAAATCTATACCTGCACAAAAATTTTCTATCGTTAACTTGGTTCTGCATGTATTAGGGAGATTAAACAGTTTAAATAAATGAACAGTATACACAGAGAATTTAAATAAATGAGGTTGATCTAAATGTGCATATTTGAACGTATAACTTTACAGCCATTTTTTCCAAACACATCCAAAGAAAAAGATCCCTAAATTAGATATACTTCAGAATAAAATGAATATATGTTAGCAGATGTTGATTTAAAGAAGAAAGGAAATTAAAAATTCCAAAGTATTTAGAAATGAGTGGGTCACATGCTATAACACCTGTGATATACCTCCCAGTTTTACTCAAGAAAATTTATACCATGAATATACCAATTAGAAAACAACAGCTGATATTAAATAAAGAGCTAGAAGCAGAAGTAGGAGGAATAAAAATATTAAAACTCCAAATAAAAGTTAATTGAAAAAGATTAATAAAATAGGCAAGTCTCTGGCAAAACAAAAATTTTTTTGGTATTATTAATATACAGTTATATGAGTAACATTATGGTTACTAGACTCCCCCTATTATCAAGTCCCCACCACATACCCCATTACAGTCACTGTCCATCAGCATAGCAAGATGCTATAGAGTCACACTTGTCTTCTCTGTGCTATCCTCCCTTCCCTGTGCCCCCTCTGCATTGTGTGTGCTAATTATAATGCCCCTTCATCCTCTTCTCTGTCACTTCCCACCCACCCTGCCCAATCCCTTTCACTTTGGAAACTATTAGTCCATTCTTGGATTCTGTGAGTCTGTTGCTGTTTTGTTCCTTCAGTTTTTTCTTTGTTCTTATACTCCACAGATGAGTGAAATCATTTGATACTTGTCTTTCTCTGCCTGGCTTATTTCACTGAGCATAATACCCTCTAGCTCCATCCATGTTGTTGCAAATGGTAGGATTTGTTTTCTTCTTATGTCTGAATAATATTCCATTGTGTATATGTACCACTTCTTCTTTATCCATTCATCTACTGATGGACACTTAGGTTGCTTCCATTTCTTGGCTATTGTAAATAGTTCTGCGATAAACATAGGGGTGCATATGTCTTTTTCAAACTGGCTGCTGTGTTCTTAGGGCAAATTCCTAGGAGTGGAATTCCTGGGTCAAATGGTATTTCTATTTTGAGTTTTTGAGAAAGCTCCAAACTGCTTTCCACATGGTTGAACTAATTTACATTCCCACCAGCAGTGTAAGAGGGTTCCCCTTTCTCCACATCCTCGCCAACATTTGTTGTTGTTTGTCTTTTGGATGTTGCAAGTACTACTACATTTTCAAAGAAGGGTTAATTGGGTAGTTCTCATAAAGTGTTCTAGTGTATCCTTGGAGTTGAAAATGTCTTCCAGTTGATTTGAGATCACTAGCATAACCTAACATCCAGAGCAGAAAACACCACACACATGTATGCCATGTACACACACACACAAAAGAGAACTGCTGGTTAGTCTCACCAATGAACTTCATGTTCAATTACTGAATATTGTAATATTCATAAGCAGACATAAAAGGTTAATTCAAACTCAGGAAATCTATTAATGTTATTCATTATTTAACATGCATACAGAAGAAAAACCATATAAAAACTATGAACAGATATGACAAAACTCAAGATGCATTTGAGATACAAACTCTTGGTAAACTAGGAATAAAGTGGAGAGAAATTTACTCATCTTAAAAGTATCTACTAGTAATCCAAAGAAACATACAAACATTCCCACAAAAGATGGATCTTTTACAATAACAGTTTTGTTGCAAGTTTTCAAAGTTGTATTGGCAATGTTTGGTAATAACTTAAGGTAAAAGAAACTACAAATATCATGATTAGAAATTGGCTTTTACCTAGAAAATTTGAGAAAAATAACTTTGAAAAAATGTTTTTTTTAAAAATCAGTATAACCAATATAGGGTTTTAGGCAAAGAGGCTACAAAAATTACCATACAAATTACAAAAGCAACTGTGTTTCTACATACCAGCAATAACCAATAAAAGACATAACTGATAAAAAGCAATAAGTTTATAAGAGCAATAAAAATATCTTTAAAATCTAGGAGTACAAAAAAATCACGTTTGAAGGGTATATAATGCCTTAAACAAACAAACAGGACAGCTATAGAATATTCCTAGATGGGGAGAATCAAAATGGTAAATATCAATTTTCCAAAAAATAACCTATAAATTCAAAGCAGTCTCAAATGAAATCAATAGGATATTTTGTAGAATGTGACCAGTAAAATCTCGGAAAAGGATAGCAAAAATAGCCAAGAATTTTTTCTAAAAAATAGAAATTATTGGGAACTTGACTTCGAGACAGCAAGACTGAATAAACAGCTGGAGTAACTAAAACCCTGTAGCACTGGAAATGGACTAGAATGAAATCTAGCTATAGACTAAATTAAATATTGTAATTTAATATTGGATAAATGTCATTTCAAAATAGTGGGAAAATCACAAATTGTATGTTATAATCACTGGGAAAACAAATTATTTGGGGAAAGAGTCCTTCTAAGAGGGAGGCCAGAGTGAGAGAAGTGATGACAATGGGGCCATGAGCCAAGTAATGCAGGTAGCCCCTAGAGGCTGGAAGACAAGGAAATGGATTTTCCCCAAGAGCCTCCAGAAGGAACACTGCCTTGCTAACCCAGTTTTAGACTTGTAACATCCAGAACTGTAAGATATCTCTGTTATTTTAAGCTACTACATTTGTGGTAATTTGTTACAGCAGCTATTGGAAACTAATACAGCTCTCTAGCATTACTGAAACTAATAATAGCATGTCAATTCAAGAAAAGATTCAAATGTTCTACAAACACAATGAACAAGGTCTCAGAATCAACAGCAACAGGGAAACAAATTAAAAACAAAGGTTACCTTTTTTTCCCACTGACCAGGCAGAATTTAGGAAGGATTAATTTCACATGTTGACAAGGATTTGGAGGGAGTTGGCAGGCATTCTTTTATCCTGTTGATGGGATTCCAATTGGTAAAGCCCTTTGAAAGGTAATTTGGCAGTTTAAAGGTTAAAATATACATAACCTCTGACTTAGTAAGTCCATTTCTGGAAGGCAGTAATTATGGAATGGTTAATAGCACAGACTCTGGAGGGTGGCTATTTGAATATGAATCCTTGTCCTATCTACGGGATATGTGACTGGCAGTCACTTAAGATCCAAAGCCTTGGACAAATGGCACATCTACAAAATGGGGATAAGAGTAGCTGCTGTGAGATTCTGACATTTAATGTAATGCTTAGTAGCTAGGCAGTGAGTGCTATTAGTAGATAAATACTAGCTGTTATTAGTGCATTCTAAAGTACGTTTACATATTTAAAAAACCATGTTGGTAAGGATATGGAAAAACTGGAACGCTCGGGCACTGTTGGTGAGAATATAAAAATATTGCAGCTGTTACGGAAAATAGCATGGTTGGTCCTCAAAAATTAAAAATAGAATTAGCAAATAATACAACAATTCTTCTGCATATACATCTAAAAGAACTGAAAGTAAGGACTGAAAATGTTTAATGGATAGAGTTGAAGTTATACAAGAGAAAAAGTTATGGGGATGGAGAGTGGTGATGGTTGCACACAATGTGAATGTATTTAATACCATAGACTTGTACACTCTAAAATGGTTAAGGTGGTAAGCTTTTTATGCCAAAATTTGAAAAAAAAATCAACATAAGGCAAAAATAATATATATATTGTGATTCATTTAATGCTTTTAAAATGTATGTAGGTATATATATTAGTATACATAAATGAGAGTTTTCAAGTGTTCCCAGTGTTCTGCCCTTGGAAAGAGTGAAGGAATAGGATGTCAGGGAATATCAAGAGAGTTCTCATATTTTGTATAATCTAATACTCAATTGTTGGAACCTTTTCCAATGAGAATTACTCATGAAATATTCACTTCATTTAGAAAATAGACAAAATTAAATAAAATACAACTCATTGTTAGGTTGGAAAGAGTGCAGAGAGACTGGACTGTTACTCTCTTACTCAAGTTTCACCTTCTGTCCAGCATCATTTCCTTTCAGAAAATGACCCTCTACACTTTGGCAAGGCTGCCAATCACATGGGCCTGTCCACCCTACCTCCTTACAAGGGTGGTCACAGGATCCAAGCAAGATCTAGAATCCTCTTGGGGGAAATGATGGATGCTAGTGAGGCAGGGCAGGGATATGGGACAAACATCTGATTAACTTTTCCTGCCTATGATGAAAAATGCTGCGATATAAATAGTACAGTAAGAATAGGAGGGCCTCCAGCTTAAGGCTAAGATTGCATTTTAAAAACCAGGGAGTTAGGAGGTAAGATTCGTAACATATTCATTGGTAATCAATTAGCCAATAACCTATCTTAAGGCAGGGTAAGCAGCCCTAACTGATATATTCCCAGTGCCTGAGGGTAATCATTATCTTGGAGAAGAACCGGATCAATAAATTCCTTGTGTTAAATTTATCTTAGAGAATTATCTAGAGGACTGACTGTGGATAGTGACATAACATCTCTTACCAGAGACAGACAGACCTGAGACCACATGTCAAGCCTATGCCACCACTACCCCCTGCTGCCCTTTGCCCCATTCTTGAAAGCTTTAAAAGACAGAAACCTAAGCCCTTAAGTGCACCTCCTCTCTGAGGCTGCCTGCACTCCCCTTTCTTCGATTGTGTACTTTTTGCCTTAAATAAAGACTTCTCAGTGCTCAATTTTTTGTGTTTTGTCTCTCCACACTTCCAGGTGGTAAGCATCTTTGTTACTTTGCTTTTTCATTCGATTTTCTAGACTTAAGCACAAGTCTTCACTCTCTCTGTCCTACTTCAGACAAGTAAAGTAGGGAGGGACTACTGAGATCTCTGACTTGGGCTTGCAAGTTCCTGTTGCCTGGGTGACCCAGACAGGACTGCAGTTGTAAGATCATGCTTTTTAGTAGCCTGCCTGAAAATTTCCTTTCTTTGCCTTTGGGAAGTTCTCAGAACATATTCTCACTGCATCCAGTGCTCTGTGGCTCCCCCAAATCCTGGGGTGGTAGGAACTTAGTTCCCACACTGTGCAGATTCAAGGAGACACTGGATGCCAGGTGACTGGCTTTAGGAGTTGGCAAGGGATCTGCCCTATGCTGAGCAGGAGTTCAGTGAGCTTCTTTTTCCTCCCTCTTCCTTGCTCTCTGTTGCCTGCAAAGCAGCTGCCATTCCCTGCTATTCTTGCTTTAATGAATTCCTCCCTTAACTGTCCGACCTGTTCAAGAATTCTTTCTTGTCCAGAGTCAAGAACCCTACCTGTCCAGGATGAGGTTCCACTTAGTGTGCAGGGAGAGAGACCTCCCCAGACTCAGCTGACCGGCAACACTGAGAGATCTATTTCTGAAATCTTCAGCATTAAAGACCAAGGAGCTGCCAGAGAAAATTACGGCTAGCAAGTAGGGAGAAAATGTCTAAGAATGAAGTCAAAATACAGGAAAATAAAGCTAAGACATTTATTGGCTAGGAGTGGAGAAAAACAGACAAATCCAAGGAGATACATCTGGAGTTCAGCATCACAGACAGCTAGCTGCCTAACCTATTAAACATTCTGGATACAGCCTAAATAAGTTTGAATTTGGTTACCTGTAGTAAGACTAGATAAGATATATACATATGCATATATAATTAGGTAATAATCACAATTTTGAATTATCTCACTTATAAATATTTATCCTAAAAATCAGGATAAATACACAAACAAAACACAATTTACACTAACGCCAATTACCTGGTTTTGAGTCAGTTACAGAAGAAGCAACCATTGAGGGAAGGAAACTGGATGAAGGTACCTGAGACCCTGTACTATCTTTGCAACTTCCTGTGAACCTGCAATTCTTTTACAATAGAAAAGTTTAAAAATATTGTTGAAAAAAATTGACATACACAAAGATTTACAAATAATGATGGTCTTCACAGCATTTATTACAGCAAAAAACTAGAAACAAAAACTTTATGATGGATTGAACACATATATTTATATCATCTCCCCATCTAAAGCCAGTAAAACTAAAATAAAGGACTAAAATTTAAATATACAACAATGTAGAGACAGGGAGTCCTGGCAAAATCTCCAGAAAAAAAAGGGTAGGGTGAGCTAAAGTGGTAGAGAGAGACAGCCAACTTTTGATACCTGATTAAACCCTGGATATATAGCTATGGTGAAAAGCAAGTGTGAGAAGAGGGATATTAACTGAAGATTTGTATAAAAAAAGTTCACAGCCTCCACAGCACAGCAGATAGCCTGGAATTTATCCTGCAGGGGAGGAAAAAAAAGGAGGGCTATTCTCTCTCTCTCAAAAAAAAAAAAAAAGAACAAAACTGTACGTAACAAAGGTGTGGATGCTGGTACCCCAGAGTGAAGTGTTCCAGACTCTGGTGCCCAGCATCATAGACTTCCTACCTAGGCACCTTAAAGAAAAAGCCTTGCTAGGACCTACACCAGGCTTTCAATCAAGCCTCTAACACTTCATCCATAAATATGAAAAGATGACCAAGGATCACTAACATCTGAGGAAAGCTTCCTACACCAAAGACAGAGGCCAAGATAAATAATTGGAAAACTGATCATAGAAAAGAGAAACATATTCAGGATAAACAAAAAATTTAAAACTAGTTAATATGAATCAAGAGATCTTAAGTGATAATGACTTCCAAACAGAATAAGGTGCTCTAAAAGATAATTAAAGAAAGACGCTTTAGAAAATAAAGAGGTTTCTAAATGTAGAAAATCACCTATGCAAATGATAAATGCACCAAAAAGAGATGAGACAAAGACGATCAATCCAGAAGGCCCAACATCTGAATAATGGGGTTGTAGAAGACTTTGGAGGGGAGAAATTATTAAAGAAATATAAGAAACGTCTGGGGATTAAATGGAATCTCCATTTAAATCAGAAGGGCCCTCCTGGTGCTAAACAGGATTACTTTTACCTACATACAGATAAATTATTAGGGAAATTTCAGGATCCACAGTTAAGAAGCCCTTAAAGGCTTCTAGGAAGAAAAAAAAAGGAAAGTAAAGAAAAGGCAATAATCTGACTGGCATCGAATATTTCATCAGACACCAGGATTCTAGAAGACCATTCTTCTCAGTGACTTCCTCAATTCTGAGGAAAATAATTTTTTTTATCCAGACTCACTCTCAATAGTATTTGAGGGCAGAGCTTTCCAAATATGGAGAGATACAGAAACTTACCTTTCAATCACCTTATCTGAAGTTACTTGAATATAGGAAACATGTAAAACTGAGGAAAAGAACATAGGATCAGTGGATTCCTAACAGATAAGCAAAAAAGGAAGGATACAAAAGAACTACTGTAAAAAAAAATCTGAAATGCATTTAATCTGAACTGGAGCAACAGACCACAGGGCTTTAAGAGGAAGGTTGGGAAAACAGAGGTAAGTATGCTTGAAACATTGGAAGACACTGGCAACACGACAGAAGATGACACAAGGGGGAAAAACAAAATTTCTAAGCAACAACAAAAAGCCAAACAAAAAAATGATATGTAATTAAAGGCATATCCAAATAACATAAATATAAATGATTGACTTTTCTATTTTAATCATCAACCTAATTAAACACACATCTAGGAGTTGACTGTAATACTTTCCAGAGACCTTGGATGGCAAGCACTATCTTCATGCTCTCCCTCTGCCATGCTCCAGAGCACCACTGCCAGTGCTCTGGTTTTTAAATCCTGCACCTTGGTTTTTGCAGCTGCTGCCAATGGGATACCCCTTGATCACCAGTTCCTGGTGGCCAGGAGGGCTTTCATTCCTGGGTCCCACTGGGCTGGGGTAATTGGAGAGATGGTTCTTGGCAGGCTACCACCCCCCACGGCACTGTGCAGACAGCAGATTTGAGGCACAACCCGTCTTTCTGTGAAGGAACCCTCTTGGCCTATGTGTCCACTTCTATTCAACATAGTATTGGAAGTCCTAGCCAGAGCAATTACAAGCAATAGGAAATAAAAGCCATCCAAACTGGAAAGGTTAGAAATAAAACTGTCATTTGCAGATGACATATTGTAAGAAAAGACCTACTGTACCCTAAAGACCACTGAAAAACTGTTAGAACTAATAAATGGATTCAGTAAAGTTGCAGAATGTAAAAATCAATACATGAAAATCTGTTGCATTTCTATATACTAATAAACTATCAGATAGAGAAATTAAGAAAACAATTCCACTTACAATTACATCAAAAAGAATAAAATACCTGGCAATAAGCTTAACCAAGGAGGTGATAGACCAATACTCTGAAAAAAGATAACAAAGCACATTATTCAGTGTGCTTGAGGCACCACACTATCTGATTTCAAACTATATCACAAAGCTATTGTAATTAACAGTATAGTGTAGGCATATAGACACATATATACATCAATGGAACAAAACAGTCCAGAAATAACCCACACATACATGGTCAATTAATTTAAGACAAAGGAGCCAAGAATATACAACAGAGGAAGGATGGTCTTCAATAAATGTTGTTGGGAAAAATGGAAAACCACATGTAAAGAATGAAATAGGACCATTATCTTACACCACACACAAAAATTAACTCTAAATGAATTAAAGACTTGAATGTGAGTCTGAAACCATGAAATACCTAGAAGAAAACAGGCAGTAAGCTCCTTGACCTAGTTCTTGGTGACTTTTTGAATCTGACACTGAAAGCAAATACAAAAAAAAAAAACCAAGTAGGATTACATCAAACTGAAAGCTTCTGTACAGCAAAGGATATCAACAACAAAATGAAAAGGCAACCTGTTGAATGGGAGAAAATATCTGCAAGTCATATATCTGTTAAGGGGCTAATACCCAAAATATATAAAGAACATACATCTCAACAGCAAAAAACAAATTGATTAAAAAATGGGCAGAAGATCCGATTTTTCCAAAAAATACATACAGATAGCCAACAGGTACATGAAAAGATGCTCAACATCATTAATTAGGGAAATATAAATCAAAACCACAATGAGATACCCCCTCACAAAGTTAGAATGGCTATTATCAAAAAGATAAGAAAAACAAGTGCTGTTAGCAAAGATGTGGAGAAAAGGGAGCTCTTGTGTCCTACTGGTGGAAATGTATATTGATACAGCCAATATGGAAAACAGTGTACAGCTCCTTCAAAAAATTAAAAATAGAAATACCATATGAGGACTTCCCGGAAGATGGTGGTGTGAGCAGGGCAGCAGAAATCTCCTCCCAACACTATATTTATCTATGAAAATACAACTATTCCTGAAAGAGAGACCAGAATACACAGGAAACCACACAGCGGGCAGCTATACCTGAGAGGACTCGGCACCCCGCGAGGCGGGTAAGATACGGAGCCGCGACCCGGCGGGACCCAAGCACTCCCCACCCCAGCGCACTGGTGGGAGGAGAGGATTCAGAGGCGGGAGGGAGTGGAAGTACAAGCCCGCAAAATAACCAGCCCCGGTGATCTGTGCGGGGAGCGCTGACACACATTGCGCAGTGTAGCGGAGATTTGAGAGACAGAGGGGGCAGGATCTGAGCGGGGAACGTGCCAGGGTGCTTGCAGCCGGATCCTGGGAAGGGAAAAAAAAAAAGAAGAAAAGCGCACTTTTTTTCAGTGGTCTTAAAGAGACAGGAGCCCAGCGGAGGACCGGAGGGCCCCGGCACACTCAGCCCAGCAGGCTGGGAGTCCTGGGGAGTTTCAGACCCCGTAGTTGGCAACTGGGAAAGGGTGGCCGCACTTAGACTTCCCACAGAGATCAACAGCCTCCCATTCGTTCCCACCCCAGCCAGAGCTTTGAAGGGCCCTGTGGAGCGGCACGGCCACGGCTCTGGAATAATGGAGCAACAGCGCCACCTACAGCATCCCCACAGAATCCACTCCCAGTGGGCATTTTTTCTTTGTTTTGTTTTTTATTTTTTCTTCCCTTTCTTTTTTCTCTTTCTTTCATTCTTTTTTTTCTCCTTTTTCCTCTTTCCTTTTTAAAGTCATAAAGAGCCCAGCTGACATATGTGGCAACTACCAGCAACCACTTCTATAGTCATGAAAAGACAAAGGAATATGGTCCAGACTAAAATCAACCACCAGACAACCCCAGAGAGGGAGGCTGAAGGGATGGAAATGCACAGTCTTCCTGAAAAAGATTTCAGAATAAAAGTCATAACCATGCTGACAGATCTACAGAGAAATGTGCAAGAGCTGAGGGAGGAAGTGAGGGAAGTGAGGAAAGATAATGCAGAAATCAGACAAGCCATCGACGGGCTTAACAGCAGACTGGATGAGATGCAAGAGACTGTTAATGGAATAGAAATCAGAGAACAGGAATACAAAGAAGCTGAGGCAGAGAGAGATAAAAGGATCTCTAGGAATGAAAGAATATCAAGAGAACTGTGTGACCAATCCAAACGGAGCATTATTTGCATTATAGGAGTCCAGAGGAAGAAGAAAGAGAAAAAGGGAGAGAAAGTGTCTTTGAAGAAATAATTGCCGAAAACTTTCCCATGCTGGGGAAGGAAATAGTCTCGCAGTCCACGGAAGTCCACAGATCTCCCAACACAAGGGACACAAAGAAGACAACACCAAGACACATAATAATTAAAGTGGCAAATATCAAAGATAAAGACAGAGTATTAAAGGCAGCTAGAGAGAGAAAAAAGATCACCTACAAAGGAAAACCCATCAGACTATCATCAGACATCTCAACAGAAACCTTACAGGCCAGAAGAGAATGGCATTATATATTTAAAGTAATGAAACAGAAGGGCCTCGAACCAAGAATATTGTATCCAGCACGATTATTATTTAAATATGACGGAGGGATTAAACAATTTCCAGACAAACGAAAGTTGAGACAGTTGCCTCTCATAAACCACCACTACAGGATATCTTAAATGGACTGTTCTAGAGTGAAGCACTCCCTAAGACTAAAAATATGTCACCAGAGAAAATAAAATCATAGCAAAGAAAGCAGACCATTCAAATACTAACTAAAAGCAAAGAATAAAACACCTAATATATAAAGAATGAAGGAGGAAGAATAGGAAGGGAGAGAGAAGGAAACATCAGACGGTGTTCACAATAACTTAACAAGCAAGATAAGTTAGATTCTTAGATAGTAAAGAAGCAACCCTTGAACCTTTGGTAATCACGAATCTAAAGCCAGCAATGGCAATAAGCACATTATCGATAATCACCCTAAATGTAAATGGACTGAATGCACCAATTAAAAAGACACAGAGTAACAGAATGGATAAAAAACCAAGACCCATCTATATGCTGCTTACAAGAGACTCGCCTCAAACCCAAAGATATACACAGACTAAAAGTGAAGGGATGGAAAAAGATATTTCATGCAAACAACAAAGAGAAAAAAGCAGGTGTTGCAGTACTTGTATTAGACAAAATAGACTTCAAAATGAAGAAAGTAGCAAGAGATAAAGAAAGACATTACATAATAATAAAGGGGTCAGTCCAACAAGAAGATATAACCATTATAAACATATATGCACCCAACACAGGAGCGCCAACATATGTGAAACAAATACTAACAGAAGTGAAGGAGGAAATAGACAGCAATGCATTCATTTTAGGAGACTTCAACACACCACTCACTCCAAAGGATAGATCAACCAGACAGAGAATAAGTAAAGACACAGAGGCACTGAACAACACACTAGAACAGATGGACCTCAAAGACATCTACAGAACTCTACAACCAAAAGCAGCAGGATACACATTCTTCTCAAGTGCACATGGAACATTTTTCAGAATAGACCACATCCTAGACCACAAAAACAACCTCACGGTAAATTCAAAAATATTGAAATCCTACCAACCAACTTCTCAGATCACAAAGGCATAAAACTAGAAATAAATTTTAGAAAGAAATCAAAAAGGCTCACAAATACATGGAGACTTAACAACATTCTCCTAATGAATCAATGGGTTAACGACCAAATCAAAACAGAAATCAAAGAATATATGGAGACTAATGACAACAACAAAACAAAGCCACAACTTCTGTGGGACGCAGCAAAGGCAGTTCTAAGAGGAAAGTATATTGCAATCCAGGCCTATTTAAAGAAGGAAGAACATTCCCAAATGAACAGTCTAAAGACACAATTACTGAAATTGGAATAAGAACAATGAGGCCCAGAGTCACCAGAAGGAGGGACATAATAAAGATCAGAGAAGAAATAAATAAAAGTGAGAAGAGTAAAACAATAGAAAAAGATCAATGAAATCAAAAGCTTGTTCTTTGAAAAAATAAACAAAATAGATAAACCCCTAGCCAGACTCATTAAGAGAAAAAGAGAATCTACAGACATAAACAGAATCAGAAATGAGAAAGGAAACATAACGACGGGCCCCACAGAAATACAAAGAATTATAAGAGAATATTATGACCATGTGTATGCTAACAAGCTGGAAAACCTAGAAGAAATGGACAACTTCTTAGAAAAATACAACCTTCCAAGACTGACGAAGCAAGAAACAGAAAAACTAAACACACCAATCACCAGCAACGAAATTGAAGCGATAATCAAAAACCAACCCAAGAACAAAACCCCCGGACAACATGGATTCACCTCTGAATTCTACCAGACATATAGAGAAGAAATAACACCCATTCTCCTTAAAGTTTTCCAAAAAATAGAAGAGGAGGGAATACTTCCAAACTCTTTCTATGAAGCCAGCATCACTCTAATATCAAAACCGGGCAAAGACCTCACCAGAAAACAAAATTACAGACCAATATCCCTGATGAACGTAGATGCAAAAATACTCAACAAAATATTAGCAAACCGAATTCAAAAATACATCAAGAGGATCATACACCATGATCAAGTGGGATTCATCCCAGGGATGCAAGGATGGTACAACATTCGAAAATCCATCAACATCATCCATCACATCAATAAAAAGAAGAACAAAAACCACATGATCATCTCCATAGATGCTGAAAAAGCATTTGACAAAATTCAGCATCCATTCATGATTAAGGCTCTCAACAAAATGGGTATAGAGGGCAAGTACCTCAACATCATAAAGGCTATATATGACAAACCTACAGCTAACATCATACTTAACAGCAAGAAGCTGAAAGCTTTTCATCTAAGATCGGAAACAAGACAGGGATCCCCACTCTCTCCACTGTTATTCAACATAGTACTGGAGGTCCTAGCCACGGCAATCAGACAAAACAAAGACATACAAGGCACACAGATTGGTAAAGAAGAAGTCAAATTGTCACTATTTGCAGATGACATGATACTGTATATAAAAAACCCTAAAGACTCCACTCCAAAACTTCTAGAACTAATATCTGAATTCAGCAAAGTTGCAGGATACAAAATTAACACACAGAAATCCGTTGCTTTCCTATACACTAACGATGAACTAACAGAAAGAGAAATCAGAAAAACAATTGCATTCACAATTGCATCAAAAAGAATAAAATACCTAGGAATAAACCTAATGAAGGAAGTGAAAGACCTGTACTCTGAAAACTACAAGACACTCCTAGGACAAATTAAAGAGGACACGAACAAATGGAAATGCATCCCATGCTCTTGGCTAGGAAGAAGAAATATTGTCAAAATGGCTATACTACCTAAAGCAATCTACAGATTCAATGCAATCCCAATGAAACTACCAACAACTTTCTTCAATCAACTCGAACAAATAATCTTAAAATTCATATGGAACCACAAAAGATCCCAAATAGCCAAAGCAATCCTGAGAAGGAGGAATCAAACAGGGGGTATTGCACTCCCTGACTTCAAGCTCTGCTACAAAGCCACAGTAATCAAGACAATTTGGTATTGGCATATAAAAATAGACCCACAGACCAGTGGAACAGAATAGAAAATCCAAACATTAACCCAAACATATACAGTCAATTAATATTTGATAAAGGAGCCTTGGATATACAATGGGGAGATAACAGCCCTTCAGCAGCTGCTGTTGGAAAAACTGGACAGCTACATGTAAGAGAATGAAACTGGACTACTGTCTAGCCCCATACACAAAAGTAAACTCAAGGTGGATCAAAGACCTGAATGTAAGTCATGAAACCATAAAACTCTTAGAAAAAAACATAGGCAAAAATTTCCTGGACATAAACATGAGGGACTTCTTCATGAACATATACCCCCGGGCAAGGGAAACAAAAGCCAAAATGAACAAGTGGGACTATATCAAGCTTAAAAGCTTCTGTACAGCAAAGGACACCATTAGTAGAACAAAAAGACATCCTACAGTATGGGAAAATATATTCATAAATGATGCATCTGAGAAGGGGTTGACATCCAAAATATATAAAGAAGTCACGCACCTTAACAAACAAAAAGCAAATAATCCAATTAAGAAATGGGCAGAGGACATGAATAGACACTTCTCTAAAGAAGAAATTCAGATGGCCAACAGGCACATGAAAAGATGCTCCACATCACTAATCATCAGAGAAATGCAGATTAAAACCACAATGAGATATCACCTCACACCAGTGAGGATGGCCAACATCCAAAACACAAACAACAAATGCTGGCGAGGATGTGGAGAAAAGGGAACCCTCCTACACTGCTGGTGGGAATGCAAATTAGTTCAACCATTGTGGAAAGCAGTATGGAGGTTCTCAAAAAACTCAAAATAGAAATACCATTTGACCCAGGAATTCCACTCTTAGGAATTTACCCTAAGACTGCAGCAGCCCAGTTTCAAAAAGACAGATGCACCCCTATGTTTATCGCAGCACTATTTACAATAGCCAAGAAATGGAAGCAACCTAGGTGTCCATCAGTAGATGAATGGATAAAGAAGAAGTGGTACATATACACAATGGAATATTATTCAGCCATAAGAAGAAAACAAATCCTACCATTTGCAACAACATGGACGGAGCTAGAGGGTATTATGCTCAGTGAAATAAGCCAAGCCGAAAAAGACAAGTATCAAATGATTTCACTCATACGTGGAGTATAAGAACAAAGAACAACAACAACAAAAAAAAACTGAAGGAACAAAACAGCAGCAGACTCACAGAACCCAAGAACAGACTAATAGTTACCAAAGGGAAAGGGACTGGGGAAGATGGGTGGGAAGGGAGGGATAAGGTGGGACAAGGGGCATTAGGATTAGCAGAAGTAATGTTGGGGGCATGGGGAGGGTTATACAACTCAGAGAAGACAAGTAGTGATTCTATAGTATCTCACTACGCTGATGGACAGTGATTGTAATGGGGTTGGTGGGGGGGGGGGGGACCTGATGAAGGGGGTAGTTTAATCACCATAATATTGCACATGTAATTGTAGATTAATGATACCAAAATAAATTATAAAAAAAAGAAATACCATATGCTCCAGCAATTCCACTTTTAAGTATTTATCTGAAGAAATGTGCACCCAGATGTTCACTGCAACATTATTTACAATAGCTGAGATACAGAAACAACCTATGTGTCCTTGAAGGATGAATGGATAAGGAAACTGCATTTTATATATACACAGTGGAATATCATTCAGCCAGAAAAAAGTATGAAATCTTGCCATTTGTGACAACATGGATGGAACTCAAGGGCATTATGCTAAGTGAAATAAGCAGACAGAGAAAGAGAAACACTGTATATGCTCTCTTATATGTGGAATCTAAAAATAAAATAGAGCTCATAGATACAGACAGCAGATTGGTGGTTGCCAAATGTGGGAGGGGGCAGGGAATGGGAAAAATGGGTGAAGGGGGACATAAAGCCTAACATGGAAAAAACTCAAAAATCCTTTGAAATCTGGAAAAGAAATCTGAATTGTCTGTCTACAGACAATAACCTACACATATATGATTGCTTGCAGTATAGAAATCTGTAGACTATCTTATTTTCAATAATGTTGAGCCCCTCTAAATTGGGCAAACAAACTCAGAAGTAGACAACTTCCCCAAGGTCACAGAGCTAAAGAATGGTACAATCAGTACTATAAAATGCAGGTCTTCTCATTCCATATGCAATTATGTCCTTCAGTCCAAGAACTTCTTTTCAGAAGTCAAGTTGCTAATTCAGTATTGAGAGATTGACAAAACTAAAGAATGTCACAGAATGATTCATGGTCCACTACCACCCACTTCAGGAAGGATCAGCTCTTTTTAAAAAGCAACATGCTTTTTACTTATCAATATAACTGACTGAGCATTTAGGGGAGTATGACACCAGTAGGAAGACACAAGCTTGACAGTATGCTGAGTTTGATAAAAATTGTTTTAGGCAATGTTGCAGAAATTTGAGGGATCTGGGAAACATCAACTATGATCTGCTGTCAAGTCCCTATTTCAGTTTTAAAATGTATGCATTTTGTGGGAAATATTCTTATGTTAGTATGCACGTACTTTTATGCAATGAATAGAGTCTTAAAATTGTGTAAAATAATTTTATAGCATGAATTATTACATGTACACCCTGGGGTTGCTTAAAGGTAGCAAATCTTAGAGCTAGCAAAAGTCCTCTATCCAAAGCTCCATTTTACAGATGAACACTCAAACCCAGAGAAATAAAGGAAGTGCCCAGGTATAGGTAGGTGTGGTAGTCTAGAACCTGTGCTATGCATTCCAGCTAAATGCTTTTTTCATTGTGCTACTAAGAAAACAAATAAAGAACAAAAATCTTAATGGGTAAATAAAAAATAAATAAAATCAACCAACTGATGAAATACAAAATAATTGTTGTTACAGAGTAGAATATAAGGTAATCAATCTAAGATTGTAAAGACAGAATTTAGGGCATAAGTGGGAAGGAACTGAGAGGTAAAGGGCAGGTCCACCAACACTCTCATTTTACAAGTGGGAAGTTAAAAGTTTGCCTATTGATGATTGTGGGTAAAATTGCACTATTTCCAGAATCTCTCACCTGGCCTTAGTGCATCTCCGTATCAATAGGTGTTTCCAAGGGGTGGAGAGAAGTAGTCCATCTCCATATAGGTAATTACAATAGCTAATTACAAGGGAGAGTGAGGGCATATCTGGACCAGAGAGGTTGGATGGGGTCCTTTTTTGCAGCGAGGTTGTGAGACACAGGCAAGCAGAAGCGGATGACTGCTTATAAACCATAAACGGGATTCTTCCACTTCTCCCTTTGACTGATTTTGGTTTTAAAGGTAATTTGCCCTCGGTTGGGAGACAGATTTTCCCCCCAGAGTTACATGTGGCAGTGGTTGGCAGGACCTCTCTACCCAAAATCTGTCTTCATGGGTGCAACCGTTGGGCAGGCTGCCTCTAGAGATGATGGGGAGATGCCTGGAAGGCCCCTGTGGATGGTGGGGAGGCCTCAATTGCTGTAGGGGTAGAGGGTGCAGCTTCACCCAGGAGCCCCCTATCTGTGGGGCTTCTAATTGGGGAGTCCCTAGTGGGGAACTAGTCTAGGGTAAAGCACCTCCCAAAAGGGGTGGAGCTTTCCCCAGAATTGGGGAAGAGTGGAGACACCGGAAGCTGTGGAATTAGCCCTCCATGAGACAGAAGACTGCTTAGAGGCCCTGAGTGGCTGTGTAATAGCTGGGATTGTGGGACATCTGTTTCTTGAGATAGTGGAAAGGGTTAGAGGAGAGAGAGACTTTGGCAGGACAGAGACACACCTCAGTATCACTTGGAGGAGCTGGGCGATGACCTATAGGATGCCCTTAAGAAAGACAGACAGTTAAGATGAGTCACACTCCTGGAAGATTACTTAGCAGCAGCAAGGGAGGAGACATCAGGAGAATCTACACTGTAGGAGCCCGTGGGGGAGGGGGAGGAAAGGGCGGTGCCTTCAGCCCCTGAGATAGTAGAGATGTCAGGAGAGGATGAAAGGGTGGGACTGAGGGCTGATCTGTTGCTGAGGCCACTGCCTGAGGCACCAGCCTCTCCCTTATTAAAAGTCTGCCCAGTTGTAATTAAGAAAATAAAAAACTGTGGGCTCCTCAGGGGGAGGAGTCGCACCCTCCCCAGGTTGTGCAGCACTCCATGCTCTGTCCCTACACCCAGGCTGAGCTGATGGACAGGAGCATCCAGTTTTGGCAGAAGCCACTGGAACCTGTGCCTATATGATTTTTGTGTCTTTGGGATATGCAGGTGGAAAACATTGTTACGTCGGGTTCTGAAACAGGTAGACTGGCTTCCCTGACAACTGACCCTTCCCTGCAGCAGCAGTGGCAAAGTGCCCATCATACCTCAGGGAATCAGGCACTTCTGGATTGGCTGACAGCAGCCCTCAGGGCAGTTTGGCCTATCAGGGTTATTTATCATACTTTGCTGGAAAATGTATGCAGAGCTCCAGCAGGTGTTATGGAAGTTGGGCATCTATAATGGACTCCCAGGGCCCTGATGAGGAATTGTTCACTGTAGGAATGAGAAATCTGGTGCTCCATACAGCTCCCACATCTCTCTTGGGATCCCTATTGACTATTCTTTGCCCCCACATAGGGCAAGCCAAAAGTGAGGCTATTTTGTACTTCAGCAGATCTGGGGGAGGTTGAAATAATAAGGGCATGGAAGGAAATACAGGCTGTGACTGAAAGGGAAAGTACAAAGGTACAAAGGGTCTCGAGGACCCCAGATGTGGGTTGATCTGATAAAGGCCAGGGTAGTGAAAGAAAAACTTGATGGGTAGCCCAATAGGATGTTAGAACTGAGACACCAATTAAAGCCAGAGCAGCAGTTCCAGCCCCTAAGGTCCAGGACATGGAAACCAGAGGCAAAGCCCCTTGTCTGGCCTGTGTCCCTGTAAGACTTCCTGAGGAACAGTATTCAAGCTCTGCCTGGGCCCTCACCCCCCACAGGAGTACTACTGGGCATTGTGGTTTGACTGAGGGGTTCAAGGCCCACACCTTGGGGGATGTGGTGACGGCCCAAAGGCCACGGAGTGGCGTGGCACAGACACTTACACTGGCCAAATAGGGTACATATTTACAGCAGCATAGCACCCTCTCTACTAGCCCCTTAAGTAGAGAACTCCAATGCTTACTGGGGCCAGTGACGTATACCAGTGGAAAGCAGGAAGAACTTGCTTTTGAACCATTGGTAGCTGAGAGTCTCTATCAGGAAGGAAAAGCCCCTATACCTGAAGATGCTTGGTATACAGGCAGCTCCAGTCCTGGGCAGCCCCCGAAGTGGATAGCTGTGGCTTTCCATGATAAGACTGAGAAAATATGGATGGATGGAGAGCAGAAGGGCAGTCAATGGGCTGAGCCGAGAAAAATATGGCTCATGATCACCCAGGAGCCCTCCCCTTCAGCTGTCTGCACTGACAGCTGGGCTGTGTATCAGGACTTGACCGTGTGGCTACCAACATGGTACCACTGCAACTGGATAGCTGGTCACTGGCCCCTTAGGGGGCAAGAGCTGTGGCAAGACCTATGGGCCTCTGGGCAGATTAAGACAGTTACCATATATCATATGACTGGCTA
This sequence comes from Phataginus tricuspis, assembly GCA_029783875.1. NCBI lineage: Eukaryota > Metazoa > Chordata > Mammalia > Pholidota > Manidae > Phataginus > Phataginus tricuspis. Next base: position 32,401,082 of record JAQQAC010007890.1, on the reverse strand, counting down.
TTTGCCTTTGGCATCCCCAGGGAATGATGAAGCAGACACACTAGCCCAGATACATTGGCTAGAAGGGAAGCCTACCTCTGATATAGCCCAATGGTTACATCAGCATTTGTTGCATGCTGGGCAAAAGACAATGTGGGCTGTAGCCCATTGGTGGGGCTTGCCGTTGACCTTTGAAGAAGTCAGCAGAGCCTGGAAGGAGTGCCTTATGTGCTCTAAGAGGGACTTAAACACCAAGTCCCACAGCAACATGGGACAACAGTAAAGAGGTTGATACCCCTTGTAAGGTGGCAGACAGACTATATAGGCCCTTTGCCCATGTCAGAAGGATATTGGTATGACTTGTGTGGACATGGCTACTGGACGGTTGGTTGCTTTTTCTGCATGTCATGCAGATCAGCAAACCACCAAAAGGGGCCTAGAATGTTTCTTTGCAGCCTATGGCCAGCTGCAGGTGATTGAGAATGATCAAGGCACCCACTGTATCGGACATGCATTACAAGAATGGGTGCAGCAATTAGGAATAAAGTGGAAGTTTCATGTACCATATAATCCTACTGGGGCAGGCATGATAGAGAGGTGCAATGGTTTGTTGAAATCTAGCCTGAAGTTGGACACTACTAATCTATGGGGCTGGTCAATTCACTTATGGACAGTGCTACAGCATTTGAATGAGAAGCCCTGAAAAGGAGCCGTGGGCCCTGTGGACATATTAACACATGTTGCTGCCTCTCCTATACAACTGTGTGTGCAAGCCAAAGATGAGTTATTGAAGCCAGAATATGGCCAGTAGAGCAATATCCTGCTGCCATCCCAACCGTGTTAAACCCTGGAGACTCTATTGAGTGGATATGGCCCTGGACATTTCAACATATGGACCACTGATGGCTGGCCCTTCTGGCACCTTGGGGAAAAGGCCTGGAAGCTGGCCTCCTGTGCATTCAGGAGAGTGGCCCCCAAAGATCATGGTAGTGTCCCCAAAACATCTGGGAGGTAAGAGCATCTTATGGGAAAATTTTGTTTTACCTTTATGGCCAGTGCATGTACCTGGCGTAGCCCTATATACTGACCCATCTGTAACTCCCACAGGGAGTGGAGTGAAAGCCTGGTATACTAGACCAGGACAAGATCCCATTCCTGCCACTGTCCTATCATAGAACCACTCTCTTGCATGCATTCTCCCTGATGGACAAGATTTGCCTATGCTGGGGTCATTAAAACATGTATCTTATCTCCCATAAGATTATTTTTTTCTATAGTCCCTGTGGCCTGGACCCATTCCCTGGCTGCAGCTGCCGTGTGATGACTGCTCTGAATTCCCTACCAGTTCAGCTACTGACCACCTGTGGAACGGGCGAGCTATGGACTTAATCTGCATAGAACTTTGAAACTAGCTGAATCCTCCGGCTTGAGGATTGTCGTGATTTTATTGCTGTTGCTATTGTATGTTGTTAGTCTGGTTATAATGCTCCAGTTTCCTCATACAGGGGCCACTGTGGAAGATGGGGAACAAGAAGATTGTGAGGCGAGATTTCTGGAGGGGTGGGCTGTGGGTAAAACTGCAGTATTTCCAGAATCTCTAGCCTGGCCTTAGTGCATTTCCATATCAATAGGTGTTTCCAAGGGGTGGAGAGTAGTCCATCTCCACATCAATAGGTAATTACAAAGGGGAGTGAAGGCATATCTGGACCAGAGAGGTCGGGTGGCGTCCCTTTTTGCAGCTGGATCATGAGACACACAGACGAGCGGAAGCAGACAACTGCTTGTAAGCAATAAACGGGTTTCTCCCACTTTATTTCTCCCTTTGACTGATTTTGGTTTCAAAGGTAATTTGCTCCAGACTGGGAGACATATTCCCCCCCTGGAGTTACAACGATGAAATCGAAACTAAAGGATGAAGTATATTAAAGTTATGAAGTAATCAAACGTGGATCTAGACAGAGAATATCAAGTGCTGGTGAGAATGTGGATAAATTCGTAGAACCCTCATACATTGCTGATGGAAACATGAAATGTAACCACTTTGGAAAACTCAGTTCCACAAAATATTAATCATTAGAACTACCATATGACCCAGTAATTCTACATCTAGGTACAGATCCAAGAGAAATGAAAACATGTGCCCTCACCCACCAAAAACTGTACTTGAATGTTCACCACAGCATTATTCATAAGAGCCCCAAATGGAAACAACCCAAATGCCTATCAATTGGTAAATGGATAAATAAAAGGTGGTACATCCATAAAAAGAGGAATGAAGTACGGATACATCCTACAGCATGGATGAATCCAAGTGAAAGAAGTCAATCACAAAAGACCACTTACTGTATTATTCCATTTATACCCAATGTCCAGAATAGACAAATTCAGAGACAGAAAGTAGATTAATGATTGCCAGAATCTTCTGTAAGAATGGTGAGTGACTGCTAATGGGTTTGGCTTATTTTTCCGTGGGTGGGGGGTATGTGATATAATTTCTAAGAAATACGTTTTTGGTCATTCTGGTAACCAAAATATATTTCTCAGACATATTTGGTCTTCATTCACAGTTCCTGAAAATGTCTCAGAGCCATAAAGGTAAAATAGGTGCTCTGTTATGTTAATAAGGAGACTTTCTGGACCCCACCCAAGCAAAGGCCCTGGTTGCCAGGGGGACCAACCAGGTGATTAGAGGGTGGGAACTTTCAGCCCCCAGGCTCCAACTCCTGGGAAGGGAGAGGGCAGAGGGGCTGCAACTGAAGGCTGAATCAGCCAATGGACAATGACTTAGTCAATCCTGGCTATGCAATGAAGCCTTCACAAAAACTCAAAAGAGCATTTTTCCCTTTTTTCACTTGCTTTCAGGACCTTGCCCTATATCTCTCTTCATCTGGCTACTAACTTGTATCCTTAAAGTTGGTAAATGTAAGTCTTCCTGAGTTCTGTGAGTCGCTCTAGCAAATTAACTGAACCTAAGGGGGAGGTCATTGGAATCTCTACTGTGTAGTTGGTTGGTCAGAAGCACAGGTAACAGCCTGGGGCTTACAACTGGCATCTGGAGTTGGGGGTGAGGGAGTGGAGGGCAGTCTTGTAGGACAGAGCCCCTTAACCTGAGGGATATGGTGCTATCTCTGGGCAGATACTGTCAGAATAGAGTTGAATTCTCAGATGCCCTGTTGATGTTTGAGAACTGCTTGGTGTCCTGCTAGGAACACCCTCTCCCACACACCACACTGGAACTGGGTCTGGGAACCCAAACAGAAGGGGTTATGAAAATGTTCTAAATTTAGATTGTGGCAAGACTGCACAATACTGTGAATATACTAAAAACCACTCAATTGTACACTTTAGCTGGGTGAGTTTATGGCATATGAATTCTATCTCAACCAAGCTGTTAAAAAGCTGAATCTAAATATATTGCTTTATTGGAAGGGGGAGAAAGAGAAGAGGTAGGGTGAATTAAATCTTCCTTAATCATATTAGGGAATGATGTTAATAGCTACAGCTGATCAATTAAGAAATAGCAGTAAGCATGCTGGAGATGTGTATCTAAACAAAAGAACATGAAACTCATACAATACTGTATGTCAATTACATCTCTGTTAAAAAATAAGAACTAATTACTAAAAAACAGGTAAAAGTAGCTGCTTGAGAGTGAGGACTAATACTGGGGAAAGGATGGGACAGTGGACTGTGTAGCTTTTAATCACAAAGGTTTAAAAAAAATAATACACCAATATATAATTTCTCTTGGAACAAACTGGAAACCTAAACAACCAACAAGAGAGGGTTCAGTAAATTTATTGGCTGTATAAATCACCTTCATTTGTTTATGTAAAATTTGATTGCCAATTTGTTCACCTGAGGTAAAAACTATAATGGCTAAAAGTATCACCTAGTCCCTTAATTGATAATTCTATTTTGAATGTTTATTGTACTTGAAAATATTTCTATGCAATGAGGAACTTCTGCAGTATATACTGCTATCTTTTTTTTAAAGTTAATTTATCATACTGCCAGGTTCTCCAGCATATCTTATTGTCTGTGTGTTTGCCCTAACACCTCCCTCTTAGAGAACGCTCTGGCTTCAATTCTGGTTTTACTAAACAGCACAAAAATGGTGACAAAAACATTCTACACATTCTACACCACTCACTTGCAGAAAAAAGAGGACCTAGCATTATCCCTGAATCTTCACAGTCCCTTAAAGATGAAGATACCTGTAACAGGGAATTCATGGCAATTCAGATTAAGTAGAAAAAGAACATATTTTCCTCTATATGAACGACTAAAAGACCTTAAATTCTATAAATCTATGGCCCTTTCATCTCCCCTCTTCCAAGTCTGTCCTCATGAAACTTACATTCTGGGAATGTGGGAAAGAAGACAATAAAATGTCATGTGCTGAAGAAAAATAAAGCAGGACAGTAAGGGGTTAGGGGAGGGCACTGCTATTCAATAGAGGAGAGTCAAGGAAATTCTCTGAAAAACACTTTAACACAGACCTAAAGAGATAAGATCAAAGAGATGCATTTGGGGGGCAGATCACATAAGGCCTTGTAGGTCGTTGTGATTGTAGTGTTGCCTTATATTGGTGCTTTATTAAAGATCAGGTTTTTTTTTGTTTTTGTTTTTTAAGTATAATTGCGGAAACCTACGCTGCTGGTATTAGGATGTCCCAGAGAGCCATCTAGTGCCTATTCATCTTAAATGTAGGTGAGCCTTCCAATAAATTAGCAGGCTCTCCAGGAGTTTGTGTTGCCAGCTCAGTCATATAATGGGGAATGTGGATGCCTGAAAAAAAACCTTCATTTATGAACTATTTGAGAGTAAGTTACAGATTGTGCCCTTTTACTCCTAAATACTTCATGTATGCCTTTAGAACAAGGACATTAACTTATATAGCCACAATATAATTAACAAAATAAGAAATAAAACATTAATACAATATTACTATTTAATCTAGAACTTACTCAAATTTTGCCAATTGTCCCAGTGTTTTCTACAGTAAAGAAAATTTTTTTTCTGACCTAGTATCTAATCTTAGGATCACACATTGCATTTAGTTTTTTTGTCTCTTAAATCTAGAACCATTCCATAGCCTGCCTTTGTCTTTCCTGACATTGATATTTTTTGAAGAACATAGGCCATTTGTTTTCTAGACTGTCCCTCAGTTTTGGGTTGCCTTTTTTTATGGTTCAGGTTACGTAAATTGGCACTACCTAAGTAAATTGTATCTTCTTGTAGTGTCACATCAGGAGACGGGAGATCCTGTCACAGTACTGATGTTACCTTTGATTGCTTAGTTAAGTTAAAGACTGCCAAGTTTCTCCAACATAAAATTAGGGGTTTTCCCCTTTGTAGTTCGTAAGTTATTTGTAGGGAGAATCTTTGACCTATATAAATTACTTTTCCTCATCAAAACTTCACTCTTTTAGTATCCATTGTTGATTCTTGCCTAAGTCGTTGTTAATATGATGTTTGCAAAATGGTGGTTATCTAATTCTACCATCTTCTTCTATAGTTACTGGTTAGCACTCTGTTGTTAGAATTTTCCCCTCTCCCCATTCACTTAACTCATCATCATAGTTGTCATCATTGGTATGTACTTAATGGAGTCTGTTTTATTCAGTGAATTTTAATCCATTACTCATTATTTTGATGCTCAAATTCTTTAATAGTTGGCCATTGGGAACACCTTCAAGCTGGCTCCTTGTCCTTTGACAAGACTCCTTCATTCTTTGAGCACTTTGTATTTTTGCTACAAGGTGTGCAAGTTCATCTTGTACTTAGCCTGCCCCAGCCCTGGAATCAGTCATTTCTCCAAAGAGCCCTGGTTTCTGGTAGTAAGGATTGGTATTTAGAAACCAAAATTTGGGTATGATTTTAAGTTCCTAAACATTTTATGGTGGACAATACGTTGGCACAGTGAGTAGTAGGTTTCTGTGACATTCTAATTCTTTTGTGTGAAAAATCTTAGGTGGCAGAACCTGTGAAAATTATTCTTGGGCCCATTCTTTGGCATTGCCTTGCATTGAGTAGGATAATGAAACAGTGGTAAGGAATGTTACAGTGAAACTCCATGTTTACATTTTTGAAACGATACCTTTGTAGGATGTGTGATTAATAAATAATGTAAAATACTGAATACATAAAGGCATTTATGCTTTTGGGAGACTCAGATTTAAATGATAATTAATTCTTCCTAAATTAATATATAAATTTCCTAGTCCCAGTATAATATTCTTAAGAACAAAAGCAGATTCCAAACTTTATGGAAAAATTAAAATGTAAGAATAATCAAGAAAATTCTGAAAAAGTGTAATAAAAGGGATGGGGTGGAACTGCCCTACCAGATATTAAAATATGAAGTTAGAATAATTAATATTGCTTGATAATTATCCTTGAATAGACACAACAGTGGAACAGAAAAGAGAATCCAGAAAGAACCAAATGCATCAAAATTTTGCACAACAAAGGTTATGTTTCAAATGAATCCAGGAAAAAATAGATTCTAACTGCTGTTGGAAGAACTGAAGTTAAAAAAATAAGTTATATTCCTGCTGTATTCTTAACAGAATTCATATAGATGGGTCAAAGATTTAAAAGAAAAGAAAAATAAACCATAAACATAAAAGAAAAAAATGTGAAAGGTAAAAATAAAATAATCTTGGAGTAGGGCAGGACTCCTAAATATGATTAAAAAACTATATATATAAAGATTGATATATTTTGTTCTGTAAGAATAAAAAATGTATACAAAGAAAAAAGAAAAAAAATGCCTTAAGTAGAGTCGAAACCAAAACACAAATTGGGGGAACTCTCAACCTTTGCTGAAAGTGCGGTGTTCATTTGGCATGTAGTTAGTTAGGTTCATAATGTTTGCATTCCATTTTGGGTTCTTACATCCTGGTAGGTTTTACTTGTTTATTTTGGGAGCTGTAAGGACACATTACTGTGGTTTTAAAGCATCAGAGCTATACAGAAAGATATGCTCAGAAGTGTACTTCTTCCTTGTCCAGGCTCCCCATTCCCTTTTTTACCCTTTGCCCACTTGACCTTTGTGGCTTCAGTTTCTGTATTCTTCCAGTGTTTCATTTTGCACAAGTGAGTATGTATTTTTTTTAATGTTCTCTTCTTTCTTACATGAAAAGTAGCATACTTTAGATACTCCTTTGCACTTTGCTTTTTCCATTTAATATTATTTCCTGGATATCATTCCATATCAATTCATTAAGAACTTCCTCATTCTTGTTTTCGCAGCTGCATAATGCTCCATCATGTGGATGTACCACTGTGTGTGTATTCAGCTACTCTCCCATGCTTGGGCATTTAGGTTGTCTGCAGTGTTTTGCAATTACAAACAGTGCAGCAGTGAGCAGCCTTGTGCAAGTGTATTTTCAAGTTGTGAAGATGTACCTTTCAGGATGGATTCCTAAGTGGGGTTGCTGAATTGAAATACAAGTAGCTTTATTAAGTATTGCCAAATTTCCTTTCATCAGGATTGTGCTGTGTGCATTCTCTAGCCCATTTTCCAACATCTTCACCAACAGAATGTTATTAATTTTTAGCATTCTGGTAGGTAAGAAGTGGTATCTCAGTATTTTAATTTACATTTCAAATTATGAGTGAATTTGAAGTTTTTTCATATGTATGGGGGAATCATCTTTACCTTTTTGTTAATTGACTATTAACCACTCAACCCTTTTGTTTTGAAAAAAATTTAGACCTATAGCAAAGTTGAAAAAAAAAATAGTTTGGTAACCTATAATTCACTAATTGCTAAGATTTTCCCATATTTTTTTCCATATCTTTCTCTCTCTCTCATATATGTGTATATATACATACATATGTATATATATATTTACATATGTATAGATATGTGTGTATATTATATATATATTATTATTATGTATTATTATACATATTTAATACACAATTCGATGACTTTTGGCAGATGTATGCATCCATGAAACCACCACCAAAAAGTACAGAAAGTTCCTTTGGGCCTAGAAGTTCCTTCATGCTCCTTTGCAGTCCATCCCTTCTCACACTGCTGGACCCAGGCAAGACTGATCTATTCTCTGACCCTACAGATGAGATTACATTTTCTAGAGTTTTGTATAAATGTAATTGCACAGCATATATTTTGTATTTGGCTTCTTTCACTCAGCATGATTTTGAGATGCATTCATGTTTCACATGTATCAGTAGCATGTTTCTTTTTATTGCTGCATAGTATTCCAGTTTATGGGTATACTACAACTTGTTTACTTTTTGATGGTCACGTGTGTTGTTTCTGGTTTGGGACTTTTATGAATAAAGCTGTCTACCTAGTAATTTTATTGCTGAACCATTTGGGATTTGCAGGTGCCATGACACATCTCTAAATACTTAAGTGTACATCTGCTAAGAATGATATTTTCCTTTAATAACCATAGTAATGTTATTACACTAATAATGATCACACCTAAAGGATGAATATGAATTTGGTATCATCTAATACTCAGTCCCGTATTTAGATTTTCTCATTATCTGAAATACATCTTTTTTTGGATCCAGAATTTAGTTAAAGTTCAAGCATTACATTAGTTGTCTCTTCAGCCATGTATTTTTTTTTATTTACAATTTATTTTGGTATCGTTAACCTACAATTACATGTGCAATATTATGGTGATTAAAGTACCCCCTTCATCAGGTCCCCCCACCAACCCCACTACAATCACTGTCCATCAGTGTAGTGAGATGCTATAGAGTCACTACTTGTCTTCTCTGAGTTGTACAGCCCTCCCCGTGCCCCCCCACCTTACGTCTGCTAATCCCCTTTTGCCCTGTGATCCCACCCTTCCCATCCATCTTCCCCAGGCCCTTTCCCTTTGGTAACTATTAGTCTGTTCTTGGGTTCTGTGAGTCTGCTGCTGTTTTGTTCCTTCGGTTTTTTGTTTTTCTTTGTTCTTATACTCCACATATGAGTGAGATCATGTGATACTTGTCTTTTTCAGCATGGCTTATTTCACTGAGCATAATACCCTCCAGCTCCATCCATGTTGTTGTAAATGGTAGGATTTGTTTTTTTCTTATGGCTGAGTAATATTCCATTGTGTATATGTACCACATCTTCTTAATCCATTCATCTACTGATGGACACTTAGGTTGCTTCCATTTCTTGGCTATTGTAAATAGTGCTGCAATAAACATAGGGGTGCATCTGTCTTTTTGAAACTGGGCTGCTGCATTCTTGGAGTAAAGCCCCAGGAGTGGGATTCCTGGGTCAAATGGTATTTCTATTTTGAGTTTTTTGAGGAACCTCCACACTGCTATGCACAATGGTTGAACTAATTTGCATTCCCACCAGCAGTGTAGGAGGGTTCCCCTCTCTCCACATCCTTGCCAACGTTTGTTGTTGTTTGTGTTTTGGATGTTGGCCATCCCCACTGGTGTAAGGTGATATCTCATTGTAGTTTTAATCAGCATTTCTCTGATGATTAGCGATGTGGAGCATTTTTTCATGTGCCTGTTTCCATCTGAATTTCTTCTTTAGAGAAGTGTCTATTCATGTCCTCTGCCCATTTCTTAATTGGGTTATTTGCTTTTTGTTTGTTAAGCTGTGTAAGTTCTTTGTATATTTTGGATGTCAACCCCTTATCAGATACATCACTTATGAATATATTTTCCCATATTGTAGGATGTCTTTTTGCTCTACTGATGGTGTCCTTTGCTGTACAGAAGCTTTTCATCTTGATATAGTCCCATTTGTTCATTTTTGCTTTTGTTTCCCTTGCCCGGGGGGATATGTTCATGAAGAAGTCACTCATGTTTATGTCCAAGAGATTTTTGCCTATGTTTTTCCTGAGTTTTATGGTTTCAAGACTTACATTCAGGTCTTTGATCCACCTTGAGTTTACCTTTGTGTATGGGGTTAGACAGTAGTCCAGTTTCATTGTCTTACATGTAGCTGTCCAGTTTTTCTAACACCAGCTGCTGAAGAGGCTGTCATCTTCCCATTGTATATCCAAGGCCCCTTTATCAAATATTAATTGGCTGTAAATGTTTGGGTTAATGTTTGGATTTTCTATTCTGTTCCACTGGTCTGTGGGTCTGTTTTCGTGCCCGTACCAAATTGTCTTGATTACTGTGGCTTTATGGTAGAGTTTGAAGTCAGGGAACTTTAATTCCCCCTGTTTGATTCCTCCTTCTCAGAATTGCTTTGGCTATTCGGGGTCTTTTGTAGTTCCATATGAATTTTAGAATTATTTGTTCCAGTTCATTGAAGAAAGCTGTTGGTAGTTTGATAAGATTGCATTGAATATGTAGATTGCTTTAGGTAGTATAGCCATTTTGACAATATTTATTCTTCCTAGCCAAGAGCATGGGGTGAATTTCCATTTGTTAGTGTCCTCTTTAATTTCTCCTAGGAGTGTCTTGTAATTTTCAGAGTACAGGTCTTTCACTTCCTGGGTTAGGTTTATTCCTAGGTATTTTATTCTTTTTGATACAATTGTGAATGGAATTGTTTTTCTGATTTCTCTTTCTGTTAGCTCATCATTAGTGTATAGGAAAGCAACAGATTTCTGTGTGTTAATTTTGTATCCTGCAACTTTGCTGAATTCAGATATTAGTTCGAGTAGTTTTGGAGTGGAGTCTTTAGGGTGTTTTATGTACAGTATCATGTCATCTGCAAATAGTGACAATTTGACTTCTTCTTTACCAATCTGGATGCCTTGTATATATATCTTTGTTTTGTATGATTGCCGTGGCTAGTACCTCCAGTACTATGTTGAATAACAGTGGAGAGAGTGGACATCCCTGTCGTGTTTCCGATCTTAGATGAAAAGCTTGCAGCTTCTCGCTGTTAAGTATGATGTTAGCTGTGGGTTTGTCATATATAGCCTTTAGGATGTTGAGGTACTTGCCCTCTATACTCATTTTGTTGAGAGTTTTAATCATGAATGGATGCTGAATTTTGTCAAATGCTTTTTCAGCATCTATGGAGATGATCATGTGGTTTTTGTCCTTCTTTTTGTTGATGTGGTGGATGATGTTGATGGATTTTCGAATGTTGTACCATCCTTGCATCCCTGGGATGAATCCCACTTGATCATGGTGTATGATTCTCTTGATGTATTTTTGAATTCGGTTTGCTAATATTTTGTTGAGTATTTTTGCATCTACGTTCATCAGGGATATTGGTACGTAATTTTCTTTTTTAGTGAGGTCTTTGCCCGGTTTTGGTATTAGAGTGATGCTGGCTTCATAGAATGAGTTTGGAAGTATTCCCTCCTCTTCTATTTTTTGGAGAACTTACGGAGAGTGGGTGTTATTTCTTCTCTATATGTCTGGTAGAATTCAGAGGTGAATCCATCAGGTCCAGGGGTTTTGTTCTTGGGTAGTTTTTTGATTACCGCTTCAATTTCTTTGCTGGTGATTGGTCTGTTTAGTTTTTCTGTTTCTTGTTTGGTCAGTCTTGGAAGGTTGTATTTTTCTAAGAAGTTGTCCATTTCTTCTAGGTTTTGCAGCTTGTTACCATATAGATGCTCATAATATTCTCTTATAATTCTTTGTATTTCTGTGGGGTCCGTCGTTATATTTCCTTTCTCGTTTCTGATTCTGTTTATGTGTGTAGATTCTCTTTTTCTCTTAATGAGTCTGGCTAGGGGTTTATCTATTTTGTTTATTTTTTCAAAGAACCAGCTTTTGGTTTCATTGATTTTTTCTATTGTTTTATTCTTCTCAATTTTATTTATTTCTTCTCTGATCTTTATTATGTCTGTCCTTCTGGTGACTTTGGGCCTCATTTGTTCTTCTTTTTCCAATTTCAATAATTGTGTCTTTAGACTGTTCATTTGGGAATGTTCTTCCTTCTTTAAATGGGCCTGGATTGCAATATACTTTCCTCTTAGAACTGCCTTCGCTGCGCCCCACAGAAGTTGTGGCTTTGTGTTGTTGTTGTCATTAGTCTCCATATATTCTTTGACTTCTGTTTTGATTTGGTCGTTAACCCATTGATTAATTAGGAGAATTTTGTTAAGTCTCCATGTATTTGTGAGCCTTTTTGATTTCTTTCTAAAATTTATTTGTAGTTTTATACCTTTGTTATCTGAGAAGTTGGTTCGTAGGATTTCAATATTTTTGAAATTACTGAGGTTCTTTTTGTGGTCTAGTATGTGGTCTATTCTGGAAAATGTTCTACATGCACTTGAGAAGAATTTGTATCCCGCTGCTTTTCGGTGTAGAGTTCTGTAGATGTCTGTTAGGTCCATCTGTTCTAGTGCATTGTTCAGTGCTTCTGTGTCTTTTCTTATTCTCTGCCTGGTTGATCTATCCTTTGGAGTGAGTGGTGTGTTGAAGTCTCCTAAAATGAATGCATTGCTGTCTATTTCCTCCTTCACTTCTGTTAGTATTTGTTTCACATATGTTGGCGCTCCTGTGTTGGGTGCATATATGTTTATAATGGTTATATCTTCTTGTTGGACTGACCCCTTTATCATTATGTAATGTCCGTCTTTATCTCTTGCTACTTTCTTCGTTTTGAAGTCTATTTTGTCTGATACAAGTACTGCAACACCTGCTTTTTTCTCTCTGTTGTTTGCATGAAACATCTTTTTCCATCCCTTCACTTTTAGTCTGTGTATATCTTTGGGTTTGAGGTGAGTCTCTTGTAAGCAGCATATAGATGGGTCTTGCTTTTTTATCCACTCTGGTACTCTGTGTCTTTTGATTGGTGCATTCAGTCCATTTACATTTAGGGTGATTATTGATAGATATGTACTTATTGCCATTGCTGACTTTATATTCATGGTTACCAAAGGTTCAAGGGTTGCTTCTTTACTATCTAAGAATCAACTTAACTTGCTTGTTAAGTTATTGTGAACGCTGTCTGATGTTTCTTTATTTCTCGCTTCCTATTCTTCCTCCTCCATTCTTTATATATTAGGTGTTTTATTCTTTGCCTTTAGTTAGTATTTGGATGGTCTGCTTTCTTTGCTATGATTTTATTTTCTCTGGTGACATCTTTTTAACCTTAGGGGTGCTTCCCTCTAGAGAAGTCCGTTTAAGATATCCTGTAGTGGTGGTTTATGAGAGGCAAACTCTTTCAACTTTCCTTTGTCTGGAAATTGTTTAATCCCTCCGTCATATTTAAATGATAATCGTGCTGGATACAATATTCTTGGTTCGAGGCCCTTCTGTTTCATTACGTTAAATATATCATGCCATTCTCTTCTGGCCTGTAAGGTTTCTGTTGAGATGTCTGATGATAGTCTGATGGGTTTTCCTTTGTCGGTGATCTTTTTTCTCTCTCTATCTGACTTTAATACTCTGTCTTTATCTTTGACCTGTGCCATCTTAATTATTATGTGTCTTGGTTGTTGTCTTCCTTGGGTCCCTTGTGTTGGGAGATCTGTGGACTTCCGTGGACTGCGAGACTATTTCCTTCCCCAGCGTGGGAAGGTTTTCAGCAATTATTTCTTCAAAGACACTTTCTATCCCTTTTTCTCTCTCTTCTTCCTCTGGTACTCCTATAATGCGAATATTGTTCCATTTGGATTGGTCACAGAGTTCTCTTAATATTCTCTCATTCCTAGAGATCGTTTTATCTCTCTCTGCCTCAGCTTCTTTGTATTCCTATTCTCTATTTTGTATTTCATTGACAGTCTCTTGTACCTCATCCAGTCTGCTGTTAAGCCCGTTGATGGCTTGTCTCATTTCTGCATAGTCTTTCCTCATTTCCTCCCTCAGCTTTTGCACATTTTTCTGTAGATCCGTCAGCATGGCTATGACTTTTATTTTGAATTCTTTTTCAGGAAGACTGTGCATGTCCATTCCTTCAGGTTCCCTTTCTGGGGTTGTCTGGGTCTGAAGCTTTGTCTGTACCATATTCCTCTGTCTTTTCATGGCTATAGAATTGATTGCTGGTAGTTGTCACGTATGTCAGCTGGGCTCTTTATGACCGCCTCGCCGGGTGCCGAGTCCTCTCTCAGGTGTATCTGCCCACAGGAGCGCTGGTGTGGAGGAGTACTCAGGTCCCGCCGGGTCGCGGCTCCGTATCTTACCTGCCTCGCCGGGTGCCGAGTCCTCTCTCAGGTGTAGCTGCACGCTGTGCACTTTCCTGTGTGTTCTGGTCTCCCTTTTAGGAACAGTTGTATTTGCTGTGTTTTCGTGAATAAATATAATGTTGGCAGGAATTTTTCTGCCGGTCTGTTCCCGTCGACATCTTCCCGGAAGTCTCCTCTTCAGCCATGTATTATGTCTTAGCTTTCTGTACAAGGAGATAGTTAAGGTCTGCTACATGCTTTACTTGCCCCAGACTGGAATCACCCATTTCTACAAAGAATCCCTTGTTGCTTTTTAGTGAGGAACTGTGTTCGTAAACCAAGGTCTTGGTGCTAGTTCTGCTCATTGTTACGAGGTTTCTGCTGCTTCATTATACTTAACAGTTTAAATTAACTACAGTTTTACTTGACTTTCCTCCATTCCACTTGGTGTATGCCTTCTTCCTGGTTTTCAAGAGCATTTATATATTCCTTTTTCTTTCCTACACTATATACAAAATAGTTTCAAGATTACGCATCACTATAAACACTAAATCAGCCAAGCTCAAGATTTCTTAGTAGTTCTTTAAATTCTCAGAATATACCCCCACTTAAGGGTGCACAGACAGACAACTGTCCAAAGTTAATTACATTAACTTTTTTCTATGTTCTATTAGTAGACAATTTAGTTTATTTTTTCAGCTGTTTGTGATTAATTTCAGGGTTTGATTTTTCATCATTTTTTCTTTCATTTTAGTAATTAAAACTTTGTACATGGTTCAGGAAATCTTTTCCCATCTCTCACTCCTTTACACTGTTCCCAACCACTGCCTAAAAGTAACCATTTCATTCATTTCTGATTTATCCCTTTTTGTAAATATAAACAAGTATATAGTAGTATTTCTCTTATACATAAGATAATAAATATACGTTCTTTTGGATTGGGCTTTGTTTCCCTCAAACAGTATATCCTGGAAATCATTCCTTCTCCATTCTTAAGAGATTGTCCTCATTCCTTTTATGGATTCCCAGGTATTTTCAAGTTCTTACTTCACTTTAAGAAAACACCTGGAAATTATAGTTGGTGCATATGGGTGTGATTATGAAAGAAAGGTGATTGGGAACGTAAGTCAGTAATATCCATATGCAAAGAAATGGCTTGTTCACTTATATGTGTTAGGTTATAGGTTTTGTATATGATTCCCTGTTTTATCCAGATTTTTCAATGAATCAGCACAACTACCAGTTTGATCACCTTGAATTATAGAGCTTTCACCATCTTTTGAAATTCTGTGTGTCCCCATCAGGTTGACAAAACAATGAAAAGTTAATAATATATGGTATTGAAAAGGAAATGGAGAAACAGGCAGTCATACATTGGTAATGGGAGTATAAATTGACAAAGCATCTCTGAAGGCCAATTTAGCCATATATATCAAAAAGTAAATTGCACTTATACTTTGACCTGGCATTTCGTCTTCTAGGAGTTTGTTATACTGATATACATACATATGTGTAAAAAAAAAAAGTAAGTACAAGCTTACCATGCAAGAAGTAGTTGTTTGTGATTATTTTGGAAGGAAATGGCCACAGAGGGCAAACTATTTTTCAAAATTGTGGTACATTCTGCCTTCACTAAGAATAAAGCCCCTCTTTTCCTACTTAAGCGATGATTTCCAAAATGTTACTAAGTGAAAAAAAGAATGCCTTGAATATTGTATTGTATACACACACACACATACACACAGTAATTGTTATACAGAACAACATAGAAGAAACTGGTTTGTAATCCCCTTGGAGATGTGAAAAGGGGGATTGATTGGGAAGCTGCAGTGAGAGAAAGATTTGTTTTATACAGCGTGTAACAAAAAGCCCAAAATAAAAAGGGGCTTAACCAAGATTATTTCTTCCCAGTGTAAAACTCTGGGGATATATCTATCCTTAGCTGTTTGCAATGGCTGTGCTTCATGAAATATCAAGGATCCACAAGACTCCTAGTCATTTTTCCTGCCATCCTAGATTGTAGCCCTTGTCCTCAGGTGCCATCTATGTTTCAAGGCAAGGGAAGAAAAAGGGGCCAAGGGTGCTTGCCAGTTTCTTGAGGAGAGTTTCCCTCTGATTAGTCATATAAATGTGGTGTCTCTACTATCCATGTGTCCAGCTTAAAAATGTGTTACTTGTAGAAGAAAGGGAGCATGTGAAGTGGTAGAGCAGTCTCTGCGTAAATATCCTTTTGTACTAGTTTGAAGTTTCTGTTGTGTAAGGATCTAAAATGGTCTGATAACCTAAACTTTTATTGAAGGTTAAGTAAGGTGCATGGCAAAATGCATTTTGGTTAAATAGTATAAGAAAGCTAAATTTACCTTAAAAACCAAGAAATATGTTAGTTTCTTTGAATTGTTGCTGCAGGAATTCATCTCAGATCAGAGAGGTATTTCAAGTGACCACAGGACATAAAACTAAACTTTAGATTTCTAAAAAGAATTAGGTGTAGAAAGTTTTTCAAGTAGGTTTTATTAAAAGGAACCCTGAGGTCATAGAAATTCAGAATTTCATACTTACAAATTTTTCCAAATTAGACTATGGGAAATTGTAATATATCTGTCCTGAAGATGTGTGTTTTGTAGGATCTTAAGCTGACCCATAGTTTTGCTCTTGTCTTGTAGTTATAACCCCATTCTTTCTGCTCTCTCAGGGGCTCTTTGCAAATTATGTGTCTCCAGATCTGCTATTACTGCCTCCGTTGTCTCTATTGCTGCTATTGTTTTCCATTCCAGGACCTTTCCTTCTGAAGAGCTGTTAATTTGCTGCCATTGTCCTGATGGCAAGAACTCGGAACAAGCAAGGAGAATCTTAATTCCTTGGCTTTGGAGTAATCCAGGGCTAGTTTTAATTTCTATTAAAAATAGAAGGAAGGGAATACTGTGCCATATTTTGAAGTCAACTCTTATGGAGGTATAATACACAAACAGTAAAATGTACTCTTAAAAATTTTGAGACTACACTCCAATATATTTTGATAAATGTATGCATTCATGTAACCAACACACCAATAAAGGCTGGAATGTTTTCATCACCACAGGAACTTCCAGGGTGTGTCTCTTTGCATCCAGTTGCCCACTCCCCATCCTGGCCCTGGGCAATCACCAGTCTTTCTGTCACTGTAGATTAATTTGGCTGGTCAACAATTTCATATGAATGGAATCGTATACAACGTACTCTAGTGTCTAGCTTCTTTGGCTCTGCATAATGTTTTTGAGATTCCTCTGTGTGTATTGCATGTGTTAGTAGTTTGTTCCTATTTATTGGTGAGTACTAGACTATTGCATGAATATACCCAAATTTGTTAAAATCTTCATTGATGGACATCTGTGCTACTTTCCATTTGAGACTATTATGAATAGTTTCTATGAATTTGTATACAAATCTTTGGGCATACCTTTTCATTTCTCTAGGATTGGAATTGCTAAAATAAGGTTATGGTCTATTTAATTTTATATGAAACTGCCAAATTTTTCCAAAATGACTACCATTTAACATTACCCCAGTGTATGAGAATTCCAGTTAACCCACATTTGATTTTAATTTTTATTCAAACTCTTTTTCCTTCATGACTTAAGTCCTTGAAATATTTACTTGCTATTTGTCTTCACCAAAGTGTCCAGAATTTTTGCCCATATTTTATTGGGTTGTCTGTCTTGTTATTGAGTTGTGTATAATTCTTTTTATATTCTGGACACAAGTCCTTTTTCAGGTAGATATATTGGATTTTCATTATCTTAAGGCTATCTTTTGAAGAATGGGTTTTTAATTTTGACAAAGTCCACTTTATTAGTTTTTTTCTTCTGTGGTATGTTTTTTGTTTTGGGAGATCTTAGCACATCCTAAGGTTGTGAAAATATTCTCCTGTGTTGTTCTGGAAGTTTTAGAGTTTTAGCTTTTACACTTACTCTAGAGTAAGGGAGGGATGTACTGTGTCTGTCTTGTTTTGTTTTTTTTCCGTAAACTACAGTGATGTATAGACCCAGTAACTGCACTTCTAGGAATTTACCTGAAGAAAACAAAATCTCTGATTAGAAAAGATATATGCACACCTATGTTTATTGCTGCATTATTTACAATAGCCAAGGTATTGAAGCAACCAAGGTGTCCATCAATAGATGAAGGGATAAAGAAGATGTGTGGCACCTATGCACCAGTGGAATATTATTCAGCCATAAAAAAGGAAGAAATCCCGCCATTTACGACACCATGGATGGACCTAGAGGGTGTTATGCCAAGGGAAATTAGCCAGGTGGAGAAAGACAAATACCATATGATTTCACTTACATGTGTGGACTCTAAAAACAAAAGGAACAAAACAGCGGTAGACGCATAGATATTGAGAAGTGACTTGTGGTCACTATGGGGGAGGGGTTGAGGTGGGTGGGTGAAATCGGTGAAGGGGATAAAAAGCACAAAATTTCCATCATAATATAAATTAATTTACGGGGATGAAAGTACAGCATAAAGAATATAGCCAACAGTTCTGTAACATCTTTCTGTGTTGACAGGTAATAATTACACTAGCAAAAAGAAAACAACCCAGCCCACCTGAGGGGCAGGGCAGGTGGTACAAGTCCACACCCTAAACCCTCTCTTCACTTTATCAAGGTATATGTAGCATGGGATGCCTCCTTTCTGCTTTAATAGATTATCCCGGAAATAGTCATAAAAGATTTCTCCAAGCTCTGCCGTCTGATTGTAATGACAACTTGAGACTTTTAGATCCCACCACCTCTGCTGCAGTTGCAACTGCATTCATCCTTCCGGTTCCTGGACTTGTCGTTTGAAATGCAAAAGGAAATATCTAAGCTGGCTTGTGCGTATAGCAAGACAACGAATTTGACTGCTTCCATATTATCTGAACTCAAGAGCTAGGAGAATTGCGAGTTGCAGTGCTTCAAAATCGGGCTACTGTAGACTATCTGCTGTTAAAAGAACACATGGAATGTGAACAGGTTCCAGGAATGTGTTGTTTTAATTTATGTGACTTCTCTCAAACCATTCAAAATCAACTAGACAGTATTCATAATACTATTAATAATAAGTTTTCACAAATGCCTGGGTTATGTAACTGGTTTCATTGCATATGGCCCTTAATTGTAGGCCTGCTTTTATTATGTAGCTGTATTCCTGTTCTGTTAATGTGTATGTAATTTAATTAGTAGTCTGTTGAGACCTATACAGGCTTATGCTACTCTACAAGAAGTTATGTCATAGAAATAATCAATCTTCTCACATTTTTCTTCCATTTACTACTTCTACAACTTTTCTTCTCCCTTCCAAAATACAACTCTTTTTCTAGAATTTGTGTCTCATACATAGAATTGTAGTGCATCAAAGCCTTTCCAGCTAACGAAGATATCTCAAGACAAGTGCTGGGCATAGTAGCCATGAAGCATAAATTCTCAAAAAGGCAGAAAGCAAAGAATACTACTTCTCTCTGATTTACCAACTTTACATCTCCCTGTATAGCCCCAGAAGTTGGCTGGTTAGCCAGAGATGGGTAAGATTCCTCAAGGGAGGAACAACCTAAGACAGACACAGTCACAGAGGGGCCATCAGGTGAGAGATTGGGGGGTCAACAGAGGTGAGGCTTAGAACCTCAACCCCCCCCCCAGTTTTGAAAGAAAGCTTCTGCACCCATGGCTGTTTTGCTGCCCTTGCCCAGCTCAGATCAAAACTCAGTCTATAGGCATAGACCTGATCACGTGCAATTACCATCTAATTGCACTAGATCTACTTTTTATCTTTATTTCACATCACGTAAATTTAAGTAGACTTTTATTTCATACTGCAGAATATGGAGAAGTAAACTATGTTAAAAGCCTTCTGTCAGAAACTGTACTTGCTATGTTCTTTATTATATCTATCTACTACTTAAAAGAAAAGGGGGAAATGTGGGATTAGTGGGATTAATACATAAATCAAGTAGAATAGAAATCAAATGTACAAATATATGACTTGATTATTTTTCCTACAACAGAATTAGAGCCAAAACAGTTCCTACAACTTGTGACTGCCCTCACATGGTTTTGGTATCCTTGAGAAGCGTCACACCCTAGGGCTAGACTCAAGGTCAGATAATGATTGTGTGTTGATCATGTGTTGAACCCCCTACTCAGAATTCTTTAGATGTTTAAGTTCATTTTCTCAATAAATATGAGGAGTGCCTTTCGGCATTACTCTTGTGCTGTAACACCTTGAGTCCCCTGGCTGGCCTTTCAGATCTTCAGCATTCCGTCGCATTACCTCAAAATCTGCGGGTCAGAGGCAGGGGGGAACCGACAGGGATCATTCCTTGAGAGCCTTCTGCCTGTCCATTAAGTGCAGGGACTGTGTGACCTCTTGCTGTTAGAGCCTTCGTCAGAGTCACAAGCCTGTTTCACTTCCCTGGGGGCTGCAGAAAAGGAAATGCCTATCCCCAGGATGACTGCCTCTAAGATAGGGAGGTCACTAGAATAGAGCCATTTACATGTTGGGCTCAGGCTTTAGCTTGACTACTTCACAGATTTCATTTACATTGCACAGAAGAAAGTGGCGCATTCCTTAGAGGACTGCTTTGAATGCGGAGCAGGGGAACTTTTTCCAAGGCCAGAGATAAAATTCAGAGGCTGCCACGGACATTTATGGGGGTGGGAGGGTCTATACTCTTAAACACTAGTTTCTGCCACTGCCTGGGAATCAGCCTGCTAGTTACCCTCTGTAAGAAATCTGATCTGTGAGACAATAGGTCGGGGGTCATCTGCGACTCTCACATAGGCAGCAGCCTAACCAGAGGTTCACTTAGCGCCATTGGATCAATCAGCCAGAGCCGAGATGCAGGACTACTGTCTACTAGTCTGGTCTGCCCTAGGAGTCCGCAGATTAGGATATGAAAGTAGGAAATCGACTCAGCCACTTCCTGACATTCTCATCCGGAGGCAGGGGATCAAGGAGCAGCAGACACCAGGAAGCCTTTCACCCGAGATTTAAGACTGGTAGCCAACGCTAATCGTCTTTTAAGTGGCTAACAGGTGCCCAGACCATTTTAATGAGATAAAAAGTAAACATTTAGTCAGGAATAAGAACGAAGCATGGATCTCCTATCTTGCGGTGGTGAGCATTGGGTTCCATGAAATTGATGAAGTTAGGAAACACCCCCTGACTCACTCAAGAGGCCAGGGCAGCCTGAAAGAGCAGGCTGGAAGTCAGAGAGACAGAGAGAGACACTCCTCATGGATACCCAGTTGGGCTGTCGGGGTCCAATTCCAGACACGCGGACCTTTGAGAAGCCACTGAAGTGTGGCCTCAGCCTAGGCTCTCGCAGTTGCCCACGGCTTTCCTCAGTCCCTCGCATCCAAGGAGATGCCTCTGAAAGGGAATCTTGGCCTCCACTCAGCTGACTTTCCTGGCTCCCAAGGGAGACGGGGGATCCACTGACGGAGACACAGGGGAACCTGTCGCTCGAGACTTAGAGATCAGCAGCCGAGTTAGTCCCATTTAAGTGGCTGACGAGCACCCAATGTTGTGTGCCATAGACAGCTTCCTTCTATAAGGAGAGTGAAAGGAAAGGTAGGCTTGGATGCCAAAACTCACCTCCGAAGCTATCCCGGACGAGCCCCCAAAGACAATGCCAAGGTTCTTGTTCGCAGAGTCAAAGAATGAACTTAGCAAACACCCAAGGTAGGAGAGCCAGGGAGAGGCTTTTATTTAGAGATACAGTGAGAGAACAGAGCTCCTGGCTCATGCCAGGAGGGGACAAGAGAGCCCGGGGTGGTGCATTGTCTAGGGGATTTATAGACAGTTGAGGATTTTGGGGAACTGATAAAGGGCTTAGGGTGTGGACTTGTACCACCTGCCCTGCCACCAAGGTGGGATGGGTTGTTGTCTGTTTGCTAGGGCTGTTTACAGTGAAGTCATGGGTTATGCTGAGATACCCTTCTTTATTTGTGGAACACTCAAACATTCCAGGGCAAATTGCTCCTGGCCTTTTGACTTTTAACTGATCTCACTGAAGATGTCTATATTCTTAGTCTGGTATCTTTACCCTAGAGAATTAGTGTGACCTTGACTTTGCATAATGCTTAACACAGTTTCAGTAGGGACTTCTTTGCACATTGTTATATTGCTCTGACTGTAAATATCCTGCCTTGCTTTTTCCAGAGGCCCTCACCCTACTCTGACTACACCCATGGTCCCTGTCTCACCTTTATCCACTTCAGCTATTTCACCCACCTCAACCCCTTCCCCATGGTAACCACCAGTCTCTTTCTACTCAGTGTCTATGAGTCTATTTCTGTTTTGTTCATTTGTTTCTTTAGATTCTACATATAAATTAAATCATGGTATTTGTCCCAGATTTCTCTGTTTGAAATAATAGTACTTATTGCCATACACTACTTTAAGCCTTTTATAAGTATTAACTCATTTAATGCTCTCAGCATCCTTATAAACTTGGTATTTTTATTTTTATGACTTTATAGATGAGGTAACAGGGATGGAAAGAGGTTAAGTTTCTTGCCTAAGATCACACTGGGAATAAGGAGCAAAGCCGGGATTTGATTGTAGGCAAGCTGTCAGAGTCCATGCTGTTACCTCTATGTCTTTCATGACAGGTGATATATGATTGGCATTGAGGTTCTGGAAGAGAGGAGATGAAAGGGCCATAGATTTATAGAATTTAAGGTCTTTTAGTCAGTTCATATAGAGGAAAATATGTTCTTTTTCTACTTAATCTGAATTGCCATGAATTCCCTGTTACAGGTATCTTCATCTTTAGGGGACTGTGAAGATTCAGGGATAATGCTAGGTCCTCTTTTTTCTGCAAGTGAGTGGTGTAGAATGTGTAGAATGTTTTTGTCACCATTTTTGTGCTGTTTGGTAAAACCAGAATTGAAGCCAGAGCGTTCTCTAAGAGGGAGGTGTTAGGGCAAACACACAGACAATAAGATATGCTGGAGAACCTGGCAGTATGATAAATTAACTTTAAAAAAAAGATAGCAGTATATACTGCAGAAGTTCCTCATTGCATAGAAATATTTTCAAGTACAATAAACATTCAAAATAGAATTATCAATTAAGGGACTAGGTGATACTTTTAGCCATTATAGTTTTTACCTCAGGTGAACAAATTGGCAATCAAATTTTACATAAACAAATGAAGGTGATTTATACAGCCAATAAATTTACTGAACCCTCTCTTGTTGGTTGTTTAGGTTTCCAGTTTGTTCCAAGAGAAATTATGTATTGGTGTATTATTATTTTTAAACCTTTGTGATTAGACTTTATTTTGCTCACTGCCCATAACCCAAATGCCCAGAAAATGGATACATACAAGGCATGTATCTTATCTTTTCTTTCATCTTTAGCTATTACTCATTATTCTTCAACTGAAGTCCATTAGATCCTCCTTCCCCAGTACTCTAATGGACTTAGATTGTGAAGAGCCTTAAATGTCAACCACTGAAGTATTTTAAGGAAGTCATCAAGAGATTTTAAGCAGCAGAGTGACCCTACAAAAGCAATCCTTTAGAAAAATTCCTTCGTTAGTAAGAAGGTAGCAAAACACAGCAGTACTGGAAAGTGAAGCAGCAAGACACACTACAGAAGGAGTAATCACGGGCAAGGTTTCTGGTATCAAGAGACTCAGGTTTGATCCTGGCTCCACAGTTCACCAGAGCTCCATGACTTTGGATAAACTGCTAACTCCAGAAGCGCTCTGTGTCTCAGTTGCCCAGTGTGTACAAGAAGGCAGGAAAAGCATCTACTTCATAGGGAACATAGAGATTATGTTTATCCTAGGCTTAGTACAGTGCCTGATATATAAATTTTAGTATGGCACGCTGGAAATGAGGGAAAAGAAACGAGTAAATACTTGTTCATTTATTCAACTTATTTTTACTGAGTGCCTATAGGTATGTCAGGCACTTTTCTAAGGCCCTGGAAATGCATCCGTGAGAAAGAAAAGAAAAAAAAAGTCCCTGGTCTCCATTCATGTTTACATTCTAGCATGAGGTGACCAAAAAATGGCGCTAATTCATGAGTCTATTTAGTTCTTGAATTTCTGCTGGTGAATAGCTAAAGCTGGGACAGCAAAGTCCTATCTCAAAATCTCCTGGAGAGATACAAACTCTATAATGTCAGTGTATGAGAAGGGCTATGAAGAAAAATTAAGTACGGTAAGGGGCTAGAGTATGCTATGTTATTTTAAATAGGGTTGTAACATTTGAGTAAAGAGGTAAAAGCTGCTGGGGTTTAATCTGGATTCAAAGTAAAACTAAAATTCAAGAGGCAGAACTGATTTGAAGATGGTATGTTTTGGATCTTAGAAATGATTTAGCTTGGCTTCACAAAAGACAAACTAAAAGCTAAATGGAAAAAGCACTTAAGAAACTCTAGTTCACTTACATGTAAACTTTAGTCTTCAATTTCTTTCTGCTTGGGGAATGAAGAATTGTAGATCCCTAATGCAGAAAACTGTCTTCTAGGGCTTGTGGTATGGGTTAAATTGTTTCCCCCAAAAAGATACACTAGAATCCTAATTTCCAGCATCTCAGAATGTGACTTTATTTGGAGGTAAGATCTTTATAGAGGTAATCAAAATTAGGTCATTAGGATGAGGCTTAATCCGATATAACTAGTGCCCTTATAAAAAAGGGAAATTTGGACACAGACTGAGACATGCATAGAAGGATAATACAGAGACACACGGAGAAGACGGTCATCCTCAAGCCAAGGAGAGGGCCCTCAAGTGGGTCTTTCCCTCAGTCCTTAGAAGAAACCAACACTGCTGACACCTTGATTTCAGACTTCCAGCCTCCAGAACTATGAGACAATAAATTTCTGTGGTTTAAGCCTCCCAGGTTGTGGTACTTTGTTCCAGTAACCCTAGCAATTAACAGAGACCAGAGAAAATCATATTTGTATAACTTATCTCTCTTCAGAGGTCATAAGGCTCTTGAGACAGTTTCAGCACCTACAAATACATGGTGAAGCTTAATAAATGCCAAACTTCTCCCATTATCTCTCACAAATATATTTTTTCCTGGCAGATCATTCCTTTCTTTTCTAACAGACAAACTTAATTAATTTCTGAGCTATACTCAGGAAGTAATCTCAACTCAGTAATCCTAAACTGGAGCTGGGGTTTGGCAACATCAAAATAAAAATCTGAGTGCCTATGTTTACCAGGTGTTATATACAAGTAATTAAATATAAACTATCCCTTATCTTTAGGTGACTATACTCCAAATTAGAGCTGATACAGATACATACATGTAGAAAACACCAACAGATGAGTTAAAACTATTAGTTTGATACATGAATAGTAATAAGAAATGTCCATAAAAGTCAAAAGTAAATGTAAACCCATCTAAGGCAAGAAGATAGCATGAGGAAGGGAGTAGTCACCAGAGAACTTCAGATCAGTGCTAAGCTAGGCACTCACATGCAATTCCATCCTCAGAACCTTGCCATCTACAGGTAAGGCAGCTCAGACTCAAGGAAATCAAATGACATTGTCCAAGTTCACCCAACAACGGTAATGGAGGCAAGGGGGTACCCAGAACTGTGTGATTCAAAACTACAGAGCTCTTTTTGGTAAACAGCATGTATATATACCTGTGTTATTCTTCCACCTAGAAAAATAAGCATGAGGTACCTAATTTATCCCATTACATTCTTAATACTAGTAAAGAAAAATGCAAAACACAACTCCTGTTAAATCTATTCTCAAAGGCATAGGTAGTTATAGAAGAGAAAGAGTATCAAGGGAGCTTGCTACCAACATCATGTGTAGACAGGACCTGATATCTGATAAAACAGCTTGGCTGAAAAGGACATTCAAGAAGGTTCACAGGCTGAAGAGCAGTACCACAACAGAGAGCTAAGTGAACTAGAGGATGCAGTTGCCCATAAATTACACTTACAATCAGTTATAAAATAAGGCCACCTTAGAATTTCAGAAAACAAAGTATCACAAGACCAACCCCAAAAGGATCAGTAGCCTTGCTTAAAGTGCTCAGTCACTCAGAACAAAAAATTTTTAATTTGAGTGAACTATATATTATAATATATAAGGGTTATTGACATGATTCATGCTACCAACACCAAACTTCGTGTCATTGATGTATTCATCACTATTGGTGACAAATCTTAACCTGGGAGTCAAAATATACATTAAATGTTCTCAAATTTCTTGATAAGCTATCCTAAAATACCTATCAATATTGTCCAAGGCATTTAAGACACCAATAAATTTATAGGATTATACCTAATCTTAATCTTCCTCTATACAACAAAGGCACGTCATGGCATGAATGAACATGATTTTTATTTATCTAGCTCTTGCAAACTGACTTTTGTGTCCAATGCTACTATACTTCTATGAAAATGAACAAATCATATTTAACTTAGTGGTTTCTGATAACTTCCTTAAATCATTCCTTGTTAAAGTATTGAAAACCTGGGTACTCTAGTCTATTTCATAGCTGATCTCATAGGTCTTTTTCAAATTCCTGAAGTTAATCCTCTAGTAGGAGGCACACAGAACCACAATTGTATACTTAACTACAACTTGAGGAGAGGGTGGCTGGGACAGTATTATGCAGCTAGTTAAGGCCTATTAATGCCTAACTCTCATCCTGAAGACTCAATGGCAGAGGTTACAAACCACAGGCTGTAAACCAAATCCTGCCCCTAAACTTTTGTTAAAAAAAAAAAAAAATCTAAATAGTTGTGAACGCTAAACAATTTGGAGAATCACACAAAGACTGCCAAGTCTCTTTAAAAATTCAAAGACCTGGTTACACGGGACTCATCTTAAGGACAACCAGCAAATAGCTAAGAAGTCTTTTCTTCCTTAGATGTAAAGGAGGAGGCCCACTCCACATGTTCTGATAATCACCATTCCCTTTTAGTTACTCATAGTATGCTTCAAAAGCCACATTCTAAAAACAAATCAACACAATCACAAATTACATACAATATTCACTTTAAACTAAGACCACAGATGACCCAAATTCTGCCAGATTTGGAAAATTTTTAAAAAGCCAAAGATGATGTAAAATGAAACAAATGAGTCTGTAAAACTAGGAGGTAACATAACCACAAAGCAGGGAACTAGCCCATGTAATTTTAAAACTCAGTAACTTGACTCTACAACTCCAGTGAAATTTACATTAACAATGACAATAAATTGTTAGCTTTCTTCAGGAATCATATTGGAGGTCGCAGTGCTGGCACTGTCATTCTGAGACTATTCGTAGTTATACTGTGGAAAGAAGAAAATATTGAGAACTGGGGTTTTTGGTGTGGAAGATGGGAGACATGCAAAATCAGAGGAAGAAAGGTCCCAAGGTCATTTGGTTTTTAAGTATAACGTTAAGTATAACGTTAACTCATGATTTTTTTAAAAAGGGAAAACAACTTATTTTCTAGCTCTAACCATAGAAAAGGCCTAGAAACAATGGCTAACCCAGTAGGAAAAAGTACCTTAAGTGAGAAAAGGCCAGAAACAATGGCTAACCCAGTAGGAAAAAGTACCTTAAGTACCAAGATTATGATCTCTAAAGCCATTTCCCAAAAGGCTTCTTAGAGAAAGGTCTATTTCCTGGTTTGGTACAGAAAATTTACAAGATAAGACAGGACAAACTGTTGTACCAGATAGCAAAAATGCTTTGGATTGAGTCAAATGGATTCAGAGGCCATCATGAAAGGACTCCAACTGGTCAAAGATGGGACAATTGATAAAAACAGCAATTACACGTGCTACAAAATACAGGAATACTGAAAACACGTTAAGGAAAACAAGACAGTCACAAAACCCCCACAAATTGCATGATTCCATTTATATGAAATGTCCAGAAGAGGCAAATCCAGGGACAGAAAGTAGATTAGCTGTTCCCTAGGACTGGAGGTGGGGTAGTATGGAGAATAATGAGGAGTCACTCCTAATGTGGTGCAGGATTTCTTTCTGGGGTGATGGAAATGGTACAAACTTATTAGGTTTTGGTGATGGTTGTGCAACTCTGTGAACATACTAAAAACTTAACACTAAACTGTACACTTCAGTGTACAGTTTAACTCTGTTAACATAGTAAAACCGTGTACTTACTGTACACTTTAAACAGGTGAATTTATGGTATATAAGTTATACCCCCATAAAACTACAGAAAAACCCCAACTACAATAGACTGAACCACAAATATGTTTAAATCTGTGTATTTATCATCAAATAAATCTCTACTGGTTATGTTGGAGGATGTGAGAAATTCAACTCATTATTTTGAAAAGGAAAATTATCAAGTATTTATCCTGTCTCTGATATATCTCAAGTGTCTCTCTGGGTAACCAAAGAGATGAGGTGAAGTTTCTCTTTATAGGAGTATCACAATTAATAAATTAAAGAATAACAGAATATATTACCATATTGCAACTCTAAATAAAATGGATCTAGGCAATGATAAATGGGCATTAACAACACAAAAAAGGAGTCAACCAGACAATAGATGCCTTCTGACAGAAGGATACACTACCACCTATGAAGCAGTCTAGCAAAAACAAAATTGCAAGGAAATTAAACATATAGAACCTAGATAAAAAGACTAGAGGGAATTTTCATTCATATGGAACCAGAAAAGACCCCGAATAGCCAAAGCAATCCTGAGAAGGAGGAATCAAACAGGGGGAATTACACTCCCTGACTTCAAGCTCTACTACAAAGCCACAATAATCAAGACAATTTGGTACTGGCACAAAAACAGACCCACAGACCAGTGGAACAGAATAGAAAATCCAAACATTAACCCAAACATTTACAGTCAATTAATATTTGATAAAGGAGCCTTGGATATACAATGGGGAGATGACAGCCTCTTCAGCAGCTGGTGTTGGAAAAACTGGACAGCTACATGTAAGAGAATGAAACTGGACTACTGTCTAGCTCCATACACAAAGGTAAACTCAAGGTGGATCAAAGACCTGAATGTAAGTCATGAAACCATAAAACTCTTAGAAAAAAACATAGGCAAAAATCTCTTGGACATAAACATGAGCGACTTCTTCATGAACATATCTCCCCGAGCAAGGGAAACAAAAGCAAAAATGAACAAGTGGGACTATCTCAAGCTGTAAAGCTTCTGTACAGCAAAGGACACCATCAGTAGAACAAAAAGACATCCTACAGTATGGGAAAATATATTCATAAATGATGTATCTGATAAGGGGTTGACATCCAAAATATATAAAGAACTCACGCACCTTGACAAACAAAAAGCAAATAATCCAATTAAGAAATGGGTAGAGGACATGAATAGACACTTCTCTAAAGAAGAAATTCAGATGGCCAACAGGCACATGAAAAGATGCTCCACATCGCTGGTCATCAGAGAAATGCAGATTAAAACCACAATGAGATATCACCTCACACCAGTGAGGATGGCCAACATCCAAAACACAAACAACAAATGCTGGCGAGGATGTGGAGAAAAGGGAACCCTCCTACACTGCTGGTGGAAATGCAAATTAGTTCAACCATTGTGGAAAGCAGTATGGCGGTTCCTCAAAAAACTCAAAATAGAAATACCATTTGACCCAGGAATCCCACTCCTAGGAATTTACCCTAAGAATGCAGCAGCCCAGTTTCAAAAAGACAGATGCACCTCTATGTTTATTGCAGCACTATTCACAATAGCCAAGAAATGGAAGCAACCTAAGTGTCCATCAGTAGATGAATGGACTAAGAAGATGTGGTACATATACACAATGGAATATTATTCAGCCATAAGAAGAAAACAAATCCTACCATTTGCAACAACATGGATGGAGCTAGAGGGTATTATGCTCAGTGAAATAAGCCAAGCCAAAAAAGACAAGTATCAAATGATTTCACTCATATGTGGAGTATAAGAACAAAGAGAAAAACTGAAGGAACAAAACAGCAGCAGACTCACAGAACCCAAGAACGGACTAATAGTTACCAAAGGGAAAGGGACTGGGGAAGATGGGTGGGAAGGGAGGGATAAGAGGTTAAAAGTGGCATTACGATTAGCAGACGTAAGGTAGGGGGGGCACGGGGAGGGCTGTACAACTCAGAGAAGACAAGTAGTGATTCTATAGCACCTCACTACGCTGATGGACAGTGACTGTAATGGGGTTGGTGGGGGGGACCTGATGAAGGGGGTAGTTTAACCACCATAATATTGCACATGTAATTGTAGGTTAATGATACCAAAATAAATTGTAAATAAATAAATTAATTAATTAAAAAAACAAAACAAAAAAAATACTTCTTAATTTTAAATGACATGACACAAAATGCTAGCAAATATTAATAACTGATCTGTATTAAAATAAATATTCTGTAAACATTAAAAAAAAAAAAAAAAGACTCGAGGGAATTTTCAAACAATGGCAATGTAAGGACCTTTCCCAACAGGAAAATTTGTTATTAAGGACTTGTTTAAAAAATTTTTAGGTGTGTGATAGTATGGTAGTTATGTTTTAAAAAATTAAGAGTCCATATCTTACAAAGTGATAAGAAATATGGAGTTTGCTTAAAATAAGATGGAGTAGGAGAAGATAAAGATGAAACATTAGTCATAGTTGATAATGGCTGAGGTTGAGATAGATACATGAATGCTTATTTTGCCACATTCTCTCATTTTGTTTATTTTTGAAATTTACCACCAATGAAGCTTTTAAAAGACATTAATGCTGCCAATTCTACATATCATTGGACTTCTACATTTTGCAAATTCAAACACGAGCATATCTCCATTTCACATCTCTAAAATTAAGACGTATTTTACAGCAAATGGTGTATCAATTTACTTGGTAGTATTTTTCTTAGTGGTACATAAAATGGTGTATTTTAACTCATATGGTCTTAAATTCAATGAAAAACTAATTATAGATATATTTAGGTATCTGTTTCTCCTTAGCTAAATAATTATTTGCACTGTACCTGGAAAGGAAGAGTTAAAAAAAAACTCTGCTATTTGAATTTTCCTACTTGATTGGAATTAATTCAGTTATGGTGAAAGAAGCATTAAAAATAATACTTTAGCTAATATAAAAATGAACTTAGTCCCCAAACCAGCATTAGTACTAGAGAGGATGTGGGGAGCATGGGGTAAAAGCTTACCTAAGATGGGTGAGGCGGGGTGAGGGGGTACTTGATGGAGTTATTCCTTTAGGTCTAAAAAATATAGTAAAGACTGATTCTAATTGACCAATCTATCTTTTCTTCATTTTCAATAAAGGAGTTCCTAAGCACCTACCATTTTAGCACTTCAACAAGTTGTTGGTTTCAAGGAACCTAAAGGAATATGATAATTTGGCAAGCCTCTGGGCCTTAATGTAGTAGAAACACTAATGTAAACAAAATTTACTAACATATTTAAACTTACTGTGGAAGAACAGAGGACAAGAAATTATTTCTGACAAAAGCAATTCTAGAAATGCAATTTTCCAAGTACATACTTTAATGGAATCACACACAATTAAAAATGCAACTGTTTTTTTAAAGACTGGACAGTTGACATTGAAAATTGTAAAAAGCAAAAGACAGATTAGCCACATTAAAAAAAAAATCAGTTCATGTCAAAACACACCATAAATGAAATTCGAAAAGCTTCAACAAACTGAGACAAATCTGCCACGTGACAAAAAATATACTCTTAATATTAAAACAGCTCTGAAGATCAAGAAAACGATCAACAATACAAGATAAAAATGGGCAAAAAAGTAGGAGCAGGCCAACAGATAACCCTGAAAGGTCAACCTTGTTAGTAATAAAATAAATTAAAACAAGATACCTTATAGATAGCCAGATTTGGGAAGCTTTTCCAAGTAATACTGCTCAGTTCTGGTGGCTTAGCAGGAAAGGCAAGAATATTCCCACTACTAGAACTCCACCGGAGCAGTCTCCCTTTACTCACGAACTTTCAGTGTCTCCTTCTCAGTGTGCCTTTGATCACCCTATTTAAAACTGCACTCCATCCCCACCTCTCAATTCCTCTATTTTTTCACCTTAACACCTAACATACTATGTAATTTACTTATTGTATCAATTGCTTACTCTGTCTCCACCCATTAAAATAAAGCTCCCAAGGACAGAGATTTTTCTTTCACTGATGTATCATAAGGATGACATAGCTTAGGACGTGGTAGGTGTTCAAAACTATTTGTTTAATGAATAGGAGTTAAATTGGCTCTTGCTGGAGACAGCTTTGACAATAATTATTAAAAATATTTAAAATGTACATACCACTAATTTCATTTCTAAGAATATAACATAAGGAAATAATCACTGATGTGAGCAATGGTTATCCAAAGGATTATTCATCTTAGCTACGAATTGTGAAAAACTGCAAACAGCATAGAGTGGAACATTTAAAATGATGTGGAATATTTAATGCTATGAAAAATATTCATGGTAATGTTAACTGGGGAAAAGTATACTCAATGATTCCATTTTTGTCTTAAAAAGTATATATATGTATACTAATAGGTACTAAAATAAATTATAATACAATGAAGTAACTCTGTTTTGATACATTTTTAAGACTTAAGGAAAAAAGCAGACCTTAAAACAAAAAGTAAGACTGCACTATATGAAACTGATATAGAACCAATTCCAAAGTACACTGTTAAGTGTAAAAAGCATCCAATACTATTTAATTTTAAATATTTGTTTCAAGTTTATGTACTCTACTCTCTGCTGGATAAAAATATTGGAAATTTAAAGGTATTTTTCCTTCTAAATTTTCAATGTAACAATTATATTTTTGGAAAATTAAGAAATAAAACAATCTCCACTCTGACTCTATAGATCAGTATGTGCTATAATGAGCAAAGGCACTTCTCTAGCTCAAATAATTTTACTAATAAATTTATACTAAACCCATAGTTTTTTAACTGCAAATAAAGTAAAAATTACTCTCCAAACTAACTTCCTAAACTACATAATGAAATTATTAGATATGAAATCCCTTCTGGAATCATGTTTTGTAGAAATATTTCAAAAGCAGACAAAAACTGTGTTAAATTATAAAAGCTCATGACAAACAGATAAAGGCACTATTGGTACACATTGAAAACTGAATGACCAAAGGAAGATGGGGCTTTGGGCTCTTTTAGAGACACAGCCAATGGGCCATGAAAGGCTACCTAAACACCCAAGCATCCAGAGGTCCCTTATTTAGAAGCCTCTGGTCACTCAGTCTCTACCTTATTTGTTCTCAGACACACTATAAGGACCTGTCACTTGAGGACAGCAATGGTTAGGACCCAGGGCTTTGGGGTATGCTAGACCTGGAATGAAATTCTAGCTTTGTAATTTTCTAGGGGAGTAATCTCTCAAATCTCACTTTCCTTATCTGTGAAGTAAAATAGAGATTATCACCAACTAGTTAATGTGCTAAGTAAAAGTACAGTTTGGAAAAGTGAAATCAAGAAGAATTTCTTCAAATAAGAAACTAAAAACTCCAAAAGTCATATCTTTTACCACCATGAAAGAACCCAAAGGAGACAAATCCCAAAGGGAACTAAGCTGTGAGGCAGGAGCCCCAGATTCCTGTTTTGACCTTGCTACTATCAGCTCCAGCTCCAGCTCCATAGCATATTATTTCATGAATGTAGATTCTAATTTTAAGATCTACAAAATCATGGGACTGAAAATCCTTTCCACCTGTACCACAACTGTGACTAAATAACTAGGATGCTATTTTACAGTTTTACTTTAACAAGTTTCTGAAATGTTTCATTTAAATGCTTGGCTTTTGTTAACTTCAGGTCCTGATCAGATTTCATTATGCCTGAGCTACCAGTCATAACATGTAAAACTGTTTTAACTTAACTAAATTACCCAAGGCCAGATTACTAAAAAGTGGCAAAATCAAAATTCAAACCAGATCTGACTCACAAAGTCCAAACTCTGTATCATGCTTCTTCTTTAGACCTTCTCCTTGACTACTCTCCTGGTAACTAGCAGCTTGCCTTTGCAAAATGTCTGGAAGTGGGGAGCACAGTGAGGAGTCATGGAACAGAGTCAAGTTACCTATGCCGGGCTAGGCTTGAACTTCCGACACGGTACTCTAGCCAAGTTAATTAGACATATCAGCTACTTAAAAAAGAGGCTGGAGGATCAAAAATAGAAAGGTAAAATTATCAAGAAAAACTAATTGAAAAAGACAGAAATAAAACACCCCTGAAACTAAAAGTAGATGGGGATGATTCATTCATACATATTTTCAGGAGTCAAAGCTATACAAAATTTAATATTTAGTAAAATAACTGCTAGATTATCTGTATCATTCCCTTGCTTTTGTGCAAGTATGAAAATAATGAAGAACACAAGTAACTATAGGTTACCCACAGTAATGAATAGAGGAGTAACAGATAATCCAAAGTAATAAATATATAGTATTAAAAATAAAGTATATGATCACCTATATATATTTACTTTCCAAATTTTAGGTTAATTCAGGCTAGCACCAAGATTAATCTCCATGTAGAGACCAAGACAGATGACTTCTAGACAGTGGGTAAAATCACTTCCTTATATGAGCAGAAAATACAGCATTTTATTACATATTCAGGGCCACAGGGAATAGCAAAACTAAGGCACACACAAAAAAGTATTTGAATTGTGCCTTAATTAACTTGGTTAGAGTATTGGGTCGGAAGTTCAAGCCTAGCCCGACATAGGTAACTTGACTCTGTTCCATGACTCCTGACTGTGCTCCTGACTTCCACTGCATACTTAAACGAGGTTAGCTCTTCGGTTTCTATTAAACCAATCTGGGATTAAGAACTGGTTTTCCAATAATCCATACACGGATAATCAAGAGGCATCACACAAACATATAAACTCATTTAAATCAGGTGGTTACCGAGCATTTTACAAAATAAAAAAATTTCGTAAGAGGACACCTACCACTTTAGCTGTATTGACGTTAAGTCATAATATGCTCCTCTCAAACATTAGCCTGTTTGAGACACACAAACCCTACCCATCCGGTAATTTCAGAGAGGTAACCTAGGAAAGCCTCTGAAATGAGTTTTATCAGCTCAGAATACAACTCAGTATACAACTCCACGTAACATCAAGTAAAAGGAAAAGGGTTAAGAAAAAAATGCATCTTTTTCCGGAACATAATGTATCTTAAAGGCAATTTCCAAGATCCTTTGCAATTAATCGTTAGTGTAAGATAAAAGTTCTTTAGACTAAGCCTCACTTGAAGAAGCCCTCTACTGGCCGTTTCTAAGCTGAGACCAACTTTTGTTGTTTCCCACAATAGCGCTAAACCACGGTTGTGAACCCTGATGATAAAACCGGACGTGTGGCCTAATACACCAAACCAGAATCACCAACAGTGTTGGCTAAAGAACTTTCCCGTCACTACTGTGATGCCCAATCCGGAAGGTATCTGCATTCAATGCGGGGACCTGAGGTTTGGAGGGAATTGAAGCAGTAAAAGAACCCGGCTGTACACACAGTGGTCTACCCGCACGCGGCAAGGAAGGCGATGCGACCTCAGGCAGGAAGTTGACTAACCCAAGGGGAAGCTCCATCCCTCTTCTATAAAGGAGAGCGTGGGGCTCGCAGACCAAAACGCAGAAAATTCGTTCAAGAATTACCTGACGGCCTACCCTACGGACATAAGAGGCAAGTTAGGACGCTGGGAAGTAGGTATGGAAAAAAGACCAGAGTTCACAAACAGACTGATAATGATCTACCAGCTCCATAGAGAGGCCCAAATAAGGGGAGCCTGTGCCTCTCTTGAGTCGGGCAGGTAAATATATGGGACCAGCTCCGGTCGTCCGGCAACAGCCCTTTCCAGCAGGCCTGGGGACTGCAACAGAAGCTCCCTCCCACATGGTTCACGAAGAGCGACCCTCCAAGGCCGCCCCGAGGCCATGTGGCTGGGGCTGCAGGGTGCCCAAACCCGGTGCACGGTCAAGACGTGAAACCAGAGGAGAGGAGGTGCGGGAGGAATTCCAAAGAATGGGATGTTGGGGTTTAAGACTCACTTCCTTTGGGCTTTGTCCTTCTTGGCCTTGGTCCTTTTCTTTCGGGCCTGGAGCGCAAGCACTGCAGGAGAGAGGGATGGATGAGGGGCGAATGTGGAGAAAAGGAGGCGACCAAGGTGAGGGTGGAGACCTAGCAGGGGCGGGAGGCCCAGGAGCCGGGCCTGCCTGAGGGGCGGCTCCGGGGCAAGCGCCGCAGCTTCAGCAAGGCGGCCGGCCGGCCGGGGGACTGGCGGCCCACGGGACGCAGAGCAGCGCCCAGGAGGGCTGCGTCGGCGGGGACTCGAGTCGGGTCAGGGAGCTGGCGGGCGGGGGTCTGCCTCGTCCGCCCAGGGCCGGGCCCTGCAGTGGCCCCAAGGCGAGGGTTGGCCTGGCGGGGAACAAGGGGCAATGACTGCCGGCGCGGAGGGGCGCGAACCGGCAGCCCAGAGGCGGGGGATGAGGGGAGGCGCCACCTCAGCGGAGGGGGGCCGCACGCCCGGGGACCGGACTTGCGGCGGTTAGACGAAGCTCCTGGCGCTGACCCGGGCCTCGCCCCGGTGGCCGTTGCCCCTCGTGTGGGAGGCCGCTGCACAGCTCACCTTTCCGCTCCATTGCGAGACCGGTAACCGCCAGGCGCCTGCGCAATCCAGTGGAAGTGACTCCCTCTCCCGCCGCGGCCCCAAACCAAGCCCGCGTACACCCCGCCCCGCCCCCGGCTCACGATGGCGCGCGCCTGCGCATTGAGCGCGGAGCCTACCACCTGCTCCCGAGAAGCGGGGGGTGGGGGGCAGTAGAGAATGGAATGGTGGGGAGGAAAGAACCCCGAGTATGAATGCTAAGGGGTGCTGGAGAACCAAGTTTGGAAGCCTGGCAAAGTCGGGTTTGTTCTGTTTGCCGGGCGGTTGCTCTTAGGAAAGGTGAAGAGCATGGCTTTGAGGGCCCCTGCATGCTCATTCAGAGCTAGGCAGCCAACGGGAATCGGCCTCAGTTTCCTTGTCTGTAAAATGGATTAACCGGGCGTGTCCTAGTTGCCCCGCTGAGCTTCCGTGAAGGCCACTGGGGATACTATAATGAAACAGTGGGGTGCGGGGAGAAATTAAATGTGAGAAACAAAAGTGCGAGCAACACAAAAAACTGGACAGGAACCTGAGACTCTATCGTCACTTAAAAAGTGGAAACTTTAATAAAAGTGAATTTTCTCTTACAATTTCGAGTTTAAATGAAGGCTGTAAAGGAAGGAAGGGGGAGAATGAAATAATACTGCCTCATTTTACCACCTTATCTTTTCGGTACATGATAAAAACAGTTGTTTTTATTTGTAGGATGGTTTTATACTTTTCTAAGTGTGTTATTTCATTTGATGTTCATGACAACTTAAAGGTAAGATAGTTATTACCTCCACTATACAAAGAAACTAAAACTTAGAGAGCATATGTGCTCAGAATCTTGGTGTCCTGACCCAATTATTCAGTCATCAAACACACTGTAAAGCAAGGTTAGCAAAAGTTTTTCTGTAAAGCGCCATACAGTAAACATTAAGGCGGGATTTTATTGAACAAAGTAATTAAATCCAGCCAGGGAGGAGGCAGCTTTTGATCTGGGTCTTGGGAAATATGTAGGATTTCCATAGGTGGAGATGTCAGGCATTCCTGAATGAGAAGATCAATTGAGCACAAAGGCACAGATTTGGAAATTTTTGGGTGGGGGCAGGGGTTGGTAAGGACTGAAGGGAAGTGGAACGTGAGGCTGGAAATGCAGGTTTGCCAAATTTGGAATTTAGGTAATTAATATCTGTTGCATGGAACCTGAGTGATAGCATTTATGGGCATATTGCAAAAGAGGACAACACCTGGTGGCCAAGGAAAAATGCAACCCAGTTTGCTCCCCACTCAGTACTTGAGAAGGAAAAGAGGCTGGGACAGACAGTGAAACCCTGGAGTCTGAGGACTCTGCTAGCTCAGGTAAACCACAGGAGAGAGCTGGTGGCTAAGGAAAAGTCCCAGAATTGGAAGGTGCTTCCCACCAGGAAGTAAACTCTCTAAAGGATAGAGACCCTGTTTGGGTTTTCTTGATGCATCCTCAGTGCCTAACACAGTGTCTGACACATAGGTGCTCAAATATTTGTCTAACCAAAGAGTAAATGATGTGCAGTTTATGGGAAAGGTCTGAATGAGAGAGAAAAACACTGGGAGGGACAAAATGAGAGCTGTGTTAAAACCCAAATGGGTTGTGGCAGGTCCTTCAAGAGAGACGTAAGTTTAGCTCAGCATGAATTGGTCATGCTTGTTCTGATCTGAGTGACTATTGCTTCTTTCTAATAGCTTACTAACGATCTGTTCCCGTTGAGAATTTTTCCAGGGTCACTGTCAGGTTCACTGAACTGAGTTCCCAGAATTGACCATTTCTCCTTTTTTTCATGTTTTCCCTCATCTCCCAGCATGCTTCAGTTCTCCACATTTCTATAATCGTCCATGTATGCTAGCTTGTTTCTCCCCCTATTGTAAAGCCTATACCCTTTTTTGTTTTTTGCTTTAAATGTAGCTTTGAAAATCACTTTGCTCTCCCAATTTCACAGAGCTTTTCCTGTTCACTCTTGAACAAGTTATTCTAAAAAGCAGTGACCTTTCTTTGGTATTAATTCTGTTACATGAACACCCTTCTCCCACAA
This sequence comes from Phataginus tricuspis, assembly GCA_029783875.1. Taxonomy (NCBI): domain Eukaryota; kingdom Metazoa; phylum Chordata; class Mammalia; order Pholidota; family Manidae; genus Phataginus; species Phataginus tricuspis. The sequence continues at coordinate 32,362,370 of JAQQAC010007890.1, read as the reverse complement.
TTGTTTTTCTGCAGGTTCTTTTAAAAGTAGAATTATTTCAAGAACATAAGCTGCTCATGGGCAGTGTCAGAATTTAATTTCTGAAAGTATCCTATGCCTATTGAGCTAACTTAACTTTTAAAGACTCCCTGGGGATCTTCCCTAATACTTCTTTGAAATTTGTGAAACCCGATCACCTAAAATTTAGGACACATGTTTCATCACACCCAACATTCCCTGCTTGATTACCACTCACTGTTATACTTTGTCTAAAGTTTTGCCCTAAATTAAATCCAAAGTATCACTTCCTGTTATGGCTTCTATGTCCTGTGAGATGAAATGGACAACAGAAGAAAGTGAAAATACATTAGATGCTTTATTTTGAATGATATAAGATTCCCAGGAAGTGTCTGCATAATTAGAGAACACCAGTAGAACTTTATTTTGACTCTGTGATAGTTTTGTGAAGTATATTGGGAAAATATATTTTAGGCTTGAATATCAGGAAACATGGCACGTTCAACAGAATCATTGAAGAGAATTGAATGAACGGATTGAAGTGTGGATAGGGTTAAGGGAAACTAAGAAGGGTTGGAGGGCAAGCACCCAGAGACTAGTAACAGCGGGAGGCTTTACCACCCTAGGCCAGAAGTGTCATCAGAACCCATCACGAGCTTGTATTAGTCTGTTAAGGTCGCCATAACAAAGTCCCACAAACGGGGTGACAAACAATAGATATGTATTGTCTCATAGTTCTGGAGGTTAGAAGTCTGAAATCAAGGTTGGTTGTTTGGTTTCTTCTGTGACAGGGAAGGATCTCCCCCTCTTTCCTTGGCTTGTAAATGACCATATTCTCCATGTCTCTTCATATTATCTTCCCTCTGTTTCCAAATTTCCTCTTCTCAGGAGAGTATCAGTCATATTGGATTAGGGCTCACCTTAATTGTCTTATTGTAACTTGATTACCTCTGTAAAGACCCTATTTCCAAATAAGATCACCTTCTGGTGCACTGGGTTTTAAGACTCCAATATATCTTTTTTATGGAGACACAAATGCAACCTGTATCAGAGCTGTAGTGATAAAAAAGGGCTGCCTGACAGCAGCTGTGCCCTTTGATAAGGGGACATAGCCATGGGCCAGCAGGAAAATGAACAGCCAACTTCGTCCTACTCTTATCCTCTCAGGCTAGTGCCGCTCATTGACAGCAGGGGTTGCTGGGCGATGCAGTCTCTGCAGGCCAGCCTCCCAGGGCACAGAGCAGGGTGGGGAAGGGTGGAGGGTGAATCAGGAGGGCAAGCAGAGAGTATCCAGCACAGCCTATCTGAGCAGTCTATAGGATACACCCAAAGCATGTAGCACTTTCCAAGCAAGTAAGTCAGCCTGTTGGGCTCCCTGGTCACTGGCGAGGCTTGAGAACAGAAGCTGCTTGGAGATAAGCCTCTTTCTGGCTTTATAAAAGCTTATGCTATACAAGGAAATTGTACTGGAAAGAAGGGTTGGGATGAGTAGGAGATAAAAGAATAAAGCCTTGGTTTGGTGGGGTGGGGAAACTAAGTAAGTTCTTTGAGACCTCTGTCCTTTTGGGTGCTTTGGCTACAGCATGAATGAAAGGTTTACTCAAAGCAGGGGCGATGATACCACAGAGGAAGGACTCTGTCACCCACATAGTTGGTATCAGGCAACCAGAGATGGAGTCTCCCTTATACTTTGTTATGCTATTCCAGTCCTGATCGATGCCAGAGGTGTATTCAGAAACAGGTTTTCACTGGTGAAGGGAGTTGCCTGTTAATTTATCTAATGGATGTTATTAAAGAGCTGTCGTTGGTGAAATCTGTGGTATTCAATTACTCTGAGCCACTTTGTGGAAGCCACCTTCTGATTAGAAGGTCTGCTGATCACTGCTGGCTTGGGAACACTTGCTGATTAGAACACAAGCTGCACCTGTGTGTAACTTCTAGCAACTACCATCTGTTATCCTGTCTTTACCAAACGTTTTGATATGCCCCGGTATTTTATTTGGAAAAAGTGGACTTCTTGAAAATTCCAATTAAAAAAAAAAGAAGAAGAAGAAGGAGCAATCTGGGAACTCTGGGGGAATGGATAAGAAAGTTTTACAATGCATAACCTCTATGTGAGTTGCCAAAACAGGGACAAGTTGGATCCTACCTAAGGTTCTGTAAGTACCAGAAGAACTTTCTTAAACATCTTCACCTAGAATATGCTTCTTTTTCCTTGGTTTCTAGGATGGATGCCAAAGTATTCTAAAGTAAATTTGAAACATCGTGAGATGGGGTACCCCTAGGAGGCTGCCAGGTCAGGCAAGATGCTCTGCTAGATTTAACATGTTCAAGGGGCCATGCACACTTGGACAATAACAATAATGGACTGAAGATTAAAAATCTTTCCTGTTTTCTGAGCAGTGCATAATCCTCCCACTCTCTTATGTGACTCTAGGGAGAGGAACTCCATAATGACTGGGATTTAAGTCCTCCAGTCTGGCAATCTCAGGGTCAGAATGAAGATAGTTTAGGAAATACTTAGATAGGGCAACATGGTTTACAAATTTGAGTTCTGATGTCTACCTGCTAAGTACTGTTGAATTCATTTTTCTTCTCCTTCTTTCAGATAGTTTCTGCAGTGCTCACCCCCATGACAGGTATTTATTGAGTACCCACTGCAGGCCAGGAATTAGATTAAGTCTGTGAGAAGCAGATAAGGAAAAATGTAGGCCTTGTCCTGTAAGACTTAATAACTATCTCTTATATAACAATTACTGTTTAAGAGACACTGTTGTCCCTCAACTGTCAACCTTATGAGATGGGTACCATTATTATCATCTCTCTTTGATAAATTAGGAAACTGAGGCACAACCAAGGTCACCGACACAAGTGAGAGGCAAGGTTCTGAATCTAGGTATTGGGCTTCTGAGTCCATCCTCTCAGCCACAAACCATATTACCTTTCTAGTTTAGAGGGCGATGGACACATAAATAAATAACACAATGCGCAATAGTAGATGTACAGTCTACAGGAGCACAGAAAAGAGGCCCATTCAGCTCAGGATATGAGGAAGGATGGGGACAGAGGCATCTCCTGAATGAGATGGCACTTGGGGAGAGTCAGAAAGCGTGAACAGGTATCAGTGGGAACAGAAGGGAGAAAGAAAACTCCAGCCAGAGAAGACAGTATGGTATGTGGGGAACCATAAACAGCACAGAATCACCACAGAATAAAATGCAAGGGGGGAGGTGGGAGACAGTTTGCTTCACAAATGTTTATTGGACCCCTTCTATGTGCAGGCACTGTGCTTGGTGCTGGGGATTTAGCAGGAACAGAGCATCTAAGGACCTTGAACTTAAGCTTTCAAATATTTTGCTCCCTTACTCACTAAAATGACTTTTTAAGGCTACCCCCATGCAAAGCACTCAACAAACTAGAAATAGAAGGGAACTTCCTCAACCTGATAAAGGGCATCTATGAGAAACCCACAGCTAATGTCATATTTAATGGTGAAAGACTGAATAAGATTAGTCTAAGATCAGTAATAGGACAAGTCCACTCTCATCACTTCTACTCAGTATAGTACTGAAGACTCTAGCCAGGGTCACCAGGCAAGAAAATTAAATAAAACGCATGTGTGAGGAAGTTGGGGTTCCTATGGCCAGGATCCTCACTGAACCTAAACCACCTGATGATGTAACTGGCCTGTTGCTAGGCTACCCCTTCCACACCTTTAGGCAATAAGCTATTATTGCAGTATATAGAGAGCTCGGCCCAGTGCTCTGGGCGGAGGTAGAGACGGTGGTGCACGACCTTCCGCCGGGAGAACAAGCCGGGTAATAAACCCTTTCACCCCAAAGAACGTTTGCTGTCATTTTCTTTGGTCACATTGAATCCACAGGGAACTTGCCCGGGGCTGAAACCCATTGGCAAGACAGCATGCAAACTGGAAAAGAAATGGACATTTTAAATGTACGACATCAGGTTTGAATGCCATCAATGGAATTTAAATACTACAGCAATTTAATACCCACCATCACCATTTACATATGTAAAAAAAGTAAAATCACTCTGTTAACTATGAGAAATTTTTCACTACTCCCTTTTCTCCTTGAACTTGAGTTTGTATTTTATTTTACTCTCACAGATGTTTATCCACAGGTAATATAATTTTATGCTTGAAAGTCTCTTACTGATCATCTTGGCATACTTCTCTGCCACATAAATGTCATTTTCATTGAATTTAATTGGTCATAATCCTCTAAAAACTTTCTTCCCTATTGTTACAAGTATTATTATGGCACAATTAATCAAAATAATGTAGAGCATCATTTTTTGATAAATGAATTTTTATTGCAAATGAATCTCAGGGCAATGGTAGGTGATTTTTCTCAATGAGTCCTGCATCATTCCATTCCTATTTTTTTTGGAAATAGCTAAGAAAGCAGTAGATGGGAATGGAAAGGGTTGTGCTATAGCAAAATCATTCAGTTCTTTGGGACTCCTTCCAAATAATGTGCCAAAAAATCACGTAGTAATCATCATCAAAACTTATTTTAGTGACTCATCAGCTGATAATTCCAGGTCTTATTTTATTTTCATCAAAAGCAAATGATTGGAAATCATCTTACTGGCAAAAAGATGTGTTACCCAGTCCTTAAACTTACTTTCTTAATTCAGACACCAGTATTTCAATATGTCCATTTGTCTGGACCTCTGAGAGGTTTATACACCTGCTAGCAGTGTATCTGAGAATGATTCTTTGGGGAGGGAGAGAGGCCTTTGCTTCATTTGGGGTTTTTTTCTGTCCCTACCACTACTTGGAATGATAGCTCTGTAAAGGCAAGAATATTTGACTTTTGTTCACTGCTATAATCTGTCAGACACGTAGTAGGCACTCAGTGAATATCTGTAGGATGTTATGATAGAATGTAAACAAACACAGGTGTCTGGTTTGTGTATAGGGACACGGGAGGAGGCAGAAACACAGAGGCACTCAGTGCTCTGACTTGGGTCTCACTTAAAAGGCACCAAAAGGCTACCTTTACCCAAATCGAAGCAGCACTGAGTAGAGAAAAGGCCTAGTCTTTGCTATCCAACCTAGGTTTGAATTCTGACATTGACATTGAATAGCTGTGACTTTGGGCAAACTCATGGTCTTAGGTTCTTACCCTGGGTATAAAGGATATTGTGTCTACCTCAAGGAGTGACATTTGAGAAGGTAACAATTAAACATGATTAAGCAGGTGAAGCATCTGCACCACTGCATGCACTCAGGACTTCAAATTGTCCTTCATTTGAACCTTGCTTCTTTTCCTTTTGGTGGCACCACTCTTCACTCTTAGGAGGCCAGAAATTTGCACTACTGGACTCATCCTGAAACCCCATTGCTACAGATGCTAAGCAGTAGACAAAATGGTAGAGTTAGGGGCCTCACGTGGAATCCAGGGCAGTGGGCCTTAATGTACCTCAGTTTTCTCATTAAGAAAAGAGGGGTAGTAACAGCCCTACCACATAGAGCTGGTGTTCAAAATAATGTGTCCACTTTTGTGAAGTGCTTAGAACAGAGCTGGGCACACAGTAGAGTGTTAGTAAGTGAGTGTTATTACCTTAGACTGCCTTAGGCCACTGATAGAAATACATGTGTTACCTGGAAGAGAAGGGGAACTCCAGGGTAATAACTCCAGGAGTGGGAGAGTGGGGGTCTTCTTAGTTGCTCTGTCTCCCATGTACCATTTATAAGGTATATCAAGATGTCACAGAGAGTCAGGTTCTACGGGAGGAATGAAAACCAGGAGGCAAGTTTCAGTGGGCGTAGCAGGGTGAGGACATCACTGGGATCTGTGACCAGAAGAATGACACATTTACATCATGGCTCTTGTCCTTCCAAAGCCCCACCCAGGAAATCCTCCCCCACAGATCCCTGCTTGCTGTTGGCCACAATCTTATAACTAATGGGCAAGATGGAGAAAATATGGAACAACTTCAAATACAGGTGTCAGAATCCCTTGGTCATGAGGGAGGAAGGGTAATGACAATGTGAACATAAAGGCCAACAGCTGCGGGTCTGTCAAAGAAAAACACCAACATGGGAGACTCAGCTGCTCAGCAGTCGAGCAGTCTCTTAAGAGAAAATTGTTGCCTTGCTTGGGGATAAGCCTTTTAAAGAATTCTTCAAGGAGAAGCCAAAATTGTGCCATTGAATTTCCTCAGATTGTTGAAATAAGCATTAAAATGGATAATGATATGTATGTCATGCCAGGAACAAGACTTACAAAAAGAGATTCCTACTATTGACATGCTCCATTTAAGCAAAACCATTCCCATTGTACAAAGACACAGTTCGTTCGACACTGATAAAAAGTTTGGTACAACTGGAAGTGGACTTCAGGAAAGAGGCAATTTGGCCTCAACTTCTTACATGATACAGACAGTGTTTACAGCCAAATCACAGGAAGCTGCTCTCTGACACAAAGGTTGCAGGATACTGTGGGCTTGTGTTTTCCCATGAGAATTTAAAACAAGGAGTCAAAACCCCTCTTTTGTCATAAAAGAAAAATATACCTTTCTAAATTAATGCTTGAGAAATGCCCTTTTCCTGGTGGCTCAGATTTAGCCCCAAGATGACATCTGATTAAATAGCATATAGCCTCTGTGAGCCCACATTCAACATTTTTTGATACGTTTTATCTATCTTTGGAAGATAAAGAGAGAGAGAAGGTTACTTAGTACTAAAGAAGGGGTTGACCCCCCCACTGTCCCAACACACAAATACACACATTTGAAGCCACTGCATAGGTTAATTCATTATATAAACTAGGACCAAAGATAGCTCCTGGAATAACTGAAATAAGCGGGGACAATTCTGTAATTCCACAAGCTAACTGTGACTCAGAAGAGGACACAACCACTCTGTGTTTTCAGTCACGTAGGCAGAAGCAATGTCAGGTGTCTGGAGACAGCCATGCCCATGTTAGCAGACAGGATGCTTAGAAAGCCCATATACAGGTTGATTATATACACAGCCTTATGCATGACTTGCTTCAGATTATAGGAAATCCCTGTAACTGAGGAGTGATGGACTGTTATGAAGCAGAACCTTTTCCTAAAAAGAAAACAGAAACATATTTTTGTTCAGGGACTCTGTGCGAGAGGACTACTTCTTCTCTATGAGCTTCTGTCAAGACAACAGATTCCTGCATGCCCAAACTGAATGGTGGAACCACAACTTTAATTTTGATGAAAGTACAATTTGTGTGTATTTCACTTGTCCACTGTAACAGGACTTTTGGACTGGACCCCAGCCCTTACATGTTCTTTGAGCTACTGCTTCGTCTATCACTAGTAGGACTTTCCTTTGAACCTGCAAGATATCTGTCAGGCATCTGCAGATGCTCTTCGTATGACAGAATTGATGGGTTTCCTCTACCATCAGTGTTAAAATATTTTTGCAAAGCATGTCATTATAAACAAAAAGTTAGTGTTCACTGTTACAACAAGAACCACTGAAGGCAAAGTAAACTCTCTTGTCCTGAAAAGACATAAATTAACAAGATCTGCTTTAATGTGCACCTGACAATATACTTTGTAGCAAGAACACACATGGGCCAGGGGGAAGATGGCGGCGTGAACCGAGCAACAGAATTTTCCTCCCAACATTATATTTATCCACGAAAACACAGCAAATGCAACTGTTCCTAAAAGAGAGACCAGAACAAACAGGAAGGCGCACACAGTGCAGACACACCTGAGAGGACTCGGCAGCGGGCGAGGTGGGTAAGAAACGGAACCACGAACCGCGACCCAGCAGAACCCGAGCACTCCCCCACTCCAGCGCACTGGCAGGAAGAGAGGATTCAGAGCCAGGAGGGAGTGGAAGTGCAGGCCTAGGAGATAACCAGCCCCAGACCGGCCCAGGGAACACGGGCGCACAAAGCGCGGTGCGGCGGAGATTGGAGAGATGCAGGGCGCACGGACTCAGCAGGAACACCCTGCTTGCTCGCGGCTAGATCAGGGAAGGAGAGGAGAGAAGAAAAAAAAAAGGAGAAAAGCGCGCGCTTTGTTTTTCAGTGGTCTTAAAGAGACGGGAGTCCAGCAGGGAACCTCATCACAGCGGCACACTCAGCCCAGCAGGCTGGGAGTCCTGGGGAGAGTCAGACCCCATAGCAGGCGACTGGGAAAGGGTAGCCATAATTAGGACACTCACAGAGCTCAACAGCCTTCCATTCATTCTCACCTCGGCCACAGCTTTAAAGGGCCGTGCGTTGCAATGTGGCCACGGCTCTGGAATAATGAATCAACAGCGCCACCTACAGCATTCACACAGAAACCACTCCCAGTGGGCGTTTTTTTTTCTTTTAGGTGTTGCTGCTTTTTCTTTTTCTTTCCTTTCTTTTCCTCCTTCTCTCTCTCTTTTTACTTTTTTTATTAGTAGTAGATTTTTTTTCTTTTTTTTTCTTTTCTCTCCTTTCTTCTCTTTCCTTTTTAAAGTCATAAAGAGCCCAGCTGACATACGTGACAACTACCAACAACCAATTCTATAGTTATGAGAAGACAGAAGAATATGATACAGACAAAGCTTCAGACAAACACCACCCCAGAGAGAGAATCTGAAGGAATGGACATGCACAGTCTTCCTGAAAAAGAATTCAGAATAAAAGTCATAGCCATGCTGACGGATCTACAGAAAAATGTGCAAGAGCTGAGAGAGGAAATGAGGAAAGACAAAGCAGAAATGAGACAAGCCATCGACGGGCTTAACAGCAGAATGAATCAGGTTCAAGACATGATCAAGGAATTACAAGACAGGGAACAGGAATACAAAGAAGCTGACGCAGAGAGAGATAAAAGGATCTCTAAGAATGAAAGAATATTAAGAGAACTGTGTGACCAATCCAAACGGAGCAATATTCACATTATAGGAGTACCAGAGGAAGAAGAGAGAGAAAAAGGGATAGAAAGAGTCTTTGAAGAAATAATTGCTGAAAACTTTCCCACACTGGGGAAGGAAATAGTCTCACAATCCACGGAACCCACAGATCTCCCAACACAAGGGACCCAAGGAAGACAACACCAAGACACATAATAATCAAGATGGCAAAGATCAAAGATAAAGACAGAGTATTAAAGGCAGCTAGAGAGAGAAAAAAGATCACTTACAAAGGAAAACCCATCAGACTGTCATCAGACTTCTCAACAGAAACCTTACAGGCCAGAAGAGAATGGCATGATATATTTAACGTAATGAAACAGAAGGGCCTCGAGCCAAGAATATTGTATCCAGCACGATTATCATTTAAATATGATGGAGGGATTAAACAATTTCAAGATAAAAGAAAGTTGACAGAGTTTGCCTCTCATAAACCACCACTACAGGATATTTTAAACGGACTGCTCTAGAGAGAAACACCCCTAAGGCTAAAAAGATGTCACCAGAGAAAATAAAATCATAGCAAAGAAAGCAGACCATACAAATACTAACTAAAGATAAAGAATAAAACACCTAATATATAAATAAAGGAGGAGGAAGAATAGGAAGGGAGAGATAAAGAAACATCAGACGGCGTTCACAATAACTTAACAGGAAAGTTAAGTTACATTCTTAGATAGTAAAGAAGCAACCGTAGAACCCTTGGTAACCACGAATCTAAAGCCAGCAATGGCAATAAGTACATATCTATCAATAATCACCCTCATTGTAAATGGACTGAATGCACCAATCAAAAGACACAGAGTAACAGAGTGGATAAAAAAGCAAGACCCATCTATATGCTGCTTACAAGAGACTCACCTCAAACCCAAAGATATACACAGACTAAAAGTGAAGGGATGGAAAAAGATATTTCATGCAAACAACAAAGAGAAAAAAGCAGGTGTTGCAGTACTTGTATCAGATAAAATAGACTTCAAAACGAAGAAAGTAGCAAGAGATAAAGACGGACATTACATAATGATAAAGGGGTCAGTCCAACAAGAAGATATAACCATTATAAATATATATGCACCCAACACAGGAGCGTCAGCATATGTGAAACAAATACTAACAGAAGTGAAGGAGGAAATAGACAGCAACGCAATTATTTTAGGAGACTTTAACACGCCACTCACTCCAAAGGATAGATCAACCAGGCAGAGTATAAGTAAAGACACAGAGGCACTGAACAACACACTAGAACAGATGGACCTAACAGATATCTACAGAACTCTACACCCAAAAGCAGCAGGATACACATTCTTCTCAAGTGCACACGAAACATTTTCCAGAATAGACCACATCCTAGACCACAAAAACAACCTCACGGTAAATTCAAAAATATTGAAATCCTACCAACCAACTTCTCAGATCACAAAGGTATAAAACTACAAATAAATTTTAGAAAGAAATCCAAAAGGCTCACAAATACATGGAGACTTAACAACATTCTCCTAATTAATCAATGGGTTAACGACCAAATCAAAACAGAAATCAAAGAATATATGGAGATTAATGACAACAACAACACAAAGCCACAACTTCTGTGGGACGCAGCGAAGGCAGTTCTAAAAGGAAAGTATATTGCAATCCAAGCCTATTTAAAGAAGGAAGAACATTCCCAAATGAACAGTCTAAAGACACAATTATTGAAATTGGAAAAAGAAGAACAAATGAGGCCCAAAGTCACCAGAAGGACAGACATAATAAAGATCAGAGAAGAAATAAATAAAATTGAGAAGAATAAAACAATAGAAAAAATCAATGAAACCAAAAGCTGGTTCTTTGAAAAAATAAACAATAGATAAACCCCTAGCCAGACTCATTAAGGGAAAAAGATAATCTACACACATAAACAGAATCAGAAATGAGAAAGGAAAAATAACGACGGACCCCACAGAAATACAAAGAATTATAAGAGAATATTAAGAGCATCTATATGCTAACAAGCTGCAAAACCTAGAAGAAATGGACAACTTCTTAGAAAAATACAGCCTTCCAAGACTCACCAAGCAGGAAACAGAAAAACTAAACAGACCAATCACCAGCAATGAAAATGAATCGGTAATCAAAAAACTACCCAAGAACAAAAGCCCTGGACCTGATGGATTCACCTCTGAATTCTACCAGACATATAGAGATTATAACACCCATTCTCCTTAAAGTTTTCCAAAAAATAGAAGAGGAGGGAATACTTCCAAACTCTTTCTACGAAGCCAGCATCACTGTAATACCAAAACCGGGCAAAGACCTCACTATAAAAGAAAATTACAGACCAATATCCCTGATGAATGTAGATGCAAAAATACTCAACAAAATATTAGCAAACCGAATTCAAAAATACATCAAGAGGATCATACACCATGATCAAGTGGGATTCATCCCAGGGATGCAAGGATGGTACAATATTCGAAAATCCATTAACATCATCCATCACATCAATAAAAAGAAGAACAAAAACCACATGATCATCTCCATTGATGCTGAAAAAGCATTTGACAAAATTCAACATCCATTCATGATTAAAACTCTCAACAGAATGGGTATAGATGGCAAGTACCTCAACATCATAAAGGCTATATATGACAAACCCACAGCTAACATCATACTTAATAGCGAGAAGCTGAAAGCTTTTCATCTAAGATCGGGAACAAGACAGGGATGCCCACTCTCCCCACTGTTATTCAACATAGTACTGGAGGTCCTAGCCACGGCAATCAGACAAAGCAAAGACATATAAGGCATCCAGATTGGTAAAGAAGAAGTCAAATTGTCACTATTTGCAGATGACATGATACTGTACATAAAAAAACCCTAAAGACTCCACTCCAAAACTACTAGAACTAATATCTGAATTCAGCAAAGTTGCAGGATATAAAATTAACACACAGAAATCCGTTGCTTTCTTATACACTAATGATGAACTAACAGAAAGAGGAATCAGAAAAACAATTCCATTCACAATTGCATCAAAAAGAATAAAATACCTAGGAATAAACCTAACCAAGGAAGTGAAAGACCTGTACTCTGAAAACTATAAGACACTCCTAGGAGAAATTAAGGAAGACACTAACAAATGGAAATGCATCCCATGCTCTTGGCTAGGAAGAATAAATATTGTCAAAATGGCAATACTACCTAAAGCAATCTACAGATTCAATGTAATCCCCATCAAAATATGAACAGCTTTCCTCGATGAACTGGAACAAATAATTCTAAAATTCATATGGAACCAGAAAAGACCCCGAATAGCCAAAGCAATCCTGAGAAGGAGGACTAAAACAGGGGGAATTACGCTCCCTGTCTTCAAGCTCTACTACAAAGCCACAGTAATCAAGAAAATTTGGTACTCGCACAAAAACAGACCCACAGACCAGTGGAAGAGAATAGAAAATCCAAACATTAACCCAAACACATACAGTCAATTAATATTTGATAAAGGAGCCTTGGATATACAATGGGGAGATGACAGCCTCTTCAACAGCTGGTGTTGGAAAAACTGAATGGCTACATGTAAGAGAATGAAACTGGACTACTGTCTAACCCCATACACAAAGGTAAACTCAAGGTGGATAAAAGACCTGAATGTAAGTCATGAAACCATAAAAATCTTAGAAAAAAACATAGGCAAAATCTCTTGGACATAAACATGAGCGACTTCTTCATGAACATATCCCTCCAGGCAAGGGAAACAAAAGCAAAAATGAACAAATGGGACTATATCA
>JAQQAC010007890.1:32263363-32333808 GCA_029783875.1 Phataginus tricuspis | reverse complement strand
AAAAAGACATCCTACAATATGGGAAAATATATTCATAAATGATGTATCTGATAAGGGGTTGACATCCAAAATATACAAAGAACTCACGCACCTTAACAAACAAAAAGCAAATAACCCAATTAAGAAATGGGCACAGGACATGAATAGACACTTCTCTAAAGATGAAATTCAGATGGCCAACAGGCACATGAAAAAATGCTCCACATCGCTAATCATTAGAGAAATGCAGATTAAAACCACAATGAGATATCACCTCACACCAGTGAGGATGGCCAACATCAAAAACACAAACAACAACAAATGTTGGCGAGGATGTGGAGAGAGGGGAACCCACCTACATTGCTGGTTGGAATGCAAATTAGTTCAACCATTGTGGAAAGCAATATGGAGGTTCCTCAAAAAACTCAAAATAGAAATACCATATGACCCAGGATCCCACTCATAGGAATTTACCCCAAGAATGCAGCAGCCCAGTTTGAGAAAGACAGATGCACCCCTATGTTTATTGCAGCACTATTTACAATAGCCAAGAAATGGAAGCAACCTAAGTGCCCATCAGTAGATCAATGGATTAAGAAGATGTGGTACATATACACAATGGAATATTACGCAGCCATAAGAAAAAAACAAATCCTACCATTTGCAACAACATGGATGGAGCTGGAGGGTATTATGCTCAGTGAAATAAGCCAGGCCAAAAAAGACAAGTACCAAATGATCTCACTCATGTGTGGAGTATAAGAACAAAGAAAAAAAAAATGAATGAACAAAACAGCAGCAGACTCACAGAACCCACGAATGGACTAACAGTTACCAAAGGGAAAGGGACTGGGGAGATGGGTGGGAAGGGAGGGATAAGAGGGTAAAAGGGCCATTACGATTGGCAGGCATAGGGTGGGGGGGCAAGGGGGGGACTGTACAGCTCAGAGAAGACAAGTAGTGATTCTCATCTCACTACACTGATGGACAGTGACTGTAATGGGGTTGGTGGGGGGTACCTGATGAAGGGGGTAGTTTAATCATCACAATATTGCTCATGTAATTGTAGGTTAATGATACTAAAATAAAATAAATTGTAAAAAAAATCATCTTAAAAGATAACTGGCTATTTAAAGTATGAACAAGAGCAGTATTTGGGGGCTTTTAATATATGTAGAAATAAAATGTATGACAACAACAGCACAAAGGCTGGGAGGGAATATGTTGAAATACATGGTTGTAAGGTTCTTAGGCTATACATGAAGTCATAAAATAACACCTGAAGGTAGATTGCGTAAGTTGAATATGTATACTATAAAACCTAAAGCAATCTCTGAACAACCCAACAAAATTATAGCTAACAATCCAACAAAAAGGATAAAATTGAATGGCTAAAAAATAATCAATCCAGAAGGCAGATAACAAAGAATAAACACCAAGGTGATAGACTCAAACCTAACCATATTAATAATCGTACTAAATACATATGGTCTAAATATCCTAATTAAAAGTGAGAGATTTTCAGTCAGAAAAAAAAGCAAGACCTAATTATATGCCACATACAAGAAAAATCCACTTTAAATACCAAGACACAAATATGTTAAAAATAAAAGGATAGGAAAAAAAGATTTATCATAGTAACACTATTCACAAGAAAGCTGGAATGGCAATATTAATCTTAGGCAAAGTAACTTTCAGAGCAAAAATATGATCAGGCAGAAGAAGTATCGTTTCATAAGCAGTGGATGAGTCCATTCATCAAGAAGACATAACAAAGCTAAATGTTGAGCACCTAAGAGCAGTGTTTCACAATACATAAGCAAAACCGACAGAATGCAAAAAGAAATCTACAAATCTATAATTATTGTTCTTTTCAAAACCTCTCTCTCAATATAATTGATAAAACAAGTGCATAGGGAAGCAGTCATGATTTAGAAGATTTGAACAACACTACACCAACTTGACTTTACTGACATTTATAAAACAATCTTCCCAACAGCAGAAGAATATATAGTCTTTCAAGTACATATGGATCATTTGCCAAGATGGACCTTTTTTTGGATCATAAGACAAGTCTCAAAAAATTTTGAAGTGATCAAATAATGCAAAGCATATTCTTTTCACCACAAGGAATTAAGTTAGAAATAAATTAAAGAAAATAATTAGAAAATCCCCTAAATATCTGGGAACTAAATAACACACTTATAAATAATCCAGGGGTTGAGGAAGAAATCAAGAGTGAAAATCAGAAAGTATTTTGAGCTGAATAAAACAAAACATGAACATTTGTGGACTGTTGCTAAAGTAGCATGTACATAGAAATTTGTAAGAAAAGAAGAGAGGTCTCAAATCAGTGACCTCAGCTTCCACTTTAAGACTCTAATAAAAGAAGGGCAAATGAAACCCAAAACAAAGCAAAGAAATAAAGATTAGAGTAGGAATGAATGCAATAAAAGCAGAAAAACCATAGAGAAAATTAATAAAACTGAAAGATACATGAATATCAAATAAGCACATGAAAGAATTTTCAACATTATTGATCATTAGAGAATGATCATTAGAGGAATGCAAATTAAACTACAGTGAGATATAACCATATGCTTATTAGAAAGTCTCAAATGAAAAAGATAGAACCTAAGTGTTCATAAGGGTATGGAACAACTTAATTCTTATACACTGTTGGTAGAAATAAAAAACAGTACAAACATTTGGGGAAATTCTTAAAATATTAACCATACATTTACCATATGTATGACTCAGCCATTCTAGTCCTAAAAGAAACATAAGTATATGTTCATACAAAGACTTTTACATTGCTGTTCATGGCACCTTTATTTGAAATTGCTCCAAACTGGAAGCAACCCAAGGGTCCATGAGCAGATGAACGGATAAACACATTGTGATAAATCTACACAATGGACTACTACCTAACAATAAAAAAGTATGAATTCTTGATACATGCAACAACATGCATTAATCTTAAAATAATTATGCTGAGTGAAAGAGGGCAGACTAAATTAAAAAGAGAGCACATACTGTATCGTTCCATTTATGTAAAACTCTAGAAAGTGAGAAACAATCTGAAGTGACAGAAAACAGATAAGTTATCTAGAAATGGAGATGTGATTGGGGAGTGCCAGGAGGGTGGAATTACAGATGGGCACAAGAAAATTTTGGGGGTGTGGATATGTTCATTATCTTTATTGTGGTGATGGTTTCGTGGGTGTATGCACAGGTCAAAACATCAAGTTGGGCACTTTGAAAATGTGTCATTTATTGTATCTCAATTATAGCTCAATAAAACTGCTTAAAATAAAAACTGACCTGAAGTCCAGGATAAAAAAAAAAATCAAACAAACAAGAGCCCTTCAGACCAATATTGACATTAGAAATCTCCAGGATAGTTTTAAAAAAAGGAAGTTGTCAAATATATTTAATAACCATTTGGGCGAGAAAAGAGGAACATTAGAACTTTATGTTTATATATTCATACTTACTTCTATTTGCACAAAGAAATAGCCATACTTCCTGTTTTTGCATACAGACCTACCTATTGGAAAGACCTGCAAACACACAAAAGAAACTAATAATAGTAATTATCTGGGTGGGGGAAAAAGAATTTGAGAATGGGAGTGTGGAACAGGAGTAGGCGCAAGACTTTTCACTGATGAATTTTTTTAATAGTTTTTATTTTTTGAACTATGTAAGTATTTTTACTATTTTAGAAGATAATTAAACAATAAAGTAGAACTCAGTTCAGGCTTAACTATCTCCAGAACAGTTTTTCTAACTGCGGATTTTGATCAATTTAGTGAGTCATGAAATAGATATGATGGATCATAGTCATTAAAACACAGACACACACACACGTACACAGAAATAGAAAAGAACAGAAAATATGGAGGATATCAGACAACAAGGAAGAAAGTGTTATGTCTTGGAACTTTTGTCTCAGTTATGTGTGTGTGTGCGTGTGTGTGTGTATTTGTGTCCCGGTATGAAATACTGACTATGGTCAAAAAAGAGCGGGAGGCACTGTTCTGGAGAACCTGGCCTCCCTCCTCTTTCCTCCCTTTGTATATATTGTAAGGCAGTTTATTCTTCTCTCCATTTGTTTTTTCGTCCAGATAAAAAAAACCTTGAGGGCAAGGACTATCTTGAACGTTGGATCCGTGCGTGCATGGATGAGTAAGAAAACAAATGAACGGGCAGGTGAATGAATAAACGAAAAGATTCAGTTGTATAGAAAGTAGCTCCTCAGGCTGTATTTGGGTAGGGAGAAGGGAGTGGTGGGGACTGAGTGAAAATGGTTTTTCAAGGCTCATTTTCCCATGATGATGCACGTAAACAACCTTTTGGAGTCATCAGTTTAAAACCTGAGAAACTTCAGGGATGAGTGACATGTGTTTGAACTTCAAACTCAATCATCCTTTAGCAAATATGTTCTGAGAACCTATCAGATGTTAGAAATTTGAGATTTACTCCAAGAAAGGATAGTGAAACTCAAGAATTTTCTGGGTATCTCATGTCAAATGGCTATTAGGACCACAGTGGCTCCCCTACTTATCCTTGGGAACCTTAGGTTTATCTGTGCTGGGTTCAAGTAGTCCCATTGAGAATTACATTTATCAAAAACTTAACATATTGAGGATTCTTTTTCCTTTTTCTCCTTTCTTGATGCCACCTTTTTCATGAATTGAGTCCCCTCATTTTTCCCTTTACTGGTTTGAAAATTACATACTTCTAGTGGTTACTCTTAAAATGTTGTTATGCATATTTAATTCAAAATGTGGAGTTATCCACCATCTCTGTCCTCTTCCTGAAAAATACAAGAAGTTCAGAATACTTTGTTTCTATACTGAGAGAATTGTGTTAAAAATCTCTGTGATCATAGATTTGTCTATTTCTCTTATTTCTGTCATCTTGCTTTATATATTTTGAAATTATGTTATTAGGTGAACACAAAATTAGGATTTTTATGTTGTCCTGTTTAATCTATCCCTTTATCACTGTGTAATGTCCACCTTTAACCTTTAGGAATACTTTGTCTTATAATCTACTTTGTCTGACACTAACACTGCTATCCCTACTTCTTTTGGTTACTATTTACATATTTATATTTATAGTGTGTCTTTCATAAACAGCACGTGTGCGTGTGTGTGTTTATATATATATATATATATATATAATATAGTTTAAACATCCACTCAGAAAACTCTGTATCTTTTAATTGGAATGTTTAGTCTATTTAGTTATTGATATAGCTGAGTTTAAGACTGTCATCTTGGTATTCCTTTTCTATCTTTTATTCCATTTTCCTTCCTAGTTTTGGATTAACCAAGTATTTGTATTATTCCATTTAACTTCTCTATTAATTTTTAAATTATACTTCTTTGTATTATTTTAGTAGTTTCCCCAGACATAATAATAGCCATATTTGACTTATTATAATCTACCTTAATTAGTTCTTTACCACTTCATTAACAGTTTATCTCCATTTACCATTGTCTCACCTTTTGTATCTTTGTAGTCACATACTTATAAATGTGTTACAAACTGCACAAGATATAGTTATTATTGTTGCTTTAAATAAGTCAATATTCTTTTATGTGTTTCCCATATTGAGCCCTTCCAGTGCTCTTCATTCCCTTTTGCAGTTCTGAGCTTTCCTTGGGAGTCATTTTCCTTCAGCCTGAAAAACTTTAATATTTCTTATAAAGTGAATCTGCAGGTAAAAAATTCTCTCAATTTCTGTTTGTCTAATAACATCTTTATTTCATCATTTTTGGAGGATATTTTCAGAGCGTATAGAATTTTAGTCGGCAGGTTTTTTTTTTTCTTTCAGAATTTAAAAGATCCAATCCTGTAGTCTTCTGGCTCCCAAATGTTCTGTTAAGAAGTCAATAATAAGTGGTGTTGTTCCTCTACAAGTATGTATGTGTCTTTTTACTCTTGTTGCTTCTAAGATTTTCTGTTCATCTTTGGTTTTTAGCAATTTGACTATGAGATGTCTGTGCTTGGTTTTCTTTTTATTTACATTGCTTAGGATTTGCTAACCTTCTTGAATCTTTGAGTTGCTGTCTTTCATGCTTTGGCAAATTCTCAGTCATGTGTATTCAAATAACACTTGCCCCATTCTCTTCTCTCTTTCTGGGACTCCTATAACACGTATAATAGGCCATTTAACTACATTTTGCATGCCTTGAATGCTGTCTTCTGTTTTTCCATTTTTTCTCTATTATTCTCATTTTGAATATTTATTTACTGTCTTTTGAGTTATATAATCCTATCTTTTGCTGTGTCCAGTCTGTCATTAAACCTGTCCAATGAGTTTTTACTTTCCAATATTTTGTATTTCAGTTCTAGCATGTCCATTGATTCTTTTTCTATAGATTGTAATTCTCTTTTGAAATTATCTTTTCAGTCATTTTCTCCATCTTTTACTCTACTTTCTTGAACACATTTATGAAAGTTATTTTGAAATCCATCACTGCTAGCTCCAACACCTGGATCATCCGTGGGACTGCTTCTATTGTATATATATTTTTTGTTAATTATCAGACATTTTTACTGCCTCTTTGAGTGTCTTGTGACTTTTACATTTTGTTTTCTGATGTTGTGCAAAAGAGACTGAAGTCAATGTTATTTCTCTCCAGGTAGGATGCATACTTCTTTTTATATGGCAAATAAGGTGAGGGACAGATCATCTCATTCTATTAGAAATTGAGCTGTGCTGTGGCTTTAGTTAGACTAAATCCACCTCTGGTTTCAAATGTCTCAAGGATAAGATCTTTTGTATGCTTCTTAAAGGCCCCTTCCTCTTGTGGGCTTTGTCTCCTAAACATATGTTGAAATTGTGGGTTATCATTTTTGCCTTTGCAGGCCGACTCCTACCCTCCTGGGCTGCTCTGGTACATATCGAGAGTTTCAGAGAGGAAGCCAGCCAATCTGTCATGACAGCTCAAGTGGGCATCAAAAGTGTCATTGGTTTTGCTTCTTCCTAGAAGAGTCTCTCTGCCTAAGGAAAGCCTGATTCCAGATTCAGCAAATAACTTATTTATTTACTTATTTATTTAGGTATCATTAATATACAATTACATGAGCAACGTTATGATTACGAGACTCTCCCCATTCAGAAAATAACTTTTAAGAAAGAAAATGGCCAATAATCTTAACTTACCTTGGAAGGAGTCTTTTCTCTGTTAAATTTTAGTTCCTTTAGTCTTCTAGCCTTCTCCAATATCTTCCAAAATGTTTTCATAATTCATTTTTTTCTTTGATGTAGAGGAAGTAACGGTCACTTCCTACTACATTTAACTCAGAAGTAAAGTTTTCTTATGTTCTTTTCCAGTTAGTTCAAATCAGGATTCAAACAAGGCCCACACATTCTATTCTTAAGTCTCTTAATTTATAGGTTTCCCATCCCTGTCTGTATTTTTGAGGTTGTTGTGTTTGTTTTTCAACTTGTTTAAGCAACTGGCTCATTTGTCTGTTGAGTTTTCTGGATTCTGCTGGTTGTTTCAACTTAGTATCGTTTAACATGTTCCTCTGCCTCCTGTATTTCCTATAATTTGGTAGTTATATCTAGAGGATTGATAGTATTCCATTTTTTTGGCAAGATTACTTTATAGGTGGTACTGTGTACTTCCTCTTTTATCATATAATTCCTACTTATTTTTACTGTCCAGTTCAAAAGGAATTTCTTCTTAGTAGTTTTCTCTGACCCACATTCTTTCTAACTCTCCTGTCTTCTATATTTCCACAGCATTTTACCTCTTATCATCACCTTTTCATTTAAGAGTCCATTACACTCCCTCCCTGCAATGTCAGTTTGTAGTTTGGGATCTCCTTGAGGGCTGGATTCATATTTTACTTATTCTTTTATCCTCATGATTATAGTGTGGTGGATTAAAATGGCCACAAATTATTTTCCCTTCAAAAAGTGGAGTGTATTTATTTCCTTCATATTGGATGAAGGCTGATTTGTCACTTATTTTGATCAACAGTATATGGTTAGTGATACTCAGTCTTCAGCTGCCATGCAAAGTCGAGGTACTGTCCTGGAGAGGACGTGTGGATAGGGAGAGAGATGCCTAGTCAGCTTCCAGCTCTTCCAACCGCCCCAGCCGAGGTGTCAGACATTTGAACAAAGCCATCTTCAGTTTCCAGCCCTAGGTGCATCTCTTGATGATTGCAGCCTTATGAATGAGCCCAGCTAAACCCAGCCCAGATTGCAAAAGAATGAGCAAATACGTGATCACTGTTTAAGCCACTAAGATTTGGGTGGGTTGTTATGCAACAATAGAGTACTGAAACACAGAGTGTCTGGGACATGGTGAGTCTTCCGATAAGTGTTTGTCGAATTCAATTTAATTGTAAGAGACTGGATGGGTAATTAAACTAGATAGCTCTCATGGCCCTACCCAGCACTGAGATTTTATGATCCCAAGATAATTAATGACCTTGGATTATGCCATTACTTCCTCTATTTCTACTGATAAAAAGAATTGAATCTAAGTGAAATATAATTAAGTTCTTAGGTGTCCATCTGGGCTGCTATAGCAATATATCATAGACTGGGTGGCTTATAAACATCAAAAATTTATTTCTCATAGTTCTGGAGACTGGGAAATCCAAGATCAAAGTGCTGGCAGATTCGGTGTCTGGTGAGAACCCACTTCCTGGTTGTCTTCTTGTTGTATCCTTCCATGGTGGAAGGGAGGAGGGGTCTCTTTGAGGCTCTTTTATAGGGCACTAATCCCATTAATAATTATAAGGGTGACCAATTACATTCCGAAGGCCCCACTCCCTAATACCATCACCTTGGGGGGTTAGGATTTCAACACATGAATTTCGGGGACACAAACATTCAGAGCATACATTCCATTCCTGCCCCCACCAATTCATATCCTTCTCACATGTCATCAACTCAAAAGTCTAAGTCCAAAGTCTCATCTAAATATCATCTAAATCATATACGGTTGAGACTCAAGGTATGAGTCACTAGGCTTTGTGATACCCAACTTGCAGTAGGATACCTAGGTCACCTATTTCGATTAATTTCTTTTCTAGACCTACTTTTCTGCAGTTCTACTGATTCCTAGATCTTCACATATAAAAATCATACCCTAAACCCCATTTACTGTAGAACATAAGCTGCTTTGAGGGTTTTTTTTTTCAGTAATGGAGAAAAAATTGTGCTAAGACATTTATACTTCCAAATTCAGTTTGTACTCATTTTTCAATCTTTAGAGTTTTTCTCCAGTTTCTCATTAGAAAGATAAAAGCTGCAATGATATGATCATACTATGAAAAGTGAGCTAACTAACCTGAACTACAGCATTTTGTAAAATTTGAAATGTCTTAGACTTTCAGGTGATCTGCATTTTGGAAGAAGATTCAGCCTTTGAATAGTTACTCACTTTACCTTTCTTTAACACTGTACTATTTACAATCAATCATTTTTCTTTACCTTATTACTTTGGAAGGGACTAGATGCTATGGGCTTATAGTAGAGTATTCTTTAAAGGTATACTGTAGTGCAAGCATCTGGATGGTCTTTTGAGGTCATGCATCAAAGTTCAGAGTTAGCTATGTTGCAGTTGTAGCGGAAGGACCAAACTCTAAACTACCACTTGCTGCCCAAGTATCAGAAACCACTGATTTTGTGTTTAAAGACCTTCCTTTGATAGAAATGTAGGAATATAAGGGTGCTGGAGTGAGAGGGTGGTAGCCTACGGAAACCAGGCTTTCCATGTACTTCCTAGTGTCCTGTTTTAAGTGTCAAATGTTTTCTTGATTTTGACATATTTCTGTGCCTATCCCTGTCACCTTGCCAATTCATTCCTGATTTGACCCACTTTCTGATTGAGTCCTTGTGCCATGGCAGTTAACCTTAGGCTCCATCTGCCTATGTTCCTGGTGCCCATCTTCTGGACTCATCCATGGTCATCGCTCAGTCTCCCGTTTGGCTCTGCCCTCCTAGCAGTCATTGGAGTTTGCTCTAAGCCTAACTCCCACTCACCCTTCTGGTGCCAAGTCATATCACTGTGACAGGAAATAGTTCCTTGACATCCTGGTGTATTCCCTCACAGTTTCCTGTATTTTACCTTTGAGATATTTATCACAATTTGTGATTATTATTCTCATCTATTCTGCTCATCTTGTATCTTCAGCACCTGGGACAGTGCCTAGCACATAGTAGGAGTTCAATAAATGTTGAGTAAACATTAACAAATGAAGCTTGTGACTTGGGCCCTCACCTCTTTTAGAGTACCTTGGGCTAGTTACTTATTTGAGGCTCAGTTTATGCATGTGTAAAGTAGGGATAACATTTTTTCATCTACCCCACAGTTGGGGGTGCTATGTATGCAGCAGATGCTTAGTAAATGTTCGTAGAAATAGTAAATGCATGTGCTACTTCTATGATGAGACACCTGTATTTTAACTAGTATTTCTCTTATCTGACAAATGAGAGAAATTGAGTTCCCAAGCAAGAGGAGTCTTGCTTATTGAGTGGGAATTTAAATTCAGGCTTCCATATACCCTTGCCCAGGAGTCTACACTTCTCTTCTGGTTGTAGCTTAATACTACATATTTCTTAATGGGGGAGGGGACTTTTTTTTAATGGATTTGGATCAAACTAGTAATGATTGACTTTTTCAACTCCTGAGGGTTTTGTATGTTACAGATTTTAACTAAGTTTTGTCCACCAAGAATACAGATTCTAGATTGCTTGTATCTTAACCTGTAAGAAAGAAATCAATAGTGAATGTGATTATGTAAGAGGAGGGAGAGTTCTATAAAGGTAACATTCTCATCAGTGGGTACAGCTGATTGTTCTTCAGAAACAGTGGTAAGATAAGATCCTGAGCTTTGTGTGATGGCAAAAGTGCTTTCAGCCTAACAATTCCTTGTACTGTCTAGATTAACCTGACCATTTCCCCCCTTTCCTCCATCAGTGCAGTGAAGATACCTTGCATATAGAATACAGATGCTACCCAGTTTTTGCTCATTTTTTCTCCACCACATCCACACACTTCCGGAATTCCTCCCACTCGACATGTTTTTGGCATACAGAACACAGAGAAGGGAGAAGATGCAGGAAGGGTCCAAATGTAACTAGACTTTATATATTTTATTTGAGCCTCATCTAACAGAGATGGGGAGAGTAAGTTAGAGGTGGTCTGATAAAAACTCCAGAGTTTGTGAGGTATGCAAAGGAAGAAATCCTTTGCTAGAACATCTGCTGAAGGTGAAATGAGGTGAGCCCGGAGAGGGAATTCAGAAATAATTTTTGATGTTTAGCATTGTGATCTGGGAGCGAGATCCCAGTGCTGAGCAAGGAAGAAGGCCAGCAGGTGGGGGAGTCTCAAAGCAAGTACTGCTAGTTTGTAACTCGTCTAAGGTCTCCTGACCAAGTGACCCCATTTGGGTGGGGGGGACTTGCCGGGGGAATCTGACCCATTATGCCGTCTAGGGATCCTTAACTTCATTGCCCTTGGATGAATGTAAATTTATAGGTTGATGCCTCCCCTCCACTGACTGTGTTCTGTGTTGCATCTCAGGTGGGGAGGTGGGAGGCATAGGCTGACGCACAGGCCAATATTGCTGCAGAAGATAAGGCTGATTCTTTGGCCTGGATGTGGACTTGAGCTGGGGCCCTGTCTTGACCTCTGTTTCAGGCTCTATATTGTAGACTACGTGTAGGTCCAGATCTAGTCCAGTCTCTTGTTCTGATTCCAGCATGGACTCCAGATCCATATCTAGCTCTGAATCCTCTTCTGTTACTGGCCTCCGCATTGTGGAAAAGCCTGGACTTACATTTTTGGGGATTCCTAGAAGACTGCTGCTTATGTCATGTCTTGACTCTTCATTCTGAAACACACACAATTAGATGGATTAAATTTTCCAATTAAACTTAACTTTCAAACAGTCAAGGAATTTCAGAATATAGCAGAACTTAAGGTACCACAAATCATGGGTTCCGACCAAGTAGAAAATATTTTTGGCCTAAATCTGCTTTTCATTTTCATTGCGCCCTCTGGTTCCTGTTACTCACTATACTTCAGTCTCAGTCAATCCATACCTTCTGATTTCTCTGGCTTTTCTAGCTAGCCTGGATTTCATGGTAAACCATTTAAACAGCAATGGCCTTGGAAGCATTCTGAAACATCATGTCTTCTTGATTTTACTTGTCTTTTCAAGCCCCAGTGTAATCCTTGGCAGGGCCTGTAGAGCCCTTTAAGACCTGGCCTGTTGCCATCTTCAGCTTTATCTCCATCTGTAGTCCCTACCCTTTGCTGTAGCCATAAAGTTAACCAAAGATGCCTGACTCCTGCTGACCTTTGCTCATGCTGTTTCCTGTGCCTACCCTGTCCTCCATCTTGTACACAAACACTTATTCATCATTCCAGATTCAGATCAAAGATGACCAACCAGGATCAGAGCTCTCTTTGTGTTCCAACTGTACCTTACTCACACTTCTATCATAGTACCAGTACCGTATTGCCTGATTTATTTACAAATCTCTCTTTCCTATTAAATTCTAAGCTCCTTGAGGCAGGACAGTGCCTGGTTCTTGATATCCTCAGTGCCAGGTACTGAGCCTGTCACATAGCACATGCCTTGTGGGCTTGGTGAATCAACCTTGCAGCAGCATTCCATAAAATAAATAACTTTCACCTTTCCTGAAACATTTTCTTCTCCTCCTCACGTGACACTCTCTTGTTCTTCCTCTTTCCTTCTTGGTTGCTTCTTCTTGGGGCCTTTGTTTTCTACTCTACTTCTCCTGGACTTCTAAATGTTAGCAGGCCCCAGGGCTTGTTCTGGGGCCCTTCTCTCTTCCATCTACGCTTTCCTCAGAGATGATTTTATTTAGTCCCATAATTTTCATTATCATGTATGTGCCAATGACTTTTTGGTCGTAACCCTTCCCCTGGTCTGCTGGTTCATATATCCACTTCCGTTCTTGACATCTCCACTTGCATGTTTAATAGGCATCTTGAATTTAAAATGAGAAATAGGACTTGCTCCTTTCCTAGTCTTCCCTAACTTAAATGTTACAAAAATTTGACATATTCAATACCAAGTCTTAATATTAATCCTGGTAAGAATGTTAGTAAACTAGAAAAGTACTTTTTAAAAACATAGTAAATACAATGTCTATCTTAAATCAACTGTCACCACTAGCCTTAACAGACATAGAAACTTTTCTCATTAAATTCAGGAGTAAGGCAAGACTCAGCACTATTTCTTGAATTGTTCTGGGTTGATTACCTAATGCCATAAAATATGATACTGAAATAATGGTTCTAACAATTAGAAAATAAGATATTTATATTATTTGTAGGAAACATTTTTCTATCTAGGAAACTCAAGAGAATTAACAGTGAAACCTTTTAGGACTAGTAAAATATTGTACAAGGGTGGCCAAATAATTTAAAAAATCAATAGGTTTCTTATATGGTAGCAATTGCAGTTAGAAAATATAGTGAAAAAGAATATTCATTTAAAAAAGGAATAAAAATGTAAAACATAAAGTATAAATTATCTAGCATTTGTTTATATGAAGAAAGTCACAATACCTTACTATGAATGCAACATTTAAAAAGACTGAATAAATGTAGAGACATCATATGTTCCTGTGTAGGAAGAACAAATACTGTAAAGATATCAGTTTTCAAATTATTTTTTATTTTTTATGCAATTCTAATGAGAATTCCAATATTTTTTGTGTGTGTGTGTTGGGGGGAAGCTGACAAAAGATTCAAAAGTTTGTTTGGAAGAAAAAACTGGTGAGAATGACTTAGCAAATTTTTAAATAGAGCACTGATGACACAGGACTTCTTAACCAAATGTTTAAATGTATTATAAAGCAATAGTAATTAAAACAGTGTGATACTGAAGCTACACAGAACAATGAAACCAAAACCTAAGCTAGAAATAGAGTTTAGTTTTCACAAGAAAATAATATTTTATGAAAACAGCATCTCAAATCAGTGGAGGAAAGAAGGCTTATTCAATAAATGGGATAGCTCAGAATGGCTAGTT
Source organism: Phataginus tricuspis (assembly GCA_029783875.1). Lineage (NCBI taxonomy): Eukaryota > Metazoa > Chordata > Mammalia > Pholidota > Manidae > Phataginus > Phataginus tricuspis. The sequence continues at coordinate 32,319,777 of JAQQAC010007890.1, read as the reverse complement.
ATATAGCTAAAAAGTAAAGATTACCCTTCAACATCATACACTGAAATACATCCTAACTAGATTAAAGGAATGGTATATAAAAAATTAAAACATAAAAATCTAGAAGAAGATATAAATTATTATTAACTTTCCAAATGAGAATGACATGCTAAACTAAAAGCAATGGACAATTAAAAAGGGAAAATTAATATAAGAAAGACTATATCACATGTAAAAGCAAATATGTCAAGTGTATCCTAATTATAAATAAAATAGAGAAACTTCCACTTATAATAAAGGCAGACCAACACCACTGCCCCCTACTACCCTCACCCTCCCACACCACCACTAAGGACAACTAGAAGAGCTGGGTAAAATATTTTAGAACTTCTGCTTGAAGGCACCATAAAGCTAACAAGATCATGAAGAGCTACCAGGCAAAGATTTAGGAAAAGGTGGAAATCTAGGGAGGTGAATCTGGTATATGGAGCTACTTTTATAGAGGGTATTTAATGATCTGGAAGTGGCACGTGTATCTTAAGCAGTGCTTTTGACGGCTTTCAGGGCTTAGGGTTCCCACAGACTGCCACTGGGCTATGGGTGACCTCATGGCCTGGAACACCTCAAGACCTGATTTCAAACCCAACTGGCTTGGAATTGCTAGTGCCTCCAAGTACCTGGCAAAACCATCAAATTCTGTCTAGAAGAAAAATGTAATTCTGGGCCTCAAATTATTTCTATAAACATTTTCCAAATACAATGCCTGGCACACACTCAAAGATTACCAGGCACATTAGATTTTGATAATGAAGGATGCATACAGAATCTCTTAAGGTGGTAATTCTCCGAGTGTAGCTTCTGTTTCATTACCTAGTGACTTGTTAGCAATGGAAATTCTCAGGCCCCATCCTAGACTCACAGATTCAGAAATTCAGGGCATTAGGGCATAGAGGGACCTAGCAGTCTGTGTTATGACAGAATATTTTGCCGATTCTGATGCATACTAAAGTTTGAGAACCACTTGAGGCCCCTAACATAAGCAGGAGGACTTCTGGCCAGAGAGGATGTCCCTAGAATTCTTGCTCCAGATGGGGGTGGACCTGATACTGAGGTTTCTTCCAATTGAAAGGCTTTGTGATTCTATGATTTTCTAAATGGGAGTGAACTAAAGATCAGAATAGAAAAAAAATATGGTTGAATCTAGCTATCAGGGGAAAACGTTCTGGATAAGAAGAGGCACATAACCTCTGAAAATTCTCAACAAAGCAAGAGAAATACTTGGTAAAACATTACTTAAAAAAATAAAAAGAAAGAAAAATGTCACAATTTACAAGCTTGGATGTCTTCTTAAAGTTTAAAAAAGACACTTATTACTCTGGTAATTCTTCTCTTGCCATAAAAAAATGCAAACGCTGAAATCTATTAAGTCGAAGAATCAGGGGTTTAATTAAAAAATAATTTCTAGTATTTAGATAATATTTTTGTGCCCATCTGTTCTTTAATTTCTCTGTTTTTGGGAAAACTTAGAGGCTAATTTGAAAACAGTGGAGCAGGCCCAGCTTTTTACTTAGTACTTATAAATGGCTAAAAATTTCTGGCTTATAAATCATTCTTTGCAGTTGGTCAGGTTGAATATATCTCATATTACTCACAATGTAAATAATAACCTAAGTGAGACTGGCTGATCTTTACCTCTGCTAGTTTATCAGCTTTGTAAGGGGTGGATTCTAAAGGTATAGCTGGGGGAGATACTTAAAACATTTAGTAATTGGAATAGTATTGGCAATAACCAAGCTTGCTGTAAAAGGATCCTAGAGGCCTCTGCTGGGTCATGTGACACTCCCTTCAGTTGGGAGAGGGTCCTAAATGGCATGCAAATGCCATGGCAGTGGGGGAACTTGGACTCAGGTCTACTGCTATTTACCAGCTGGCAAGGGAGCATTTCAGCATCTCACAATTTGGCACAACCATATTCAAAAGCCTTTCCTGGATGTTGCTCAAGTCCATCTGATCAGGCATCTCCCCACGCCTCAGCCCCAACTCATTCCCCACCTTGATGGTTCACATCATCCAACCTTGTCTGTTTCTGAGTAGGTTTCCTGTATTGCTGTCTCAGACTCATCCACACTTAACTCAGAGGACTCTGGAAACTTCCTTGACAAGGCAAACAGCACAGCATCATGGAGCATGAGGAACAGCTGGGCCTTGGTGATGCCAGCGTCAAAGAAGTCATTCTTCTCAAATGCCCTGACCACAGAAGCTACAAACCAAACCCAAAACACACACAGGGTCAGACACTTGGAGTGGAGGGCACACAGGGTGCCAAACACAGCCCTCTTATAGGGGGGAAGATACTCACAGTGACATCCTGAAATGAGCACCAAAATGTTGGCATTTTGGAAAGCATTGCACATCTGCAGGGAGAGAGTAAGTCAGTGTTAGAGATTTTCACACTTCCTGGAGAAGGATCTTGTATTTAACTGAGTTTTAAATCCCTTTGGTCACTCACTTGTCTGTGGTGTATGTAACTTTGCATTCCAGTTGAGCTCTACAAACACTGGATGAGTGGATTTCTATATGCCTGGAAATGTCTACAGTTCTTGGAACACAGGAGACTAAGACAGTTTCATGTGGGTGAGGAGTGAGAGGGAGAGATGCCCACGGTCTCAGGAGGGGGAACTGTTCCCAGCAAGAGATAATGTTCATGTGAGGACAGTGCGAGGACAGAGACAGGCAAAGGCATGATGGGAACACAGTGGACAGTCCTCATGAACAACCATATCTTGGTGTCATTGCTTAGTATTTGCATGTGACCCCCCTTGTCCGTGGAGTTCACTGAGCAGAGGAGGCAATACATGGCACAGAGATGGTCAGGTAATACAGCAGGGAATGGAATTTGGGAGCCTGCAGGTCATATTCACAGCTGCTCTGTGAAGTTGCATTTGACTTTAGTAAAACATCATATACTTAGTAATATCAGATTAATAAACATCAGATACTGGCCTCAAGCTTACTTCAGCCAATACATATGCTCTGGGGCAATAAATCTTAAAGTTTAATTCAAAGCAAGTCAATATTTATCTTAAATCTCTATGACTGGATAGCCTCTAGCCTGAGCACTAAGTTAAAATGTCAAAAGAAACAAAACACAGATTCTACTTCTTTCACTACAGAGAGGAAACAAGAAAGTTATTCTTCATCATATAGTAAATCATAAAAGTCATTTGGTAGAGCCACTATGGAGATACTTTAAATGACAAGCACTGGAAGAGGGAATCCTATTATTAGGAAGAAGCTTAAATCAAATAGTTGTCAAAGAACTACTGCTGGGACTTTTCTTAAGTTTAAGCCTTCAGTTAGGAAGTAAACAAAACCAATGATTTCCTCTAATAAGGTGGTATAGAAAAATTACAGAAAGAATGAAGAAACCTGTATTTTTAAACTGTTAAAAGTACACCATGAATCTCTGGCGGCTGGAAAGCATCTCCATGTTGTGGCTGGAGCAGAAAGTCACCCACATAGGCCAGGTGTGGATGGGTCATACCAGGACCAGCACATATAGTGCCTCCACAAGAAAGGAAGGCAAGAGGGGAGAGAGGAGAGGACAGCATGGCATAAATGTGCAACAGAACATGGTGGGAGTGATACAAAGTCAGACCCCTAGTTCCAGTGCTGCCCAGGCCGCTTACTAGCTGTGAGCCTGGGACCCTTAGGGGGGAATGTGGCTCCTTTCTCGGGACTGCTGTGAGAATTAAATGAGGTAGTGTGTATAAATGTGCCCAACTCTGTCTGGCATGCAGTAGGCATTCAGTAATGTAGGCTGAATGACATCGGAAGTAACAACTACTGTGCAAGCCTGGGAGAAGAGAGCACAGCCCAGCAGCACAACCTAAGATGGAAAAGCCCCAAAGGCAGTCTTATACTTGAGTCCGAAAATGGGATGCAAAAAAAGATCTCGTGTTGGGAAATCCCTTAATAGTAATCTCTTCCAAGCCTCTTGTTTCACAGATGAGGAAACCAAGACCCTGTGCAATTCAGTAAGTTACCTCAGGTCAGATGGACAGTGAGCAGTAACACCGGGTCAGCGCACGTACACAGACCACCAACCAGAGTTCTTTGTGCTGTAAGAGGCTTCCTATTGCCTCAGACGGAAGAGGAGCTGGACTCAGGAGAGAAGCATATTCCTTTAGGAACACGAAGGTTTGATGAAATAGGATGTGAGGATGAAAGAAATCAGCCAAAGGAGCCAAAAAAGTGGGTACAGTCAGAGCTGGAAAGTGAGTGTTTAGAATGTTTAAACTGCAGCCATTGCCAACAGGAGCAAAGAATGAGATAGAGGGCTGTCAACTGGGATAAGCTGTCTGAAAGAAAGATCCTGTACTTAAGAGACACTAAACAATAAAACCAATATGGTCTGTTGTGCATCTAAACTGTCCATATTGTATAAGGGGAGAGATGAAAAATGTCAGAGAAACCAGAGAGTGGGAGAGAAGCCTGGACTCAGGGACAACATTTTTGAAGGAGAAATCTTCCCTGCCCATTTCACCCACAGATGCAGGCAACGAAGAAGGAACTGGGGAAGATCCTCTAGGTTCTAGACCAGGCAGCCCCAGGCTTTGGGTATCATTTTATCACAACTTCTTTAAATCTGAGTGCTTTTTACAATGTCTAGCTCAGAGCAGTTCCTTTAATAGTGAAGAATTCTTGATGAGCTTTTTCTGTAGCATTTGGACACATTCCTTGAAGATTTGCAGCTAACTCCCAGGATACACTGGGAGTTGCTGGATGTGACACAGATTGCTGTTTCAATGGTGCTAAAAGTTTCCTATTTTTCATTCCTTGAGAAATAATGCATCATGCTTAAAGAACCAACCAGTTCAGTAAATCAAGGGTGAGTTCATTTCCATTTTAACCTTTAACTGTCTTCCGTGTCTGCATTCCTAGTGGCAGCTGATCAATAACTAACAGGACTCAGTCGGGATGAGGGGTAGGGTGGGGGCAGCAGGAGGGGATCAGAGCCCTTGTTAAAGCCGCCTCTGTATTTACCTGCCTTAATACGACTGAAGCCTGTGAATCCACAAAATGCACCATGGAGAAATCCAGGATGATGGTGTGGGTGCCGGGTGGGAGAGAGACCTCTGAGTGAGGGACGGACAAACTACTCTCCCCCTGATTTTCAGAAGCTTTGGCCAGCGCCATCAAGACTTTTCTGGAGGGATTCTTAGGAAGCTGAGTTTTCTCCACCTCCTCACAGTTTTCCCCATAATTCCTCTGAGATGTGGAAGATATTATGTAGGGTTCTTGGTCATCTGCCGTAGCTTGGCTCATGTCCACACTCTCGAAACGTGAGCAGCGGATCAGGTTAATGGAGGATGTATCGTGGTACTGTTTGCTTTCAAATCGCTCTGTGTAAACAATCTGGGTAAACAGAATTAGGGGAGGACGGTGTACAATTCAAAGAAGGACTGGGAGTACCTGCAACTATGCTGTTCTCATCTATCACTCAACTCCCTCTCTCTCAGGAAACTTCTCTGCAGACTAGGTACTGTACAGTTTGGGCTTGGATATCTCACTTTACTTCAAGCTTGTGACTGAAACCCCATTTAACTCTCATTATCCTTACCACTCACAGCATCCCCTCCCAACTTCCTTCTGTGCATCAGTGACATTATAATTGATGCAGTGAGCCAGATTTTAAATGATCTTTGATTTATTCCTTTCCCTCAGCCCTGGGTTCTGGGTTGTAATTATTCTCCAATGGCCAATAATACTTTGAAGTATTTCTTCCATTAGTCCCTTTTCTCAACACCTCCTTCTTTTTGTTTCAAATTCAGGTACATACAATAAAGTGCATAAAACTTGGTAAACACAATGAGGTATCACCTCACACCAGGCAGAATGGCCACTCTCCAGAAGACAAGAAATAACATGCATTGGCAAGAATGTGGAGAAAGGGGAACCCTCCTACACTGTTGGTGGGAATGTAAACTGGTCCAGCCACTGGTGAAAACAACATGGAGTTTCCTCAAAAAACTAATAGAAATACATTAGAAAAGATATATGTGCACCTATGTTCACTGCAGCATTACTTACAATAGCAAAGACAGGGAAGCAACCCAAGTGCCCATCAGTAGATGAATGGATAAGGAAGATGTGGTTACATATACACAATGCAATATTACTCAGCCATAAAAAAGAAAGAGATCTTGCCATTTGTGACAACAAGGATGGACCTAGAGGGTATCATGCTAAGTGAAATGTCAGACAGAGGAAGACAAATGCCCTATGATCTCACTTATTTGTGGAATCTAAAAAACCAACCAAACAAAAAAGAAGTAAACTGACAAATATAGACAACAGACTGTTGGTTACAATAGGGATGGGAGATTGGGGATGAATGAAATAGGTAAAGGTGACAAAGACATACAAACTACAAATTGTAAATAAGTTAGACATAGGAATGGAATCACAACATAGAGATTATAGCCAATAATACTGTAATATCTTGGTATGATAATGGGATAATTACACATATTGCATCAAGCATCTAGGAATGTATATAATCACCGAGTCACTGTGCTATACATTTGAAACCAATATAATATTGCATATCAACTTTATTCCAATTAAAAAAAGAGGGAAAAAAAACCTTGGTATACAGCTTTATGAATTTTGACATATGTATATACACTCATGTAACCATCAACTAGATCAAACAATAAAACATTCTGATTTTTTTCTTTCACCTATTTCACCCATCCCCACCTATGAGTTTATTTCAGTTTTGTTTGTTTTTGATTCCACATATAAATGAAATCATATGGCATTTGTCTTTCTCAGTCTGCCTTATTTCATTTGGCATAATGTCTTCAAGGTCCATCCATGTTGTTGCATATGGCAGGATTTCATTCGTTTTTATGGCTGAGTAATATTCCATGTATAGTAACCACATTTTTTAAATCCATTCATCTGTTGACAGGCATTTAGGTTGTTTACACATTTTGGCTATTGTATACAATGAATGCTGTGATAAACATAGGAGTGCATATATCTTCAGATTAGCAATTTTTGTTTTCTTTGGGCAAATTCCCTGAAGTGGAATTGCTGGATCATATGGTATTTCTATTTTTAGTGTTTTGAGGAGCTTCTATACTGCTTTCCATGATGGCTGCATCAATTTGCAATCCCACCGAGAGCGTACATTAGCATTTCCTTCTTTTATCAATGAAGACAGTCTTCTGTCAGATTTCCTTAAGAAGGCGATATGATTTGAGCAGGGCTGTCTTTACCTTTCACTCTTCCATTACCCCTGAGAGGTCTGTCATACCTGCTATAGCTTAAGGACAGTACCAAGCACCAGGAATATACTGGCATGCAAGATGTGAGTTATAACTCTGTAGTCAGTGGGATCAGATTCCACCTGAGGAGAGGGCACGTGTCCATTCAAAGGATAACAAACAACACGTATGGACAAGAACTATAAGGCACATGAAAAAATGAAAAGAATTCATTTGTTAGAGTGGTTTAATTTGGGGTGATGTTTCTCCCCTTATTCACGGTGTCAGTTACCCATAATCGTCTGTGGTCTGGAGGCAGATGATCCTCCTCCTGATATATGGTTACAAGGTCAATGGTAGCCTAAGGCTACATTACAAATGCCTACGCCATTCGCCTACCTTCATCTCATCACATAGACAGTTTATCATTTCACATCATCACAAGAAGAGGGTGAGTACAGTGTAGTAAGATATTTTGAGAGAAAGACCACATTTATGTAACTTTTATTATAGTATATTGTTATGATTGTTCTGTTTTATTATTCATTATTGCTGTTGATCTCTTACTGTGTCTAATTTACAAATTAAAACTTTATCATAGGTGTGGAAAAAAACATAGTATATATGTTATACAGGAAAAAAACAGTATATATAGGGTTTGATACTATCTGCGGTTTCAGGCTAAAGATAGTATCCACTGGGGATCTTGGAACATAACCTTGCTGGATAAAGGGAGACTATATATTGTATAGCAAAAGAGTGGTATGGACAGATAATAATATTACAGTCTAAAGGGGAGAGGTGTTTCCCAAGGCTTGAAGGTATCTGAGGCCAGGCCTTTGGGGGACAGCTGGGGACTCACTCAGTAGCAGGGAGATGCAAGTTCCTCTAAGCAGAAGGAAACCTCTGAGAGCCTTCCTTTTCTCTCTACTTTACACTCTTGTCTTTCAAAGGCTTTCACAGTCCACTCATGCTGTGTCAGTCTGAACTTACTTTCCAGGCCAAGCGTCTTATCTGAGGACCCCATATTTATTTCTGCCTCAATATCTTTGGTCAAGCCTATCCACTGACTGCGAGTCCTCTTTTTTCTTACCTGGTATAAATCCAAATTTCTCTCTCCTGTCCAGCTCAAGACCATTCTACCAATAAGTTTCCCTGGCTTTTTGAGTTTATGCCCATCTCTCTTTATCTGAAATCTTAGAGTTGGAATCTAAACACCCAGTTTAGAATATAACAACATACTATATGGTATGGTTTACTATCCTACCTATTTCATCAATTTTAAGATGTGCCACTATTTTCTGTACTGTCAAGAAAAATAAACCACTTCAAATTAAACTATGCCATGCTATCAATTGCACAATGCATCTAGATTTCAGAAATGTGGAAAAAAAAGCTATTTTAAGATTGATAAAATACAATAATAACCTCATATACTACATTAATAGAGTTGTCTCCCTAGTTTGATTTTAAACTCCATGAATTGCTTCAAAACAATCCTGTAATTTTGAGGGGCTATAGGTGGGTAGGATAGGTGAAACAAGATGGGCTATGAGTTGATAAATCTTAAAGTGGATGATGGGTACATAGAGGCTCATTATGTGACTAGATAGCTAGGCAGAAAAAGGGTTAATGGGCAATTTAGAGCAAAAGTTAACATTTCTCTGCTGAATTGTTTTGTAAAATAAGATGTTCAAGGAAGAGCAGGCCTCAGGCAGGTAGTTTGTAAAGGTTACCCGCAGGAGCTCCCCTGACTGCTCCTGGGGGCCCCCTCCCTGTTGCCAAGGACTGAGAGTTCTGGCCAATCGCTACCCATCTTCTGAACACCAATCAGAATTGTGCTGAGTTTTCACCTCATTTGCACAATTTATGTACTAACCTGAATTGTACTGAGTTTTCTATGCCTATCAGAGAGCTGCCCTGTGCTTAGTTGAGGGAGACACTGCTTTGGGAGCTATCCCCAGGGCTCTCCTTTCTTGTGCAAGTAATAAACTTTCTTACAGTCTGGCTCAGGCGAGCCTGATGAGCTGCCGACACTCACAGAGAGCCGACCTCTGCAGAATGCTCCGTGGCCGCCCCGAAGACCTGCTGACACCTCCAGAGAGCTGCCAACAGCCGCCAAGAGTTGATGCTCCTTGAGAGCTGACACTCACCAAGAGGTGAACTGAGAGTAAGAAATGAACCCCTTGTGTTCTCTTATGATTATACTTGTCTCTACTTTTGTATATGTTCACATTTTTTCATGAAAAAAAATTAAAAAAAAAAAAGAACAACCCTGATGAACTTTGAGGACATTGTGCTAAGTGAAATAAGCCAGTCACAAAAATACAAATCTTACATGATTTCACTTATATAAGGTATCTGGAATAGTCAGATTCATAGAAACAAAGCAGAATGGTGGTTGCCAGGGGCTGGGAGGAGGAAGAAATCGGGAGTCATTCTTTGATGGGTGCAGAGTTTCAGTTTTGCAAGGTGAAAATGTTCTGGAAATAGATGGTAGTGATGGTAGCACCAAAATGTGAATTATATTTAACATTACTAGTAAATTTTATGTTAGGTGCTTTTTTTTTCCATAATAAAAAAGAAAAGAAATACCTGAATATAGAGATCCTTAAAAATTCCTTTTCTTTTTTCATAGTGTCACAGTCTGGGCACATAATAGGAAATCAATAAATATGAGATGATCCTATTCTACTCTAAAGTGTTTTTGCGATGTCCTATAAATACCTTCTATAATATTCAGTGCACTACAGATACAAATAAAAATTAGAGTGTTAATTCTGTCCTGTTGGCAGGGAAATTGGTATTTTCATGGAGCTCAGTAGAACCTACGCTCCACTACAGTGTGTGGCAATGAGAGTGGGTGCTTGGTGTTTGCAGATGCCTATGTAAGGAGGGGGACAGGAGAGGTTTGTGTGGGGGGACGTAATCTGTGTGTGTATGTAGACAGAGCTGCCCTTCCAAGGTGTAGGTATAGACTGGGTGAAAGTCTCCAAAGCTAGAACTGAGAAGCCCTGCTCTGAGGAAAGGGAATATTTAGACGAAATCTGAGTTGGAAATCATGAACACTTTGTAACTCATCAGCTAAGATAATCTTCAAACGCTGTAAAATCCCCATGGGTGCCATCTGCCCCCACCCCAGCACCATTTCCCTGGTCACAGGCAAGCATCAGGAAACCCTTGCAGACCCCTGAGAGCCCCAGCCACGCTGACCCTGCTGTAGTTGGAATTAGATAACAATCTTTAAGTGACTTATTTTCAGAAATCTAAAGGCAGGCAGCTAAAAGTCAAGGTAATCGATACAATTAGGGAATAATCTCAATATGCAAACTCTCTGGGCTCAGATGAGGCACTACCGTTGAGTAGGGACTCAAAAAGTCAGACTATCTCCGCCTGCCTAGGTCAAGAATTGAACCTTAAAGGGGAACCTGTATCTTCATTAATGAGTAGAAATCTGATTTGTAATTACTACGGTCCATCTAAGAATCAAAATCCCTTAGGAGATATAGATTTTCTTTTCTTCCTGGAAAACTACTCGTGCACTTCTTTATAAAATGTGGGGGCAAATGCAGAAAAGGAGAGGTGTTTCTAACCCTGGCTGGTGGCTCCAGTTCATCACGGTTGCAGAAACACCGACAAATCTTCTCTTCCTGGAAGTCAGCTTCATTTCGACTAAACAAGCTGAAAACCTCTTCTTCTTTAAGCGGTACCCTTACCATTTCAATCTGGAAGATAGGAGAGGTCTCGTACAGATGGTGAGTGGTGGAAGAGGGGGGTTCCGAGGAGGCCGAGGGGAGGAAAGCTCTTACCTCTTTTAACAGCTTGTGCTTTAGGTGGTAAACATTGACAAATGTAATGGAGTTGCAGCATTGGAAGATTTTCACCCCAGGAATGTTTGTAACCTGCAAGACAAATATAAAATCAAGGGAAATTTCTAAACTCTTTTACGGAGTAAGAAAAAGTCTTTAGAACATTCGGGGGAGTCTAAATTCTTCTTTAGAAGAGGTGAGGAAGGAAACAAATTCCTTTCTCCCATTTTTCACCCTATGCTTTTCCTTTCTTCTTTCCCCCTCCATTTCTTCACTCTTCTCTATTTCTTGACCTTTCCCTACTAAAGTACATTTTTAAATTACCCTTAGCTGGCTGCAGTACCCTGAGGATTTCCCATTTAACTTGGCTGCCTCTACCATCACGCATCAATTCTCCCTTCTTTGTAAAGGCGCATCTGTAATGCAGCAAGCAACAGCAAAGGGATTTTGTAGAAAAATTAAACAGAAGGCCTGGTCCACCCCACCTTTGGGAAAAGGAGTGGGCTGATTTGGATTCTTACCTCCGGATAGTCACTGAGGCTTCTGTAAATGTTGGTGTTACGGATCTGACCCAGGAGGAGAATCTTAGTTCTGAAAGGAAATGCATTTGCCTTCAGGCCATTCCTGCCTTACCTTGCCCGGGCCATCCTCCTATCACCTGAGACCAAGTACCTGTGTGACCGAACAGTGATGACGAAGAAGACAAAAGCTACTGAAACGAGCAGTCCAATGTCCAGCCCCAGGAAGATTGCAGATATGAATGTCACCATCCAAATAATCTTATGGAATAGCAGAAGGGAAAAGGCAGTCCATGATAAGAAGCAGAATTGAGAGAATCCCCACTCCTATCTCTTAATTTACCTTTACCCTTTCCCTCCCAGCACCTGGGATTTAGAGAACCAGGTCCACAGCCATGGGGACCAATGCCCTCACAGATGATTTGGTCCCAAGAATGTCCAGTGTTTCTTTTATGCATCCTTGGTCACGTCCTTCAATTCTCTCTTGAAACTTCAGTTTCCTTGCATGCAAAATAGGCATAATAATATCTACTTTATAGGCTTTTTGAAATTAGAATTACCATCCGTAAGGTAACTCAGAACACTCACTGACTGCTAGTTGCTATTTTAAGATCTATAACAGTTATTGCGAATCTTTAACAGTTTTTTCAAGCCCTTATCCCACCACCTTCTACATCATTTCAGCAAGGGACTTGGATTTCATCTTCACAGAGAAGACAGCAGAAACTCCCTTAAATATTTATTTACTTCCCTCTCCACCTGCGTTAGCATCTGCCCTCAACCCACCCTCACTCTCCCCAGTCCCACTGGAGGTGTTAGCCCTCCTCCTAGGATGAGAAGCTCTACCTGCACACTAGACCACATACCCTTTTAGCTCCTCAGGAGCCTGGATCCAAAACTCATCCCCTTTTGCATCTCTTTGCCTGTGCTGGTTCCCTCTCCTCTCATTGTATTACATCCCCTCCACCTTTAAAAAAAATTTCTTGCTGTTTCCCCTTTCTGTCCCTGAGTTTTGGGCTCTAGAGAGAAGGAGGGTGGTCCATCGGTTCTTCTGCCCGGCATGACACCTTCTTCTCTCATTAGGATTTGTGTCTCCGATCTTGTAATGTATTTACATTAACTGGATTGAAAGTCGTTCAAAGAAGCAATGAATGACAAATCCTTCTTACTAGATTTGCATGTACCTGCAGTCACTTAATTTTGCATAGCTGGAATGAGGCCTCAGTATTTCCATGTACCAACAACTCAGGCTCCTTTTTTTAAGCTAGAGTACTCGGCATCAAGAGTGGCAAGTGTCCTTCATGTTGATGCCTTTCTCTCTCTCCAGCCTTCCCCTGTCCTTCCCCACCTTAGCCAGTGTGTCTACACTTACACAGTCATATTGGTTCTGTCTCCAGAGATTGGGTAGGTTGTAAATGGTTTCAAGATAGGGCAGGATGTTGTTCAGGATGACACCAGCCACCACAGCCTGTGGGGAAAAGCACAGCCTCATTTTCCCTTCAGGGACAAAACTCCTAAATCTCCATAACCACAAAAAGTTAGCCTTGCCACTCAGAGATATTATGCATTGATTTTTGTAAAAACGTACAATTCTCTTCATTGCCGTATCAGATAAATTCTCCACATTTTTCTCTGCTCTCCTCCATAATTTGTCAAAAGCACAAGATAAGACGAGGCCAAGGCCAAGGCTAATTGATTTGGCCAGTAAAGTTACAACAAGGCCCTGTTAGGTTCAGACCATTGGTTACTTACACTGCTAATGAGAGGAAAAGTAGCCAAAGATTGCATCTTCTAGTCCCTTCGGTTCCAGTGTTGTCACTTTTGATGTATGGGACAAGACCCACAAGGAGCTGGCACATTTGGCTACTTGGCCTTACTTTGTCTAGTTTGGGTGCAATATCTGTGACCAACATTGCCTCGAAACCATTCTCAGGTGGGATGACAAGTGAAGGGAACTTTCACTCCCAGAGATTCTAAAAGCGTTTCAGTTCAAGTCTAATCGTGGTACACTATAATTATTTCAATAATAAGACACCATTTTTTGTCTGTCAAATTAAATTTAGCAAATTGAAAACATTGAAAACACTCCATGTATATGGTTGTTGAGTATAAAAGGGAACTGTACTTTTGGAAAATAATTCAGTGATGTATCAAGAAATGTTGATATGCTGTCACAGAGTTTTATTTTACTTTTAGAAATGTATCCTAAATACGGAAAAGGGTAGACGTATAGAATTACTCATTGTTATGTTATTTGTAATAACAAAAACTCATGCAACCTAATTTTCCAGTAAGAAAACTATTAAATAAGTTATAGTATGGAGGAGCATGCTATATATTGACAAGAACACAAAATTGTATGTCTTGATATGCATGTACTGTATGTATATAATTGTACAACTATGCAAAGTAATATCCATTCAGACAAAATAACATTGGTTAGATATATGTCACAATATTAATAGTGGTGTATTTGTGATTATGGATGACATTTTTATCTATTATGAATTCTCCAAAGTTTAAAAAATAAGCATGTCTACTTTTCTAGTGGAACATTTCTTAAATATGAGAAAATGAAGATCTATGTTCATAGAAATGTAAAAATCATTAGGGCCTCAAAGTAGAATGTAACCTACTTTTAGAACATTTTTTGAGTTTGTGAAATCCCTGCATTGGCTTATAATTTCTCAGCATTTTCCTAGCCATCCTCTCCTCTATATGCTCTGCCTGGGAATTAGAATTGATCCTACCACCAGGAATGACTGGGCCCAAGCTTATTCTGGTTTTCTGAGGTTTTCAGTGACCAGGTGGCCTCAAAGGTGAGTAGAGGAGGGTAGAGCAAAGACGAAACCCGCAGAAATTATTTCCTTTCCATTTTCATTTTCTTCCCAGTTAAGCATTTCCAAACTTTCTGTAATTTGCGGGGAGATGTGGCAAGAGGGAAAAGAAACAACTTCATAGGGTTTTTGCACTGTTTTTGGCTTGAGGCAGGGAGTGTGAAGAGGGAACAGATTTTTTTCAGAAAGCTATAAAAAAAATTTTACCTGTTAAGGTAAAACATGCTTATGTGTAAAGAGGAATTAAAATATACAATTTCCATCATCCAAGAGATAACCATTGTTAACATTTTGGTATGCTTTCTATACATTTTCACACAAAATTAGAACAAAATTGAATAGATTATTTTGTATCATGTTTATTATAAAACCGTGATAGTCCCCTTAACCAGTTGAGATCCTAGCCAGGATGCTCCGATAAGGATTATGCAACAAGCCGTCCATAGACTTTCGAGGAAGGAAGGGGCCATCCATAGTTCAATGTTCCTACAGCCTCATTGTTACAGTGATTCAGATTGCTGACTGATCAGATCGCATTCACATTTTCTCACCCAGAAACACCCTAATTAGATGCTGTAAAAAAAATGTGACCTGACATGGTTAGCCAAAAGCAAGGGCTGCTCTGTGCCCCACATTATTTGTAATAAGGGAGTGCTACCTACTTTTACCACTGCTTTTGTGTGAATTCTGATACATTTTTGCTTCAAAGTTTTAAGAATTTTGATTCTTCTAGCTACAAAGAAGACTATCACTGTTCAAAGTAAATTAGTGAGTGGCTCTCCTAAAATAGACTCCTAGAGTTATAGCACCAAAGGTGCTACATAAATTAAATGCGGGAGATGGCTGCTGCTGGGATTCAGAGGACAGCTTGTACGATAAATACAAGCTAAATTCCACCCTCCAAGCGTAGATTCAGTGGCTGGGTTCCAAGGTCCCTGACTCACAAGGCAGCAGCAGCCTTGAGGTGGCCCTCCTCTACCAAAATCACATATTCACCCGGTGGAGCGGACGTGTTCAAAAGGATGGGGACACCTACAGCCAGTCCAGCTTCAGGGGCAGCCACTGAAGTTTTTACCTTCCAGAGTGTAACTGAGCTGCTATACCAGGAGCGAAACCTCCTCCCACCTCCCTTAGTACTATTTAAAAATGGCTAAAGGGAACATTGAGGAAATTTAAAAGGAAATTATGGTCACTGAGCAGTGATCTATATTTGTATCTTGGAACAAATGGATTATACCCAGTAATTAATACACCTGGTATCTCTAAATGCAAGGTAATCGGTCTCACACAAAGGGAAGAAATGGCACAAAAGTAGGTAGAGGCATCCTAGCTGAACACGGAATTAAAACTCAACTTTCAGAACCTGTCTTCTAGTGTTGTGTACTAGCCAAGAGGCCGTGTGGCAGCAGTAGGGGGATTGAGTTCATATGAATGCAGAGCAAGGCCTTCTGGAAAGGCCTTAGAAAAACACGGCATGAATGCACAGTGAGTTCAAGCCTGTGTTGGTAATGGGTGTTCTGGCATCTGAAGTCTATTTTGGTCATCTTTACTTATAAAGCTTACTTTATAGCTTACACAATAAATAGATTAATGAGAAGGAGAATAATAATGATAATAAATAACGTTTCTTGAATACTTATTAACTCAACACTATTCTTTATTATATAACAACACTATTTTTCTCTCTATTATATATTATATAACATATATATTATCTATATTTTCTCTATTTATATTATATAATATATATATATATATATTATCTTATTTAGTTCACAATCTTGGGGGTAGATGCTATTATTTTAAAGGAAGGGCACTAGAGATAGACTGGGGCCACCACTAGGGACCAGCTGAGTCCAAAATGCAGTCTGGAGATCTAGGCCTTTCCAGATTTAGTTATTTGATCAGTTCTACTTACATTCGGCAGTTTGTAGAAAAAGTGTCCCACCGTCACAATCAGGAGCAGCATTACACCTGCACCCACCAGAGACGCAAACTGAGGAGACAGAGCCGGTTGGAGAGAGAGCGTCAGAAACATATTAATTCCTGTCTGCAGCTGAAGCCTTCTGCTTGGTGAGAAGCATGTCATTTTTTTCTTAAAAGAAGTTGAGTGTAATCATACAGGATACGTGCTTTTTTGTTGAACTGACATTTTCAGTTCTTGTCAAAGCGCTAAACACATACTAGGTACTCAGTAAATTCTTGCTAAATGAACGCATGAATGCTTTCTGAAAAGTTTCAAACTATCTTGGGTATTTGAGTCTTTCTTGCCATATCTTTGTGCTATGAATCTGAAGTCTCCTAAAATCCGACTTGCACTCCCTCCTAACTTTAACCCTTGAACAGTTTAGAAAAGCCCCAGTAGAACTTGTCACTGTCAGCCTTAAAATCCCAACCATTCCACTTCCCATATCAATAACTATTCCATCCCTCACTCTTCTGGAGCTTGGATAACTTCCCATCTAACAGCTTCAGTACTGCTTCCTCTTAAAAATATAATAACCACTTCTGATTTTCCTACTTCGGTTTCTCTCTGTTTTACTGCAATAAAAAAAAGTTACAAATGTGAGTCAGGGCTGTACCTAGCAGCTCTGGATCCAGTCCCAGTGGGGCTGACTACTCTGGGCTCAGTGTTTACTTGGTAAGCAGTGATTGGCAAATACAGGTAGAAAGTTAAGAAACATACTTCACAATCCCTTTACAATCTCCAGGCTCTATGGACATAGTCTTGAACTCATTATATCCTTTATTGATAAATTTCCACTGTTTAAGCTGCTGATAATAAAACATACTATAAAGCAGCATCATTTCCCACCGTGATGGGGGATGAGGTGAGGAATAACAGTGTAACCACAAATCAAAACAATGGCACATACGAGCAAGAACTGAAGGAGTCCCTCAAATCTAAACCGTTAAATGACCGCTCAGCACTGATTCTCTAAATTTCCTTTTTATTTCTTAGGTGTGGGAAAAAAAAAAACCAAACACAAATCTTCCTACCAGGTTTCCTCTCACAGCTCACTGCTATTTGCCATATAAATGTATCACTGAAAATAATGGCAATGAAATCAACAGCCTACTTCCTCCTTTCCCTGCCCAGCCGATTCATAGCCAATGTGAGCGACCTGATGTGGGCAAGTTGAGCCCCACGAGAGTTGTGTAGGGAGAAGGGTTCAGGGGATTGCATCACTGTACCTGAAACTCGGGAAGTTCTAGTGGCAAACATTTTATGTGCTGTGGAACTGAAATAGGTTAACGGAGGCTGTAAGCACCTCCAGCCACTGTACATATCAGCCTGTTGTTGGGTCTAATTTAAGGCTCCAGCCTCAGGGGGTTTTTGTTGGCACTACAGAAAAAAATTACTTTGCTTCACCCAGGAACATCTGTGAGGACTTTTCCCTTCTACCACTTCTTTGTTCCACAGTTCTGAGTATTTTTAAGGAAACAAAGACAGGCAGATACCAAAGTAAGCTGCATGAATCTTGGATTAAAACGAGTACAGATCAGACATTGAATCCCATAACATTTCTGCTCAGAGAAAGGGGGGCCTGCCAATAATTGTGTGTCTCCCTTGACTGCACACACAAATGAGTGGGCTTTGGGATCAGAGGATCACCCTCGGTGGTACTGTGCCTGAGAAAGATGCTTGATGGCTCTCAGAATCTTGGACTCAGGGCCCGACTAGGGTCTAAAGTCAGCAAGCAGGTAGAACTTTACATGTCACACATGTTTTTCTGCTCTGATTTTCCATTACTTTCCCAGTCTTTCTTGAACAAAGACTGACTCTGCCTTCTCTCTGGGGACTCGAGGCAATGTGAGTTCCCACAAGCCACAGCCACGACTTAGCTATAGATCCTCAGACACCAGTTACTCCGTAAGTGTGGGTTCCATCAAGTAGGACAGTAGATTGCCAAGCATTGGCTGGGCTCTAGGGACCTAGCTATGATTTTTGAGCATCTGAAGTGACAGGCACTGTGATGGGTACTATTATCGTCTAATTTAATTCTCACAACTGAGAAGTTATCCTTATCCCCAGTTTACAGATGAGGACTAGAGCTTCAGGGAGCCAAGGTCACACATTTAGGAACCATTGAGTCAGGTTTCAATCCACCTGATGGACTGACTCCCAAATCCAGGCTCTCTCCACTGCTCCATCTGCTTCCTCTAGTAAGAACATAACACATTTCTCTTTTATAATAACTCATTTTTTAAGCATTTCTGGGAGCCTGGGGCCAAGGCAATAAGGCCCATCCTTGGGAATCACAGAACAAGGAAAGGAACCCAATCATTGGGAACAGAAGCACATGGTCAGAACTGGATGAGCAGGAAGATAGAGTGGCGGACAGCCCAGCTGACCACAGGCCTGGGGCTCTCACATCCCCTCTGCCCCAGGCCTGCCAACACTTCAGACCCAGGCCATGGCTGCAAGGATTGATAGTTTTGCCACAGCCCGTGAAGGCTGAATGAGTCTCAGAGGCCTTTGCTGGTCCAGATCAGAAACTCAAGAGCGGAGGCTGGGTAGCTCCGACGGATGAGGCCAGGGGCCAGCAGCATTCTCTGCTTGAACCAGCGATTTGCTCTGGGAAAATGAGGGTCTCAGGGAAGGACTTACCAGCATCCCTTTGAGGCACGCACTTTGCTCAACAAGCTAAAAGCAGCTCTGAGTTGCCTGAAGTCTGTCTTCCTTCCCTCCATCTATACATATCCTAACCCTCTTTCGGTAATCCATGAAAGTTCTGCTTCACCATTTTCCTTCTTGCAATATTTATCGCACTTATTCTGCACTTAATTTTACTTGCACCGTCGTTTAGTTTTTTCCAACTGCATGTATCTCTTCTCCCCAAATTTATGTTGTGCTTTTATACTGAATAAACAAAGTGTGTTGTCAAAAGCTAAGGGGAACTAATGTCCGGAATTGCCATTTACACTATTTGTCTTATAAAATCCTCCCATTTTGACTTCAAGGTTTTCTCATACTTGCATAGAATAACCTTTTTAAACATAACTCAACTTCCTTTTGTCAAATAGTAGTGGAAAAGAGCTACTCCTTAAAGGCCAGCGGTCTGGTAGAAGCCTTATGAGAACAAAACTCAGTTCACATAAAACGATACGACATTGTCTTATTCTAGATACATGCTCTGGCCCCTGTCTTATCTTCTGACTTTTATGACTTTTATTAGATTTCACCTTACATCTGTGTTTACCCATGGACTGTGACAATTTATCTTCTCCCATTAAAATTTAGTGTCCAGTACTCTGACACTCCAGCTTCTGACCCTGGCTGTACTTCCCTGCGATGCTTCTGCAGCCTAAGCTTGTCTTTGACTTCTGTCACTGTTTCTCTGCCTTCCGAACCCTGATCCATTCCCTAAGTTCACCCAGGGTCAGTTCTGATCGTTCTTTGACATCTCATCATGCTACATAGTTGAAATGGGATACCTCTCATGGTGTGAAATTATAACTTTTATCTAATCAGTTCAAAACTCATGAACATTGGACTTACCAAATTTCATGCCTGTAACTAGACAAAGAGTCTGCCTTATAGAACCTTCTCTAGCACCACCACCCTCTCTCTCTCCCCTCCCACACACCCATACCTTTCGTTTACTCATTCAGGATAGCTGAACAGAGTCTGACCTAGATAATTTTCTCTTATATAGAGGTAGAACAGTTATAAACTCTCTAGGCTCACCTAGATAAAGACCTTAATGTCTGTCATGAAAGCCTCTTGCCATGCCCTTTGAGGAAGTCAGGAAAGTTTCTAGTTCCGCTGCCAGGATGGAGAAAGTTGTATTATTGATTTCCCAGACTAAGACTGAGAATATATTTCCCCATAGAAAAATCGTTAATAGGTGATGATTAGTTACCTGAAATAGTATCTTTTAGTTATGTTACATGGGGGATGGGGTTTTGTGGGCTAACATATAGAAACCTCTCACAGCAAATAACATTTCTGTAGAAAATGACTTTGAAGGTGAAAAATCTCTTTTAAGATAAAATCTAAGCAAAAATAAAGGCAAGCATGAAATCCAAATTCTTCTAAGAGATTTCCCCAACAAGCATAACATTAAAATAGAAACATAATTGAACTATGACTATATGTATGGATAGATATAAATATCTTTTTATATTAGAGATCAAATTCTATTTCAACACACCTGTTGTCTTCCTCCAGATTTATCCTGGATAATAGTCCTGATAACAGCACCAGTAAACACACAAGATCTGAAAAATGAACTGACGACATTGCAAAGGCCGATGGCCATTAAATCCTGTAAAGAAATGGTGAACACTTTAGGCCCACTATCTGTTGAAGAATGCTGATCTGAACTTGAAGTAATTATATACTGTCTATTTTCTGTATATGAAGATAGGTCGTTTATACCATTCCAAGTAACACTGAAATATTTTCAGAACACAAGGATGGCAAATCTGATTTCTAGATTGACTTGAATTTTCATTTTAGCTAGTGATCATAAGGAAAGCATTTTTTCAATGAGAAAATGAGACTTTGGCCTTATTATTCTCTTTCACATAATCACCAGGACTAGGACGCAGAGAAACGGTACAATTTTTCTCCCTTCCTTTTATGCTATCCTGGACGTCAAAGTGGGACACCTCTTGCTTTCATGTTTCCCTTATGAGTTCTAGGGAAAAGGCCAAACTCAGAATAGTTGGAGACTTACAAAAAAACAAAAAAAAAGTATTTCTTATTGTGCCTCAGTGTGTGGTTGACTTCTAAGGACTTGGTGGAAAGGAAGATAACACTAGGAGGACAGGAACTCTGCTAGCTCAACAACATGATGCCATATGTTATCTTCTTGCCTCCCTACACCGGATCTGTTTAGGGGAGTAACACTCGTGTTAATTCATGCAACCTCAAAGTTAAGTATGCTACACTTCTCAAAAACCCTTTGGTAGTTATACTTCAAACTGTGATCCAGATGGTTACAGGTTCATGTTAGTAGGAGGCTGAGATTAGAGAGCAAAGATTTAAGGGTTAGAAGAAATAATAGAAAGGCCTGTCCTCTTACCTGGTTGGAATTGACATGGTAGTTATGGAAACTGGCAATCTTCTTGCCCACAAATATGAGCAGAGAAGAGCTCACTAAAGCTAAAGAGAAGGCTTCTAAAATAACTTTATGAAGAATGTTCAAATCTGGCATTACAGGAAACAGGAAGCTGGAATAAAATGGTGGAATTATTTCTGGAGAGCAGGAATCATTTATTGGCACCTTCCCCACTCCATCCTTATCATATGGGGTAGGTCTGACCCTTAAAAAAATAACAATAAGAAGTAAGAGCAAGCAGCTTGCCAACACTGAACCAGTGAACAAGCCAAGTTACAAAGCCATCAGAACTTGCTCTGTTTTCCAGCTCAAGGTCCCTCTTATATAGCAGTGGCAACAAATAGGACAGTCAAAACCACATAAATTGACAAAAATGGTTTATTTGCACTGTTTGAAACTATACCAATAGGTAAACAATAGGCAAAAATCACACCTAAGGTGGTTTAGAGCTAAAAAGCTCAATGAGTTCCCTATTATTCACACTCAAATCTTTCAGGATATAGTTTTAGTTATTGTCCTTTATAGAAATTATTTCTAATTGCATCCATGCCTTCCCTCCTGTAGTTTTTTGTTTCCAATTTTTTTTTTATTGTGGCAAAATATGCCTAACATGAAGCTTACCATCTTTTTATCCATTTTTAAGTGTACAGTTCAGTGGTATTAAATACATTCATAATGTATAACCATCACCACCATCCACTTCATAACTTTTCATCTTGTAAAACGGAAACTCTACCCATTAATCGATAACTCTCCATTTCCCCCACTCCCAGCCCTGACTACTATCAGTTTTCTTTCTGTCTTGATGATTCTGAGGACTCTAAGTAACCTGGATAAGTGGAATCATACAGTATTTGCCTCTTTGTGGCTGATTTATTCAGTTAGCATTAATGCTCTCAAGGTTCCTCCATACTGGAGTGTGTCCGAATTTCCTTCTTTTTTAAGGCTGAATAATATTCTGTTGTATGTATAGACCACATTTTGTTTATCCATTCATTTACTGATGGACACTGAACAGTTTCTTCCACATGTTAGCTATAGCAAATAATGCCGCTGTGACCATGGGTGCAAATATATCTCTTTGGGACCCTGCTTCCAATTTTAGGGGGGTTTATATTGAGAAGTAGAACTGCTGGATCATATGGTAATTTTGATTTCTTGTGGAACCAGCATAATGCTTTCCACAGTGACTGTACCATTTTACATTCCCACCAGCAGTGCACAAGGATTACATTTTCTTCACATCCTCACCAACACTTTATTTTCTGTCTTTTTAAAAAATACAGTAGCAGTCTTAATGGTTGTAATGTGGTATCTCATAGTTTCAACTTGCATTTCCTAAATGATTAGAGCATTCTATCATGTGCTTATTGGCCATTTGTATATCTTCTTTGGTAAAATGTCTATTCAAGTCCTTTCCCCATTTTTTCGAGTCAGGTTGTTTTTTGTTGTTGGGTTTTAGGAATTCTCTATATATTCTGGATATTAATTCCTTACCAGATATATGATTTGCAAATATTCTCTCCTATTCTGTGGATTGCCTTTTTACTCTGTTGATGGTGTCTTTTTGATCCACAAAAATTTTTTCATTTTCACGAAGCCCAATTTGTCTATTTTTTCTTTTGTTGCTTGTGCCTTTGTGGTGTCATATCTAACAAGTCATCACCACATCCAATGAAGCTTTTGCTTTGTGTCTTCTCCTAAGTGTGTGATGGCTTTAGGTATTACATTTAGGTCTTTGATCCATTTTGAGTTAATTTTTGTATATGGTGTTAGGTAAGAGTCCATCTTCATTCTTCTGTATGTGGCTGTCCAGTTTCCTCATCACCATCTGTTGAAAAGATTGTCCTTTCCCCACTGAAAGGTCTTGGCGTCATGGTCTGACCATACATGCAAGGGTTTATTTCTAGGCTCTCCATTCCACTCCATTGGTCTACATGTCTATCTTTATGCCACACTGTTTTGATTACTGTAGCTTTGTAGTAAGTTTTAAAATTAGGGATTGTGAGTCCCCAACTTTGTTCTTGTTTTTCAGGAATGCTTCAGCTATTCTAGGCTCCTTGATATTCTATATGAATTTTAGGACTTTTTTAAATTTCTGCAAAAGACATCATTGAGATTTTGATAGGGATTGAATTGAAACTAGACTGTTTTGGATAGTATTGACATCTGGATATTAAGTCTTCCAATCCATTAACACAGCATATATTTCCATTTATTTATGTCTCTTCTTTCATTTCTTTCATCAGTGCTTTGTAGCTTTCATTGTGCAAGTCTTTCACCTCTTTGGTTAATGCCTAAGTATTTTATTCTTTTTGATGCTATTGTAAATGGAATTGTTTTCATAATTTCATTTTCAGATTGTTCACTGTTAGTGTATGAAAAGCTACAGGCTTTCATGCATTGACTTTGTATCCTGCTTCTTTGCTAAATACATTTAGTAGCTCAATAGTTTGTGTGTGTGTGTGTGTGTGTGTGTGTGTGTGTGTATGGACTCTTTAGGATTTTCTGTATATAAAATCATATAATCTGCAAACAGATAATTTTACTTTTTCATTTCCTATTTGGATGACTTTTATTTCTTTTTTATGCCTAACTGCTCTGGCTAGAATTTCCAGTACTATGCTGAACAGATGTGGAGAATGTGAGCATCCTTGACTTGTTTGTGATCTTAGAGAAAACTTTCAGTCTTTCACCATTGAGTGTGATGTTTGCTGTGGACTTTTTTCATATATGGCTTTTATTATTTTGAGGCAATTTTCTTCTATTCCTAATTTGTTGAGTTTTTATCATGAAAATGTGTTGAATTTTGTCAAACGTTTTTTATGCATTGAGATGATCATGTTTTCTCTCCTTTCATTTTATTGGTAGTGTATTACATTGATCTATTTTTCATGTGTTCAAGCATCCTTTCATTCTAAGAATAAATCCCACTTGTTCATGGCATATAATCTTTTTACAGGCTGCTGAATTTGGTTTGCTAGTTATTTTTGAGAATTTTTGTGTCAGTGTTCATCAATATAAGTTTTTCTTTTTTTTGTAGTGTGTTCATCTGGCTTTGGTATCAGGATAATTCTGGCCTATAAAATCAGTTGGGAAGTGTTTTCAGTTTTTTTGGGAAAAGTTTGAGAAGGATTGGTGTTAGTTCTTTAGATGCTTTGTAGAATTCACCTATGAAGCCATCAGGTACAGGCATTTTCTTTGTCAGATTTTTGATTACTGATTTAGTTACAGATCTATTCAGGTTTTCTGTTTCTTTGTTATTTAGTCTTGGTAGGTTTTGTGTTTCTAGAAATTTTTCCATTTCTTCTAGGTTATCATAATGCTCTCTTATAAGCATTTTTATTTCTGTAGAATTGTTAATAATGTCCTCACGTTCATTTCCAATTTGATCCCCTTTTTGTCTTAGTCCATTTGTCTAAAGTTTTGTCAATTTTGTTAATCTTTCAACAAACTAAATTTTGATTTCATTGACTTTCTCTGCTGTTTCTCTATTCTCTGTTTTTTTGCTCTAATCTTTATTTCCTTCCTTCTGCTAGCTTTGTGTTCAGTTTGTTCTTTTTCTAGTTCCTTAAACTGTAAAGTAGGTTGTCAATTTGAGATATTTCCTGTTTTTTAATATAAGTGTTTAGGGCTATAAATTTCCCCCTTAGCACTGCTTTTTCTTTGTCTCATAAGTTTTGGTACGTTGTGTTTTTGTTTTCATCCATCTCTACATATTTTATAATTTCTCTTGTGATCTCTTTGATCCATTGGTTTAAAAGCATGTTAATTTCCAAAAATTTGTGAATTTTTATGTTTACTTCTTTTACTGATTTCTAACTTCATCTCATCATGGTCAGAGAAGATACTTTGTATCATATCTACTTCTTAAAATCAACTGGGACTTCATTTGTGGCCTAACATGGGGTCTTTTCTGGAAAATGTCTTACCTGTCCTCGAGAAAAATGTATATGTTGTTGTGTATCATATCTACTTCTTAAAATCAACTGGGACTTCATTTGTGGCCTAACACGGGGTCTTTTCTGGAAAATGTCTTACCTGTCCTCGAGAAAAATGTATATGTTGTTGTTGAGTAGAGTGTTCTGTATATCTATTATATCTATTTGGTCTGTCATGTTGGTTAAGTCCTCTATTTCCTTACTTATCTTTGCCTGGTTGTTCTAACCATTAGTGAGAGTGTGGTATTAAAGTTGTCAATTATTATTGTAGAACTGTCTATTTCTCCAATTCTATCAGTTTTATTTCATATAGTTTGATGGCCTGTCATTACATAAATGAATATTTATAACTGTCATACCTTCTTTCTGTATATGACCTTTTATAACATATAATGTCCTTCTTTGTTTCTTGTAAAACTTAAAAGTCTATTTAAAACTTAAAACTTAAAGTCTATTTTGTCTGATATTGGTATACCCACTCCTGTTCTCTTTTGATTTCTATTTGCATGGAATATCTTTTCTCATCCTTTCACTTTCAATCTATTGGTGTTTTTGGATCTAAGTGTGTCTCTTGGAAACAGCATATAGTTGGATCATGTATTTTTGTCTATTCTGCCAATCTCTGTCCTTTGATTGAAGAGTTTAATCCATGTATATTTAAAGTAATTACTGAGAAGGAGGTACTTATTTCTGTTATTTTACTATTTGTTTTCTATATGCCCTAAAGGTTTATTTGTCCTTCATTTCCTGTATTACTGTTTTCTTTTGTGTTTAGTTGATTTTTTAAAATGAAATGTTTAAGTTCCTAATTTCTTTTTGTGTATATTCTACAGTTATTTTCTTTGTGGTTACCATAGGGATTACATTTACCATCCTAAAGTTATAACACTCTAATTTGAATTTATGCCAGCTTAATTCCAATAACATATAAAACTTTGCTCCTTTACATCTCTATCCCCACTCCTTTTGGTTATTGATGTTACAAAATTACATCATTATACATTGTATACCCTAAAACAAAGTAATCATTTAAAAAATACATTCCTCTCTTAAATTATGTAGAAAACAAAATGTGGAGTTACAAACAATGTTACATTGTTACAGTGGATGACTCACATGTCTCCATTTCAAAACTTACTACAAAACCATAGTAATTAAGACTTGCATAAAAATAAACATATAGATCAATGGAATAGATTTTCAAGTTCAGAAATAAACCTAAACATTTATGTTCAATTGATTCTCAACCAGGGTGCCAAGTCCATTCAATCAGGAAAAAACAGTTTGCTCAACATCATTAGTCATTAGGGAAATGAAAATCAAAGCAAGAATGATGTACCACTTCATATTTACTAGGAGGGTAATAATAATAATAATAATAATAATAATAATAATAATAATATAATAACAGAAAATAATAAGTGTTGGTGAGAACATGAAGAAATTGGAATCCTTGTACATTGCTGGAATGTAAAATGTAAAATTGTGCAGCTGCTATGGAAAATAGTTTGGCAGTTCCTCAATAATTTAAACGTAGAATTACCATATGACTCAGCACATCTACTCTCAGGTATATACCCAAAAGAAACGAAAACAGGTGCTCAAAGAAAAATTTGCATATGATTGTTCATAGTATCACTATTCATAATAACCAAAAGTTGGAAATAAATGAAAGATCCATCAACTGATGAACAAATGAACAAAATGTGGTATAGATCCATATAATGGAATATTATTCAGCCATAAATAGGAATTATTCATGGTACAACATGGATAAATCTTGAAAACATAAGCTAAGTGAAAGAAGCCAGAGTCAAAAGACTGTATTGTATGAGTCCATTTATATGAAATATCCAGAATAGGCAAATCCATAGAGACTGAGAGTGGATTAGTGGTAGCCAAGGGCTGTGGAAAGGAGCTGTTGGGAGTTTTAATATGTAAAGGACTTCTTTTGGGGTGATAAAATATGTTAAAATTAGATAGCGGTGATGGTTGCACACCTTTAAGAATATACTAAAATCCACTGAACTGTACACTTTAAAATGGTGGATTTTTATGGTATGTGATTTATATATCAGTAAATCTGTTTTTAAAACAAGAGAATATTATTAATAACTTTACACCAATATATCTGACAACTTAGATCAAATGGGAAAATTCCTTGAATTACCCAAACTAACAAAGTAGTCTCAAGAAGAAACAGACAACCTGAATCACAGGTAATGATTGTATAATTTAATAATAGTTTTAACTTTATAAATAGTCTATTAAAAACTGATTCTGTAGTTTTCCCATAGTGAAACTCCAGGCCTAAATATCTTCACTGATGAATTCTAACAAATATTTATGAACAAAAAAAAAATGCTAGTTCTCTAGAAACTCTTTCAGAAATTAAAGATGAGATAATGGACATAGGTGTTACAAAAAAAGAAAAATATCAGGCTAATATCCTTCATTAACATAAATGCAAAAATTCATAACATCATTTTAGCAAATCAATATATAATATGATAATACATCATGATCAACTGAGGTGTTATCCCGGGATGCAATGTTAGTTAACATTCAAAGATCAATCATGATATTAACAGGCAAAAAAAAGGGAAAGAAATCTTCATGATTTTGGAGACAGTGTTGTTTTTCCATTTTAAAATAATATATTATTTTAATTATATTAAAATAATAATTATATAGTTGAATAATCCTTTAAACTGAATTTGGAAGTGCAAATATGCTTTAGTTCCATATCTCTAGGTCTACTTTCTAAGTTAAAAAACACGAATGTTTTAGATATGGTTTGCTATTTGAAATGTTTTTTTCTTGTGATTATTCTTATTTCATCAGGATACAGATAACTCAATAACCAATATACCTCAGAAATTTTGTGTCAAATCCAAATTCAGAAAAATGTACAATGTATTAAATACACTTTGGAAAATTATTTTAAAATAACTTGTGTGATGTACTTTTTATCCCTTATCTCACTAGATTTTCTTATTAGTTTATGCATTTTCAGTTTCATTTTCCTTAAGGTAGGAAGCATCAGCTTTGGCATCTCTAAGTGCTATATCCTTCTTTCTTTACAATCTGTCACCATTATTATGTGCATGAATCTAAATTTCTATCTTTGAATATGTTTTCCTTTACCATCCAACTTTGTCTGTTTTAATTCCCTATTTAATAACATACCTGTAAGTTACAAGCTCTTTGGTGTTTTCCAAGGTAATAAGCTAGATAGGAATACAGCTGGATGCTCAAAGGTAGATTTTTTTTTTGTTAAATTTCCCCTTTTTGTCCTTTTAAAAAGGTAGGTAAGAATGTGGCTGTCTCAAACAGTATACAACAAATGAAATGTATTGCCCAAAACTATGTTAGTAAACCTTAAATATTTAGTATGATAACAACACAAACTACTGCTTTCCCTTCCTGTTGTTCTCTGCAGCATTCAGTGCTATGTTAGCAGTTTAAGTTAAAGGGAGATGGGGACATGGAAGGAATAAACTTAAATTGTTCAATTTTCCCAGTCCCTAACAACCTTGTATAAATACATAATAAAAAGGAAGTTCAAAACAATACCTAAAATCAGATTCTTGAAATGCTCACTTGTCTATCTATACCCTTGAATCTAATGATAGAGCATAAGCAAAAGTTTGCTGTGGTTTTTAAGTCATTAATAACAGAAGCATATTGAGTTAAGTATAATGCAGTGGTTATAATCATAGATTTTAGAATTAAATAGAAATGGGTTCAAAGAGAGCTCTGTCAGTGATCAGCTGTGTGATATTGGATAAGTAATTTAAACTTGGTAAGCCCTAATTTCCTCAGCCATAGAAAGAAAATAATGTCTACCTGTGAGGAACAAATGAAATGGGGTAATTATGTAAAGCATCAATCTCATTGTTATTCTTGATATTTTTTTCTGAGGCCAGAGACCAAGTTTTATTTACTGTTGAATTCCCTAGTACTAAGGTAGTGTGCTAGGGTTTTTTTTTTTAATCGAACATTATTTCAGATGGATTTAACCATCTTCACATTTCACTGAGACTGGTAGGATACGAGACTGATTCAATCTGGCTGCATCAAAGTGGGCTATGTTTTGTTATCTGGGGGTTAACCAGTGTCGCTGACCAGTATACCCTATTGAACAACAGCACCAGGAAATGGACAAGCTCTTCAAAAGCCTGCCTGTGAGTCAAGAAACTGCAGTATATTGCCTTTCTTAGCTCAAGTGATTCATCTCATCAAGGTTAAAGAAATTATAATTTCCTAACAGAAACAAGATTGATGCCCCTTAGTCATTGGTAGGAATTATAATGTAAATTAATCACAAATTCTTAAGAACTCCATATGCCAGTCAATGAAGATAGCTTTCTACTCAGAGTAATGAAATAATGCTGCTCAGGGACACTGATTCAGTCTGAGTGGGTGAAGGCAGAAGGAACACTCATTTCCTGAGCAGTGAGCCTCTAGAGAAAGGCTAGGAAAACAGAGCAACTCTTGTCCCATCCTTGAGAATTAATCAGATGGGTAGGGAGGTTGAGAAAGCCCCTAATATACTGTGAAAAAAAATGCATGAGTCTCTGGTGTTCAGTGCATCCTAGAGTTCACTTGGGTGAGGGGACTGGCTCAACTTAGGCGGAAGAGTCAGAGGCTGACCAGAGAAGAAGCAAGGGGTTGTCTTAGCCCTTCTTTGTCACAACCTTCTGTGTTCTAAAATGAATTTGAGCCCATGACCCAAATTTGGCTGTGGCCAGAGACTGCCAGTAGAGAATATCAATCAGGCTTGTGGCTAGAGGCTAAAAGAATGTAACAGAAAGGGAAAAGTAGTCTTAAAAAGTGGAGTTACTGACCTATAAGGGATCATATCAATGAGCATCTTGCTGTTTTCTGTGGCCATGTTTATCTTGTTTGCAAATGCAGTGAAGCCAAGAATCTGTAGGGGTTAAAAAAAAAAGTTATACGATCATTAAATATTATGTATTGCTTCCAGGAGCAGAGGTGCTCCCAACCTCTCACAAGACAGCGAATGAAATATGTGGCAGTACCTCTGCATGAAGGTGGGAGAGAGAGGCAGGGACAGCTGAGTGGGGCAAGAAAGGCAGAAACCCTTCCCTGACTCTTTTTGGTTCTTTAAGGTCTTTTTAGCATTATAGCAAAATGAAAGCAACTTCTGCCTTGGTCTCTGATATAACGGGAACTAATGGATGCCCTAGACTTCTCTTTCCTTAACCAACTTTTAACATCTAGACCAAATATAAACATGTTTTCAGGTAATTGCTCCATCGAAGCCTCGGTTTTAAAAGTTTTTACATCTAGGTAGACTATACCAATATAAATAAACCTTTTTGGGGATGGCTGAGGTATAACGACAATCATACTACTGACTCACCCTTAATAATATGAAACAGCATTTGGTAGCTAACAAAAAAAAGTCTTTACTGAAGCAATTACCTGCTTTTTTTTTTCCTTTTCCCTTTCACTTGCTTCTAAAATGGCAAGTCTCCCTTCCATTTCAACTGGAGGGAAAATAGACAACCTAGCAGCTGTTACACCTTAGAAAGACCTCAAACCCAAGCAAATTCAACCAGAGACAGAAGAACTTAATGCCCAGGTATTAAAACAATAATTATATAGTTGCTTTACCATATCCTCCCTGCCCACACAGGAGTCCTTTCTCAGCATCTGCTCTGAGAGTTCAACCGGACTGTGCAGGCTGGCAGTCAGTTTACCTATGGAGCTGCCAGGTGAGGGCCTGCAGATCAGAATGAAAGGAAGGATCTGGATCACAGCTTGAGTCAGTGAAGAGTTTGATCTTCTTATAGTTAAGGGACAAGAAGTGTGGCAAGTGGCCACATAACTCTTTTTTTTTCCCAGTATAAAGGTCATACTTGCTCATAAAGGAGCATAGAGGAAATAATAAAAATTAAAAAGCAGAAATATATCACCCAAAGATCTTGACGCTTTTTTGGTGTTTGCTATATAGCTTAAATATAGAACACACACACATATTTAATTAGGAACATGTAACATGTATAATTTCTTATTGTCTTGGGACTCTTGAATTATTTCAAGAATCAGTATATTCTACCTACACCCCAAAAATGCCCTTGAAATTTTCCCTTAATATTTGAGACGACAGAACCTAGTAACCACAATGTTGCTCATGTAATTGTATATCAATGATAACAAAATTTTTTAAAATGTTAAAAAATATATTTGAGACGACTATCTTAAGGACAGATTGGTGGGTGGGTGCAGTTTCCTGCAGCATATTTAAACAGTAGTTTCTTGGTGGGTGTTGTGAGAAGCTTTTTATACCCTAGACCATAGCTTCTCATCTTCCTTCTCCCAATTTGCCAGGGGAAACATGGAGATCTTTTTCCAGTTCTAAGCTACATCTCTAATCCCTGCTATGTGGTACAAAGTGGCAACCACTTAAGTTGACATGCGTATAAGAGGTGTGTTGAGGGTTTCAATAACCTTTGTGTATATATTAGGTCACACAAAAACTTTAATGCCTGAACTGCAAGAATTCTAAGTCTCCATCTACACCTACTTTTATTGCTAGACATCAGTTTCCTCCCCCACTTCACTCATGGTGCATCCTAATTATTTTATAGCATTCCCCAAAGGAATCTTAACTGTGGCTCACAAACCAATTTGTCAGCCAAAGTCAATCCACAGCATCCTCTATAGTCCCCTCCTTTCCTAGTAACTCCAGTTCACGTTCATGACCTATTGAGGTTTTTTGAAGGGACATTACGATGATCCCTGCCCCCGATGCGTCTTAAAAGAGGGATGGTATGTGACAACATGTTGGACCCTGAGAGCATTATGCTCAGCAAAATAAGCTACATAGAGGAAGAAAAATATTGCATGTATCACTTATATGTGGAATCTGAAAACAAAACAAAACAAAACAAAAAACAATCACATTCAAAGAAACAGAGTTGAAAAGTGGTCATCAAGGGCTCAGGGGAGGGAGAAAGAGGAGAGGTTGGTATGAGGTACAAACCTACAGCTACAAGATGAGTAAGTCTGAGAAGCTAATGTAAAACATGGTGACTGTAGTTGGTAAATTGTATTGTATAAATGAAATTTGCTTAGAGAGTAGAACTTAAATGTTCTCAGTCTCCCCACCCCCCAACAAAGGGAGGTGATGGATGTTTTGTTTTAATTAACTAGATGGGGGAATCCTTTCACAATGTGTGTGTATGCCAAATGACCATGATGCACACTTGGAATATTTTACAGAGTTCTGTGTCAGTTATACCTCAGTAAAGCTGGAACTGGGGACAGTGAGAGCGAGCGCTCCAGTGCATGCGCTGGGCGAGCTGATGTCTGTGTCACAGATGCCACCTGCTGGTGAATCCAAGCCTCAGCTTCCTGAGCTGCCAAAGCAAGGCAGGCTGGGGTCCACGAGAAGTTGCTCCTGACTCCACGCCAAACTCCAAATGCAGTGTCCCCTGGGCTTTAGGGCACTATTTGTGTACAGTGTTTTATAAAGTCTTTTATAAAGCAGCCTTTCAGCTTTTGGCCGTTATTAATTAACAGCTTTTCAGCCACTTCAAGGAAGATAGAATTTACGCCTCTTAAAGAACTAGACAACTCTTATGAGACAGAGCTTGATCTCAATTTCCAAAGCAGTTCCCATACTCTTTCAATCTTGAACAGTATAGACCTGGATTAGTTAGCCTAGGATAGGTTATGCTGGGGCAGCATACAAACCATGAGATCGTACCATCTTAAAACCTAGGAGTTATTTTTTTGCCTATATGAAGTCTACTGTGGGTCAGTGTTTCTCCATGTCAGCTTTTTTTGCAACAGTGCCTCAGGGAGCCAGGCTAATTCCACTGGGGACACTATTACCTCAATATACAGACTATGGTTACCACAGCAAGAGAAGAAAGATCATTAGGACTCAAACCTATTCTATGCCTTGGCCCCAAAGTCACAGGGTCCTGCCTAACTACCAGGGCAGCTTTGGGAAACTTTAAGTATATCTAACACAGAATGCTTCTTAAAGGGAAAAGAAATCTCATGGACACCCAAGGATTCGGTGGTCCTACTGGGAGAAATGCTGACTTAAAATACCTGAGTTTCATTTACAGAAATGTCTTTATTGTGAAAATGTTCATTATAACGGCAAAAGATAAGTATGACCAGTAGATTTTTAAAAAGAAACAAATATTATCACTAGGCCGTGATAAGCCTCAGCTCTGCCCCTCATTAGTGACATGGATCAGGTAGTTCACTTAAAATCTCCTCTCCAACTTCTCTACTGTAGCCTAGTGAGAATGAAAGCAGGGTGATCAGCAGTATGAATGCAACTATATTAAAATGGGAACAAAACCTCTACGTGGAAGAAGAAAGAAATTCACCAACACTGAGCATAAGCCTGTCATACGTTTGTCTCAAAGAAGGAAGGAGTGCCTAGCGGAAAATCCAAAGATATCCATTGTAGTTGACTTTGGGTGATGCAGCCATAGGAATTTCCTTTCTTCTTTTACTTTCTTTATGTTTTTCAGAACTGCTAGAATGAGCCTATATTACTTCCGTAACGGGAAAAAAAAACCCTGTTTTAAAGATAGTATGAAAAAGAGGAAATAGATTAGAGTACTCTTCAAATAAGCATGTTTTACAAATCTAAGCTAGTATTTAAAACTAAATGTATTCGGCTTTGTCACAATTCAACATGTCTTTTAAAAATTAGTATTTTTACAGCCTCCTATGAACCTTTCCCTTCCTAGGTCACTTGGTTTTTGTTTAATTTTTAAAAAGTAGGTATTTTAAATGATCCGAACCATGAACTGGAGGCATCAGAACACCTACCAGAAAGACTTCCGTGGGAAACTCGATGGGGTACCGATTGAAGGAAATTCTGATACATTTGTTGATTCTCAGAACAACAACAGCAGTTAGAAATAGTAGGATGCTGGTGGAATTAGCTTTTGGAAGAGCTATGCAGTAGTTAACTATGTTCTGAAAGAAAACAAAATTACCGAGGCTTAGAAAGGGATATAATAATTGCCTTGATCTATGAAATGACACTCTTTCTAGATAAGTAGAAAAAGCCGTCCCTGGGCAGTTCTGCTGGGCACCAAGGTCTTTGTGAGCATTACTACAACAGTGAGAGCAAGAGGGTGGGTGGGTGTTCTTTTTAAGCTGGAAAAAAATGGTATTAAAAGACAGTAATGTCCAGTAAGTAGAGAATAGATTTTATGTGTTTCAGTGTAATGAAAAGGACCAGGAGTTCTGTTCATTAGCCTATTCTTTACTAACTCCTGGACCAGATATGTTCCTTAGCTTTGCTCCTGTGCCATTCTTGCATTCAGGGACTACGTAGCATTTGATATTCTTTAGAAGTTTTAGGATATATGTTTGTTATGAGGCATGTAATGGGAAGAATTATGATAGATACAGTTTCTTGAGGATCAAATTTGGATGTAAAGCACCTTAGTTTAAAAGGCTGGGTGAAATGGTTAATGAAACTGAGAACGTGGTCCAACTGGCATCTGCAACTAATCAAGACTGGAAATCTAGATACGATGAAATTATTTCTAGGACCTTCTTGACACAGCTGCCTATGCAGGAGTCTCTCTGCTTGGGGTCCACTTCTTTTTGGAGGCAAGGAGAGGGGCATTTGTCACTTCCTTCAGTCACTCAGGGTGAGGGTAGAAAATACTCACATAGAAGAAGGAGATGGGACCAGCGTGGAAACTAATCATAATGCCGAAGATGCAGGTCAGCTGGGACAGCACGATGTGCAGCGCCGTGGCGGCCAGGTAAGCGCTGACGGCAGCCTCCGGGAGGTAAGTGGCAATGAAGCCGAAACCCAGCATGCCCATTGATAGCTGCAGGGGGTTCAGATGGAAAAGAAAACCGGAATGAGGCAGAATGGCGTCAGACCCGCACTGGCGCCAATTAGGTGGCTCCCGGGGGCGGTTCCCAACAAAAAAGTTAGGTGAGGCCCCTTTGATTAACTCTTCTGTCTCCCTTTCCCTAATCAGCTGAAACCGATAAGGTGGGTACTTGGTGGTGATTCAGAGGCTCCCGACAAGCACCAGATCACAGGTGTTTCTTCCTAGAGAGCATGTAAGCTTAGGTTCTTGCCCTAGAATCTGCTGACCTGGTTGACGTGGGGTGGACAGTAACAAAATGATCAGAAAAAGCCATTTTGAAAACCCTTCATTAGAAGCTTTGATCGTCCTTTTCTGGAGATGTTAACATTCTCTGAGGAATGCAGCTTTTTACAAAGGAAAAGATGATTTTAAAAACCTGGATTCCAGCTCGAACTTCTTGGTCTTTGACTCTTATCCTTACCAAGAATGATTAAACTGAATTTGTTTTCAGGATTATATATATATATACATATATACACACATATATATGTGGAGTATATATCTATAAAAATATGTAAAACTATTTTACATGTGTAAGCATATATAATATGTAATATATTTTAAATATTATATAATAAATGAACAAATATATAAATATATATACACAAGGATTTATGTATATAAAAGGATGAACACCAAACTATTAACAGAAGTTACCTTTGGGGAACAGATTAAAGATTGGGGGCAATACTGTATAATTTATACATTTCCTATTATTCAATATTTTTGCAATATTCAGGTACACCTTTTATAATAAGAAACACAATTAGAAAATTGACGGAGAGAGGGTGAGCCCCAAACCCCTTTAAGACGGTAGGTTAAGAAAACTGGCATAGCCCAGGCGGAGAAAGCCAAGTGCCAAATGATTTCCCTCATTTGTGGAGTATAACAAAGAAGCAAAACTGAAGGAACAAAAGAGCAGCAGACTCAGAGACTCCAAGAAGGAACTAGTGGTTACCAA
Organism: Phataginus tricuspis; assembly: GCA_029783875.1. Lineage (NCBI taxonomy): Eukaryota > Metazoa > Chordata > Mammalia > Pholidota > Manidae > Phataginus > Phataginus tricuspis. The sequence goes on along the minus strand of JAQQAC010007890.1, from coordinate 32,283,483 downwards.
AGAGGAGGGGATTGAGGGGTATTATGTTTAGTACACATGGTGTGGGGGTCACGCAGAATGCAGTGTAACACAGAGAAGGCAAATAGTGAATCTGTGACATCTTACTACACTGATGGACAGTGACTGCATTGGGGTATGGGTGGGGACTTGATAATATGGGTAAAGGTAGTAACCACATTGTTTTTTCCTGTGAAACCTTCATAAGAGTGTGTATCAATAATACCTTAATAAAAGAAAAAGAAAAAAAAACTGGCACAGCCTGTTTTCTGAGGAAGATGAGAAAAGAAAAACAAAGCTCTGAAAGCCTTCTATTGTCACCACTTCACCTTCTCATTTACCAGATGCTCTCAGAAGACAAACAAACTTGGAAGAAAAAAATCTTTTAGCTTTAAAAGTTTTTTGTTCCAAAGCTTTCTGTTAGCCTGGCCCTGTGTCCCCCTTCATCTCCCGCCTCACTGCCCAGGACACCCCCCTACTCAAGTCAGGCCAATCGGCTTCCTGTCTTTTAGGTGATGGGCTGATTTCCACTTCTGTACTTACGTATGAACCCCTCTTGTGTGATCCCTACAAATCCATGTCCATCATTTCTTTCAAGAGCTCCATAAAACTCCCCTTCTTCAGGAGCTGTGGTGATAAGAGCATGAGTCCTGGGGACGAAGAACGTGGCCTCGATCTGGCTCTGCTGCTCACTGGCTGTGTGAGTTTGGATAAGTTAACTAAACTTCCTGAGCCTTGTTTCTTCATCCATAAAATGTGACTAATACTCAACACACAGTGTTTTGTATGGATTATATTACATAACACATGGAAAACGCATTTAAAAAAATCTCAAATCTAAATTAGTAACAGGCGCAAATAGATTTTGCTCATTCTTCAATCCATCCCTTCCTTCTACCTTGAAATGGCAAATATCTATCATTAACTGCAGAACTCTTTCTTGTCCAGTTGTGAGGTGGCATCAGAGTTAACATAATTTTCTAGGTGGCCACTGTCAACCAGTCAGAGTTGGCCTGTGACGTGAAAGTTACCTGCCATTCTTACAGAAAGCAAGAACTAAATGTTCAATGAATGAAAGAACGGCTCAATAAATGGTAGTTTCCTTCACAGACAACTCCAACCCAATGAAAGGTACATTCCCTTATATTCTTTTGACACTGAACTCCTCACTTAGGCAAGAACCTAAGCTTACATGCTCTCAAGAAAGAAACACGTGTGGTCTGGTGCTTTTCGGGAGCCTCTGAATCACCACCAAGTACCCACCTTATCGGTTTCAGCTGATTAGGGAAAGGGAGACAGAAGAGTTAATCAAAGGGGCCTCACCTAACTTTTTTGTTGGGACACTTAATATTAATTTGCACTTTAAGATTCTGGAGGTAGACAACCCTGAGCCTGACTCCCAGTTTGGGATCTTAGGGCTCTGTGGCCTTGGGCAATTCGCTTGCTCTCTTTGTATCTTTGTCTCCTTAAAATAAGGAGCATGGTAATACCTACCCTTATACCAGAGGTTGTTGTGAGGATCAAATGAGATAATACAAGTGCTTTGAACAGTGACAGCACCTAGCAATAGATGTTAGATATTAACTAGTTCAGATTTCTTTTTTTTAATTTAATTTTTTATTTTAGATTATTGTGGATTAATACGCAATTGTAAGAAACAATACACAGAGATCTGGTACTTCTTTACCCAGTTGTTCCCAATTGTAACGTCTTGCAAATAGTACAATAACACATGTAGGATATTGACATTCATACAGCCAAAATACAAAATAATCCCATCACCACAAAGATCTGTCCTGCTGTCCTTTTATAGCACCTCCACTTGCTTCTCACCTCCCATCCCCACCCCAACCTCTTCCCCCTACCTGCATCCCTACCCTTAACCCATGGCAACAACTAATCTCTTCTCCATTTCTGTTACTTTGACGCTTCAAGAATTTTACATAAATGGAGGCATCAGCATGTAAACTTTCCTGTTTCCAATTTCATTCATTTTTTCTCTTCATTATTTATTTCCTTATCCTTTTTTGGGGGGGGTTAATTTGCTCTTGTTTTTCTAGCTCTTGAGGTGGGAACTTAGATGATTGAGGCTTTTTCTTTCTTCTACTATATATTTGAGTGCTATAAATTTCCCTCTCAGCACTGTTTTAACTGTGTCCCACAAACTGATATGTTTTATTTTCATTTTCTCCAATGTATTTTTTTTATTTCCGTTGAGACTTCCTTTTTGACCTATAGATTATTTATCAGTGTGTTGTTTAGTAACCAAATATTAGGAGATGTTAACTGTTATTATATTACTGAGTTTTAGTTTTATTCCACTGTGGTCAGTGAATACACTGATTTCTTCTTCAGGGGTTCAGAGAGTCAGATCCTACCTGAATAATTCCTGTCAGGAAAGTTGTGGATGCCACGATGCTCAAGGATTTGTTATAGGCCTCAGAGGAGAAGGGGCTAGAAAAATTATCCTTGATGAACGTTCCCAGTATCAGGTGGCCACTGTTGAATGGGTGCAACCTCAGGACATTGATCGTCAGCGCACTCACAAGGAAGAAGGAACCTAAGATGTTTAGGCAGAAGGTGAGGTTTTAACTCCAGGTAAACTAACAGATATTGACAAAAGGAAGGCAGAGTCTGACATTATTCTGTCCCTGATCTGAAGAACTTTTCTTATTTGAACGTGGTCATTGAGATGTAAGAAAGAGTAGGGAAAGAACTCTGGCTCTACATACTGTGAACTCCTCATAGACTTTAGATCTTGGTGGTCCAGGTATTAACCTCTTTGTATTATGAGAACGTGGACTGGGATTCAAAGAGAAATTGACTGGAAATGTGGATCAATAGGGTTCAGCCGCTGTGCCTGCTCTTAGAGATAGTGAAAAGTGAGATGGTGGTGGAAGGATCAAGAAAACAAATCTAATAAATAAGAAGAAGAAGGAAAATAATAGCTAAGACTTATAAAGTATATACTAGGTGCAAAATGACACTGAGCTAAATCTTTTTCAAATAAATTCATTTAGTCCTTCCTCATTCCAACACACTCACATACAGAAGCAAATCAAATCCCACCATTAAATCACTTCACAGAAACAAACCTCTAATAGTCTTTATTATCAGTATGTGGAAATGATTGTGATGTGGCCTGGGAACTTAGAAATATGGGGACAAAATTTATCTCTCAATGTCCAAATATAAAATCAACACATAACAGTAGTAAAGACATGTGACAACTGTCCTTAAAAAGGCAGAGTAGCGCTCCGTCGCTAGAAGGATGGGGCGGTGACTGGACTAAATACAAACATGTATCTGGAGAAAGAGTGTGTCAGACAAGATGGTCAATGCTGGGTGTGTGGTCAGTCGCCCAGTAGGGAAGCCCAGAGGGCACCTTGCTGACTGAATGTTGGCAGCACCCTTCCAAGACTGAGGGTGCCCTGCGGTTTGATTCCTGGGCAGGTGTGCTTAGGTGAGACAAGTGCGCAGATCATATGAGCTTTAACTAGTCTGGTCATTGTAATGGTCATTTCTAATTATAAATTAGTAGATGGACTTTTGACTCAGGGAAGGAAAGTGTTTATCCTGTGTAGTTCTTTGACTACTAGGGCAGTATTTTCTTATTGTAAATTACCACGCTGACAGGGCTATTATAAGTCAGGCCTATGGAGTTTAGTTATTATGGGTCTGGCTGAATGATGGCAAATTTGTTTCTCCATTTTCTGGCTGAGGGCAGTCAGATTGCAGTGTGTGGTAATTTCACCAAGGGAAGTACCTCTGTCCTTTAATTTCTTTGGGGAACAGCTTGATGTCCTTTTTTTCTGGTGGTGACATTAATAATAACACACTTGAAGTGTTCAATTTATAAAATTTGCACACTACCCCTATGCATAGAATGTCTATCTTCTGCCTCCATTCTTTCTACCTTGAACCGAGCTTTACTTTGGGTTCCTTAGCAATAAGTAAATGATTGAGGTGGAGACTTCATCCACCTCCTGTGATTCCAATGCTGAACTCACCAATGGACATTTGATGGCATGATCCAAAAATTACATAAATTACTGAAGAACAGAAAGCTGCATAAGAGACATTGAGAGGAGGAATCAGTTGCCTTGTCAGCAAACTATACATCAGGGCTGAAAAGCAAAATAATTTAAGTAAGAAAAGGTAGGCTGGCTTTTAAAAGTCACCTTAAATAAAATCTATAAAGAATATTTAAAATAAAAATGATCCACATCTACACCAGCCTAAGTGTGGTGATAGTATCCTTTGGCATACAGCCATTAAATTAGTATGTTTTATTTTCTCCTTTAATACCTAGCTTCTCTTTCACATGCTTTCACACCTTAATTCTAAATCACAGGCTTACTCACCTTTCATTTCAAGGTCTTCATGCTAATCATGGAAAGCAAATATCACAGCCATAAGACCTCTGATCCCAACAGCCCAGAAGCAGCCCCACTCCAACCCCAGTCTAGTGCACAAAGGCCCTGGGAATCCTCCAGGCCCGGAGATAAATCTGGAGAGCAAGGTAAGAATCACACCGACTGACTTGACTCCAAGTGGGCATGTGCTCTGTCCTCCGCATGCCGGTCACTACAGTCTCTTCCTTCTGCATCTTCTTCGATACTTATTCCCTTTTCTGAGGAGCACCAGGAGATTTTGGAAGTTTTGAAGCAAATAGATTAACAGGCATGGTACTATCCTTTTGTGTCTCAAGCCCACAGCTCCTGCCCTGAGGGCCTCTCTTCAACTTATACCACTGTGCTCATCTGAATTCAGTTATGAGTCCAGTGAGCCAATTTATTGTCTTAGACAAGCAAGGCTCTTTTTTTATGGAAAAGTTCAAACATAGACAAACATAGAGTATAATGAACTCTCGTGTACCCATCACCAACTTCAACAATGTCCCAGTCTTGTTTCATCTATGTCCCCACTCCTCTTCCATTCCATATTATTTTGAAACAAATCTGACATTAAATCACTTCATCTGTACATATTTCAGTACATGTCTTTAAAAGAAGATCTTCTTTAAATTTAACTACAATATCATCATCATATCTAAAAAATTAATAATGGTTCTTTAACATTATCAAATATCTAGTCAATGCTCTATAGCATCTTACTATGCTGATGGACAGCGACTACAGTGGGGTTGGGGGGCTTGATAATATGGGTGAATGTTGAAACCACAATGTTGATCATGTGAAACCTTCATAAGATTGTGTATCAATGATACCTTGATTTAAAAAAAAAGATCCAGTCAATGGCCAAATTTCCTTGCTTATTTTTAAATGGTTGTCGTGGCACAGGGCCTCTAAGGGGATCTGCAGGGGCCAGTGGTATTTGTGCCCCTGTGTGATCCCTACCCCATAAGTGTGGGATGAATAGAGTAACTTACTTTTAATAAATAGACAACAACAAAAATAATAGGCTGTCACTTTTGGGATTAGGTTGCAAGAAGACTGGCTCCTGTCTTGGTTGTCCTCTGGCTCCTCTATTTCTTTCATCCCAGTCACCAGCTACCAAGGGCTGTGACCTACACAGTCATGCAGAGCTCTGGGCTCAGAAGGCCCCACACTTAGTGCTCTCTTCTGACCATCTTGAAATTCTGAATAATTTTTGAGTTAGGGGCTCTGCATTATCATTTTACACTGGGCCCCACATATGTGGTTGGTCCTGCCAGCTGCCGTGTTGCGAGAACACTCAAAGAGTCCATGGGGAGGTTTGCATGGTGAACAGCCCAGGCCCGCCAGCAATCACATGAGTGGGCCCGGAAGCTGATCCGCCAACCTCAGCCCAGCCTTGAGGTGACTGACAGCTCGCCTGCAACCTCATGAGAAACACTGAGCCGCAGGTATGGTGGTTTGGGTGTGATCTTTAAAAAAAATTATTTGCTATCATATGTTATACTTTCTTTTACAGTCTTTGTGTGTAGATCAGGACTCAGATAAGGTCCTCACATTGGTTGATATGCCTTTTAAGTCTTGTAATTTACAGGTTCTCCTTCCACATTTTTTTTCCTAAACAAGGCTCCCACTGATTGCAAGGAACAGAAAACCTGCTCAAAGTAACATAAGCTAAGTAGAAAATTTATTACGAGCACACACAGCTTTTGGGCCTCATCAGAAACTGGAACCAGCACTAAAAAGGCATCAGGATCCAAGGCGTCTCGCTCCCCATTCGCTTTGTCTCCAGGTCTGTATGGTCTCCTGTCTGTGTTTCCAGATTGTAGCTACTATGAGCAGTACTGCTCTAAGTATTCTTTTACACGTCTCCTGGTATATGGATGTGTAAGTTCCTCCCAAAACCTAACTGCTGGGGAATTTACCAGAAAATACCAAACTGTTTTCCAAATGGCTGTACAATTCACACTCCCACGACCATCGTATGACAGTTCCCATTATCCAGAGCTGCATTAGCACGTGATACTGTCAGATTTTTGATTTTAGTGTGTATGAGTTAGTGTGTGACTCACTTCAGTTTTTACTTTATTGATAACTGATAATGTTGATCAATCTTACTGAATTGTTTCCTTCAAGGTTTGAAGGCATATATATGCATAATATAAATTATAGATTTGGGTCATTTTATGGTGTCTGTGAATTAAACTGAAGTTCTTGACTTTTACTTAATTCAATTTCTCAGTCTTTTCCTTTTAGGCTGGTGCTTTTTGTGTCTTGTTTGGGAAATCATTTTCTACCTCAAGATCATGAAGATATTCTTCTATATTATTTCAAAGAATCTTTATTGTTTTACCTTTCACATTTAGGCCTTTACCAAGAACAGATTTTTGTGTATGGTGTGAGGTAGTGGTCTAAAAATTGTTTTTTTTCATGTAAGTGTCCAATTTTTTGACATCATTTATTAAAAACTCTGATATAAGCCATGCAACTTATATATGTGTGACTCTTTTCTTATTGGCCTAATTGTCTGCCTCTGTGATACCATACTGTTTCAATCATTTTTTATAGTAATTAGTTTAGTAATAGATTTGATAATTTAGTAATCCCTACTTTTATTGTAAAATATAGCATACATGAAGTACATTAAAATAGATATTGAGCTTAATAAATATTTATAAAATAAATACTGTGTTACCACCACTAGGTCTCTGATCACCACTACATCTCTTCCCACAAAGGAATTTATTATTTTGACTTGTTTTTGCTTTTCTTTATAGTTTTACCACTAGTGTACATATCTCTAACAAAATAGTTTGGCCCACTTTTGAACTTGATAATAATTGTGTTACACTGTATGCTAAATTTTGATTTCTGCTTCTTTTGCTAAATGTTACATATACAGGCATACTTTATTTCACTGTGCTTTATTGCACTTCACAGACATTGCATTTTTCACAAATTAAAGGACTGTGGCGACCTGGCACTGAGGTGGTCTATTGACACCATTTTCCCAACAGCATTTGCTTACTTTGTGTCTCTTGTCACATTTTGGCAATTCTTGAAATATCTCAAACGTTCTCGTTATTATTATATTTGCTGTGGTGATCTGTGATCAGTGATCTCTGATGTTACTATTGTAATTGTTCTGGGGTGCCACAAACCGTATCCATATAAGATGGCAAACTTAACTGATAAATGTTGTCTGTGTTCTGACAGCTTGACCAAATGGCTATTCCCTTCTCTCTCCCCCTCTCTCTAGGCCTCTCCCTTCCTCAACCCCAACTGAAATTAGGCCAATTAATAACCCAACAATGGCCTCCAAGTGTTTGAGTGAAAAGGAAGAGTTGCACACTTTAACCCAAAAGCTGGAAATGATTAAGCTTAGTTGAGGAAGGCATTTCAAAAGCCAAGATAGGCCAAACGCTCCTGTGCCAGACAGTTGGCCAAGCTGTGAGTGCAAAAGAAAAGTTCTGGAGGTAAATTAAAACTGCTATTCCAGTGAACATACAAGTGAAAAGAAAGCAAAGCAGCCTTATTGCTGTAATGGAGTAAGCGTGAGTGGTCTGGATGGAAGATTGAACCAGCCACAACCTTCCCTTAAGCCAAAGACTAATCCAGACCAAGACCCTCATTCTCGTGGATTCTGTAAAGGCTGAGAGAGGTGAGAAAGCTGAAGAAGAAAGGTTGAAAGCTTGCAGCAGTTGGTTCATGAGGTTTAAGGAAAGAAGCTGTTTCTATAACATCAAGGTGGAAGGTAAAGCAGCAAGTGATGATGTAGAAGCTATAGCAAGTTATCTAGAAGATCTAGCTAAGATAATTAATGAAGGTGGCTACACTAAATAACAGATTTTCAATGTAGACAAAACAGCTTTCTATTGGAGGAAGATGTCATCTAGGAGAGGAGAGAAGAGAAGTCAACGCCTGTTTTCAAAGTTTCAAAAGACAGTCTGACTCTTTTGTTAAGGGCTAAAGCAGGTGGTGACTTTAAGTTGAAGCCAGTCTCATTGACCATTCTGAAAATTCTAAGAATTATGTGAAATCTACTCTGCCTAGATGATAGCACGATCTGTTTACAAAATGGCTTGCTGAATATTTTAAGCCCATTGGTGAGGCCTACTGCTCAGAAAAAAAGATTCCTTTCAATATATTACTGCTCATGACAATGCACCTGGTCGCCCAAGAGCTCTGATGGAGATGGACAGCAAAATTAATGTTGTTTTTGTGCCTGCTAATACGACATCCATTGTGCAGACCATACATCTAAGAGTAACTACTTTCAAGTCTTATTTAAGAAATACATTTCATAAAGTTATGGCTGCCGTAGATAGTTATTCCACTGATGGATCTGGGAAAAGTAAATCGAAAACCCTCTGGAAAGGATTCATCATTCTAGATGCTTTAAGAACATCCATGATTCATGGGAAGAGGTCAAAATACCAATATTAACAAGTTTGGAAGTTGATTCCAACCTTCATGGCTGACTTTGAGGGGCTCGATACTTCAGTGGAGGAAGGAGCTGCAGATGTGGGAAACAGCAACAGAACTAGAATTAGAGGTGGGGCCTGAGGATGGGACTGAACCGCGGCATCTCATCAAACCAGAACGGATGAGGAGTTAGCTGCTTCTTATGGATGAGCAAAGAAAGGGGTTTCTTGAGATGGAATCTCCTTTTGGTAAAGATGCTGTGAAGATTGTTGAAATAACAATAAAGGATTTAGATGTTCCATAAACATGGTTGATAAAGCAACAGCAGAGTTTGACAGGATTGACTGATTTTGAAGGTTTTTACTGTGGATAAAATGCTATCAAACAACATCTCCTGTTCAGAGAAATCATTCATGAAAGGAAGAGTCAAATGGGGTGGCAAACTTCACTGTTGTCCTATATTAAGAAATTGCCACAACCACCCCAACCTTTAGCCCCCACCACCCTGATCAGTCAGCAGCCATCAACACTGAGGCAGGACCCTCCACCAGCAAAAGGATTACGCCAGCAAAAATATTACAGCTAGCTGGAAGCTCGGGTGCCAAAAAAAGCTAATGCCTTTTTTAGGAATAAAGCATTTTAAAATTAAGGTATGTACATTTTTAAAGACATAATGCTATTTCACACTTAATAGACTCTTAATACAAGGTAAATGTAACTTTTATATGCTCTGGAAAACAAAGAAATTCATTTGACTAGCTTTATTTTTATATTTGCTTTACTGTGGTGGTCTGGAACAGAAAACACAATATCTCTGAGGTAAGCCTGATAAGGGTCCTCCATATTGTGGTGAGTTCCTAGAGATTGTCCATTTTTTGTCTATTCCAATATATGCATATTTATTTATTCCTTCTACTTTTGATGGACATCACCTTAAATAATATAACTTTATATTAAGTCTTGATAGCTGGAGGAGCAACTCTCCCCCTGTTGTTCTTGTTCAAAAGAATTTGACTGTTAGTTTTTTGCACTTATACATGCCTTTTAGAATCTGCTTATAATGTTCCATTAAAAAATTCTGTTGGGATTCACACTGATATTGTAATGAATCTATACATCTATTTTGAGAGAACTGAGTTCTTTAAATATTGAGTATTCTAACCCATGAATACATTATCATTCAATTAATTTAGGTCCTCAGTAATATTAGTAAAATGTAATTGCTCTACAGAGGTCTTGAACATCTTAGTTTCATTGCAACTGATTTCATATTTTTTAGGCTTCGGTAACTGGTATCTTTTAAAAAAATTTCTTTGCTCCTTCCTCTAAGTATATAGGCATATAATTTATTTTTATGCACTGATCTTGTATCGAGCAACCTTGATAAAATCCTTTCATTACTTTTTAAATTTTTTATTTTGGTATTATTAATGTACAATTACATGACCAACATTATGGTTACTAGACTCCCCCTATTATCAAGTCCCCACCACATACCCAATTACAGTCACTATTCATCAGTGTAGTGAGATGCTATAGAGTCACGACTTGTCTTCTCTGTGCTATACCGCTGTTACATTATGTGTGCTAATCGTAATACCCCTTTTCCCCCCCTTATCCCTCCCTTCCCACCCATCTTCCCCAGTCCTTTTCCCTTTGGTAACTGTTAGTCCATTCTTGGGTTCTGTGAGTCTGCTGCTGTTTTGTTCCTTCAGTTTTTTTCTTTGTTCTTATACTCCACATATGAGTGAGATCATTTGATACTTGTCTTTTTCGGCTTGGCTTATTTCACTGAGCATAATACCCTCTAACTCCATCCATGTTGTTGCAAATGGTAGGATTTGTTTTTTTCTTATGGCTGAATAATATTCCATTGTGTATATGTACCACATCTTCTTAATCCATTCATCTACTGATGGACACTTAGGTTGCTTCCATTTCTTGGCTACTGTAAATAGTGCTGCAATAAACATAGGGGTGCATCTGTCTTTTTGAAACTGGCATCTGCCCATTTTTTAATTGGCTTATTTGCTTTTTGTTTATTGAGGTGTGTGAGCTCTTTTATATAGGATGTCAACCCCTTATAGGATATGTCATTTATGAATATATTCTCCCATACTGTAGGATGTCTTTTTGTTCTACTGATGGTGTTCTTTGCTGTACAGAAGATTTTTAGTTTGATATAGTCCTACTCATTCATTTTTGCTTTTGTTTCTCTTGCCTGGGGAGATATGTTCATGAAGAAGTTGCTCATGTTTATGTCCAAGAGATTTTTGCTATGTTTTTTTCTAAGAGTTTTATGTTTTCATGACTTACATTCAGGTTTTCGATCCATTTTGTGTTTACTTTTGCAAATGGGGTTAGAGTGTAATCCAGTTTCATTCTCTTACATGTAGCTGTCCAGTTTTGCCAACACCAGCTGTTGAAGAGGCTCTCATTTCCCCATTGTATATCCATGGCTCCTTTATCGTATATTAATTGATGATATATGCTTGTGTTTATATCTGGGTTCTCTAGTTTGTTCCATTGGTCTATGGGTCTGTTCTTGTGCCAGTACCACATTGTCTTGATTACTGTGGCTTTGTAGTAGAACTTGACATCAGGGAGCGTAATTCCCCGTTTGATTCCTCCTTCTCAGGATTGCTTTGGCTATTCGGCATCTTTTGTGGTTCCACATGAATTTTAGAACTATTTTCTCTAGTTCGTTGAAGAACAGTGTTGGTATTTTAATAGGATTGCATTGAATCTGTAGATTGGTTTAGGTAGGATGGCCATTTTGAAAATATTAATTCTTCCTGTCCATGAGCACGGGATGTGTTTCCATATATTGGTTTCTTCTTTAATTTCTCTCATGAGTGCTTTCACTTCTTGGTTAGGTTTATTCCTGGGTATTTTATTCTTTTTGATGCAATTGTGAATGGAATTGCTTTCCTGATTTCTCTTTCTGCTAGTTCATCGTTAGTGTATAGGAAAGCAACAGATTTCTGTGTATAGATTTTGTATCCCGCAACTTTGCTGAATTCAGATATTAGATCTAGTAGCTTTGGAGTGGATTCTTTAGGGTTTTTTATGTACAATATCATGTCATCTGCAAACAGGGACAGTTTGACTTCTTCGTTGCCAATCTGGATGCCTTGTCTTTCTTTGTGTTGTCTGACTACCATGGCTAGGACCTCCAGTACTATGTTGAATAAAAGTGGGGAGAGTGGGCATCCTTGTCTTGTTCCCAATCTTAAAGGAAAAGTTTTCAGCTTCTCGCTGTTAAGTATGATGTTGGCTGTGGGTTTGTCATATATGGCCTTTATTATGTTGAGGTACTTGCCCTCTATACCCATTTTGTTGAGAGTTTTTATGAATAGATATTGAATTTTGTTGAATGCTTTTTCAGCATCTATGGAGATGATCATGTGGTTCTTGTCCTTCTTTTTGTTGATGTGGTGGATGATATTGATGGATTTTCAAATGTTGTTCCATCCTTGCATCTCTGGGATGAATCCCACTTGATCATGATAGATGATCTTTTTGATGTATTTTTGAAATCAGTTTGCTAATATTTTGTTGAGTATTTTTGCATCTATGTTCATCAGGGGTATTGGTCTGTTATTTTCTTTTTTTGTGGTGTCTTTGCCTGGTTTTGGTATTAGAGTGATGTTGGCCTCGTAGAATGAGTTTGGGAGTATTCCATCCTCTTCTACTTTTGGAAAACTTTAAGGAGGATGGGCATTAGGTCTTCACTAAATGTTTGTTAAAATTCAGCAGTGAAGCCATCTGGTACACGAGTTTGTTCTTAGGTAGTTTTTTGATTACCAATTCAATTTCTTTGCTGGTAATTGCTCTATTCAGATTTTCTGTTTCTTCCTGGGTCAGCCTTGGAAGGTTGTATTTTTCTAGAAAGTTGTCCATTTCTTCTAGGTTATTCAGTTTGTTAACATATAATTTTTCATAGTATTCACTGATAATTCTTTGTATTTCTGTGGTGTCTGTAGTGATTTTTCCTTTCTCCTTTCTCATTCTGTTTATGTGTGTAGACTCTCTTTTTTTCTTGTTAAGTCTGGCTAGGCATTTATCTATTTTGTTTATTTTCTCAAAGAACCAGCTCCTGCTTTCATTGATTCTTTCTATTGTTTTATTCTTCCCAATTTTATTTATTTCTGCTTTAATCTTTATTATATCCCTCCTTCTACTGACTTTGGGCCTCATTTGTTCTTCCTTTTCTAGTTTCATTAATTGTGAGTTTAGACTGTTCATTTGGGATTGTTCTTCTTTCCTGAGGTAGGCCTGTATTGCAATATATTTCCCTCTTAGCATGGCCTTCGCTGCGTCCCACAGATTTTGCGGTGTTGAATTATTGTTGTCATTTGTCTCCATATATTGCTTTATCTCTGTTTTTATTTGGTCATTGATCCAATGATTATTTAGGAGCATGTTATTAAGCTTCCATGTGTTTGTGGCCTTTTTCATTTTTTGTGTATAATTTATTTCTAGTTTCATACCTTTGTGATCTGAGAAGCTGGTTGGTACAATTTCAATCTTTTTGAACTTACTGAGGTTCTTTTTGTGTCCTAGTATGTGATCTATTCTTGAAAATGTTCCATGTGCACTTGAGAAGAATGTGTATCCTGTTGCTTTTGGATGGAGTGTTCTGTAGATGTCCGTTAGGTCCATCTGTTCTAATACGTTGTTCAGTGCCTCTGTCTCGGTTTATTTTCTGTCTGGTTGATCTGTCCTTTGGAGTTGGTGGTATGTTGAAGTCCCCTAAAATGAATGCATTGCCTTCTATTTCCCCCTTTAGGTCTGTTAGTATTTGTTTCACGTTTGTAAGTGATCCTGTGTTGGGTGCATATATATTTATAATAGTTATATCCTCTTGTTGGACTGACCCCCTTATCATTATGTAATGTCCCTCTTTGTCTCTTGTGCTTTCTTTGTTTTGAGGTCTATTTTGTCTGATACAAGTACTACAACTCCTGCTTTTTTCTCCCTATTAATTGCATGAAATATCTTTTTCCATCCCTTTACTTTCAGTCTATATATATCTTTGGGTTTGAAGTGAGTCTCTTGTAGGCAGCATATAGATGGGTCTTGTGTTTTTATCCATTCAGTGACTCGTCTTTTGATTGGTATATTCAGACCATTTACATTTAGGGAGATTATCGATAGGTGTGTACTTATTGCCATTGCAGGCTTTAGATTTGTGGTTACCAAAGGTTTAAATGTAATTCCCTTACTATCTAACAGTCTAATTTAACTCACTTCATATGCTATTACAAACACAACCTAAAGATTTTTTTTTATTTTCCTCCTCCTCCATTCTTTGTATGTTATGAATCATATTCTGTACTCTTTGCCTATCCCTTGGATGACATCTATTTAGCCTTAGGAATACTTCCACCTATATCAGTCCCTCCAAAATGCACTGTCAAGGTGGTTTGTGCGAGGTAAAGTCTCTCAGCTTTTGCTTATCTGAAAATTCTTTAATCTCTCCTTCAAATTTAAATGATAACTTTGCTGGGTAGAGTATTCTTGTTTCAAGGCCCTTCTGCTTCATTGCATTAAATATATCATGCCACTCCCTTCTGGCCTGTAAGGTGTCTGTTGGGAAATCTGATGATAGCCTGATGAGTTTTCCTTTGTATGTGATCTTTTTTTCTCTCTCTAGCTGCTTTTAAAAGTCTGTCCTTATCCTTGATCTTTGCCATTTTAATCATTATATGTCTTGACATTGTCTTCCTTGGATCCCTTGTATTGGGAGATCTGTGTACCTCCATGGCTTGAGAGACTATCTCCTTCCCCAAATTGGGGAGGTGTTCAGCAATTACCTCCTCTATGATACTTTCTATCCCTTTTTTTCTTCTTCTTCTGGTACCCCTATAATGCGGATATTGTTCCGTTTGGATTGGTCACACAGTTCTCTCAATATTCTTTCATGCTTAGAGATTCTTTTTTCTCTCTGTGCCTCAGCTTCTTTGTATTCCTCTTCTCTAATTTCTATTCCATTTACCGTCTCTTCTACCTCATCTAATCTGCTTTTAAATCCCTCCATTGTATGTTTCATTTCAGATATGGAATTTCTTAATGATTGAATCTCTGTCTTAAATTCATTCCTGAGTTCTTGAATATTTTTCTGTACCTCCATAAACATGTTTATGATTTTTATTTTGATGTCTCTTTCAGAAACATTGGTGAGTTCAGTTTCATTTGGCCCTTTTTCTGGGGTTTGTGAAATTTTGGTCTGAACCATGTTCTTTTGATGTTTCATATTTCTGTGTGGTGTCCTCTAGTGCCCAGAAGCTCCAGTCTCTGGAGCTGCTCAGCCCCTACAGTGAGATTGGTGGTCATAGGGGAGCAGAGCTGGTGCCTGGGAGAGGAAAGATCTGTTTCCTGATTCCCGTTTTCCATGCCTGTCTCCAGTATCAGAGCCAGTGGGCCGGGCACACAGGGGTAAGCCTCTGTGCTTGGTATCTCTAGCTATTGTAGGCGGGGCCTCCCTCTGACTGGCCTAATGCCAGCGCAGTTACTGCTGGTTTGCGAGCCCATGGCGTCAGGCCAGGAGGAAGGCTCAGCAGGCTGCGTACCACAGTGGGGGGCCTCGGAGCTGAGTAGCCATCCAGGGGATGGAGCACCTGAAGCTCCCCAAAGTTCCCAATCTTCTGGGCAGAGCAGGCCCAGACAACCTTGTCCCCCTATCCCTTCTCCCGTGCAGCAAGCTACGTGCAAACCCTGCCCCTTCAGCAGCCCTCTCGCTGCTAGGAAGCCTCTCAGACTGCCTGCCTTTCCCTTGTCCCAGATCGGCCGGGTGTGGATCCTGTCCTCCACAAACAGCCGTAATCTGTCTCTCAAGCACTCCACCTGTCCCAGCTCCCCATCCTCCAGAGCACCACACAATGTAGGTTTCTGCTCGCAAAGCAGATCTCCAGAGCTAGGTGTTCAGCAGTCCCAGGCTTCCCTCTCCCTGCTCTGTTTCTCTTCCTACCGCTGGTGAGCTGGGGTGCGGGAATGGCTTGGATCCTGCCAGATCTAGGCTTTGGTACATTACCCTACTCTGTGAGGTCTGCTCTGTTTGTAAGGTCTGTATGCAGTCTGGTTCAGCCTTCTTTCCTGTTGCTGTTTTAGGGTTAGTTATATTAACTATATTTTCACACTGTCTATGGTTTTGGGAGGAGTTCTCTATCTCACCTATCATGCCACCATCTTGAATCTAATGTCTGACAAAATCTTATTAATTATATGAATTTATCTGTAGATTCTTTTGAATTCTCTACAGAAAATAATCATTATCTATGAATATGAATAATGAAGCTTTATTTCTACCTTTATAATCTTCATGCCTTGTATTTCTTTTTCTTGCCTTAATATACTGCCTATTAATTCCAATATAATGTTGAATAGACCCTGTTTACCCTTGATAAGCAATATGTAGCATGAATAGGAAGTCTTTTGAAATGTAGGATTTCAGGTAATTTACCAACATAAAGAACTACTTGGTAGGCTGAGAACTAAGTGATCTGGTCTCAGTCAAACTTAGGCGGTGGAGAAATAGAGGGAAACCAAGTTCCCAAGTTTTCCGACACCTTAGACATTTAAAAATTTTTGAACTAATTTTAGAGTTACAGACAAGTTACAAAAACAATAGTTTCCTTATATCCCTTACCTAGTTTCCCCTAAAGTTAGCATTTTCTGTAATCATAGCATATTATCAGAATATGGAAATTGACAATAGGAATGATCTAAACAAAAGACCTTATTTGAATCCCATCAGTTTTCCCACAAATTTCCTTTTTCTGTTCCAAGATTCTATGCAGAAGCCCACGTTCTGTTTAGTTGTTATTTCTCCTTAGTCCTGCAATCTGTTACAGTCCCTTAGTCTTTACTTGTTAGTTCTTGACTTTGACTCTTTGGAAGAGTATTAATAGATTGGTTGTCTTGTAACTATTTTGTGTTTGCTTGTATATAGAATACTGTAGAATATTACAGAAATGATGTCCTGCGTAGTGTATCTTATCACAAGATTTGTGATCTCCATATGTCTTACTACTGGTGATAATTTGGCATTGATCACTTGGTTAAGGAGGTTTCTCCCAGGTTCTCTACTGTAAAGTATTGGCATACTTAATAAATATCTTCAGGAAGATGATTTGAAACTGCAAATCCCATTGCATAGTTTGGAAACTTTCACCCAGTAATTTTAACATGTGTCAGTCGATTGTATCTACAAGAATTAAATTACTGTGGTGTTTCCCTAATGGTGATTTTCTATTTTCTTTTACATTTATGAATTGGAACTCTACTGTAAGGTCGATCTAGCACCTATGGGATGTCCTCAAATTGTGATCATAAATGAAGTAACTCTGTTAAAAGTGGGAGTCGATAGAGGACTCACAGGTAAAGCATCACCACCAAGAGTTCAGGTCTCTTAATTGCAGCACCACAGGAATGCTCTAGAGACTTTGATACTTTCCTAGAAGTGAATGTACTCGCACAAATGGATCATTTTGATATGTAGCTGCCACATGGAAATTGAAAAGGGTACTACTTTAATCTGGGAACACAAGGCTAGTTCAATATTTAGAAATCAGTCAATGCAATCAACCATATTAACAGCCTAAAGAGAAAAATCATACGATCATATCCATATGTGCTGAGTAAAAGCATTTGACAAAATACAACATCCTCTAATGATAACTCTCAAACAGAGGGAAACTCCCCCCACCTAATAAATGGCACCTATAAAAACCCTACAGCTAATATCATACTTAATGGTAAAAGATTAAATGCTTTCCCTCCAAGATCAGGAAGAAGGTATGATTGTCTAGTCTCACCACTCTTATTCAACAGGACTGGAGGTTTCAGCCAGTACATTAAGCAAAAAAGTCATAAAAGCCATTTATATTAGAAAGAAAGAAACACACTGTCCTGTCCTGATTCACAGATGACATGATTATCAATGTAGTGCACCCCAGGGAATCTACAAGATTCTTAGAACTAATAAGTGAGTTTCAGGATACAAGCTGAATGCATAAAAATCAATCGTATGCCTGTATACAAACAATGAACAATTGGAAACCAAAATGTTTTTAATTGCTATATATAATATCTCCTCCAAAATGATCTGTATGCTGAAAACTACAAAGGTGATGAAAGAAATCAAAGGCCTAAATAAATGGAGAGCCATATTGTGATGATGGATTGAAAAGAACATAATAAAGATCAATTCTCCCCAAAGTGATCTATCAATTTAATGTAATAACTGTAAAAATCTCAGTAAGACTTTCTATAGATATAAGATAAGCTGATTCTAAAATTTATATGGAAGAAAAGAAAACAATTTTAAAAAAGAAAATTTCCAATGTTTTACTTAAAATACTATCCAATTTTGAGACTCATTATAAAGATTACAATAAGGAAGGCATGACTTTGGCAAAGGGATGAACTCATGGATCAGGGGAACAGGATAGAGCAAGTCCCACAAAAATATGGCTGTTTGATCTTTGCCAAAAGGGTAAGAACAATTCAATGGATGATAACCTTCTTAAAAATGATGTTGATGGGAACTTCCAGGAAGATGACAGCATGAGCAGGGCAGCAGAAATTGCCTCCCAAAACCAAATATGTTTATGAAAACACAACAAATACAACTATTCCTAAAAGAGAGACCAGAAGATACAGGATGACACCCAGCCTGCAGCTACACCTGAGAGGACTCAGCACCCCGCAAAGCGGGTAAGATATGGAGCTGAGACCCAGCAGGACCCGAGCACTCCCCCACCCCAGTGCACCAGCGGGAGGAGAGGATTCAGAGTGGGGAGGTAGTGGAAGCACAGGCCTGCCAAATAACCAGTCCTGGTGATCTGCGCCGGGAACACTGACACACTTCGGCCAGTATATTGAAGATTGGAGAGACAGAGGTGCAGGATCCAAGATGGCAGGTCCACTCAGCCGGTTCCCTGGGACAAAAGAAAAGCGTGCGCTTTTTTAGGGGTATTAAAGAGACAGGGGCCCAACGGAAGAGCAGGATCGTCCCAGCGCACTCAGCCAAGCAGGCTGGAAGTCCTGAGGATTTCTGTCCCCTTGGACAAGGGCTGGGAAAAGCAGTTGCACTGAGACTTCCCACAGAAATCAGCAGCCTGCCATTCGTTCCCTCCCTGGCCAGAGTCACAAAGGGCCCGGATGAGCAACATGGCAGTGGAACAGTGGAGCAGGAGCGCCACCTACAGGACCCTCACAGACACTACACCCAGCAGGGGTTTTTTTCCCCTCTATTTTCCCTTTCTTCTTTTTTTCTTTTTCTGACCACTTCTTTCACCATGAAAAGAGGAATATGGTACAAACAAAGCTTACCCAGACAACCCCAGACCAGACAACCCCAGAGAGGGAGCATGATGGGATGGACATGCACAATCTTCCTGAAAAAGAATTCAGAATAAAAGTCATAACCATACTGATGGATCTAGAGAGAAATATGCAAGAGCTAAGGGAGTAAGTGAGGGAAGTGAGGAAAGACAATGCAGAAATCAGACAAGTGATCGACGGGCTTAGCAGCAGACTGGACGAGATGCAAGAGACTATTAAGGGAATAGAAATCTGAGAACAGGAATACAGAGAAGCTGAGGCAGAGAGAGATAAAAGGATCTCTAGGAATGAAAGAATTTTAAGAGAACTGTGTGAGCAATCCAAATGGAACAATATTTGCATTATAAGAATATCAGAGGAAGAAGAGAGAGAAAAAGAGATAGAAAGTATCTCTGAAGAAATAATTGCTGAAAACTTCCCAAGTTGGAGAAGGAAATACTCTCTCAAACCATGGAAGCCCACAGATCTCCAAACACAAGGGACCCAAGGAAGACAACATCAAGACACATAATAATCAAAATGGCAAAGATCAAAGACAAGGACAGAGTATTAAAGGAAGCTAGAGAGAGAAAAAAGATCACCTACAAAGGAAAACCCATCAGACTGTCATCAGACTTCTCAACAGAAACCTTACAGGCCAGAAGAGAATGGCATGATATATTTAACGTAATGAAACAGAAGGGCCTCGAACCAAGAATATTGTATCCAGCACGATTATCATTTAAATATGACGGAGGGATTAAACAATTTCAAGACAAAAGAAAGTTGAGAGAATTTGCCTCCCATAAACCACCACTACAGAATATCTTAAACGGACTGCTCTAGAGGGAAACACCCCTAAGGCTAAAAAGATGTCACCAGAGAAAATAAAAGCATATCAAAGAAAGCAGACCATCCAAATACCAACTAAAGGCAAAGAATAAAACACCTAATATATAAAGAAAGGAGGAG
>JAQQAC010007890.1:32139558-32260612 GCA_029783875.1 Phataginus tricuspis | reverse complement strand
AAAAATCTGTTGGACATAAACATGAGCGACTTCTTCATGAACATATCCCCCCGGGCAAGGGAAACAAAAGCAAAAATGAACAAATGGGAATATATCAAGTTGAAAAGCTTCTGTACAGCAAAGGACACCATCAGTAGAACAAAAAGACATCCTACAATATGGGAAAATATATTCATAAATGATGTATCTGATAAGGGGTTCACATCCAAAATATACAAAGAACTCACGCACCTTAACAAACAAAAAGCAAATAATCCAATTAGGAAATGGGCAGAGGACATGAATAGACACTTCTCTAAAGAAGAAATTCAGATGGCCAACAGACACATGAAAAGATGCTCTACATTGCTAATCATCAGAGAAATGCAGATAAAAACCACAATGAGATATCACCTCACACTAGTGAGGATGGCCAACATCCAAAACAAAAACAACAACAAATGTTGGCGAGGATGTGGAGAAAAGGGAACCCTCCTACACTGCTGGTGGGAATGGAAATTAGTTCAACCATTGTGGAAAGCAGTATGGAGGTTCCTCATAAAACTCAAAAGTAGAAATACCATTTGACCCAGGAATCCCACTCCTAGGAATTTACCGTAAGGACGCAGTAGCCCAGTTTCAAAAAGACACATGCACCCTTATGTTTATTGCAGCACTATTTACAATAGCCAAGAAATGGAAGCAACCTAAGTGTCCATCAGTAGATGAATGGATTAAGAAGATGTGGTACATATACACAATGGAATATTATTCAGCCATAAGAAAAAAACAAATCCTACCATTTGCAACAACATGGATGGAGCTAGAGGGTATTATGCTCAGTGAAATAAGCCAAGCCAAAAAAGACAAGTATCAAATGATCTCACTCATATGTGGAGTATAAGAACAAAGAAAAAAACTGAAGGAACAAAACAGCAGCAGACTCACAGAACCCAAGAACGGACTAATAGTTACCAAAGGGGAAGGGACTGGGGAAGAAGGACGGGAAGGGAAGGACAAGAGGGTAATAGGGGCATTACGATTAGCAGACATAAGGTGGGGGGGCACGGGGTGGACTGTACAGCTCAGAGAAGACAAGTAGTGATTCGCATCTCACTACACTGGTGGACAGTGACTGTAATAGGGTTGGTGGGGGGGACCTGATGAAGAGGGTAGTTTAATCACCACAGTATTGCTCATGTAATTGTAGGTTAATGATACCAAAATAAATTGTATAAAAAAGAAAAAAAAAAGAAAGAAAAAACATAAAGAAGCCTGCCTTCTGAAGTTACATATAGTCTGAGTGCATTCATTGAAGACAGAACCATGGTGACGGGCCTGGTATTAGAGGTCAGGGGAGGATGTGACTACAAAAGGACAGCTCAAGAGAGTTCTGGGGCTGAGGCAACTGTTACGTATCTTGATTGTGGTAGTGGTTCCACAAATCTGGACATGTGTTCAAATTCATAGAACTGTATCCCAAAAGAAAAAAAAGTCAATTTTACTGTAAAGCAATTAATTTATCTTTTAAAAAGCAATTCCTTTTCTCCAACTAACAGTCCTGTGCCACCGTTGGATCATAGGTACCGCCTGCCCCTTTGGTTGGCCTCTTTTGTGCTTTGCATGACCTCTGCAATCACAAGTTTCAATCGTGCCCAGAAGAATAGAGGAATAGAGGTGTTTAGACTTAGTAGGGAATTGTGAACTACTGTGAGTAAAGGATCAACACAATCCTTTCTCTTTCTCTGTGGATAATTTGATCTGGGGTTAACTTTCTAGCTCTGTTTCTCTGGAAACCTGATAACTGTGGAATGTCAGTTGTGTTACTAGCCAACACTGGTTGTGGTAAAAATGAGCCCGATTAGTATACTTTGTCTGTACCAGGAAGACTGTGAACAATAGATAAATACCCAGTGGGAAGCTCTAGCTTTGAGCTCTCTGACCACAGTGACTCTTGTAACTGGGCATATTGGCTGTGGGACCCTGGAAGTAACAGTTGTGGTAATTACAAGAGATGTTGGTTCCTATTTGGGAAATGAAGCTTCTAAAGCCCAGAGAGCTCCCATACTTATCCGTGTGGTCTTGTTGTCTTATATTCTTAACTGCCACTTGGAAGACCCAAGAGTAGCCCCTGGACTGCTGGGTGTGACTTGCTGAAGAGATGCTAGCGTGCTGTTTCCTTCCCTTCACCTTTCTAAGTAAAACCAATGCCAAGTGAGGTCTATTGTAGTCACGTGAGTATGAAAAATGACCATGAGTGGGCATTGCAAGTACTCGCAGAAGAATTCAGAAACTAAACCGACTTTTTTGGAACCACCTTGGAAGAGTTAAAAATTTGGCAGGTAGGGGAACAAGTGATAATGATGTGACTAGAAGTCACATAGCACAGGTGATGTTTACTCTGGGCAAGTGGACGAGGTCTGATATATTGTCTGTAGGTGAAAAGGCTTAGAATCTTCCTTACCTTGGGGAACTTGCACAATGCCAACACTTATACCAGCAAGTAAGTCTCCAAGGAGCCACTCCTTGAATCTATACCAACACATCCATTTTAGGAAGGGAAAGATCATAAGCATGCATCTTAGGAACTTGTGCCATGAGCAGCTGTGAGAAAGAGAAACAGACTTGATTAGGTTCTCCAAAGAAAAAGCCCACACAGCCAAGGAAAGCACAGTGCATACTTCTTCTTCCAATATAGCAGCCCTTTTGACATTTTGACATATTGGACTGGAGGATTCTTTGTTGGGGGGCTGTCCATGCAGGATGTTTAATAGCAGCCCTGGGCTCTGCTCATTAGATGCCAGTAGCACCCCTTCCCCAAGTTGTGACAACCCAAAGAGTCTCCAGACATTGCCAAATGTCCCCTGGGGAACTAAATTGGCTCTAGTTGAGAACCACTGCCATTATATGACAAGAACTAAGCCTTGTAAGTCCAGCATACAAATCAGGTCCGTGTTTTTATAGGATTTTTGGAAATAATTAAACCTACCCATTTCCCAGTGAGAAAAATGGGGCTGTTACTGCTTTCTCTTGATAAGCACAGTTTTTGAGATGTGATATTGGTGGGTGGCGGGGCAATGAGCACATTCACATAGTTCTCATATACTAAAACTTGTACCGAACATTAATTCCATGTGGCTTTGGCTTATAAGATGTAGAAATTTATAGAAAATATAGAATATTTTCTATATTCCATTTTAAGGAGTTAGCCATGAAAAGAAAAGAAAAGATGAAAAACAATAAAATAAGGCTTTATTATCCTTTAACTCGGTAGATCTCAACCAGAAAAGCAGTTTTGTTTCCCAGGGGCACATGACAACGTCTGGAGACATTTTTGGTTGTCACAGCCTGGTGAAAGGGCACTACTTGCATGTAATGAGTAGAAACCAGGGCTGCCGCAGACCCCCCTACAGTGCATAGGACAGCCCCATACAGGAAACAATTTTCTGGCCAAAACATCAGTGGTGCTGACCTTGAGAAAAACCTTTCGATCATTTGAAACAGCAGAAACATTGTAAATCAATAAATCAACAACACTAATTTTGTTTTAAATTGTGTTTTGCTATTTACATTTTAGGATGGGCTGTAAGCAAAGAGTCTGAAGATTTTTTCATATATAAACTGTAGTTGGATAATTGGGATTTGACAATAGCAGTAAATATAATGTGAATGCATGCAAGGCTAAGATGTGTGCTCAGAAAGGAATTTTGCATATGTTTGACTCATACAACTATGAGTGTTACTATCTCTAAGGGAATGAAGGCCAAATAAGTGTAAATGATTTTGCCAAGGTCAGAGTAGTAAATGTGGGCAGAGCTGGGACTAGAAACCAGGGCTTCTGATTTCTAGTTCAGTGTTTCATCCACTCTGTATTACTGCCACAATATTGACAGCTGTTAAAGTCTGCGCAGGAGACAGGAGCAAGACCATTGGCTTGGAAGGAAGACCACATTGCTATTTTTGTGAGAGTCCTCGTGTTCAGGCAGGTGTGCAGAGTGTGATTTCCCTTCCGCTCTCTAGGGGAAGGGAGAGCACGGCCTTGGGAAGAGTTGTTTTTTCATCTGGTCCGGTCTCCCCTTCCCTCCACGTGCCACCATTGGCAGTCCTCAGAGCTCTTTGTCGTGCAAAAATTACAATGGACAAGGAGTGATGAGGGTCTAAAACCGAAAGGAATCAGGGAGGAGTTGGAGGGATGGAAATTGAAACCAGTGGGGAACAACACAAGCATTTTGATGAATCTAGAGTTTAGTTAAGGCATCTTAAAAGTGAGGCATGTAAGAGTCAATGGGAAAACACAGGAAATTTTGACAAGAAAGGGAGTATTTGCTGTTGCTAACTAAAAGGGACAAAATGAGGAAAGAGATGAATGAGGTTTTCTGCAGAAAGGAAGATGGAGTTAAAAGTTTTTTTTGTTCCTACTAAAAAAAAATCCCCTATTTATAAGGTGCTTTCTATTTACTTGGTGCTTTACAAGTGCTCTTTAAATCCTCACAGTCACCTTATGAGGTAGGTGCTGTTATCATCTACATTTGACAGATGAGGAAACTGAGGCACAGTAGGACTGGAGGGCTTACCTAAGGTCACTCAATTGGGAAGCAGCAGAACTGATTTAAAACCAGGCAATCTGGCTTCTGGGTCTTGCTCTTGACCACACAGTGTTGTGTTACCTTTCAGGTTAAAATTCAGAAGTGGATGTAACTGTGTTTTAGAAATACGGAATAAGAACTGCTGCAAAAGTCCATGAGGCAGAAGAGTTAAGACTTAATTAAGTAGCTAAGGATAGGGCAGGTCGAGGGGAATTAGGCTGAAATTTCTTTGGCAGCACCTATTTATAATGAGGTATAACTCAGGAAAAAACTATCCTTTGTAGAGACAAAGCCCACGTGGCCCTCAAATATCCTCTTTGACATATGACCTCTGACCCGTCCGGAGCAGAGAAAATCAGAGTAGTGATGTAGGACTTGGGAGGGACATCCAAGACCACAACTTGCAAAAGCCAGGATATGGACAAAGCAGAATGCCTCAGAGGGAGGAAGGTCTGCAACAGGGCTGTGCAGGGGCCTTCCTCACTTGTCACCCAGCACATGCCAGTTGTGGGCGATAAATCAAGAGACCAGAGGGACTCACAAAACCAGAGTTGAGTGAGGACAACTTGAGCAATTAGGGTTAATATCATGGTGTAGGTTACAAAGCCTTCTTAATCTGAGGTCTATGAACCCTCAGGGGGTCTGAAGATAGAATTCGCAGAAGTATGTGAACTTAGGAAAAATTATATCTTTATTTTCACTAACCTTCGAACTGAAATTTAGCATTTCCTTCACTAATGAACACTGACAACAAACCACAGTAGTCTCAGCAGAACTTGACATTGTCACCAATAGAAATCACCAATATTTTTATATTACAATTGCTACAGATATATTAAAATATCATTTATATTCATCACTACTTGAAATTATGGTAGTTATTAGACCCATATTATTAAATAATATAAATTTAGTATTTTTCTTATTTTGATAACTGCATTTCAATATACCTGGTGTCTTTTATGATCCTATGTATTTTATGCATTTAAAAAAATTCTGGCAAAACCATTCAATGGAGAAAGAACAGTCTCTTCAACAAATGGTGCTGGGAAAATGGATGCATGGAAAGAATTAATTCAGATCATTACTTCACACCATAACCAAAATAACTCAAAATGGATCAAGGATCTAAATTTAAGAGCTATAACTATAAAACTTTTAGAAAAAAACAAAGGGGAAAATCTTCATGATCTTGGATTTCACAATAGTTTCTTAAATATGACACCAAAATCACAGGCAACAAAAGAAAAAATAGATAAACTGTATTTCATTAAAATTAGAAACTGTTGCACACCAAAGGACACTAGCAATAGAGTGAAAAGACAAGCTACAGAATGGGAGAAAATATTTGCAAATCATATATCTGATAAGTGTTCAGTAACCAGAATATATCAAGAACTCCTACAACTCAACTACAAAAAGATAAACGACCTAATTTTAAAGAGGGCAAGAAGTAAGTAGACATTTCTCCAAAGAAGATACACAAATGACCAATAAGCACATGAAAAGATGCTCATCATATTTAGTTATTAGGGAAATGCAAAAAAAAAAAAAAAAACACCAAAACCCGAACACAATGAGATACCTCTTCACATCTCCTAGGATGGTTATAATAAAAAAATGGAAAATAACAAATATTGGAGAGGATATGGAGATTTTGGAACAGTTGCCCATTGCTGGTGTGAATGTACAAGGGTGTAGCCACTTCGAAAAAGTTTGGCAGTTCCTCAAAAAGTGAAACTGAGAAATACCTACGATCCAACAATTCCGTTCCCAGGTATATATACCTAAAAGAATTGTAAACAGGACTCAAACAGATAACACCCTCTGCCAATATTCATGGCTGCATTATTCACAGTAGCCAAAAAGTGGAAATAATCCAAGTGTCCATCAACAGATGAATAGGTAAACAAAATGTGATATAAACATGCAATAGAGTATCATCAGCCATAAAATGAAATGAAGTATTGATCCATGCTACATGGATGAACATTGAAAACATTATGCTAAGTGAAATAAACCAGACATGAAAGACAAATTCTGTATGATTCTACTTCAATGAAATATTTAGAATAGGCAATTTATAGAGAGAAAGTAGAAGGGAAGTCACAGTCACCAAGGGATGGGGGAGGGGAAACTGGGGAGTTATTGCTTAATGGGTACAGAGTTTCTGTTTGGGGTGATGAAAAAAGGTTTGGAAACAGATAGTGGGGATGGTTGCACAATATTGTGAATGTCATTAATGCTGTTGATTTGTACAACTTAAAAATGGTTGAAATGACCAATTTTATGTATAAACATCTTACCACGATAAAAAAAAAGTAAAAAAAGAAATTCTGAAAAGAGGTTCATCAGTGTTACCAGACTGCTAAAAGTTCATAGCACAAAAAGACAGGTTAAGAGCCTCTGAACTGTAGCACCTACATAGTCACAGTATCTACATTGATGACTACGCGTACTATGCTGACACGGCTGGGTATCAGGTTAGGAGGGTTTCATTCTGCTTCCATTCATTAGTCTTAGTCCCCATGGTTGCTATTTGTGTTGTTAGGAGACTGGTAATGGTGGTTAACCAAACAAGGCACTTATTAAATATCATCCCTAGATGCTTTGGGGGGCATCCAAGACCTTTATGCCCAAGAAGCTTACAAACAAGAAGGCATCATTCTGCTAATAAGCCAGAGAAAGACAAATACCATATGCTCTCACTTATGTGTGGAAGCTAAAAAACAAAACAAATGTACAAACAAAACATAAATAAACTCATAAACACAGAGAACAGACTGGTGGCTGCTGTAGGGGAGGAGGGTGGGTGGGCAAAATAGGTGAAGACAAAGAGGTACAAACTTCCAATTTGAAAAAAAAAAGGTGCTACAAGACAAACCACATAGAAAACTCACACCAACAACAACTGAAGAGAAGTTACATAGTAAACTAAGGATTCTGATGACAGGAATTTGGAGGAGGAAGACAGAAGGAGGCACCAAAGGAGTCAGGTAGGGCTTGGGTGCTGCCCGCGTGGTGGCAGCTGAGTGATCTCGCGCGCACGCACCAGCACTGGACATGGTGTCTGAAGGTAGTGATGTCGATGTCTGGGTTCCTAGAGGAAATGGTCTTCCTTCTGTGTTGCTGTTGAAAGGTCTCCTCATTGTACACATCTTGCTTAACATCATGTGTAAAAGAATTTTGCCCGTATTTAGAACTAAAACCCTGGATGCTCCTCTCCGGTTGCATCATTCCTGGATGTATGGGAAGAGATCAAATAAAAAAATATAGATTCTCAGCACATTTTTATGGAAAAAAAAACAAATCCTACCTTTGCATAATACATTGCAGTTTTATTAGACTTTGTCATGCACTGTATGATTTAATACTCAAAACCACCCTATAAAGAATGCACGGTATATATTGTCATTTTCCAAATGGAGAAACCAAAGCCCAGAAGTCTAAACGGCTCAATTTTAAACTTCTGTTTAATAATTAGAGTCAGGACTAGAACCCAAGTGTCCTGCTAGGAAGCCTAGTTTTCTTCATATTCAATTATATTTCTTGGGAAATGACAGAGAAAAAAGTCAGTATAAGCACCAATTTTCACAGCAAATGCTAAGGGTTAGGTGGTCAGTGCAGTGTCTTCTAACTCCTTCTCTATCTAAAATAGCACCCATCATTATACTTTTACCCTTGCCTTTTCTTCATAGCACTTGACAGCACTTGATTCAACATTTTTCTGTCCATTGTCTTCTGTCTTAAGCTAAAATGTAAGCACAAGAGGCAGGACTTTGCCAATGGCTGTATCCCCAGGGACCAGAACAGTGCCTGCTCCCTCATCAGTCCCTCAACAAATATTTCTTGAGTGACTGTCAAGTATCCCGTTAATGGCATCATGCTGTAGCAGAGAAAGCATTGCGCAGGGTATCAGAAGACTGGGGTTCTGGCCCTGCCTGTTTTTCTAACTAGTTATACAATGGGGGGCAAGTGCCTTAGACCAGAGTTTCTGTTTCCTTGTCCATAAAAGGACATGAATGGACCATGATCTCTAAGGATCACATGAGGCTTTCAAAATCCATATTGTCCTGCTCTTTTAAGAGAATGAGAAGGAGGAATTAATGAGGATGGATCCATCTCTGGGAGAAAGTATGACCATTCTTGATGATCTGTGTTTCTGAATAATAAAAAAGGCATAAACTCAAATTCTCCCACATAAATGTGAAGAAATGTATATATAGCTATATCACATAGCAATAAAACATACAGATAAACACTCCAATTACGCAGATTACACAAATAGTTTTTTTACAGGTGAGGCTGCAAACAAATTTAATATATCAGCAAGTTCGTTCGCCTTCAGCAGAGCACGTATCATCATCCGCATTATAATCATCTACATTTGTAGAGCATTTCCCATATACCAAGCATTGAACAAGATTTTTTTCATGAACTATTTCATTTAATTCCCACAACAATCCTAGTACTATTATTATCTCTTCTTTACCGTTGATAAAACTGAGGTTTTTCAAAAAGCTAAGTAATTGGGCCATAGTTATATATATTATTTTTACCCTAAAAGCATTGGGTAGCAGATAGTGTGCTATACACTGCTTATGAACTAAAGATCACAAATTCAATAATGAGGTGAGAATGTGGTTGGGGAAAATAGGAGGATGGAAGAGGTATTGTACAGTGTATCACTCGAGAATTAGTACTTGGATAGAACTGTACGTTAAAACATAAGTAATGTTTTTCCCTTTCTTTCCCCCACTCATAGGAATATTGATCCAATCTTGCTTACTTTTCCCATGTAATCTTAAAAGAAACTTCCATTACTAGACAATATCTGTTCCTTGCAACGAAAAGAGCATAAGTAACTTGTTAATTATTTTGAGATCATAAAAATTGTCATCTGAGGTTAGATCCAAGGTATAGCACCCAGCATTTTGTTTCTGAAAGCGGCACTAAGGTGGGGTTGGCATGGAGCAGGCAACATATGAACATCAAAGCCCAGTGGGGGCAGTGGGACTGGCGAAGGCAGGAGCAGCTACTCTTTTCTAGCAATTGTTGCGCATGTTATGGGTCACGGGGGCCTCATCATGACCAGATCTGCTCTGTTCCAAGAGAAGCCATAATTCTAGATTCTTATGTGAAATCTTCTGACTTTTAAATGTTGCCAGTTACTTTACATATTTTGAAAAACACAGTACATATCTAACAGAACACTTCTGCAGGCCAGATTCAGTCTGTGGACCACTAGTGTGTGACCTCTGTACCAAGAGCCTTGTTGTTGAAAACAAAATATACTCATCTCCTCCCATTGCAAATTATAGTTGATCCCCCAAGAATTTCTCTAAGTCTTTCAAAGCTAAAGTAGTTATATTTCCTGTTGTCACAACCCTTTGGAAGTATTATATCCCATTAGTTCACTTATGGAAAGCAATATTTCATTTTATTGTCTTCTATCTACATCCCTGATAGTTTAAGAGGTGGATCCCATCTACTAGACTAAGATTTGGTAAGTTCGTTTGCTCTTATTTTCACAATTTTATAAATTTCTATCATATGCACTTTTTCATTTGTTTCCAACTGAAGGAAGCTATTTCTACCGATACGGTCAATTAATTTAGTGTTCCACAAACATCTGCTGAATTTTAAGTGCTCTGGGCATACAAAAGAACAAAGACTCTACAATTTGGGAGAATAGAAACACCAAAATATAGTGCTGTGAGAGTGTAGAAGTGGGAAAGACAGGAATTAACATTTATTACTGTCCTGACATATGGCAGATGCTTCACATACATTATCTCAAGAGAGGTACTATTTTCCTGATAATGATTATACTAATTTTACTGATGAGTTCAGTGAGTTCCTCACATTCATACAACAATTAAATAGCAGAGCCCGAATTTGAACCTGGTCTTTCTGATTCCAAAATAGGGAAGCCATATCTGAATATCATGTGATATCCTACAGAGCTGGATTAATAATCTTAACCTAGAGGGAGGAAGAAGACCGGTGGGGGAGATGTGATTTCAGCTCTACTTTGTCTAAATTGGGAGTAGAAGGAAGTATGTTATTTCCAGAAGATAACAGGATAAAATTTAGAGATAATATAAGGCACATAATTCAAAAGATCTGAGTAAAGTCAGTAGTGAGCCCAAAGAAGGAGCTTGAGGCCTATCCTGAAAGTTCTCGAATGCTGGGTTGAACCTGGACTTTTCAACTATTCAAAATGTTTAAGCAGGAGTGGTAACATGCAGAAATGTGCATTGGGAAGACAAATAGCTTCAGTGGTATGGTCTAGAGCTGTGCAGTCCAGTATGGTAGCCACTGGCAACCTGTGGATATTTAAAGTGAACTTAATTTAAATTAAATTAAATTAAAAATTCAGTTCCTAGGTTGTACTAGCTACATTTCAAGTGCTCAACAGCCACATATGGCAGCGGCTACTTTAGTGGACAGTGCAAGTATACAGCATTCCCACCATCACAGAAAGTTCTATTGGATTGTGCTGCAGATAAGAGAGATTGAGGCATAAAGGCCAACTGGTGACTGTTACTATTATGGTAATCTAGGAGACAGAAACACAACGTAACTCGTGGGATCACAGTGAGGATGGCTAGGAAGGGCAGGTAGGAAGCTGCCCATCACATGACAGGCTAAAGGCAGCAAAGGAAAACACATTATTTCCTTATTATTATTATTGTTATTATTTTTAGTTGACATCTCTAGAATTCCTCCAGCTCCATTATGTCTTTCTTGATTTCATGGAAATCTTAGGTTCATTTTCATGAACTAGTGGGACCCTTCTTAACAAGGGTCTAACAACTAGAAGCTCCTGCTGACAAGTGGCAGATGTACTTTGATGTAGAGAAGGTGATGCATTTCAGAAAAAAGCAATTCAAACTACACTGATGGGATTATGACCTTTCTACTGAGACACAACACAAGAGGGAGTCTCTGTGACTGACTCCTAAAGACATCAGTGTGATGGGGCCTCTGCACACAGTGTGATCAGCATGCTATACCCTAGTCTCTAGTCATAACCCTGAAGAAAAATGTCCACTTAGAAAACCATTCCCTGATGCTTCTTGCTATCAGACAAAATACTTAGGTTGGTAGACTGTGGGTCTGGACTACTTGAGGTTTCATTTTCTTAGTTTACAAATGTGGCAGAAGTTGGGGTATCTGGATTCGTTACTAACAGAAATTGGTTTAATCTCTGTAGACCACACTTAGTCCCCAACACAAACAGCGTCAGCCTCATCTGGAAACTTGTTAGAAATGCAGATTCTCAGGCCTCCCTTAGCAAGACCAGATTAGTCAGAAACTCAGAATAGGCCAGCAGTCTGTTTGGAGAAGACCTCGAGCAGATTCTGATACACAATAAAGAATAAGGACCACTGTAAATGTAGCCACTTATCTTTAGTCAGTCTTTCAGTGCTTAATTTGGGGGCACTGTTAAAATATTAGCCTTTTGACCTAGCTCCTCCACCCCCCATATCCCTATCTATGCAGCCATCCATTGATTAACTTACACAATGAGGTGAAACTATTTTAAAAGCCAAGAACAAAAAATGTAAATGCAATGTAATTTTCTGACTATTGACCCAACAGATGTGAAATCCTGACCCTTAGTTTAGTTGCAAAAATATCTTTCCCCTGATATAGTCACCTTCCACATGTTCTCTATAATCATGGGAAGGTAAAATTCACTTCCACAATTTCAAAATAAGCATTTGTAATTCCATCAGAATCAACAGCCCTTTGGCGGTTATTACCAGTGGGGTGTGTTGGGAGAGAAACTCATTATTACTGGAGTGGGGATGCTGGAGAAGGCTTCGCAAAGGAGCACTGGTACACAAATAGGACTTGATAGGAGGAGAAAGAGGCCAAGGCGGGTAGAAGTGGGGGCTCAGAGAGAAGGAACAAAATGAACGAAAGCAGTGAGGTCTGAAAGTATGAGGCACGTCTGGGCACTCACGCCTCAGGAGAAGATGGATGGGGGCGTCGGGTGGGCCTCCGGCAGCCGACTTGTTCTAGAGCAAGTGAGAACTCATATGAACGACTTTGAATGGATTCAGCCTGCAAAACGCACACACTGTCTCTTGTCACCGCCGTTCCACGCGGCGTTTCAAAAGAAG
This sequence comes from Phataginus tricuspis, assembly GCA_029783875.1. Taxonomy (NCBI): domain Eukaryota; kingdom Metazoa; phylum Chordata; class Mammalia; order Pholidota; family Manidae; genus Phataginus; species Phataginus tricuspis. The sequence goes on along the minus strand of JAQQAC010007890.1, from coordinate 32,247,912 downwards.
AGAAACCTCAGAGAGAGAAACTCCCAGGGAAAACCGACATTCATTCATTGGACCAACACTGAGCGCCCGCGACGTGCCTGGCCTTGCGGGGGACAGACGTAGTCCCTGCCTGGGAGCTTGGACGTGTAACGAGGGGCCGGTCCCTCGCACCCGGACGCCGGCGCTGGGGACTCTCCGGACCACGTGGCTCAAACCTGCAGCCGCTGTCACCGGAGCGCTTCCCCGCCGCCGCTCACCTAGTTCCCCGGCGGGGTTGGGAGGGCGGGCTCTGCAGCCGCACGCAGCTCAGGCCCGGCTGGCGGCGTTGTTGACGCGGACGCCGGCGGTTCCCAGCCGTTGCACCGACCCCGCGGGCGTTCGGGCGGGCGGGGGACGAGAGTGCGAATGGGGAGGAGGAACATGGGTATCTGGGATGTGGAAGCCCCTTACCCGTGACACCCAGGCCGCCGCCGCCACTCTCTTTGAGGCTTAGCTACTTTTGATTGAGGGCCTCCTTGAAGCCAGGCCCTGCGCCCCGCACTTCACATACAGTAATTCTCTTAGGTCTCCAGACGACCAAGTTAGGTGAGAAGATGCATGAGGAAATGGAGGCTGGAGGGTCAGCCACGTCTCCCACCCTACCTCTCTGCCCCACAAGCTTGGCTGCTCCCGCTGATGGACACTCTCCTACCTAGGTCTCCTGCTCTGCCGGCCCCCTTACGCCCCAACCTCCTCCTGAAGCTCAGTCCCTGTTACTCTCTCATCTCGCCTTGCATTCCTGCCTGACCCAGGTGCAGTTTTTACACTTACTTGATTACTGTATTATGTCTAACATTTTACTTGCTTTACCTATCTATTCCTTTTGTAAGTTGTCTCATCCCCATAAGGACAGGGATTTTTCTCTCTTTCATTAACTGCTGTATATGGTCAATGCCTAAAACAATGTGACATATATATTAAGTGCCTAATAAATTTGTGCCGGATGATTGAATGACTGCCCTGCTGTTAACCATAAGCTCCATGTAGGCAGCAACTGTGTCTGTTTTTTAATCACCTTTTCATCAGAAGTGTTTGGCACCCATAGGCACTCAATTCATATTTGTTGAATGAGTGAGTGAATGTACTGCTCACTTCATCACCCCAGTTTGTTCGATAAATATACGAATTTCTTAGGATCCCTACTTTCAAGTTTCCTCCTTTGTATCCATCCACTCTTCAACTTGATTCCCCAATCCCACCCACTTCTTCAGTTATTTTGCTCTCACTTCCTCCTTCAACCTCTACTACAACCTCTACTACATCTCAGAAAGCCCCCTAACCTGCAGGTTGGCTTGGAACATTTTCAAGCAGAAAGAGAATCCAGGCTAAGCCACACTGAGTCCAAAAAAAGCTTTCCATTCACCCCTAACCCTGGTTTTGGATTTTATTTTATTTTTCCTTGAAGAGAACTGAGGATCCTGAACCACCACCTAATTTGAGATCATGGTCATTGTTCATAATTTGTTCAGCAAATATTTATTCGGTATCTTTTATGTTCTAGGCAATGTGATAAGTGCTAGGACAAGATAGGCAAAGACTGAGCACTCCAAGTGATGCATAACACAAAAGGAAACAGTCATGGGAAGTGACGAGAAGTGTCCTGGCTTGGACATAGTTATTTCTAAAAGAAAACAACTGAGAAAATAAGACAGGGTACAATTCTTCTACTTACTGTAACAAGCTCTAGCATAAGAACAAGTTGGTGAGAGAGTGGGGGTATGTATGGAGTTATAATACTTCCCCCATTCACATTTACTACCTCTTCAGCTTTACAAATGACTCTATTAGGTGGTGATGTTAGGCAGGAATTCTCTTTTGCATAAACTGGATTTGAGGTTTAAGAAAGGTCAGCTGACTTAACCTTATGCAACTATGCCAGAAAACCACTCTGCCCCGTTCTTTCCTTCTTTCTCTGAGAGGCATGAATTAGTTGCTTAAAATCCTCTTCACTGGAAGCTCTAGAGGGCAGAAGTCAGTTTCAAACCCTTGGAGCAATGGTTCTAAAAATGCATCAAAGGGAGATATCAGAGACTCCTCAATCAGAACTGAGGTGTGTTGTAAAAAAGTACATTCCTGGTGCCTATCCCGGTCCGAAGCAATTTGATTACCCGTGGCTCCTGGTTATCTGCATTTTAAACTCCTAAAGTGATTCTTCTGCACGTAAACGCTAAGAACTACTAGGAGAGTTTGGGTGGAAAACCTCAGCCTTAATGCAGGGCTGATATTTGCTTTGGGGACGGATTTAGTAAGAATTCGGAAGAGAAAGCCTTATGTCCTTGGGCAAATGAGAATGCAACGGCTCTCTCGTTGGAACCTTTCTCTTTTTTATGCAAGTGTTTCTTGGAAATCGGCGGCTCGCTAAGCAGGTCCTTGGCTGCTGGTAACCACGCGCAGTTCAAAGACCTTTTTGGCTCTTTTCCCTGACACCCAATTTGTCACTGTCGTTTTCCAACATAGAACCAGACATTTGCCCCGCCGACCACGGCGAGGCGCACGCGGCGCGCAGAGCCTGCTCATCCACCCCTTCCCGGGTCCGCCTTCGCGCCCTCAAGCACAGGCACTGGGAGGGCCTGCCTCTGGGTCTCCAGCGGTTGCCCTCGTGTCGCGAGAACTGATCCTCCCGTCCTCTACTCTGAACAACCCCCCTCCCGTGGGCAGGTTCCATATTGGGTAAAATCTCGGCTGGCGGAGAGTCCCGGGAGCTGTTCTCGCGAGAGTACTGGGGGAGGCTCCTGTTTGCAGGCTCTGGAACAGCGACCACTGGAACCTTGGCGGACGTTGCAGCTGGAGCCAGAGCCCTGCGGCGCACCCAGAAGTTGGCCTGGTCAGGGAGAGGGTGCAGAGAGTGGGTGTCGGGAGCAGCCTTGAGCCCCGGGGTGCGTCCCTGCCCACAGCAGAGCTCGCCCCGGCCGCTAAGGCGCTTCCAGCCGCTGCAGTTGACAGGGGTCGCGCACGCGGGAGTCGGCGGGGTCTCGGCTGCCGCACCTGCGCGGGAGGCCAGAGCGGGGTCCCCGCCCTGCAGGGCGGGCGACAGGGCTCCTGGGAGTGGGTGCGGGAGCAGGCGGGGCCCCTCAGGGCCACCTCCTCGTCCCGCGGCTGCCGCTGGAAGATGTCTCAGGAGAGGCCCACGTTCTACCGGCAAGAGCTGAACAAGACAATCTGGGAGGTGCCCGAGCGTTACCAGAATCTGTCCCCGGTGGGCTCCGGCGCCTATGGCTCCGTGTGGTGAGTGTCACAGGGCCTGGGGCAACGGTGGACTTCATGCCCCAGAGCCAGGCCTGCTCCCACGGCTCAGCAATGCACCAAGCGGCAGGAATTTTTCTTGGGGAAGGGCATCGCTGCTCCTTCAAACCCCGTCCTGCACTCCCTGCACCCCTTGCACGCCTCACCCTGCACATTCTAGTTGGTCGTCAGCTGTGTGCAGGATGCAGGTCTGTGGTGGGCGGTGGGTGGTGGTGCTGGAGCTCGGCCTTGGCTCGCACCCTGCGTAATCCCTTCTCGGGGGGTTGCTGCCCCGGGGGCAAGCACGGTGGGGGGCTCTCTTTGGGGGTCTCCTTGCTGGTGTCGAGCATAAGGACCCTCTCCGGAGGTGCGCCTGCCCGGGGCGCTGGAGCCTACCGTGTAAGCACACAAGCCCAGGGAGCTGCCGGCCAAAGCAAGAGGGCAAAGCCGGACGGACCTGGCGACTACGGTCATCTGAACAAAACTGACGACGAAGCTTTCCGTCTAGGTTTTTTTGCAGACCTCTTTCAGAATCTCATTTTGAAAAGCGTTCGTTTTGAATTCGCACTTCAATTAGCAGCGACCCATAGAGCTTAAAATACCGACTTTATCTCTGTGTGAGCACTGTGCCAGCTTGAGTGGTGTGTTTCCGATTCGTTTGAAAGCGTATTTCCTTTTCGCAGAGTAGAGGGGTGAGTGGTACTGTCTGCGAGAACACTGCAGTTTGAGAAACTGGCGGCCTCACTGATTAGTCACATACCACTGTTCATTTAAGTATTGTTTGACAAAACAACTTTCTTATTTGGAGCATCAGATCCGTTGGACGCCCTCAAGATCAAAAAGTTATTAACAATGCTGGGATGTATTGTAAATATTTTCTAATTGCGATCATTCTCGCGAATATTATTTTTTCAAGTCCCTTGAGAATTTTGCATGGAACTTACCTACATTTGTAGACCGAGGTGCACGATGGTTTTCATAAGGATATGGAATACATACCGAAGGAAGGAAGAGATGCTTTTCAGCTTTAGTTCATACTGAGTGTTTGAAATTAAATTGATATAAAATTTCCGTGCCTTAAATATTCCACTAACTTATCTAACTTACCAAGTTTTATACACTGTATTTTAGGTTTAGTGTAATTTGAGCGTTCCTGACCTGAAACTAATTTATGTAATTCATGTGCATGCATCATATGAAAAGGGATCTATGAAATTATTTTTTGTTTTGGAAGAAGTTGCAGGCTTTTGGACATGTTAATCAATTCCTGCAGTTTCTTCAAAAGTCACTTGATGAATTTCCTGTTTGGTAGAATCTTCTGAGTAATTGAGATTGTGCAATTGTGTCCAGTAACCGACTGGCTTAGGCTGTAAGAGTTGTTGTGTTGCTGATGGCGCCGTGCTTGATACCGTGTTCCCATTTTTATAGTATGGGAGTTTACATTTTATGGGAGTTTGCAGCATTTTACTTTATGTGTATGTGTAGTGATTTGCTAATTTTCAAACATGTATTTGGATTATTGCTCCTTGGATAGCTCATTGTTTACCTCTGTTTTTCCTTCTTAAATTGACATACTTATTTTTGTAGTATTTTTTTGTTTCCAGGGATGTTTATTTTTTTAATGGAATGACACAACAGACACACAGCTGAGCGATGGGGGGATTTAATCAGCTTGAAAAGAACTTGCAAGTTTTCTCTAATGTTGGTGTGAATAACTGCCATAGACCTGGTGATCCAGATTTACAGTAAAATGCCAGTAAACCAAATGCCCCATTTCTTTAGTACTATTCTGGCTTACAGAAGTCAGAAATATCAGACACATAGACATAATTTTGTTAAACAGGTTTTTAAAAATAGGCAATACATTTACATTGTGCAAATTCAAAAAGCATAAAAGGATATTTAGTGAGAAGTCTCCTTTCCTTTGCTGTTCTCCAACCATGCTATCTTTTGTCAGGGATACCCACTGTTACGTTTCTTAGGTGTCTTTCCAGGGAGGCAGTTTGTTTTTTAGTAGTATGTCAGCTAAGAGACTTAAAGTGTAACCTATAGCATGTTAGTGGCGGCAAATACAAATGATACTATGTGACAATAGACTGTAAACAAATGTAACTGATTTGGGAATCAGAAAAATATCAGCAGTAGATTTACAAGTGTTACCTTATTCACAGTAATAATTTGAAGTTCTTTCATTTAGCAACTTTTAAGGTATGGTAGGAAGTATGTTTTCTAAACTTCTTTTAGAATTCATGCAGATAAAGCCTGTTATTTTTCACCATCATCCTTTGAGAGCAGATTGGATTTTAGGGAATAACAAAATCAAATAGAATCCAAATAAGGTAGAAAATTTATACTCAAGTCTGGTGAAAAAGATTGAGACAGCCAGGTTGGTGATACAGTTTTAGGTCAAATAGGAGTTGTAACTATAAACTCATGACACAATTTCTTGTGTGACTTGTAGAACTGGATCTGAAGTCTGTTCCAGAGTCTCTGAAAGATATTTTAAGGAATGCAACATCACTGAGATATATGTCAGTTTCCTAATGTGATTGCTCTGAAGTGTGATACATTTTAAATGTGTAACTTAAAAAATTTTTTTAAATAGTAAACCTAATTTCATTATTTTAGTTTGCACGAAGTATATTAGTAAAAAAGCAAGTAGCAGCCAGTGTGATAACCATGAAATCAGAGATCAAGGAAATAGACTAGAAATTTGAGAATTGATAGGGCTTTGTAAATATGCCTTCCCTTTTTCAGGGGTGAAGGGAACTAAACTTAAGTTGCAGTTTTAAGGAACTGTGTCCACTGTCTGTGAGGGGAAATGAAGCAAAACTGTTTAAGAATACATTGTTGCAAAGCATTGATTTTGTGGTTTTAGGACAGAAGGGGGGACTCTTTGCCAGTGAGTTTAAGGAAATATAAACAGGAACTTAAATGCCTTTCCTCTTGTGGTTTTTCCAGACTCTTGATGTTGATTAGAGGAGATGAGACACTGGTAGCAATAAAATAGGTGAGAGTCGATAGTTACTCTTAAATCATTTACTCAGTAATATTTATTGAATACCAGTGGACCAGATAGCGGGCTAGGTTTCTTGAGATTGAGTGCTGAACAAGACAGAACAGGATAATTAATTCATTCCCTCATAGAGCTTTTAGCCTAATGTGAATAATGTTACATTTTATGGATTGCTTACTGTGTTCTAGGCATTGTACTGTGCAGTATATATTTATCATCAGCGTATAAAGTATATAACAAGACTTTCAGTAAGAGGGTGGCAAAATTTACTAAGAAATTGAATCCAACTTCCTAAATGCTTTGTGGAACAAGATTGTATACAAATAGTGTAATAAAAATAAATGAAGCTAAATTTTTTTAGTGTTAATGGCCATTCACCATTTAAAAAAAAATTTTTTTTTGTAAGATGAGCCAGGGCACAAATAAATGAAAATGACATTATTGAGTATGCAAAAATGACTTTCTTGACTCCTTGTCAGTGAGAGGGCATGCCCTTTACTTTTCTAGTGGCTAATAGACACATGTTGATCTTTATCCCCAATTGCTTTTCTTTGTAACGGAAAGCGAGGTGATTGGCTACATGCTACCAATAACATTAATAAATGTTAATCACAATTACAAATATTTGTATTATTAATATATAAAGACTTTTAAGAAAGACTTTTTTATCAAGTTGGCTATAAAGTCCTATTGTATTTATTGAATCCAATTTTTCCATTAATACTTTTCTGTTTCCCATTGTAAAATAAGGGTATCCTGGGTCCCTGGCTTTTCAGTTCTATCAGTTTACTTTCTTGAGGAGAACTGAGGAGAACTCTGCATTTGGTTTCCCTCTAACTCAAGCCTCTGGGACAATGTGCGTTTTGACTCTGTCTTTTACTGCAACACTATAGGCGGTGCTGAGCCCCAGGGGTTTCGGATTGAGAGGTGGAAGAACTCACTGGGCTAGAGGCTCACTGTCACTTTAGTATTGACCGATATTTAATGTGATTTTACACTTTATGAAGTATTTTCCTTCAAGCATTATCATCAGTCTGCACTGCTTCCCTGAAGGCTGTTATTGTTAACCCGGTTATAAAGACGAGGAGCTGGACTCACTCATTAAAGGAATGGCGTGCTTCTCAGTGCTGCTTTGGGTCTGGTTCTGGGGTTGCAACACTTCAAATGTCTCCTTTCCTGTACATGTAGGCTGTTGAGGTTGTGTGCTGGTACCTTCTCTTGTGCTGTTTGTCTCCTATCTCTTCTTTCGTGAAGAAAGGGGTTGCTGGGTCACTGTGACTAAATGAAACCAATCCCACTCATGTTATTGTCCAGCTTATCTGAGGCATAATGACTTAACTTATTAAAGTCACATCTCTTCCTTGGAATGGATAAACCAAAATGAGTTCGTTAACTCATTGCCCAGATTATTTTCCCAAAAAATTCGTAAGCAGTGCGAATAGTTAATTCCTGAATTTATGAATCCTGTTGGTTCGAAATTCTTCAATGTGCATTTTATAAAGTTGGGACACTCTGTGCAGGTTTGTGTTATGTAAGTATAGGATATAAATAGAAATAACTGCCTTTCCAGGCCTTTGAAAATACATTGGAGTTTTGCTCTCTGCTGTGAAATTTGGTATTGATTTGTTTCTATCTGTCCAAGAGGTATAATTACTGCAGTGCTCATAAAAGCCCCATTATAAGGTAGGTTCCCCTGACTTGGAACCTAGGGATTTTGTCTCATGGTTGCCATGTACTTGGAAATCATGCACATGTTTCTTAAGGACAAAACAAAAAACAAAACAAACAAAACCAACTCTTCAAACTTGCCATATTTTTGTGAATGAAGCTTTCAGTATTGGAAGTAGTTTCTCTTTGCATAGTGGTTCCATGAATTAAGTACCTCTGTGTTAAGAATTTATAAAATTAACCAGTTTTCTACCATTTCAGCCTTTTAAGAATTATTCTAGGGAAGAAGATGTGATGTGTAACTTCTGCACTTCTGACAACTAGGTCCTGGGTTTTGGCGTGCTTGACTCCCAGGCTCACTGTGGGGAGAAGGAGGTGGACAAGAGAGAGGAGTCTAGGATGACCCCTAAATTTTGGTGTTGGACAAATGGGTAGATTTTAGTGTCATTATCTGAACTTTGGAGTATTATAAGTCACAGGATTGTGGAGGCCAAGGGAGAAAAAGATGGATTCATGCTAATTTCCTTGAGGGCTGGACCATATGTTATATTGATACTTTGAGCACCTACTATATATGTATCCATAGGTTATTCTCTAGGTGCTGGAGATGTAGTATGAACAAAACAGACAAAACTTAGACTGTATAAGAAACTATTCTAAGGAGGGTGAAAGTAGAAGTAGATAATAAATAGTAAAATGTGTAGTTTGTCAGATGGTTAAGTACTCTGGGGAAAATGAAGCAAGGAAAAGAGAGAGAATACTGGGATGGACTTGTACTTTTAAGCAGGGTGGACAGGGTGGCCTCAATGATAAAGTGACAATTGAGCAAAGACCTAAAGGAGGTGATGTGAGCACTAGCTGGACGTGGGTGGGGAGGGAGGACATTCCAGGCTGAGAGATAGATACCAAGTACAAAGACCCTGAGGCAAAGGCTCCATTCTCCAGGAATAGCTAGGAGACTGGTGTGGCTAGAGCTGAATGACCCAGGGTGAAATAGTAGTAGTAGGAGAGGCAGGTAGAGGGGCTACTGTGCCTTTGTAAGAACTGCCTTTTCCTCTGAGTGAGAGGGGAAGCCATGGAGGGTTATGACCAGAGGAGAGACATGATCTAACTTGTGTTTTAGCATATCACTCTGCTCTGGAGTTCCTGTCTTTACATTTCCGTTCCTTACCTGTTAGAGGTGCTAATGTTAGTTTATGGTAGAATGGGGAGTCAGGTGCACTGGTGCACAGCTCTGACCCATGCTTTCATTCCAGAAGGCTCAGAGTACCAGAGCCAGTACTTCTGGTGGGCCCTAGACATTCAGTCCAGCTCTTTAAGTAATGTGGGCTTGTTTCACTTTTTCAGGATTTTTGTTGCCAAAAGGGAGGGAGCAAAGAGATTAGCTGTAGACTTCTGCAGACAAAAGATTAGCCTGCTAGCAGGTTGAATGTTTTCTAACTTTTATTGGGCTTCTAGGTTTTTTTTCTTTACTATTGGGTCATATATTTAAAGTTATCTTCACCCTCCTTCAACATTTAAGATCTCGTTGATATTCTGTTTTATTTGGCCTTGTATCTGCTTTACATTACTCCTCCTTTCCCCCCATTACAGTAATTTTAGTAGAGGTTGGATTGTTGGTACCTGTTACTAATATTCTGGCCATGAGGCCCCAAGGACTTCTCTGTTAATTTGAAGAAATCTTACAAATTGAAAGATTCTACACATGTAACCCTCTAAAAACCCATGAGATTTATTGCCTTTACAGATACAAGCTTCTCTTTCATGAAAGCTATCCCACTTTCACTGCTCTGTCATCTGGTTGCAGAAAATAAGTGTTCCTAAACACAGATTCCCATGGCAACATAACAAAAAGGTAATAGAACAAATGTTTATTTTGTCTAGACCTGCTGAGTTACTTTAGACCCTGAACGTGTTGGCTCCTGTTACCGTGAATGATGTTATTACAGATTTCCTTGTTTTCCTCAAAATCTTCTCTTAGGCCTTAGTATTGTCACTGTTCTGTAACATGAAAGAAGATATATGAATGTGTGTTTTACTGTCAGTCTACCCAACAAGTATGCACCGGCTGCTGTTCTAAGCTCTGGTCCAGAGTGTAGGCATCACACAACACATGACTGAAAAAAAAGCATACCAATTATCCTCTTTGTTTTGTAAAATTCCTTACTTCAGTATTGCCAGTGCTAAGCACTGTACTACGTGTTATATTTATAAAAATTAAATAGGTAAAAAAGCAGGAAGGGTCCCTGCTTTTGACAGTATCACTCTAGAAGGGACATATTTATGTTTCTTCCTCAGAGATTGCTTTGCAAGTTGTCCGTAGCTTCTCTGCATTTTTTCAGCTTAAGCTGTCATCTCAGATATATCTTTATATTTATAATGCTTCCCTTGAAATCCTCTTTTAGATTCTTCTGTCTCTCTCTTGAGTCTAGTGACATACTGGTCACTTTTTACATCTAGGGCAACTCTGTGCAAGGCTATGTGTTGGAAATCTATGTCAGAGAAGCCTTTCCATCTGATGATTCAGATCTAGAAAGTGATGACATCAGCTTGTGCCCACAAGAGGTCAGAACTTCTTCTTTTGATCTGTAGAGGGCTCAGGAGGCTATGTTTTAGGGGAAGAAAGTGGCTGGGGGGTAAAGGTCCTCTAGATAGATCCTTAACATAGCTCTATACTTCTGCTGGGGTAGTGTCTCTGCTGTGACAGTCTTCTCATCTCCGAATTAGATGCCCCTAATAATGCCTTTAATTTGTCCTGTGACACACAGCTTGACGTGTCTATTTATGCAAGTGTACGTTGAACTTTTCTTTCTTGTATTCACCCCTGTAGTAGATACAATAATTTTATTTTCAGAATTAATTGCTTTATTCTTAATGTCCCCAGTAGCTACTTTTTTCTGCCTTCTATCAAATCCTTCATCTACAGCTTTAGCTAGCTTGAACCTTCTTGAACTTAACCTTTTGCATAATAAACTTTGTTCTCCAGGCTACCAAATGCTGGTGAAAATCTTAGTTATCTTCTTCATTTGGTATAATAAAATATGACTCCCAAATGATCTTAGTATTACATTGAAGTGAAATATTGATGTTTGTATATTATATTGATATATTTCTAATAATTTCCTCAATTGACATTATAAATTTGCTTGCTTCATTTTCTGATTCCTAGTTAGTGTGCTAAGTGCCTTATGCTTTGAATAATATGTTTTGAAATTAGCAATCTCAATAAATTAAATGATACTGATGCTAAAGGGAGCAAAAGGGAAAAAAATTGCAAATTAAGAGAATAGACAGTATTATGAGCATCTGTCAAGCTGTGTTTACATTTCCAAATATGGCATAATCTAGGGTTACTCAACATGTTGACCTTTTTGGGTGGGCTAGTGTTTTTGTTGGGGGGTTATCTTGTGTACTGTAGTATGTATGGTGGCATCCCTCTACCCTAGCAACTAGACACCAGTAGCAACCAAAAATGTGTAGCCATTGCCACATGTCCCCTGGAGGCAACATCATCCTTGGTTGAGAACTTACATAACCCTATTTATTTGGGTGATTGGCCCAGAGTAAAAACTAGATAGGATAACTTGAACCTTCCACCCGCAAAAGACAGAAACACTATACTTTCTGTACCTATTCCTTTTGAATTCACATCTGATATAGTCTTACCAGTAGTTTTGTTCATATACTATACCTCCAGATTTGTACTTCCAAACTTGATCTTATGAATGTTGAGCCCTTTGGATTTCAAGTCTGTTGAAATTCAGTGTTTCATACTTACCTTAGATTATTTTGGACGTACTTCTGGAGGACAATCTCAGAGACATAGCACTAATTTCCAGAATAGGTTCACATGATAAACTTGAATGGGTTCAGCCTTAGGTATGTGGAGGAGATATTTGAAGGAAGCTTATCATTAGCACTAATGAATGACAGGGGTCATGAAAATTACAGTGAGGGAATAAGCCAATTACCTGAAGATTTCTGTAACTTTAGGTATTAAAGCAACATAAATCTTGGAGGTTTGAAATGTGTCTGTATATGTATTTATGGTTATGTTTTAGATTTAACTGTAGTGAAGGAAATCTGTTGGTCATCCATCAGATAGTGTTAAATAGTCACATTGTATTAAAGAAACACAAATAAGATACTCGTGAACTGAGTATCTAAAAAGGTACTGATGTGTATAGAGATGTGGAAGCATTGTGGGTTGTAGTAGTTATTAGAATGGTTTCATGGAGGAAGAAGGATTTAAAGATTATTTTGAAGAATGGGCAATATGAGAGGAAGAAAAGGAACATTTTTAGGTAACAAGAAAATAAAACTAAAGAGAATTAGGTATGAGATGGACTGGCCTGACAGGAGGAGTATCTCAGGTGGGGTGAAACCCAATCAATTGTGGTTCTCATTCTGGTTGTGCTCCAGAATCACTTGTGGAGCTTTTACACATAAGGTGCCTGGGTCTGCCCCCAGGAATTAAGAATTAGCTCTGGAGTAGGACTAAGGCAACTGCATTTTTATAGGCAATGGAGAACTCTCATAGTTTCTTGGGTTGTAAAGTAGTGAGGAAAAGTGTTTTAAAATTGGTCTTACTGGAGTGCACAGAATGGATTGGAGGAAGCAAATATGTTGCTTTGTAAAAGTCTTTAGTAATTTGTTTATGTGTATATGTGTTCATTCTGACTCTCTAGGTAGATTGCTCAGTTTCTTGAGGTCAGAATCTGTTTGCTTTGGTATGTATTTATTAATCTTGCATTATGTTCCAGATACTGGGTTAGATTCCTTGTATAAACAGATAAACTATAGCTTCTGCTCTCCCTCACACTCTAGGAAGCAAATATATAAAGGAATAATTTTTTCAGTTCAGTATTGGTTATTACATTATACTGTTGATTGTAGAAGTTTTTAGATCCCATCTACTGTTGCTGAATAAATTGCATTTTAATTTGTAGAAACTATATTTTAATTATCCTTAGCATGACAGCAAATGGTCAAGAATTTGGGATCTCAATTATATTTTAATAACCTTACCTATTTTACTGCTATTTCAGAAATAATAAACCTCAAATTTGAGAATAAGAGATCTAAAAATATAAAGAATTTACTGTGTGATAAATCCCATGTTGGAAGCTGATTGTAGAACCATGTTATAATAGCAAGTTCATTTCAACTTGGAACATTTAAAACTACCTTCCTTTTATAGTTCATAAAGCAATCTCACATAATTATCTTTTTTTGAGCCTCAAACAGCTTTGCGAGGTAAGCAGGGCTGGTGATACCCACATTTTATTGATTTGGAAACAGGCTTTTAGAAACTTTGGCCAAGATCATCTGCTAGGAAGTGCCAGAACCAAAATAGAAATGAAGTCTTTTGACGACTAGTTTACTTTTCTCTGTATCAGACTGCATATGTTTATGCTTAATAGAATTTTTCGAGATCAGGTCATCAAAATACTGCAGAGACCATTCATTAGGTTTCAAAAGTGCTTTGTTAAATGGAATCATTACTAGAGCAGTAAAAAGATTCTTATCTAGTATTCCCAAAAGTAAGTGAGATACAAGTAGTGACTCTGTGGCATCTTACTACACTGATAGACAGTGACTGCAATGGGGGATGGGGGTGATTCGATAATATGGGTGAATGTACCAACCACATTGTTTTTCTTGTGAAACCTTCATAAGAGTGTATATATAAATGATACCTTAATAAAATAATAAAACATTAAACCCATAAAACAACAAAAAAGTGAGATATCTTGAAATTTTCAGTATTTTGATTTAAAATATGGAGAAGAGAATTACTTAGTGACTCCCCTAATGTATAGAAAGTGGCAGAAATAATGAGGGGTGTGACTTCTGAAGGTACGTCATAAAAGATATTATGGTCCCTTGCCTTGCTCTTTCTGTGAGATCAGTTGCTCTAGAGCAGTTTCTCAACCTCATTATTATTGATGTTTGGGCCAGACAATTCTTGGTTGTGAAGGATGTTTAGCAGTATCCCTGGCCTCTCACCACTATATGCCAGTAGGACCCCTACACACCCCAGTTGTGACAGCCAAAAATGTCTCAGACACTGTCAAATGTCCCGTGGGGGTACAACTGCCCTCTGTTGAGAACCACTGCTTCAGAGGAAGCCATTCACCTAGTTAAGAAGACATTGAAGCAGCCCTCTGGAAAGGCCCACATTGCAAAGAACTGAGGCCTGCCAACACCATGTGAGTGAGCCATCTTGATTTCAGCCTCAGTCAAGCCTTCAGATGACTGTAGCAGTGGCCAGCATTTTTACTGTGACCTCTTGAGAGACTACAAGCCAGAACCATCCAGCTTAGTTACTCCTGAACTGAATTCCTGACCCACAGAAACTGTGAAATAATAAATCTTGTTTAAGCCACTAAGTTTGGAGGTAATTTATTCTAGCAATAGACAATTAAGTGTTACATTTAGTGTTAATGTAAAAAAAGAAATGTCATATTGGATGAAGAGACACAAACAGAGCAAAAACCAAAAGTTGTGAAGACACAATAATGCCTATTATATACATCCATAGTATCATGTTCATAGCATATATTTGTAGAATACTTTTCTGGATATGAAACTTATAATATTATTACTGTAAAAGCCTTTGAATTGTAGTAGCAAGGCAAAATAGATAGTAATACCAAATAGTTACAATGTAATATATAATTAGTCCAGTATTTCAGATTTGCTTAAAAGGATTTAAAAATTGTTGCCTTCAAAATTATTGAAATTTCAAACACACAGAGAAGATAACATCCATATGACAACATTCTACTGATGCTTCGGGAAATAATCTCTTTTAAAAGAAATAAAATAATCCACTTGTAATATTTTTGCAATCAATACGGGATAATTATTATTCTTTGCAGATATATCACTTCACATTTGTAATCAAAGACATGTATTAACTGACACCACTGTAGCTTTCAAAACTTCAGTGAAGAAATACAAAATTCTATTTTTAAATGGATCTTGCAGCAACTGAAGATTATTTCACTTTTTAATCAAAAATGGTTTTGGATTTTTAGATTGCATGTCTAAATGAATTTCTACACTGTTTGAATGTTAGCTTTCATTAGCCTAATAAAAATTGAGGCAGTTGTGAAAAACATTTCTGCTCCAGTAGCTTGGAAGGAATGAATTGCTTCAGAAGTTTTTGCAGCAGGAGCTGGACCAGATGAGGAATGGCAAGTATCTAGCATATGTGTTGCCATTTCCTGAGTCCCTGCTCCATAGCTAATGTCTCTAGTAAATCCTTTACAAATGTGTTTTCCTATGTGAATGAGATTTTCATGAAAATACTGAATTTGCACAAAAGTTCTTAAACTGTAAGTTCTGTAAGGCAAGGTAAAGTGGTCAGCTAAATGACTCTTTTTTGCATTCTGGGCTACTTATCTATTGTGATAAGATCTTTATGCCATTTATGTTTTAAACCTCTATGAGAGGAATTTTTAGAAACTGAGAAGCTGGGGATTGATCATATTACACATACTTGTTACTATTAAGAACATCAGACATTCTCATCAATATGAAAGTGTTATTGTAAGAAATTATATTTCATTTAAAGATACTATATATAGTGCAAATTGTCAAGTTATTTTGTGAATAAAAAAATAAAAGTGTTAATATAGACCTTAAAACAAAGTATCTGAGAGGTAGCAAAGATACTTCTTATAAAGTTAATAATGTTTCAAATGTTACGAGTTTTTAAAGTCAATGTTAAGTCCCTTGCTACTCTGAAGAATATTTTTTGAGGTTCCTAAATCAAAACTTGAGTTCTGGATTTTGCATAAAATTGCCTTTTCATAAAAGTTATTTCCAAAATGGAAGGGCAGAGCACAAGCATCCAAACTACAGTGATACTTGCACATGGTTTTTTTTGTTATCAAATGGGAACCTTACGCCAAGCACAGAACATGTGTTCAGCAAAAATCAGTCACTGATAAGCGCTTACTTGCACATTTATCTGAATTTAGAAGGAAGAAAAAAGTTGATTTCTTTAGGAGAGGGAGATATGTCCTGAAAAATATTCCCAATATTGTATTTATTGAAATCTGTATCAAGTGTTAATAGTTGAAGAGAAGTTTCAAGTTGGTAGTCTGAATTAGTCAGAAGGCACATTTTGAAGGCTGGTATCAATGAACCTAAATTCATTTGGAAAAAAATCCTCAAACAGTATGAGCTGGAGAAGAAATGACTTTTTTTTGCAAATTATTTCTTTCTGTTTAGGTATTTTAATGAATTTGATGCATTAATAAGAATTTATTAATTCAGTGTACCTACAGATTTTAATATATTTAAATATTTCCATTTCCAAAAATAAAATTGTGTTTGTCTTCTTAACCATTATTGAGGGTTCATTTTTCCTTAACATCATTCAGGGGTTAGAGAAGGCATCTAAGATCATTGAAAGAAATTGTTAAATCATTTACGATCCTCACAAATTACTCAGACTTGCCAGGTGATTGTGCATTCTTCATTCTGTTGGGGAAAACCCAAATTGTTTTTTAAGGAAAATCCTGGTGTGGTCATTTTTACTGTCATGCACATTTTTACACATGTGGATGTGGGTACTTGTCCTGACTAGGCAGCATCTCACCTTTCTAAAGAGGTGTTCTGTCTTCCTTTGCCTAGCAACTCAGCTGACTGTTAAAGCATATTGATCTGCCTTTACCTTGCAACACAGAAAATATGCAAGTCAGGTGCCAAGCATAAACAAAGTCCTTATGTTTTTATACCTATCAAAAGCTCCATTGATGGAAATCATTTTTTGAAGATTGAAGAATATGGAGCTTATTATCTATTTTTCTAAGCAAACTTAGCATTACCTTTTGGATTAAGTCTGTTAGGGAGCAGCATGCCATGCTATTTGGTACTGTTCTCCCCCTTTGCTAATAATGAGCTGTGTTTTGGCTTTATGAAACAGTGTGCACTGATGGATGCTCTAAGAAGAGAACTGTCAAAAACCCACTATTATATTTGTGTAAGGATGTTGATTAGGACATTCTTAACCACAGTATACAGTGTCTCTTTCATAAACATACACACTCTTCTCTGGTTTTATTACAGGAATAATTATGCCTCTCTTTAGTTCTCCTGAGTACCTGGTTTGTTCTTATGACATGGTCCCTGTGACTCATGTCTTAACTGGTTGTGGTCTCTTGTGTGATGGCTTTAGTGGGGTCAGAGTCAAATTTGAGGCCCACCTCTAGTAAATATTTGAAAGGACCTCATTATATACATTTTAATGCTATCCTCACCTATACAGAATTTATCTTATTTTCCCTTAATCACTTACTGTTATGTCAAGTTGTATATACACAGTTCCAGGCTGCTTTAAATCCACTGTGGAATTAAGCAGTGTATGTGTAAAAAAATTTAGAAGTTAAACAAAATTATATTATGTTAGGATATATTAAGAATCTAGAAAGCCATTTTTTTTCAGTGGGGTCTGGGGATGGTAAGGATGGGGATGGGAGAGGCAGCTATAAATGTGTAACAAAATGTTGCATTTTGTTTAATAAATATCATGTCCCAGGCACTGGACTCACAGCAGTAAATGAGTGACAGTGACATCCTAATATAACTGCTTTTAATGAATTTTATACTTCTTCCCTTATTTATTTATTTTTTACCATATCAGTGATTTTTATAAAATGAATTTTATAACTTTGGAAGACTTGTGTGAATTTGCAGTTGAGGGAAAAACTTAATGTACTGAATTTCAGTTTGGGGAACCTGATCATCGTAAATATAATTCCATTTTATTATGTTCATGAAAACAAGGTTTTATTTATAGCTCTAGTTTTTAAGATATAATTAAGAGGCCCAACTGGTAATACTAGTAAGTGAATCATTATAATAAAGGCAAAGCTGGGCCTAGGATTGTCCTTATCCCTGACAGCTTGGCATTCTGGAAAAAGAGTGAGCATTGAAATTATATAGATCCGGGTTTGAATCCCATTGCATATGAGTTATATGACGTTGAGTGAGTTGTTGTTTCTGAGAATTTGTTCTAATTTTGGAAAGTAAATAATAATTATCTCACAAAGTTATTATAAGGTTAAAATAAACATTTCCGAAATAATATGTGGCATAATCAGGTATTCCATAAATTTAAATTTCTTTGAATATTCAGTTGGTTTTATCAGGTGATTTAAAAAATGATTAGGAATTTCTGCTTTTGGTAATTACAATGTACAATATAGGGTGAAAGATGTGATTTACCTTCTCTCCAAATTCTGTTTGATTAGTGAAAGAAACAGGAGACTAGGTCAGAGCAGTTAAATGCTTAAAGATGGGGGTATGAATGGGTCATAGATTCCTTGCTCCAGCTGCTTTTGCTGTAGGGATTGCTAACTTGTAAACAGAGCAGTTTCTGCTTGTTCTCTTTCATAAGAAAAATATGTTTTGAAAAGTGAGAATGTATGTCCTTTGAAGTAAACATTACTAGTCTGTTCTAAGAAAATCATGCAATTATGGAACAAGCAATATGAATTAAGATGTCCATCATAATAGTATTTATATTACTTGTGTTTGTGAATGAATGGAAAGGCTATGATGCCTATCAATAAGAGAACTGATTGAGTAGATTATGATAGACACTTAATTAAATTATTATAAATATTGTTTATGTTATGACTTAGGGATTAGAGGATACAAATTTAATTGTATACTGAATATAGCCATGTAAGTATCATTTGAAGGAAATGTAATTGTTAACAGTGGTTTTATTGAAGTTAGAAAGAGTGCCCTTCTTTTTTTAAGGGTAACAAAACACAGATGATTTATGCCTTTAACTTTGCTAATGACTTTATTAAAATATGTAAGCTCATTTTTTAAAATCAGAGAATAGAAAAATATAAAAAGCAAAAATATTAAAAGTCTGAGAATACATTAACATTTCTTCTCTGTACAGGTATATATACATATAGAGTATACATTGCTTTTTCAACAGATAGGCTCATTCTTTACTTCTGAGACTTCTCTTTCCCATCAGTAATGTAACATGTACATATTATTATGTGGAGATTATTGTTAATGGCTATAATGTATATGGTACATGAGAAAGTATTGTAATTTAAACTCTTTCCTATTGGGCACTAAGATACTTTGTGGTTTTGTTGTGAACAGACTGCAATGAACATTTATATATTTTGAACCTAGCTAATATATTTTCACATATAAGTTTTTGTTTCTATATCTCATTTTATGAAAAATATAAATATAATTATGTATGTTAAATAAATATAAACTAAAAGTATTTTACTTAAAATTTTTTATTAATATATTTTTAAGCCCAACTTTTTAAAAAGTGGTCAACTGTCTGTATAGTTGCACTATATTATTGTGAAAACATTCTTTGCTTTCATGTATGATTAACCATCTCAGTTAGATGGTAAGTTCTGGGACATCAGGCACTAAGTTTAATGTTTTTTTGTACCCACAAAGAATCTCCTGAAGGAGATAATTCATTAAATGCTGAAGAAGTGATACTTTGGTATTTGTGAGATACTACATCGCTGTCTCCTTCAGTGTTTAGATTCACAGGGAGTAGTAGAACTTCAGGGATTGAAAAACTTCCCCTTAATAAAGTAATATATACAGAGTGAAAACTCTTTCCTTTTTTTTTTATAATCTATTTTGGTATCATTAATCTACATTTACATGTCCAATATTATGGTTATTAAACTACCCCCTTCATCAGGTCCCCCCCACCAACCCCATTACAGTCACTGTCCATCAGTGTAGTGAGATGCTATAGAATCACTACTTGTCTTCTCTGAGTTGTACAGCCCTCCCCGTACCCCCGCTACCTTACGTCTGCTAATGGTAATACCCCTTTTACCGTCTTATCCCTCCCTTCCCACCCATCTTCCCCAGTCCCTTTCCCTTTGGTAACTGTTAGTCCGTTCTTGGGTTCTGTGAGTCTGCTGCTGTTTTGTTCCTTCAGTTTTTTTCTTTGTTCTTATACTCCACATATGAGTGAAATCATTTGATACTTGTCTTTTTCAGCTTGGCTTATTTCAGTGAGCATAATACCCTCTAGCTCCATGCATGTTGTTGCAAATGGTAGGATTTGTTTTCTTCTTATGGCTGAATAATATTCTATTGTGTTTATGTACCGCATCTTCTTTATCCATTCATCTACTGATGGACACTTAGGTTGCTTCCATTTCTTGGCTATTGTAAATAGTGCTGCGATAAACATAGGGGTGCATCTGTCTTTTTAAAATTGGGCTGCTGCATTCTTAGGGTAAATTCCTAGGAGTGGGATTCCTGGGTCAAATGGTATTTCTATTTTGAGTTTTTTGAGGAACCTCCATACTGCTTTCCACAATGGTTGAACTAATTTGCATTCCCACCAGCAATGTAGGAGGGTTCCCTTTTCTCCACATCCTCACCAACATTTGTTGTTGTTTGTGTTTTGGATGTTAGCCATCCTCACTGGTGTGAGGTGATATCTCATTGTGGTTTTAATCTGCATTTCTCTGATGATTAGGGATGTAGAGCATCTTTTCATGTGCCTGTTGGTCATCTGAATTTCTTCTTTAGAGAAGTGTCTATTCATGTCCTCTACCCATTTCTTAATTGGATTATTTGCTTTTTGTTTGTTGAGGTACGTGAGTTCTTTACATATTTTGGATGTCAACCCCTTATCGGATACGTCATTTATGAATATATTCTCCCATACTGTAGGATGTCTTTTTGTTCTACTGATGGTGTCCTTTGCTGTACAGAAGCTTTTAACCTTGATATAGTCCCACTTGTTCATTTTTGCTTCTGTTTCCCTTGCCTGGGGAGATATGTTCATGAAGAAGTCGTTCACGTTTATCTCCAAGAGATTTTTGCCTATGTTTTTTTCTAAGAGTTTTATGGTTTCATGACTTACATTCAGGTTTTTGATCCATTTTGAGTTTACTTTTGTGTATGGGGTTAGACAGTAGTCCACTTTCATTGTCTTACATGTAGCTGTCCAGTTTTTCCAACACCAGCTGCTGAAGAGGCTGTCATCTCTCCATTGTATATCCAAGGCTCCTTTATCAAATATTAATTGACTGTAGATGTTTGGGTTAATGTTTGGATTTTCTATTCTGTTCCACTGGTCTGTGGGTCTGTTTTTGTGCCAATACCAAATTGTCTTGATTACTGTGGCTTTGTAGTAGAGCTTGAGGTCAGGGAGCGTAATTCCCCTGTTTTATTCCTCCTTCTCAGGATTGTTTTGGCTATTCGGGGTCTTTTGTGGTTCCATATGAATTTTAGAATTATTTGTTCCAGTTCATTGAAGAAAGCTGTTGGTAGTTTGATAGGGATTGCATTGAATCTGTAGATTGCTTTAGGTAGTATAGCCATTTTGACAATATTTATTCTTCCTAGCCAAGAGCATGGGATGAATTTCCATTTGTTAGTGTCCTCTTTAATTTCTCTTAGGAGGGTCTTGTAGTTTTCAGAGTACAGGTCTTTCACTTCCTTTATTAGGTTTATTCCTAGGTATTTTATTCTTTTTGATGCAATTGTGAATGGAATTGTTTTTCTGATTTCTCTTTCTGTTAGTTCATCGTTAGTGTATAGGAAAGCAACAGATTTCTGTGTGTTAATTTTGTATCCTGCAACTTTGCTGAATTCAGATATTAGTTCTAGTAGTTTTGGAGTGGAGTCTTTAGGGTTTTTTATGTACAATATCATGTCATCTGTAAATAGTGACAATTTGACTTCTTCTTTACCAATCTGGATGCCTTGTATTTCTTTGTTTTGTCTGATTGCCATGGCTAGGACCTCCAGTACTATGTTGAATAACAGTGGAGAGAGTGGGCACCCCTGTCTTGTTCCCGATCTTAGATGAAAAGCTTTCAGCTTCTTGCTGTTAAGTATGATGTTAGCTGTGGGTTTGTCATATATGGGCTTTATGATGTTGAGGTACTTGCCGTCTATACCCATTTTGTTGAGAGTTTTAATCATGAATGGATGCTGAATTTTGTCAAATGCTTTTTCAGCATCTATGGAGATGATCATGTGGTTTTTGTCCTTCTTTTTGTTGATGTGATGGATGATGTTGATGGATTATCGAATGTTGTACCATCCTTGCATCCCTGGCATGAATCCCACTTGATCATGGTGAATGATCCTCTTGATGTATTTTTGAATTCGGTTTGCTAATATTTTGTTGAGTATTTTTGCATCTACGTTCATCAGGGATATTGGTCTGTAATTTTCTCTTTTGGTGAGGTCTTTGCCCGGTTTTGGTATTAGAGTGATGCTGGCTTCATAGAATGAGTTTGGAGGTATTTCCTCCTCTTTTATTTTTTGGAAAACTTTAAGGAGAATGGGTGTTATTTCTTCTCTATATGTCTGGTAGAATTCATAGGTGAATCCATCTGGTCCGGGGGTTTTGTTCTTGGGTAGTTTTTGATTACCGCTTCAATTTCGTTGCTGGTGATTGGTCTGTTTAGTTTTTCTGTTTCTTACTTGGTCAGTCTTGGAAGGTTGTATTTTTCTAAGAAGTTGTCCATTTCTTCTAGGTTTTCCAGCTTGTTAACATATAGATTCTCATAATATTCTCTTATAATTCTTTGTATTTCTGTGGGGTCTGTCGTTATTTTTCCTTTCTCATTTGTGATTCTGTTTATGTGTGTAGATTCTCTTTTTCTCTTAATGAGCCTGGCTAGGGGTTTATCTATTTTGTTTATTTTTTCAAAGAACCAGCTATTGGTTTGTGAAAGCTATTTCTAATGAAATATTTTTTCATTAATACTATCCTGAACTGAAGTAAGATTATAGAAAAATCTTTCTCCATGTAAAATGCAATAGTTGCAAGCATTTTAGAAAAGAAGCAGACTCCATGCAATTAGAATATATTTAAAATAGACTGCAGTGTTAGCAAAATTAAACTTGTTTTTCCATTATGGTATAGTGGTCATAAATTCATGCTTGAAACACATCACTTGCATTTGAGTCCCAGCATGGACATTTTCTGTCTATACCGTGGGCACATTACTTAACTTCTTTGTACCTCACTCAGTTCTCTCATCTGAAAAGTGGGAATAATAACGTTTTCTCTTAAATTGTGATGAAGATATTTCTTCTTGTAAAGATCTAAAAATAGTACCTAGCAATAATAAGCAGTCAATAATGTAAGTTTTTAACATTAATACCAGTTTAATGTTGGATGCTATTGAATTTATAAAAACTGAGAGCCAAATGATAAAGCTGAAGTTTTTTCTTTCATATTTCAGATACGTGCAATATAAAATACTCCTTTATACTTTCGTTAAGCATTTATTAAGAATGTACTGTGTGCGTGGCATTATGCTAAGTCCTGTGAAATATAGCAGTAAATAAAACATGACATTTCTGCTCTCGGGATGCTTATGATGAGTGGGAAAAGCAGACATTATTAATGGCTAATATTTAAGCTTTATCATAGGCCAGACCCTTTGCTAAGCCTACTGTAAAAGTTACCACATCTAATCCTAAAAAACATCCTACATATTAGATACAAACATTATCTTCATTTTGTGTAGGAGGCTGAAAGAATTTAATTAACTTTCTTAAGATTATACAGCTACTAAGTGGCGGAACTGGAATTAAAATCCAGGTAGTCTAATACCAAAGCTCCAGCCCTTATTTAACCACTTTGCTGGATGTAAGTAAACATATAGTAAAATATTGTCCCAGGTACTGATTAATCCTAGCCTGCTTTTTGCCAAGTAGACACAGGAGTCAAATAGAGATAAGAATACATACTTAATTACTGTAAAGTTGGCATGGAGAATGGCTCAGACAGGTTGCTCAAGTGGGTTTCCTATTTCTTCCTCATAAATGGAACTTGCACACTCAGTCCCAGGCAAGTCAGCTAGAAACCTGATGGGACTCCTGACCCCAACAAGCCTCCAGTGGAGGAGAGGAGAAAGTGCTTAGGCTGCAGGCAGGCAGGCATACTGTGAGGCACGGAGCTGAAGAGGTGGGTCATACAGGAGCAATACCATTTTCCAAGTTTCACCAAAGCCAGTGAGGGTTTTAGAGAAGAGTGTGAATTTCCTTGGTACTTTGAGAGGGATGAAGTTACTCTTTTATGGGTTTGTAGAAATAAGGGGAGTGGGAGAGAAAATATCCTACATATCCTTTATGTAGGAGAAGGAAGGAAACATTGAGGGTGTTGTGACAGAGAATAAATGCCTGAGACCTTTAGTACAGGGGATGACTGTTAAAGCCAGTGCTTGAAGAATAAGGATTCAGCTGTGGGGTGGAGTAGAGATGCAGAAGAAAAGCATCTCAGGAGCCAGGAACAGCCTGTCTGAAGAGTTCAAGGAACAAAAAGGAGCCAGCACGTTGAGGGATATAGTGGCAGAAGGGGAAGAAGTAGTAGAGCACAAGAGCAGGATGGAGTGGTCAGTGGTGGTCAGGCCACCTGAGCCTTGTGGGCTGTGACAGGAAATTGGCATTTTTTTTTATATGCCTAGGAAATTCTTTGAAGGATGTGAAGCAGGGGAGTGGTGTTATCTAAATTTGGTGTCTGTTTTTAAAAGATTGTGTGGATGCTTGCGGAGAGTATATTAGGAACAAAATAGGAGGTGAGGAGAATAGTATAAAAGGAAGGCTGGCGATGAGGCTGGCTTGGGTGAGTATGGTAGCAATGAAATGAAGAGAGGTTGAATCAGAGACTTTTAAGAAGGAAACCCCAAGACTTACTAATAGATTTGGATGGAGGCTGGAGGAAAGGGAGATAGCAAAGATGACACTCAAATGTCTGGCTTGAGCAACTGGATGAAGACTCCATTTATTGAAGTAAATTAGACAGGGAGAAGAATAATTCTGGGTGTTTTGAATTTGCTAAGTTAAAGGTTTTAACTTATGTGTTTTTCATAGGGAGATGTCAAGTAGGCAATAGTCAAGTGTCAACTGAGAAATGTAGATTTGGGAGTTTTCAGGATATAGATGTCATTTAACTTCAAGTCATGGATATAGATGAGATTATCTAGGAGAATGGGAGAGAGAAGAAGGCCCTGTACCAGGACATGAAGAATCCCAGCATACAGAGTTTGAGTAGAGGACCTACATGTGAAGGACACAGAGAAGGAGCTGCTGTAGAAGTCATAGAAAACCAGCAGAACGTGCTGATAAGGACTCCAGGAGGGAGAGCGTTTAGACAAAGGGAAAGTGTTCATGTCAGTTGCTAATCCAGAAAAGTGGTCATTGGATTTGGTGACAGAAGCCTGAGAAAAGCAATTTCAGTGGAATGGGTTGAGGAAAGAATGAGAGCTGAGGAAATGAGTCAGTGTGTAGATCTGTG
Source organism: Phataginus tricuspis (assembly GCA_029783875.1). Classification (NCBI taxonomy): domain Eukaryota; kingdom Metazoa; phylum Chordata; class Mammalia; order Pholidota; family Manidae; genus Phataginus; species Phataginus tricuspis. Next base: position 32,222,683 of record JAQQAC010007890.1, on the reverse strand, counting down.
CTGCTCAAACGTTAAGATGTATATGAATTACCTGAAGGTTTTTGTTTTTTTTTTGAGGAGGTGCAATTTTATATTTTTATTAACGTCATCAATAGAAAGAATTATAATTAACATTTTTGATTGCCCTTTTAGTGACCTTTTTCTCTTCATGAAAGTAATATGTGTTAAAGAATATTTAGAACATAATTACAGATATGTGACACTGAAGAAATAAAAGTTACCTATAATCTTATCACCTAGATTCAGACAGTGGTTAGCAATCTGATGGATGGATGTTCACTGTCACTTGTGTGTATGGAATCATACTGTACATGATGTTTTTTGCTAGGAATATCTTGAACATCTTAGGATGTTACTACATATTCTGCTCCTACAATGATTTTCAAATTATTTCAAATGATTGCAAAACAGTGGAACTGACTAAAGTGGAACCCCAGTTTGTAAAGTAGATCACAACGTACTGTGGTGGAAGCGAAAGCGGGCCTCTCCCGGCTCCTGCCTGGAACCTATCGGTACTGAGGAGCACAGCTGACCACACGTGTTGCTTATATATGTGGTTCAAAATTAAATATTTATTCAATATACTATTTGTGAATATCCTTGATTATTTCCTCAGGGAAAATTCTTAGAAATGGGATTTCTGAGTCCAAGGGCATACATGTGTGGATAAATACTTGTTGCTGAATTACACTTCAGAGAAGCACCAACTTTCTTTTTTCTAAAACTATGTAAGAAAGTGCCCCATTTCCTTACATTGTCACAGATACTTGATATTTTTTCTTAATCTTTATGGGTTTTTTTCCCCCCTAACATTTTGTTATTAAAAGTTTCAAACAGTAAAGGTGAAAGATTTTTACAGTCAACATCAATATACTCAACCATCTGGATTCTATTGTTTGCATTTTGTCTGCTGTTTAGCACACATTTATCCGTACTTGGGGCATCTGTCAACATACTGTACTTTTTTGGTGCATACCCACACACACCAGTATACATTTCCACCTCCAAACTTTTGCATGCAGTGCACAACAAGTAATATGTAGACATAAAAAAATGTCAAGTGAGATTATAGAGACTGTGACTGTGTAAAGTTTCTGAAGCATTTAAGTTTTGTATAATCAGCTATTGCTTTTATAATTAGGAAAAGAAACACAGACAAATCCAATAGGTACTTATTATTAACTATTTGGAATGTACCAAGAAAGTACAAAGAGGAAGGGGAGAGAAACATTAAGTCACATTCCCAGAAGCAACTTTGTGTATGTGTATGTGCACACATGTGTTTCTTATATAATTTCATGGGTTTTTGTTTTTGTTTTTGTTTTTTTATTAAGGTATCATTGATACACACTCTTAAGAAGCTTTCTCACGAACATTGTGGTTACTACATTGACCCATATTATCAAGCTCACCCCACACCCCATTGCAGTCACTGCCCAGCATAGTAAGATGCTATAGAGTCACTACTTGTCTTCTCTGTGCTATACTGCCTTCCCCATGACCCCCACCACACCATGCATGTGTGCCAATCATAATGCCCTTCAATCCCCTTCACCCTCCTTCCCCACCTGCCCTCCCCCACCCCTCCCCTTTGGTAACCACTAGTTCCTTCTTGGAGTCTGTGAATCTGCTGCTATTTTGTTCCTTCAGTTTTGATTTGTTGTTAACACTCCACATATGAGTGAAATCATTTGATACTTGTCTTTCTCCGCCTGGCTTATTCCACTGAAAATAATACCCTCCAGCTTCATCCATGTTGTTGGAAATGGTAGGCTTGTTATCTTCTTATGGCTGAATAATATTCCATTGTGTATATGTACCACATCTTCTTTATCCATTCATCTACTGATGGACGCTTAGTTTGCTTCCATATCTTGGCTATTGTAAATAGTGCTGTGATAAACATAGGAGTGCATGTGTCTTTTTTAATCTGGATTTTATTTTCTTTGGGTAAATTCTTAGGAGTGAAATTCCTGGGTCAAATGGTATTTCTATTTTTAGTTTTTTGAGGAACCTCCATACTGCTTTCCACAGTGGTTGAACTAGTTTACATTCCCACCAGCAGTGTAGGAGGGTTCCCCTTTCTCTGCATCTTCGCTAGCATTTATTGTTGCTTATCTTTCGATGTTGGCCATTCTAACTGGTGTGAGGTGATATCTCATTGTGGTTTTAATTTGCGTTTCCCTGATAATTAGCTATGTGGAGCATCTTTTCGTGTGCCTGTTGGCCATCTGAATTTCTTTGGAGAAGTGTCTGTTCAGACCCTCTGCCCATTTTTCAATTGCGTTACTTGCTTTTTGGGTTTTGAGGCGTGTGAGTTCATTATATATTTTGGATGTTAACCCCTTTTCGGACATATCGTTTACAGATAAATTCTCTGCCTTTTTGTTCTACTGATGGTGTTCTTTGCTATACAGAAGCTTTTTAGTTTGATGTAGTCCCATGTGTTCATTTTTGCTTTGTTTCCCTTGCCCAAGGAGATGTGTTCAGAAAAAAGTTGCTCATGTTTATATTCAAGAGATTTTTGCCTATGTTTTCTTCTAAGAGTTTTACGAGTTCATGACTTACATTCAGGTCCTTGATCCATTTCATGTTTACTTTTGTGTTTGGAGTTAGACAGTAATCCAATTTCATTCTCTTACATGCAGTTGTCCAGTTGTTGAAGAGGCTGTCATTTCCCCATTGTATATACATAGCTCCTTTACTGTATATTAATTGACCATATATGCTTGGGTTTATATCTGGGCTCTCTATTCTGTTCCATTCATCTATGGGTCTGTTCTTGTGCCAGTATCAAATTGTCTTGATCACTGTGGCTTTGTAGTAGGGCTTGAAGTCAGGGAGCATAATCCCCCCAGCTTTATTCTTCCTTCTCAGGATTGCTTTGGCTATTCGAGGTCTTTTGTTGTTCCATATGAATTTTAGAACTATTCTAGTTCATTGAAGAATGATGTTGGCATTTTGATAGGGATTGCATTGAATCTGTAAATTGCTTTAGGCAGGATGGCCATTTTGACAATATTATTTCTCCCTATCCATGAACACAGGATGTATTTCCATTTATTGCTGTCTTCTTTAATTTCTCTCATGAGTGTCTTATAATTGTGAATGGAATTATTTTCCTGATTTCTCTTTCTACTAGTTCATTGTTAGTGTATAGGAATGCAACAGATTTCTGTGTATTGATTTTGTATCCTGCAACTTTGCTGAATTCAGTTATTAGTTCTAGTATTTTGGGGTGGATTCTTTAGGGTTTTTTATGTACAATATCATGTCATCCTCAAACAGGGACAGTTTAACTTCTTCATTGCCAATCTGGATGACTTTTATTTCTTTGTGTTGTCTGATTACCGTGGATAGGACCTCCAGAACTATATTGAGTAAAAGTGGGTAGAGTGGACATCCTTGTCTTGTTCCCAATCTTAAAGGAAAAGCTTTCAGCTTCTCGCTGTTAAGTATGATGTTGGCTGTGGGTTTGTCATATATGGCCTTTATTATGTTGAGGTATTGCCCTCTATACCCATTTTGTTGAGAGTTTTTATCATGAATGCATGTTAAATTTTGTCAAGTGCTTTTTCAGCATCTTTGGAGATGAACATATAGTTTTTGTCCTTTTTGTTGATGTGGTAGATGAGGATGATGTTGATGGATTTTCTAATATTGTACCATCCTTGCATCCCTGGAATAAATTCTACTTGGTCATGATGGATGATCTTTTTTATGTATTTTTGAATTCAGTTTGCTAATACTTTGTTGAGTATTTTTGCATCTATCTTCATCAGGGATATTGGCCTGTAATTTTCTTTCTTTGTGGTGTCTTTGCCTGGTTTTGGTATTAGAGTGATGCTGGCCTCATAAAATGAGTTTGGAAGTTTTCTCTCTTCTACTTTCTGGAAAACTTTAAGGAGGATGGGTATTGGGTCTTTACTGAGTGTTTGATAAGATTCAGTGGTGAAGCCATCTGGTCATGGGTTTTGTTCTTAGGTAGTGTTTTGATTACCAATTCAATTTCATTGCTGATAATTGATCTGTTCAGATTTTCTGTTTCTTCTTGGGTTAGCCTTGAGGGTTGTATTTTTCTAGAAAGTTGTGCATTTCTTTTAAGTTATCCAATTTGTTAGCATATAATTTTTCATAGTATTCTCTCATAATTCTTTGTATTTCTGTGGTGTCTGTAGTGATTTTTCCTTTTCATTTCTGATTCTGTTTATGTGTGTAGACTCTCTTTTTTTCTTGATAAGTCTGGCTAGGGGTTTATGTTTTTTGTTTCATTTCTTGAAGAACTGGCTTCTGCTTTCATTGATTCTGTTGTTTTATTTTTCTTGATTTTATTTATTTCTGCTCTAAACTTTATTATGTCCCTCCTTCTGCTGACTTTGGACCTTATTTGTTCGTCTTTTTCTAGTTTCATTAATTGTGAGTTTAGACTGTTCATATGGTATTATTGTTCTTTCCTGAGGCAAACCTGCATTGCAATATATTTTCCTCTTTGCATGGCCTTCACTGCATCCCACAGATTTTGCAGTGTTGAGTTATTGTTTTCATTTGTCTCCATATATTGCTTGATCTCGTTTTTATTTGGTCATTGATCCATACTTTAATTAGGAGCATGTTATTAAGCCTCCATGTGTTTGTAGGCTTTTCTGTTTTCTTTGCATAATTTATTTCTAATTTCTTATGTTTGTGGTCTGCGAAGCTGATTCATACAATTTGAATCCTTCTGTATTTACTGAGGCTCTTTTTGTTGCCTAGTATGTGGTCTATTCTGGAAAATGTTCCATGTGCACTTGAGAAGAATGTGTATCCTGCTGCTTTTGGGTGTAGAGTTCTGTAGATGTCTGTTAGGTCCCTCTGTTCTAGTGTGTTTTTCAGTGCCTCTGTGTCCTTACTTATTTTCTGTCTGGTCGATCTGTCCTTTGGAGTAAGTGGTGTGTTGAAGTCTCCCAAAATGAATGTATTGCTTCTATTTCCCCCTTTAATTCTGTTAGTGTTTGTTTCACATATGTCGGTGCTCTTATGTTGGGTGCATAGATATTTATAATGGTTATATTCTCTTGTTGTACTGACCCCTTTATTATTATGGAATGTCCTTCTTTGTCTCTATGACTTTCTTTGTTTTGAAGTCTATTTTCTCTGATACAAGTACTGCAACTCCTGTTTTTTTTCTCCCTATTCATTGCATGAAATATCCTTTTCCATCCCTTTACTTTTAGTCTGTGTATCCTTTGGGTTTGATGTGAGTCTCTTGTAGGCAGCATATAGATGGGTCTTGTTTTTTTGTCCATTCAGTAACTCTGTGTCTTTTGATTGGTGCATTCAGTCCATTTACATCTAGGGTGATTATCGATAGATATGTACTTATTGCCATTGCAGGCTTTAGATTCACGGTTACCAAAGGTTCAAGGGTAACTTCTTTACTATCTAATAGTCTAACTTAACTCACTTAGTATGCTATTTCAAACACAATCTAAAGGTTCTTTTCTTTTCCTATCCTTTTTCTTCCTTCTCTGTTCTTTATATATTAGGTGCTCTTTCCTGTTGCTCTTTCAGGATTAGTTGTATTTGCTATATTTTCATATTATATACATATGTGGTTTTGAGAGGAGCTCTCTGTCTCGCTTCTCATGCCACCATGTTTAAGCCACTCCTCAATTATCTGGAGTTCTTTTCACAATAAACATTCTACTTTAGGCCTGAGTGTCTGCATTTCTAAAGAGTTCCCAGATAATGCCAATGCTACTGGTCCACAGAGTAGCAGGCTTACAGATTAGTGGTTCTCAAACTTCACTGTGTTAGGATTATGTGGTAGCCTTGATAAAATACAGATTACTGGACAAATTTGAGAGTTTGGGATTCAGTAGATCTGGGATGGCATGTGAGAGTTTGCTTATCTTTTAAGTTACCAGGTAAAACTAATGCTGCTGGTCCAGGAACCACACTCTGAGAACCGCTGGAGAATTTTACTGATAGGATGCTTTCAAGAGAATTTGTTTGTTTGTTGAGCGTGAGAAATAATTAGAGCAATATTTATGCTGATGAGAATGATACAGAAGATAGGAGAAAAAGGGAACAAAGGAGTGAGTCCTTGAAAAGATGAGGGAGGGTGGCTCCAAAGCATGTATTGAGGTCTTAGAATATTATAAGAAAGGGCACATGTCCTTACTTATAGCAAGAGAGAAAGTAGAGAAGATGGGTCCAAATGCAGATGGGTTGGTAGATTTAGTGGTAGGCAAATGGAGTCCCCCTTTGATGGTGTCTATTTTCTCAATGAAGGTAAGGGCGCAACTTCTTAAGGAGGTAGGTGAATTGGAGGTTTGAGGAGAGAGGTGGTGTCAAATGATGACTCTGAGTAAGAAAATGAACTTACTAGAAAAAAATGACAGTATCGAGAGCCTTATCTGAAGTTAAGGTCAGAGATTAAGAATGAAACCAATCTGTATGTTTGTGCATTCTTTTTTCTTCACCCACAGGTAGTTATTGGATTCAGACAAGGTGAATAATTGACAGATTTAGACTTTATCTAGGTTTATCAGAGTGTATGAGAGAGAGAGAATGAGAGATACAAGGGAGCATGTAGTATAAGCCAGGTGGGAAGGGAAATGAAGACCGGAGAGGGCTGAAGGAGAGAAGCAGGTGATGAGGTCAGTGAATTGTTATAGTCAGGGTACAAGTAAACTAAAAGGCAAAGAAGATTTCTGATGGGAAATGAGTGCTGGCATTCAAAATTCTGTAGGCAGGGCAGCTTTTGGTGGTGATGGAGGTCCAGGGTGTGACTGTGGAGGTGGCTTGATGAGGTAGAGTTCCCTGGAGAGCCAGGAAATTGAGAGGCCTGGATGTTAGATGTGCCCTTGGATGTTGAAGTTGCCAAGAATGATGACAGAAGTTGGGATTGGAGAGAGACTTTGAAATAGGAACTAACTTTGGTGAATGGTGGGAAATTCCAGGTCAACAGCAGAGAGGGAGAAATGGTTGTAAGCAGGGACTTTTGTAAAACAAAGGGAGAGCTGTGGTTCAGAAGTGTTAATGGTTGACAAGGAGGACATCTACCCCATCTGCTAGCCATCCGGTACCTAGGATATGAGAGAATGAATCCCCTCTAATGGCAGGGCTGTAAGACAAGTAGTGTCTTCCAAGGTACAGCCTAGTTGTAATTAAAGCGAAGAGATGCTGAAGGGAAGGCTCAGAAAAGGAGTTGAAGAGTTACAGAAGTTTATCATGAAAGGGGAGCTGAAGAGCCAAGGACAAGGGGTAAGGACTTGGGAGTGAAGGGAGTGGAATTTTGGAGCAAGTATAGAGTCATCCGGGAAAGACAGTTTGGTGATAATAGACAATATGAAAGTCTTGGATGCCCATTAGAGACTAAGGATGAAGCATGATGGAATTAGCCCAAATGGTCTCTAAAAATATTTAAAATACACATCACAGTTCTTGCTGTAGATGTCCTACATGATCTGGCCTCTACCTACATCTCTGACCTCATTCTTTTCTACTTTTCCTCCTGCTCCCTGTGTTCCATCTGCACAGGCTGTCTTTCTGTCACTCTAGCAAGCCATGTTTTTTCTACTTTGTTTCATTTTTTTCTTGTTCATACTTGCTTTTCTGAGAGGCAGCATAGCAAAGTGGTTAATAGCATGAGCTTAAGATCCAGACCCCCTGCTCTGCCCCTTTCTAGCTTTGTGACTGTGGCCAGTTATTTAACCTCCCTGTGCTTCAGTTGCCTTATTTGTAAATGGAGGAATGTTAATAGTACTTACTTCATAGGGGATCAGAAGAGTCAATTTTACAAATTAATGTAAGGGGCTTAGCACGATTCCTGATACGCAATAAAAACTCAATAAATGTTAATATTTTTCTTCTGCTTGAAGCTTTTTTCCCCTATATCTTTATATGGTTGCTGTTTTCTCATCATTCAGTTGTCTCAGCTCACATGTACTTCCTCAGACATCCTAGTTAAAGTAGTGTAACTTCACTGGCTTTCGGTCACTCTTTATCTAGTTATTCTGTGTTACTTAGTCATGGCATTCATCACTATTTGAAATTATTTTATCATTCCACTCTTTCCCTCTAACCCCAGCCCCCACTGTATCTCCACTTCCCCACTGTATCTCAGCTTCTAAAAAAGTGGCAAATACTTTGGAGGTGCTCAAGAAATTTTTGTGCCAACTAATTGTCCTGAAAACAGCATATGGTGGCAAGGTGATAGTAAGTCCTAGGCAGAGAAGACCAACAGAATCCAGCTCTCTGCATATCAATCTGTTAGTTCATCAGATCAGGTGGCTGCCTGTTTTACAGTGTTATGGAGACAGCCATATCCATTTAAAATTTATTATCTGACTGCTCTCCAGCCATAACCACAGAGTTGAGTAGTTGTGACAGAGACCCTAAAAGCCTCACAAAATCTAAACCATTTACTATCCTGGTCCTACACAGAAGAAGTCTGCTGACTCCTGATCTAGATGCATAGGGAAAAAGATGAGAAGGAAGCACCAAAAAATAATAAGACTATCTTGGGTAGTGGGATTACAGGTCGTTTTAGTTTTTATCATTTTTTTTTGTATTTTGTTTTAGACCATTTAATTTAGAAATGCAATAGCCTTGTAAGTACTAATATAGAAGTATTTAGAGTACATTTAATGATGGATTTTTAAATTTTTTTTTCCTTAGTGCTGCTTTTGACACAAAAACTGGGTTGCGTGTAGCAGTGAAGAAGCTATCCAGACCATTTCAGTCCATTATTCATGCCAAAAGGACTTACAGAGAACTGCGGTTACTTAAACATATGAAACATGAAAATGTAAGTTATTCATTTAAGGAAGAATATATACTGCTCTTGAAGAGACTAGAAAAACTTGTGTTTGAATTACTGCAAATGGAAATATATTAAAGTGTGTCAAATTTCGGACCATCTTGTATGGGAGTCTTAGTGTTCACTGTGTTCTGTCAGACAGCTACTCAAAACCTTGGGGTGAAATTGGTACATCTTCCTGGAGTATGAGTTTTACATAAAGTTTCTTAGCAGGAAAGCATAAAAAATTTTGTGTTAAATATAAAAAAAGGGTATATTATGGGATACAACAAAAAATTCACAAAGGTGTTTTAAGAGAGAATATTACAAAGAAATTTTGTATTTATCTGATTTACTTAAGGCTATATGACCAGAATATGGTAGTCCCTGGCCATTTTGTGTTGTTATGGGTTATTTCAGTAGAGAAGATTGAGGAAGAGTGCCTTAGGCTCACTGAATCAAAGATGGCTATTATTTTATGTGTAATTTAATACTATAATTTTTCTCTTTAATCTTCTTCAAAAGACAGCTTTTCCAGATTCAGGTATTTTAATAAATTTGACAAAGATGTTATTTAGGTTAAATACAACTTTTTCTTTTCTATCAATTTGGAAATTTGAGAATGGTTCCATTCTGCTTAGGATATGCTTAAAAATCCTGATGAGGTAAATAAATGGATGCAATTGGAATAGTAACTGAAAGTGAAAAACCAGAAGCCTGAGGATACTTATTTTTCTGAATTTCAAAATCAAGTTAAAAGGAATTTTATGAAAGGAACTGTAAAATTTGTAGTGCTGTAGAAACCGTGGCTGTAGAGATTTTAGAGTCATTTTACCCTATTGATTGTTACTGTGTAGAAAAAAATTCAAAATCTGTAATTTATTAGTTGGCTGTTCAGACTTTTTCTCTTTTTTTTTGTTTTAATTTTGTTATCATTAATATACAATTACATGAGCAACATTGTGGTTACTAGATTCCCCCCATTATCAAGTCCCCACCTACCCCATTACAGTCACTGTCCACCAGCATAGTAAGACAGACTTTTTCTCTTTTAATAATTGAACTTTTTCCTTCATAGTAAGAAAAAAGTCACAGATAAGTGATACTTTGTTAATATAAATTTGTTTCACAAAGTACAAATTTCTTCTAAACTGAGACTTAACTGTGGACTTGAATTATGGATGCCACTGTAGTCATAGATGCAGCTTCTAATTTTTGTGTTTTACTTTGATTGCATACTACTGAGAAAATCCTGCTTTCCACAGGTAACCTCTGTTCCTAGGTATAATTCTGTGTGAGCATCCATGTGCAGACCTGAGTTTTTTAAAAGTTCAGTGCAGAGCTGCTGCCTTCCTAATCAGTGACATGTTTACAAGAAGTTGAGATATGTGGAAAAAGCTGGCAGGAGAAGCTTTATTCCAAGGTCTGCATAAAATCAAAGTGGACTGGCAGCCTAACTGAGGAGTTTACATTTGCTTTTTAATACAGTTGAATGTGTATGCTGCTTTTCATTACACATTAATACATGTGACAGAGACATTGCAGTAGCTTTTTAAATATAAAGAATATTTTGAAAATGGAATGCAAGCCAAACATTTATGGAACCCCAAAGCACCTCCAGGAGGCCCCAGGACCCTACTGATGTTGTCTATGCTACTAAGAACATCTGGTTTAGAGGATTACCAGCACTATACTTTATTGCTTTTCTTCATAGACAATTTAAGCCAACATTTAGGGCAAAAATTATTTTGGGTTATCTGAATCCGTACCTTGGCTTTTCTAGTGATCACAAGGAACAACCTTATTTAGGTTTTTTATGTTTTAATTTTCTGTAATGAGATACTTTAAAATGTGTCTTATATGACATTGGGCTGATTACTTTTGGGCCATTCTGTATTTGTAGAAATGAAGGTTACAAGACTCTTGAAAAACAGGGCTAACAGTATTAGGAAAACAGGATTTTAATATATATAACTTGTTTTATAAGCAGCTTGCTTCATAGAAGTACATCTTTTTTATATTAAGATGTGTAAGGTTTAGCAATATCGATGTAGAGAGCCACCTGTACTCAGATATCGGTGATTTGTTGTTTGGACGTAAGAAAGCACGTGGCTGAATGTTTCCTACTTCTCTGTTCTATTGGCATGTGTTTGAAGGAGGTTCACAAAGAGCCCAAAGACTTTGACTCAATATAGAAAATTTTCTGAATTTCAGCCTATTCTACAAGCATTTGTTAGGTGCTTATGATGTAGAAGTAGTTCTGCCCAGTGAAAAACCAAGACTTCTGAGTAAGTTTGATTGAGGACTTTAAAAGGAATTCCTCTTCTTCATCCTCCTCTTTCTTTTATTAAAAAATGACTTTTTTGGCCACCATCCAGGTTTTAGCATCAGGCCTCCAGAGAGAGCAGCAGCAGCAGCTTAAAAATTCTTGAAAATCCTAAGTGTTGGTAACAAATGTAATTTTTAGGTGCCAGCTGTGCATATCATCTTTTACACGGGATGCCTCTGACTCACCATCCGTAGTTCCTCTTAAGTTACTTCTTTTATTAGTGATAATGAGTGACAGATACACCTCATTGGAAGGGCAGCAGAAGCTAAGTAAGGGTGTCCTCTGTGATCTTAGAGGTATTCTCCGACGGAGTTAGCTGGCCCACCCGGCTGACCCTGAGTCCTTGATCTCACTGGCACCTACTCTAAGCAGATGACGGAAGCAGCCCGCCAGCAGCATCCTTTTGCTGAGGGTATGACAGAGCTTGCCCAGTTAAGGCTCTGTAGATCTGTACATTTTTGAAATTTAAAAATTATTAGGGGATTCCTTTCATTAGGTTTGCTTGGGAGCCTTACATTTGACCTTACCATTGTAGACCAAGTGGTGGTTTTGGTGTGCTTGCGTTAAATGCATTAAATATTGTCTTTGATTGGTTACTGAGTTTAAGTGTATTTTTGACTGGTACAATTGAGTACTGTAGTTTAATAAAAATGTATTACTTGTGTCTGTCAGCTTTTGGACAATTGTAGGACAGTTATCAGAGGTAATTGCTGATTACTGGTATTACAAATATCTTTTCTGAATACTTGATTCCTGGGTTACTTTTAGGTGTCTGAAATCATGTAATGGCAGGAGTAAGCAAATAAGCTAAGATCCAACTTGAACTAAAAAGAAATTTCCATTTAAGAAATGAAAAATGAATAGACTATGGAATATTCCTAAAATGTTCCCCAGATCTATTTTAAAGCTGGGAAACTTCTGTTTTACACTATTTCCCTTATGATTAATACTCCATAAATACAGTTAATGGAGAAAGGATATTTGTAAAAGCCCATAAAAATTAAAAATACTTTGATGTTACATGGGTAGTTTTAATCTCATAAAATGTATTCCTTTTAAGGAAGTTAAAATATAATAGAGTACTTACTAATATGCTTTGCTCTATTATTTTTGCCAAGTTAATTGTGCTTCTTGAAGCTATGCTTTTTAATCACTTGAATAATTTAGTTTAACTTTATATCTCAAATTTTGTTACTGGAAATAGCTGCTTCAAATAGTTTTGTCTCTGTGATTTGTATTTTGTAATTCTTTTTATTAAACTCTGAGATGTGATCAGTGTTTTGGTAATCCACAGCAGGCCTGTACTTTGTGTGAGGCACTTTCAGATATATTGTCTACTTAATTTCCCCATAATACTGTGAAAATAAGCAGTGATATCCCCACGTCTTTCATATGAGGAAAATGAGGCTCAGAGAAATAGCCTTTCTTTCATTCATTTAACAAATATTAATTGAGCTGGTTTATGCCAGGCACTATTCCAAGTGCTGGGGTTATTAGAATGGAAAAGAAACAAGTTCATGGATCCGAGGAATCACAAACTGATTGTGGGGTCAAACTTAAAACTGTCTGATTCCAAAATGCCTGTTGTTTTTGTAGCTTTTATTTGAACATGTTTTAGACTTGTTTTGTTTTACTGTCTTTGAGATAACTCTTGCATAATAAAAAAACTCTTCCTGAATAAATAAGATCTCTAGTGGTTTAATTTTATTTTGATCTGAGGATGATTTTCACAATCATAATTTAAATAATATAAAACAATGTAAATTGTTTTAAACCTTTCTTGCTGAGGAGATGGGGCATCTCAGATAACAAGAATCATAATTAGAAAATATTGGAGCAGGTAAAAACAAATGGCTTGTAGTTCTCAGCTACCTAAAGCATAAGTGGGTGTTGGGGAGAGTAACCAAAAGACCAGAGGTCTCAAGGCAGGAGTGTATCAAACTTAAGGAAAATAAGTATGGTTTATTTTGTATGGGGAAGGGGAAAAAATGGTTTGACTTACATTTAAAGCATTTTTTAGAGTCTTAAAAGATCTCTGGTACACTATTGGTGGGAATGTAAGTTGGCCTCACCTTTGTGGTAGACAATTTGACAATATTAAGATCCTTAAATATGTTGGTGTCCTTTTATCTTGTAATTCTGTTTCTTGAAATTTCTTCTCTGGAAGAAAATACAAGTTGCGCCCCTTGCCTCCAGTATATGTATGTGTGTGTGTTTATACACACACACACACACACACACACACACACACACACACATGCACGCACGCACACATACATGCACACACACATACACCTTTGTAGTGTTCCTTAAATGTCCAAAGATAGGAAATTGATTAAGTTATGGCATATACAAATAATAGAGCATATTATTGAAAAATATTTAAGGACATGAGAGTAGTCATTACATTTGAGTGACAACGCAGGATATAAAACTGCATAGTGTAACCCCAATTTATTTTATGCACATAAGAAAAATCAAAGGAAATATCTCAAAAGGTTAATGGTAGTTATAATGGGTAATGAAAATATAGGTAATTTTGGTGTTCTTGTGTACAGTTGTCCAGGTAAGGATCTGATGGGTAGCTGGGCCTTTCCTTTGGAATAAGATGCAAAGACTTAAAAAGCTATTGACCTTGAATTCCAAGGCCTTACTTTGAGTTAACCTTTTGGGTTCAGGTTGTACAGTTGAAATTGCTTTTAAAAGTCTGATATATGGATGAGTGAAGTAACATCCATATCAGAAGTGCTTTTTTTCATTATAATATTTTGAGCATTGGTATATTTTACTTGTAGAGCTGTTTGTTTAACTTGGTTCCTTAGAGCAGCATGAGACCACAGTCATGGGTCAGTTTCACATAGGCCATTTAGCTTTCCTCTATGTCATTTCCAGATGCCCTTAAATCTGGCTGGGCGTATATTACAAATGGCATATTTCTGGTTTGCCTTCTCAGTGCCTAACTTTGTAGAGATAAGTGGTCTGGGTTTTAGGAGGAGCTGGGGGGAGGGGAGGGGTGGTAAATGTGGATTAATTAGTATAAATCCATGGCTAGAAAACTGCTCAAAGACTGTGCACTAATGAGTATTAAGTAGCTCTTTGTTTTATCCTTTATAAAGATAGCTTTTCTTTTTTTCACTTTTAAATAGTCAGAAGTAAATACCTGATAATGGTTAAGAAAATTATCTTAATATTAAGAATTTTATAAGAGTAACACCAAGAATATACTGAGAGAATGTTTTGGGGCTTTAAAACTCAATTTTGAAGACTATATAGTAACGTGGAACATTTTCATGGAATAACAATATGTTTTAAAAAGAGAAATGATACTGTAACAACAGGTGTAGAAGTGTTACATTTTTCTGTCTGTTAATCATTACACTATTAGTGCATATATAAGTCAAGAGCCCTAAATCTTTTTGCCTCCTGATAAACTAATGGCTATATGTGACCAAATTCTAAAGAGATGAAGATTTTTAATAGTAAAATATATTATTGTAAAAAGTGATAATAAGTAAAAAAATAATTAGGGTAGAAAATAAGTTGGAGTTTAAGTATATAATGTGATATTATTGAACTGAGAACAGGATTTGAAATTACCTATTAAAATTAAGACCTGATGGGTACAGTAGTGAATTCCATATTTATTTACTGTTTGTTTTTTATGTTTTCGTTTAGGTGATTGGTCTGTTGGATGTTTTTACACCTGCAAGGTCTCTGGAGGAATTCAATGATGTGTAAGTACATCTTTTGTGTTTGCCTTCTTTAGCTGGAGGATGAAGATTAGCAACCCGTCCCTATTTCTAAACGGTTTAGCAGTGTGCAGACTTCAAAAGATTCTTTACTTCTGTCATCCAGCTCTTTCAGGGGAGGGAGAGAGGTACAGAAGATGTATATTATAAGTGGTATATATTAGTATTTTCATCATTTCAGGTACATTGTGCCCTATTTGGAAGGTGAGTGGTGAGTCCTTTTAAGAATTCTATGGAGAAGAGTACAGGGAGTTGTGACTGATTTTTGTTCTCAAATTGCCTGTCTCCGCTTTAAAAGGGACACCTTTATATTATTATATTTACATCAAGAAATGTAATGGATCTCTGGTTCCATATGCATTCTTTCCTCTTATTTCACTTGCATGTAGGAAATGGTTCTAGAACTTCATGCTGGTCCTTGAAGTATTAGATTTCTGTCTGGGGCGAGGAATAGGCCTCACATATTGAGAAAGCTGATGAATAGTGCTAATTCTCCCAGGTTTGTGACTGTCTCTGTTATTTTAGCCTAGGAACCCCCTGGAGAGCAGAGCCTGAGATTCTCAGGAACCAGTACTGGGGAGTGGGGGGTGGGGGCGGCTAGGGAAAATGAAACAGGGGAGAGAAAGTTGCTACAAGAATATGTTACTAAGTTGGTCACCATTATGGGCAGATGGCTGAAAACTGCCAGGATCTTCTAGGAAGCTGTATAGAATGCCCTGCAATGGGAGCATTTATCCGCTGGCTCCTGACCCCGTCGGCAAGGGTTGCCTCATGGGGCATTAATGCCTTCACGAGCCCAGGTTGCACATCTATGAGTGCAAGATAGAGTCCAGCAGATGTTGGTGTGCACATATGAGCCCTCTTCTTATAGTTTTCCCAGTATCTGAATTAGCACACCTCATTCCGGCCCCCAGTTCACAGATAGACTATACTGTAAGACAGAAGGAAACTTTAAATTCACAGTTATATGTTTTGTTTTGTTGAAATTTTGGCATTCCTAACTGGAAAGGATGACTGTTGTGAAGTCAAAACTGTGTTTTGTCTAATGAAAAGGGGAAAGAAAAATATGAGAAAAAAAAAGTAGAATATGAAATGGAAAGAGGAGGAGGAAAGGGAGCAAAAAATTTTCCCACCATTTGGACTTAGTTGGAACGTGATATGGTGGAGAATAGATGAGAGAGGAGAATCTGGTCCAAGTAAAAGACCTCTTACCCTCATTACCTTGATCTTGCTGATGAAAGTTTAAGAAACAAGCAGAGGAAATAACTGAGAACAGTTGTGCTTCCTGCAGCCCCGCTTGGCCCTAGAACGCGGAGGCTTCTAAACATCACTGGGTCCTGCCTGGCAGGAACATGTATGTTGCAAGTTGTTGAGCCTTGCTGTAGGTTATGCTTGGAAAAGAGAATACTGCAGAATGATGTTTTTTTTCCTTTCAGATTAATTAATTAGTATTTATTTCTTCAAAGACTTTTCTTTTTAGAGCAGCTTTAGGTTGACAACAAAATTGAGAGGATGGTTCGGGGATTCCCATACCCCCCACATGCGTAGTTCCCCCAACCCTGCCCCCGTTGTCACCATTACTCACTGGAATGGTAGATTTTTTTAACCAAAATTGACACATCATAATCAGCCAAAGTCCATAGTTTACATTAGGGTTCATTCTTGGTATTGCAGATTCAATGGATTTGGACAAATATATAATGGCATATCATTATGACATTGTACAGTATATTTTCACTGCCCTAAGAATGATGGTTTTTGATATCCTGCCTAAATGCAGAGGAAACACTAAAGCAATGTGTTTGTGAATTACTTTGGAAAACATTTGAATCAGGTCTGAGCAAATTTTAGATATAATGAGGATGGATTTATTTAACAATAGAATTAATGCTTTGCTGACCTGGATAAATGCTGTATTTTGGCTAATCAGGCATTTTGGAAGTGAATTATGAACCTGTTTTTCCAATGTGAAAAGATTTTATTTAAGGCTAGCTGTCTATCTGAGAGTTGTTTTTTATCCACTGTAGTGCCTTTGGCTCCTTTATCCCTTTGAAGGTCCACTGACTACAAACATACCTATTGAACTGAAGTTGCATTTCTTTATTCATTCAGCAAATACCATGGCTGCTGAGCAGCAATCTGTTCTTTCTACTTAACTGTCACTATATTTATTTATTTCCAGCTTTATTGAGATATAATTGACATACAGCGTTGTGTAAGTTGGGTTCTGATTATTTATAAACAAGAACTGAGTTCATTTCTTGGGAGCAAATCTCAGTGTACTGCTTGTTGAATACTTGCTGAGTGGACCCAGAATAATTAGAAATACTAGTTTTTCCCCTTGATGAAATAAAAATCTTGTTAGGGGAAATAAATTCAAACCACTTCCATAATCATAATTGCCAGCTGGTTGTATGACCTGGACAAGTCATTGCCACTCTGGGCCCCCTGTTAACTTCCCTAAATGGTGAAAATTGAGGTGGTTAACTTCTGAAGGTTTTCAGTCCCAGAGAATCTCTGAAAATGGAATGAGGAACCTAAGGTTGCCTTTAGGAAAATGTGTCATTGTTTATTTCTTATGATGTTTGTGTCACTGAAAAAAATGAGTGCTTGTCCTGGACTATGGTTATTTCAGTGTCTTCCAAAGCCATTTCAGAATTTGCATAAGAAACCAAACATCTTCACCTAGAATTACAGAACTTACTAATTTAAATGCCTTTAGGGCCAGAAAACACAAATGAGGCTCAGTGTTACACAACTGGGAGTGGTGGCATCTGTAGTAAAACAGAATACCTGCACTTCCTAAATGCATTCAATTTCACAATAAAGCAAAACAAGCAAACAAATAAAAATCTACTGTTCTGGCCAAATCGGACATGCTGAAGGCTAGAGTGCTTGTATAGGCTGCTAGGTTTAGAGCAGGCTGTAATTTTGAACTTTTTTTTAAGAATGAATTTTCTGCGCTAATTAACAAAATCTCTAATTACCATTCATATTTATAGTTGGCTTTAAATCATGTGTTACATGTATTGGTGCCTTTATGCTTCAGTTAGCACTTTTCATTTATCATAAAATTCAAAACTTTAATTCCTCCGTTAATAGGCATCCTGCATACTTCATTTGTAAGACTGTACTTTTGAGAAGGGAACAAACAGTAGGCAGTGAGTTTGATCATTATGAGCAGTGTGCAGTTACTGAATCTGACATACAGTGTTTGGAAAACGTGGAGTTAAAAGGTGAGTATATCAAGTTCTTGACTGCCATATGATGTGGTTGTACAGATGGCAAAATTTTGTAAAGGTACATTTTAAATGATTAGAAATCATGTGGATTTATCTTTGCTTAGTTCACGTAGAGGGAAATAGAAGTGGGGCTTTAAAGATTCTGCTGCCATCTAGCAGAACACCACAGCGGGGCCAGTCAGCAGCCACTGTTCCAGTGAAAGCTGGTGGGCGGCTGGTCACCCAGCTGAGTTTTCTGCTCACTCAGAATGACTGTTCAGCCCGGACATTTAGCCTTTTGTATCATCATGAAAACTGCTGAACACACTGAATAGGTAAAGGGAGTCTCTTGATTTTCATTTTAACCTGATTTGATTCAGGTTATATTTGAATATTAACTTGAATATTATATTCAAATATTTGAATACCCATCCTGGGCTTAAGCACAGTACTGGTCTGTGGGGAACATAACAATAAATAAGACATGATCCCTGATGATAGAGTTGAGACTCTTAATGGGAGAGAAGAATTTAAATGGTGAAACAAAATTTAGTTGTGGTGAGTCCTGAAAGATCTTAACCCGATTTGCTCCTGTGCAGCCTCCTCTAACAGCCTTTCCACTCACTCTCTCCATTCCAGCCACTCTGGCCTCTTTGTGTTTCCTTGAATACAGACATCCACATTTCCAGGAGGACCTCTGCACTGGTTTCTCATGTTGCTCTGGAACACTGGCCACCCTCATCCACGTGCCTGGCCCCTTCAGAACCATACTCAAAGGTCTCTGCATCAGAAGCTCTTTTTCCCGCACCATCATTGCTGAAACACTACCCCACTGGCAGTGTCTGCTCCTTACCCAACTTGTTCTTAGCAAATTTTACCATCATATATTTGTTATTGTCTGTCTTCTCCTTCTAACTCGACTAGAGTAGAAAGTTTGTTTTTTTCTTCGTTAAGTCTTTCGATACTTAGAAGTTTTCAGTTGAGGACACTGATGTTGAGAGAGATGAACCGAATTGTATATTACCGCATACAAAATTGCGTACATCCCAGGTGTTTTGGTTCTAAGACTATTTTTAATGACATTTCTCTTGCTCCAGGGCTATGATTTTTATCTGAAAGTCTGCTGAGCCTTTCTTGGGCAAATGCCATGACAGGTCCTAAGTCAGATGTTAACACTAAAGGCCTTGCAGTTGCATGTGGTATCATGAATGAGATGAAGCATGAATACTTACCGAAAACAACTAAAGTCAAATATGTAATGTCTAAGCAACTTACAGGGTATTAAGTGATCTCAGAATGTGAGAGAAACTTAGTGGAGGAAAGCCTCTATGGAAGATAATAACTGTAACTGAAGAAACAAATAAATATGGATGAGGTGTAGAAGTTGGAATTTATTCCAGATAGTCAAAGAAATTAAAGTGTTAAGTGTACAGAAAAAGAGATTTGTATGCAATGTAGAATGTTAAAGGAGTAGGTAACCATTGATATTTCTTTTGTACTTGGATAAAAATTGTGTTTCATAAGTTCTGATTTATTTATTTTTGTGGCAGAGGCGAGTTGTTTTCCTAATTTAGCTAAGATGCATTATCTGTTTGGAAATAATGCTTTCCTCCATCACTGAAAGAAATACTCAGGCCAGTTGTTTGGACTTACAGACATACTTTTATTCTTTGAAAATACGCTCAATGCTCAAGATAGGTAATACAGGAAAAGAAGCAATCTGGGAAGAAGATAAATGAGTGAACTCTATGAGCAGTTATATTGTGAGTTGATTTCCTAGCAGAGAGGTGTGCTGAAATGGGGGGTGAAGTTCCTTGTAGATGTTTTCACTGACTCACATCAAAAAATCTAAATTACACATCCTTTAAGAAAATATCACTCAGTTTTCATCTGACATGAGCAAGACAATGCCCCCTTTTTCTCAGATGAGCTGATTTTAGAAAGGTAAAAAGGCCTAAATTTCTAGCTTAGAGTTTGAGTCCTTCAAGAAATCTTTCCCTAATTAACGCCTTCCTAAGTCTACGTTGCAGCCGTCTCCTTTGTGCTATCTAGCACCTTGGTGTTCCCTTTTATAGCCCATAAAATCATAAAATTATGATTTTATATTTAATTAAATACAAATTCTGTATTTTTTCCACTGTTGCATCCCCAGTGCTCAACAATAAATATTTGGTGATAGAGGGATTGAATGAACGAATAACTTTGTGCTTTCTTGTTCTTATCCTGTGATGCAGACCGTGTGGTAGGTACTGGGTCTGGTTTGGTTGCTGCAGGTGACTCAGAAGGCACCCTTCAGTAATCTTTGCTTCAAACGAGGTGAATAGTTTGTTGTGAAATAAGCTGGCTAAGCTGCCTAGCTGGCTGCTGAATGGTGCTTTTCCCCCTTACATTAGAATGGTCTGGTCTGCCTACCAGGTAAGATCTTTGGCATGAGTCTTTCAGTAAGATGCACCCTTGCCTGGTCTTACGAGTAATGCTATGAGTTGTCCTGGGTCATTCAATTCAACTCAGTAGTAACGAAGTGCCTGCTGTCCACCAGACAGTGTTCTAGGCATTTTAGATACAACAGAGAACAAAAAAGAACCCTGTCCTCTTTGACTACAGGTAGTTAACAATCGACAATGAGCATATAAAAAAGGAAATTAGGTAGTATGTTAGTAGGTGATAATGCTATGGACAAAAAGACAAGATAGAACAGGGAAGGGGGAATAGGGTGAGAGGGCAGCGGGTGAGATGCAATTTTAAATGGGGTGGTAAAGATAGGCTTCATTTAGAAGGTGAATTTCTTGAGCAAAAATTTAAATGAATAGAGGAATTAGACCCATGGAAATCTGGAGGAAGAGCATTCCAGCCTTCTGGAACAGCCAGTGCAGAGGTCCTGAGGCAGAAGACTGCCTGCTGTATTGGAATTGCAGCAAGGGGGCCCTGTGTGGCTGGAGAAGTAAGGCCAGTGTGGAGCCGATGAGCGCAAGGGACAGAAGTAGGCAGTGAAGTCAGAGAGATATTTGGGGACAGGATATTAGACCATGTAGGCTTAATCAGCCATTGAAGGGACTTTTGTCTTCACTCTAAATGAAATGAGAAGGCTTTTGAGTAGAGGGGTGACCTGATCTGATTTTTATTTTTAAGGAATCACTGTGTCTGCTTCTGTATTGAGAACAGATGACAGTGAGTCCCAAAGATCATTGGATGTATTTCAGAGGCTTGTGGTTATAAATTGTCAATCCCTGTGATTATTTTAAATACTTGGTTTAAATATGGAAATGATTTTTGCCTTTTTGACAATTGCATTATCAAATAGGGCTGACAGTAGTAGAGATGCCAATCTGTACATAAAGAAGAGGTTCTTCTATCCGTAGGTTCTTTCAGATTGTATTACACATTAAAAAAGAAAGGCAGTAGGGGAGGAGTCTTGACAGTTGGGTGTTATCAAAGAAGTGCTTAGTAACTGAAGCTCTAGACGGCGCTGTCTAGCGTACTGAAAACCACCATTGTAGTTTTGCCTTTTTGCTGATACATTTAACTTAACGCCATTGAGAAATGGTGATTTCTCAGTGCAGCTCTTTATAGTTTGATTAAATTTAAGAGGAGACCATCATCACAAGAAATGTAAAAAATGAGATTTATACGAGGCCATGAAATCATCTTTTCAGCCTTTAGCCTAATAAAGTCCTACCTTTAAATTCCTTTTAAAAGGTGGGAGAACTAGATAGCTTTCCAAGTGTTCTCAAATCAAACCTTCATCAATTTATTTGAGGTGTTATGAACACTGACAATAGTAGGCATGTCTTTACTAAAATGTAATTAAATTTGCTTTCCAGAGACAAATACTGTAGAAATTGTGTGGCTGCCCATTAATGTTCTATTTGGAGTCGACATACTTAAAATGTGCTCATCTACAGTTTACTCCCATCCCCTTGTTCACTACTTTAAAAGTTGGTATCTCTTCCCATAAACATTCAGTAACTTGGTATGATGCTTGCTTTTTGTCCACTGGTGTGAGATTTATTTTGGAAACATTTCTATATGTGATGAGTTAGAATCTGACAATTGGTTGTCATGAATTGGTATTTGGGCTTCATGGAAACAACATATAGTGGTTATGTTGGTTCCTACAAATCATTTCTGCCGTGAATAATGCTTTTCAGTTGATTTAATTGTAGCCTAGCAGCAGTGCTTGATAGTTACCACCTTATAGACTGGTTATCTTATATGTTTGCATAATGTTTTGACACTGTCACCTTCTGTCTGGAAATTTTAGTTGTAAAATGGATGTGGTCTCTATTGGGGAGGGGGTTTGAGGGGCATTACACAATGGTAGAGTATTGTAATTAAAAGCATGCTCTCTCAGGCTATGTAGTTAGTGGCCTTCTGGCTGTATGGGATTTCTTAAGTCACTGGTAACCATTTAAATACAATACTTATACTTGAAATTACCGTGGTGGCATTGGTAATACTGCCTAACACCTTTGTGAACTAGTACAGACATATTAGAGAGTTAAGATTTTTCAGTTTTATTTCAAGACAAATTAAGATAGATTTTATATAGAATCATCCAGAACAATGTTTCCTTTATTTGCCTTTTCTCCTTGAAATTATTTTTAAAAGTTGGGAGAATAGTCCTTACTATTCAATGTCATTATTTGAAAAACAGTCTTTTATAAGACAGAAATTGGATTCTCTCTTCTTCAACCTGAGTCTTGCAGTTTGTCATAATTAATATTATGACTATGCAACCACTGTCCTAGATTTTCTGGGGGGCTTCCTGATTTCAAAGTATTAACCAGTTATTCACAACATTCTCATATTTGTCAGATTATGTGTCAATTTGGGGTTAAAAAGACAGTGACCTGTTATTAGGATGGAATATTGCTGTTTTTGTCAGCTTTCTTCTTCATTAGTTAAAGATTAACATCAATATTGAGAATTGTCAAGGAAATTACCTGGAGATACGGTTTCCCTGGTTATTGTGACATTTATAAAACTTTTTTAAAGGATCAGTCTCTTGATTTAAAGGATCAGTCTCTTTGTCAGCTGGACAAATGTGGAAGCAGTGTGTACTGTGATTAAGATCTTGGTCTCTGAAATCAAATAGTTTTGTATTCAACCCCTGACATAACTGTCCTTTTAACCTTGAGCAAGTTATGTATCCTTGTTTTGTCTGTTTCCTCATCAATGAAATAGGAATGCTAATGGGACTTACCTTATAGAGTTGGTGGGAAGAGTACATGAGACGTGGGCATAATAAATAGTGCTTGGCATGGAATAAGCACGAATTGCTTTTAGTTATATTGAGCTTGGAGCATCTCTTAAATCAGAATTACCTTTATGTAAACATTTCAAAAAGTCCAGCTTACTCTTAAATTACATTTAGAGTCCACCATTTCCTCAAAGCAATATAAACACAAAGGTTTTTAAAATATGAAAGGCTAAAATCTTTTCTTAAGGTTACATCTAGGCTAAGTCCTAGTGATCTTCCTGAAATTGGGAACTGACCATGTCAACCCAATAGGGAAATGATGAAACAAAAAAAAATTCAGTTCCTCTTTGAGCGAAGAAAATAATAAATATAGTGTGTGTGTATAAAGAGAGGTCATACACATATTTTCTCAAGACATAGGTTAATAGATTTAAAAAATGAAATCAGCATTCCTTGTAGCTCAACTGGTACACATTATTATTCAGCCTTAGGAATGGATGATGACTCTTACATAGTAAATAAAACCTAACCTAATTTTTAAAAATTCAGCTTCTTTAGTACTAATCTGGTTTTTATGTTCCGAAAGCTGTGTAATACAGTAATGAGGGGGTAAAGCATTGCATCTAGAATACCTGTGGTGAACCTGTTGGACTTGAATGTAATCATTCCCTAATCTTACCATGTAAAGACAGAATTAATAACCAGCACCACCCCTGTGAGAAGTTCTGGAATGCCTCATCTTGCTTGCAGATAAAATGTGCTCCTCTTTTCTTTAAAGTAAATGTAGGAACATTGTCAGTAACAATATCCCTTTACTAGTCATCCCTGAAAACAAAGGAGAATCATAATTTGAAAATTTAGGGATACTCCTATTTTAGAACTTACAACTTGGAGCGTTTATAGTAAGGTGAAAATGTAATGGTGGATTTAACAATGCAAGATATTTTTATGGCTATGCATTTAGTTTAGTTATACTGTATATTTCTCATGCAGCAGTAACATTTTAAAGAAAACTGATACTAACACATATATCATTCTAATCTCCATCTTTGCTTTTTCCCCTTTTTCTTTAGACAACCTAGGAAAAGATATGTCAAGTAGGAATGAGTATAAGAATTGTTAGAAAAGTTGATGGTTAGGTGGTAAAGTTAAAATAGCAGTGTTGATAGTGAGCCCCCCATGAGTAGTTAAGCTTTTAGGTGTTGCTATGGTACTTAATGGATGCCCTTTTCTTAAAAACTTTCAAAAAGTCTTCTGAAGATAAGAGCTTTCTTAGGGGTTCTGGATTATTGTGTAACTCTCCATTAATTTCTAGGTATTTGGTGACCCATCTCATGGGGGCAGATCTGAACAACATTGTGAAATGTCAGAAGCTTACAGATGACCATGTTCAGTTTCTTATCTACCAAATTCTCCGAGGCCTCAAGGTACACAGTGTTGGTAGTAATTTTGAGGAGTGAATTCTCCTTCTCCCTTTATCCCTTCCATTTAGGGCTTAAGGAAAAAATTTTTAAGAAAGCAAAAAAAAAAAGAAACTTTGGGAAAATTTCAAATACTCACAAAGTCACAAGTACAGTCATAGTGTAATGAGCTCCTGTGTTTACACAGTGACCACAATTACCAACACATGGCCAATCTTGTTTCTTTTGTATTCCCCAAGCCCTGGATTATTTTAAGGCAAATCATTCCACCCATAGATACTTCAGTCAGTATGTATGCCTGACAGTTAAGGACTTTTTATTACTACATCTAAATAATAATAATAATTTCTTGATATAATCTAATTATGTGGTCAGTACCATGTTGAAACTTTAAAAACGTCCTCATTGAAGCTAATTTATTTGTGGGAAGGGCAGTAAGCAGTGATTTAAAATTTATTAAACCACCTTTGGTATATAACAGCTTTGAGTCCTTACTGAGCTCCAGAGCACCAACCAGAAAATAGGTTGAAAACTCACCTTCACTCTTACTCCAGCTCTCTAAGTTGATGGTATGGAAATCACAACTATAATAAATGTACAGACTACTGATTATTACTTGTTCTGATTCCTAATAGCACTGTTATTATTAGCAGTTCTTACTGATTCATGAAAATATACTTCAAATATGTCATATGTGACAGGAGGAGGTTGGAGATAAGTTTTTCATTTAACTGATTTTTTTTCTCTTTCACAGTATATACATTCAGCTGACATAATTCACAGGGTATGTACTGTAATTTTAATTAAATTATTTGGCAAGCTGGTAGGTGGTGGGGGGAAGACTGACATTTAGACAAGGTCCTAATCTACATGTACTTCAGCCTTTGAAAGATTGATTGCAACTTTCTTCTATTCGTAATTGATTAAAGAAAACAAGACGTGTAGTTTTTAACCTATTTAAAGCTAATTAGGACTAGATAGTGACTGTAGAATGGAGATTGTCTTTTTATAGCTGGATGAAGTCTTAACTTTTATGTTTGGATGTTCGTCATCCACTGCGGGGAGACAGTTCACCATGCATCATAAAGTTGACCCTGTCCTCTCTGTACTTGCTTCCTAGGATCTAAAACCTAGTAATCTAGCTGTGAATGAAGACTGTGAGCTGAAGGTAAGATGAAGAGGCAGTGGTAACGGTTTGTCTCACCTTGTAATTATATATTTGACTAACCAGGCAAATTTATATAGGGAGTGGGTTTATAAGCTATGACTTTTATCTGAAAATTCATATTGTCCTTAGTAATATCAGACTTTGAAATTTAAAGTGTAGACTTAGTAAGCTTTAGTTTAAGTGACAGTGAAGGTGGCATCAGGTGTCTTGTTTTCATTCTAAAATAAAGTTAAATTTGAAATGTAATATATTGGTTATAATAAAGGAAAACTATAATGTGAATATCAAGGAAGCCATCCTGAAGAGATTGGTAGGTTCCTAAGAGAAAAATGACAGAAACCCACTCATTCAAAACAATTCAAATCAGAGATAAATAAATTGTCTATAAAGAGAAAGCAGCTCTGGAATTTTGGTTTCATTTTATTTTTTACTCAGTTTTTGAAAACATAATTTGTATACACTAAAACGCACCATTTTAAGCATACATTTGACAAACATATATTTAACCACGAACACAATTATGACGAAGAACATTTTCATTACTTCAGAAGGTTTCCCCTGCACCCCTTCCTAGGCAGTCCCCACCCTGAAAACCTGAATTCTATCTTCAGACAACCACTGATCTGCTTTCTGACACTATTGAGTGGGTTTATCTTTTCTGAAGTTTCATGTAAATGGAATCATATAGTATTTGTGTGTGTGTGTGTCTGACTTTTGGTTATTATAATATTTTTGATCCATATGTATTATGTATATCCATAGTTCATTCCTTTTTATTGCTGAATAGTATCAATTTTATGGATATACCACAATTGGTTTATCCATCCACCCATCAATAGCATTTGCTTCCGTTCCAGTTTGGAGCTATATAAAGCTGTGAATGTTCATGTTCAAGCCTTTGTGTAAATGTATGATTTCATTGCTCTCAAGTAAATACCTACGAGTGGCAATTTTGTTTTGGCTTTTTGTAATTTCATGTTTTAAAGTTCTTGTTAATGTTTACCATGCATTCTAAGCTTGAGCCAGGAAATATGAAAGTGCTCTATTTTTCTCCCTTTTTATAAGGCACTAGAGTTTTTTCTCTCCTATTTTACAAGTCTTAGAGTTTGACTGCTTCAGAACCTGATTTTCCTTTTTATCCCTTAGATCTTGGATTTTGGACTGGCTCGACACACAGATGATGAAATGACGGGCTATGTGGCCACTAGGTGGTACAGGGCTCCTGAGATCATGCTGAACTGGATGCATTACAACCAGACAGGTATTGCTTTTATTGGTTATTGAGAGCCTTATTAATACAATGTTGGGTGTATTTTGGATTCTCAGAAGTGGAAATGATAGGAGTGGGAGGAAACATCTTTTCTTCCCTCAGTGATCCTTTTACAGTCCACAAATAAAAAATATTTCAGTTTTTCAGATGGGGAAGGTAGGGTTTTTATACACAGCTTTCAAACTTTGTGATTCAGCAATTGGGTTTTTCTTTATTTAGATTTTCATCGTATTCTCTGAGTACTTCTACCTGAAGACAATGGATTCATAATCTTATGAATATTACTTGGAAGAATCTACCATTTCTACCAATAAGAAACTTTTACCCCTTGTGAACAGCTTATTTCTCTTGCCTTAACTATGTTTTGACTTATCCCACCAATGAAGCCCTTTAGTGGGGCAAAGGTCTTATTTCCATAAAACTGAATATGGTTGTTGAACCTCAGATGCCTTAAATGTTAATTTGGGTATTTCACCCCATTTAGTTTCATTTGTGGCCAAGTGTGATAATAGTGACATTGTATGTACTTTCTCTTTATTTTTGCCAGTTGATATTTGGTCAGTGGGATGCATAATGGCCGAGCTGTTGACTGGAAGAACACTGTTTCCTGGTACAGACCGTATCCTTTAAAAAGTTTTGGATTCTTGTTGCTTATCTGTATTTCAGTGCTCATAGAAGTATATTTATTACTTTACGTATCTCTAGGAAAGGCTTTCAGTTACTTGCTTGTATAGTCCAGATACCCATTATGAGATCTGCCCTCTTGCTGAGTGTCTTGCTTTGCCAATAAAGAGGACTCAATTGACTTTTGTGAGTTGAAAAAATTCCTTGTAAGCTGGAAAACCTTTTAAATCTTTCATATGTCATCTTTTTCAGCAAGTCTCTTGTTACATTAATCTTCCCGCAGCAGTTCTGCCACCTGAGTGCATTCATGAGAAGCTCTAGGTCTCAGTGGCTGGTTTAATCAGCTTGTACAAACATTTAGCAAGCACAAGATACCCGTTTATAAATCAGGGGTAGCTTGCTTTTATGTTTGGCTTATGTATTAAAAAGGCTGTATTTGATCCCTGTACTGATATACCTGCTAATTCTCATTATGTGTGTTGTTTTAACAAGAAATGATAAAAACAAGAAATGATAAGGTCACCCTGTGGTGTGCTTTTTTTTTTTTCCAGCACAGCTTTGTTTCTATTGCAGATTGTAGCCAAACCTTTTCACTTCCAGAGTTATTGTCTAGTTTATGGTTTATCATAGCCCTTTGTTTTAGCTCCTTTCCCATCTGCTGCATGCCCATTTCATGGTTTAGTAATATCATCATCAAAATGTGGTTTGTTAGAACTCCCATCCGTTCTACTTGGGGAGGATGTTTTGGTGAGAAAGAATGTTGAAATAACATGTCCAGAATTAGGTTTGAGGATTTTTGTGAAATTCATTTGACTAGCCTTCCATGGGTTTTGTTGGGGCTTTTGAGATGTCTCCTGTGTTCTGTCAGGCATAGAGACCTAAAAGCTGTTTTAGCCCCTCACCTCAGCAAAGTCACTGAGTTTTAAACCAGAATGGTACTTGCTTATAGTTTGAGATATACCTCTATAGTGACCGTGATGTTCATGTTATCTGTCCACATACTCTGTCTTCTGCTAGAGAAAATGTACTCACCTAATGAGCTGAAAAAACTTCTGTCCCTCAGGAAATTCTGTTTATTTCCCTTGGGATTGATACAGAATTCATTCTCTCTATACTTAGCTCACCTTACTGCTCTTTATCCTCAGCTTTTAAGTTAGGTTAATACCCAGTGTTTCTCTTTTGCCCTTTGCTTCATCCACCTTATATCTATTTCCTAAAAATTTGGTATATACATAATAGTCCAAGCTAAGAGGATTAGGGAAGATTTATAATTCCCCTTTCCTCAGGTGCATATCTCAGAGTCCCACCCTTCAGTTTGTCCTCCCAAGCACACTGCTCTGATGCATCTCTGTTTCTCCCTTCCTTTCTACTGCTTTATATCTGTGTCTCCATCTGCCTTCAGTCATAGACACTCAAAGCGGTGTAGTCAGACAGCCGAGCATACTGATTAAGAACACATGCTCTGGCACCAGACTTTCTGGGTCTAGATCCTACCTCTTTTACTTCCAGCTGTGTGACTTCGAGCAAGTTTTCTAACCTCTGCCTCTTGGTTTTCTTAACCATAAAATGCTGATAATAATCCATACCTCACAAGATGGTTATGAGCATTTAGAACAGAGCCTGCCAGGGGAACAGTAGCCATCTTCATTAGTGACTTTTGGGAAACTGGTTTTCCCTTTGTCTTACCACTTTATTGTTTATCTATGAATCATTGAAGGTTAATTTTTTGTTTTATTTAGATTTTGTGGCAGGTAGTAAAGAATGGATCCCCTTAGCAGGCAGTAAAAGGTTTCAAAGTAGTTGTATCCTTAATGGTCCTATCTCACAGACAGGCCCACTCCCTGATGGCTTGGCCCTTTTAGACGGCTAACTTTCAGCCTGTAAAGTCTTCCCTTTTAAGCATCTTTCCTACTATGAGCTTTAGATAGGAAATGAGGAAATGCAGCCTTTAAACTTCTCACTGTGGGTTTCCTATTTTAATACATTGGAATTCACTTCAAAATTCGTATTTTAGTAATACACTGTTTTTTTTTTCCTACGTGGCTCTTTGTCAAACAGATGTTCTCCTGGATCATAAAAGTCACATTCGGAGAATTTGTATTTGTAATATACATAACCCCTATCTTGTCAGTTGCCATCTGTGTGGATGTAGCTTTGGTTTTCTGACAAGGAGAGATGAACATATTTTCTGTCACTTCGTGAAGTGTACAATCACTTATATTCTAGCAGAGTGATTTTTAACCCTCTTTGTGCATCAGAATACTTTGGGGAGCTTTTAAAAACTCCAGATGCCTGGCCACCACCACAGAGACTCCACTTCTGTAGGTGTGGGTCAAAGCATAGGCTTTGGTGTCTTTTTTAAGGCCCTAGTTCATTCTAGCGTGTAAACCATTGTTGAGCACAACTACAGGTGAACTCAGTTGAATTTTACTTTAAAACTTTTGGGCTGATCCTGAGAAAGTATTCAGTTAGCGGTCTTTCCTCATTTTTTTAAAAGGTACCAGTGATATCAGAAAGTTATGAATCTAGAATTACTCACTTGGGGGCCTAAAAAGACATTAGAAAACATCTCAAATACCCTGTTTTTATAGATTAGGAAACCGAGACCCCGGGGAAGATAGATCCAAAGCTATTATCGGTGACTTGCACCACAATTTCTTTCCCATATTCTGTTTGTTGCCTATTCACTGAATTCCTAGAACTTCTCTTCTTAAAACCTTTGGAGAATGTATTGGCCCCACACACTCTTCCTTTGCCATGGAAGCATGAAGCTACAGCTTATTTATGATTTTCAAGTGCAGCTGAATATTGAGTCAGCCTGTAGAGTATGTTCTTTATTTTAGTGCACACTTTTCTCTATTTTCCTAATTTATTTATTATCTTGCATTTAGAATTGGTGGTTTTAGCTTCTAGATAAGAATTATCTAATAGAACTTTCTGTGGTGTTGCAAATGTTTTATTTCTGTGCTGTCCAATATGGTGATAGGTATCCATTGAGCACTTAAAATGTGTCCAGTCACACTTAGGCACTGAATTTAAAGTATTTTTGTGGTAAAATTATATTAACATAGAATTTGCCATTTTACTTTTTTGTGTGGTAAAATATATATAACATAAGATTTACCATTCTAATCATTTTTAAGTATATAATCCAATGGCACTAATGACATTCACAAAGTTTAACAAGCATCACCAGTATGTATTTCCAAAATGTTTTTATTAGAAACAGAAACTCTGTACCCATTAAATAATAACTCCCCATTCTTCCTTTCCACCGCCTCTGGTTACCTCCTTCATACTTTGTTTCCATGAATTTGCTTTTTTCATATATTTGATATGATTGGATATTTAATCCCCAAACATGTTTGACCTTTTGTGTCAGGATTTTTTCACTTAGCGTAATGTTTTCAAGGCTCATCCATATTGTAGCATGTGTCAGAACTCCATTCATTTTCGTGGCTGGCTGAATATTATTCCATTGTATGTTTATGCCACATTGTTTACCCAATCATCTGTTCACAGACATTTGGGTTTTTCCCCTTTGGCTATAATGGGCATTAACATACAAGTATCGGTTAGAGTTCCTACTTACAGCTCTTTCGGGTATATATCTAGGAGTGGAATTGTTGGGTCATATAATTCTATGTTTAACTTTGTGAGGAGCTGCTAAACTGTTTTCCACAGCACCTGTACCATTTTACATGCCCAACAGTGATGAATGAGCAATTTCTCCATATCTTCACCAACATTTGTTCTTTTCTTTCTTTCTTTTCTCATAGCCATCCTCATAGATGTAAGAGGTAACTCTTCATGGTTTTCTTTTGCATTTCCCTAATGACCAATAATGTTGAGCATCTTTTCCTGTGTTTGCTGGCCATTAGTATCTTTTTGGAGAAATATCTGTTCAAGTCTCTTACCCATCTTTTTTAAGTTGGGTTGTCTTTTTTCTGTTGAGTTTTAGGAGTTCTTTATATATTATGGATAGTAAACTTTCATTAGATATATGATTTGCAAATATTTTCTCCCATTCTGTGAGCTGTCTTCACTTTGTTGACAGTGTCCTATAATACACAAAAGTTTAAATTTTTTTAAAAAGTTTTAAATTTGAGGAAGTTTCAGTTTATCTAATTTTTTTCATTTTTTGCTCATGTTTTTGGTGTTATATCTAAAAATGTATTACCAAATTCAAGGTCATGAAGCTTCACTGTATTTTCTACTATGAGTTTTATATCTCTTATTTTATATCTTTGATCCATTTTGAATTAATTTTTGTATATGATGTGAGGTTAGGGGTCCAACTTTATTCTTTTGCATGTGGAAATCCAGTTGTCTCAGCATCATCTGTTGAAGAGACTACCTTTTCCCCATTGAATGGGTTTGGCAGCCTGTCAGAGGTCAATCCATTCCATTGGTGTATATCTACCCTTAAAGCAATACCACACTGTTTGGATCACTGTAGCTTTTTAGTAAGTTTTGATATCAGTAAATGTGAGTCCTTCAACTTTGTTCTCATTTTCAGGATTTTTTTTTTTTTTTGGCCCTTTGGGCTTTCCTACTCCATATGAATTTGAGGGTGGGCTTTTCCATATCTTCAAAAAAAGGCTGTTGGAATTTTGATAGAGATTGTGACAAGTTTTTAGAGCACTTTGTGTAATACTGATATTTTAACAATATTAAGTTTTTCTATCCATGAACATGAGATGTCTTTCCATTGATTTTAGATCTTTAATTTCAGTGTTCTATAGTTTTCAGTGGACAAGTCTTTTACCTCCTTGATTATATTTATTCCTAGATATTTTATTCTTTTAGTTGCTATTAATGGAATTGTTTTCTTAATTTCCTTTTTGGTTTGTTTATTGTTGATACGTAGAAGCACAACTGGTTTTTGATGAACTTTGCTCAATTTGCTTATTTGCTCTAGAAGGTTTCTTGTGGATTCTTTGGTAATTTCTAGTCTAGGATCATGTCATCTGCAAATAGAGATAGTTTCACTTCTTCCTTTCCAGTTGCTCTGGCTAGAACTCCAGTACAATATTGAATAGCAGTGGTGAAAGTGGGCATCCTTGTATTGTTCTTGTCTTAGAGGAAAAGTTTTGTCTTTCACCACTGAGTATAGTTTTAGCTGTGTGTTTTTCATAAATGTTCTTTATCATGTTGAGGAAATAACCCTTCTATTCATAGGCTTATGAGTGGTTTTATCTGAATTTCAAATTTTATTACATTGTAGATTATATTTACACTTAATTAATCACACGATTGCTGGTATTATCTGGGACTGCA
Organism: Phataginus tricuspis; assembly: GCA_029783875.1. Taxonomy (NCBI): domain Eukaryota; kingdom Metazoa; phylum Chordata; class Mammalia; order Pholidota; family Manidae; genus Phataginus; species Phataginus tricuspis. The sequence goes on along the minus strand of JAQQAC010007890.1, from coordinate 32,189,636 downwards.
GTTTGAGACTCTGCAAGTCTTCTTCCTGTTCTACCTTTTTCTCATTTTTTGAGAGATTTTTTGGTAGTGGTTGTTAATAATCCCTGGAGTTCCTGTAAAGATATCAGAAATACTAATTTTTGTCTTAAAACTAATTATATATGGTTAGGTTAGAAATTCTTGTTTGTGACTTTTCAGAACCCTTCCATTAGCTCCAAAATAGTAACATACTTTTTTAGAGAATGAAGCCCTAAGTCTAGTTGACTAGGTATATCAAGTGGACACAGCTGACTGAACTTTATATTAGGAGAGAGTGAAGATACAGAATATCTCTTCAGGTATAATGCTAACTTATTTCAAATGCCATTGGTTTTGAAGAGTGGGTCAGTTAAAAAATATTAATACTAACGCTTAACAGTCTGCAGCCTGAGGAGAGAGAAGGAGTTTGCTAGCCCTGTTTCACGCCAGATACTGTTTTCTCTTCCAGAGATCACAGCATTGGCTTGCTGTCGTTTTCCCTTCCTAGGTAATCAGATGAATTTCTTTTGTGTGTAAAACTTTTTTCCTTCTTTAATTTTAAGAGAAATGGGTACTGTTAAGATATTAACTAATTATAATCCACTTAACCATCAGCTTCTGTCCTGCTCCATATGAATTTTCTTAAAATTTGCTCAATTCTTCTTTATTCATTCTTCTTTTGATTTTTTTCAAACATTTTATGAGGACTTCATATAAAAAACAATATATAATGAACACCTATGTTCCTGTTCATGGGACCCAGATTATGAGATAAAACATGCTAGTAGAGCTAAAACTTCTGGTGCACCCTTCCTGTTACATCTACCCCTTACTTTCAGGCACTGGTTTCGAATACTCTCTCTCATTTAAAAAAATCCAGTTTCTTTATCACTAAAAGCAAGCATCCTAATAAATGTTGAAGAAAAATATTTTATCTGATTGTTGTTTGCCTTTTCTTACCTAACTTGAGAATATATACTTTACCAGAAAGGCTAGAATTCTCAGGTTTTCCCACAAACCTGGAGTACCTTAAGAAATCTTCTCTGTGTAACAATGAAAATGACTATTTTGGTAACGGAGAAGGAAGTAAGCTAAGTCTCATTCTAGTCTACCCTGTCTGTCGCCAGGAGGATTTTCTACCCTCCAAAGATCAGTATTCCAGCTTTGCCCCATATGGGGTTTTTTCACTGAAAACCGCTGTTCCCACGCAGCTGTAGCCGCAGGTAGGTCCTGCACTTAGTCCTGACCTACAGAAGTCTTCTAGAAGTTGCCCGGAACCCTTGGAAGTGATTAGAATATCCCTTTTTTACTTTCCTCCTAATTATCCCATTACCCTTACATTTTTTTTCTTCACCTATTCATTCTGCCTTTTATTTTGGAACCTAGTCTAAAGAGTAATCTTAGGCCCAAGTGGTGGTTTTAGAAAGGATCAGGGGTTTTAGATTTAAATTTTGACGTTGTGATCATTTCAGTTAAAACACATTTTTACCTATTAGTAAAAATTTCTTCTATCTAGTTAAACCTATTCTGAAGGATGGTTTGCTGTGGAAATAACTAATTGTTATAATGTGGTAAATTTTGCTTTGCTCTGCTTATATAGCTACTTGAAGCTCCTTCTGGCCTTAACTGCCTGGACAAATAGTAGTGGCCTTACTGTAGCTGGTACTATTGGAAGACTGACCTGTATTTCAGTGGATGTGCCAGCTCTTGGAGAACCTATGGTGATTTCTTCTGAGGTTTGCATGGTTTGACTTCCTTCATACAAGTGCTTTTAGCTACTAAGTAGATTTACATTTTGCATCGTGTGTTTACTAATCTCCTCTAAGTATTGGCTGTCATGCCCTGCCCACTCTTTTAGTCCATAGCTCTTACAGAATCATGGCACTATATCTGTACACTTGTTATGGTGTAAACACTTAAGGTGGGGTGTTTGAGAACTTTGTGGGTTGAAGCACCGAGTGTGTTAAGGAAATAACAGTTTGAGTCAGAGTCAGAAAAGAAGCTCAATACCAAATCAGAGAGCACCATGAAGATGAGGAGAGGGATTGGGGCTTTGTTCTTCAGGCCTGTGCTTGTTTCATACAGACAGAAGTGGGGCAAAGACATGGGGTCCCCCAACTCATGGCCATAGTGAACCACTCTGACCTGTGACGGTGGCATACTCTTCAGGCATAAGTCAGGGCAATTGAAAAATTCAGAGCCCAGGGTCTCCTGTCTGCCAACTTGACTCTCATTTTCAGTAGTCAGAAATCTCTAAATAAGAGTACCAATCTTAACAGCATTATTTCTAGAGATTTGTTTTGATGCATATATTGTAAAACTACCTGCTTGAGAGTTGAAGTAGTCTAGTTTTTTCTCATATGCAATATGCTTTATCTTGTAGGTAGCTACCCAATTAAATTTGTTCCTGAAGAGTGTGAGAGAACTACATTTTTGTAAACAGAATCATTTTAAATGAGCAAAGAGGATCTCGCACTGAATTGTAATATCGTTAATTTAGAGCAAGACAGTATCCATCCCCCCATCCCTGATGTCCCCATTAATGTATACTTTAAATTTATTTTTTTGCAACACCTTGAACTAAGAATCAGTATTGATATTTTAACCTCCAGACACATTGATTTTTGTCATTTGCAGATGACAAAATTCTCTACTATTCTTAATTCAGAAATAACTTGTGTGAGTGGACTTGTTTTCAATTTGTCCTTATTTTCTATAGAACACAAATTGTTTGGTCTAGGATGGGGGTCGGCAAACCTTTTCCTAAAAGGCCAGATAGTAAACATTTTAGATTTTGGGGACCATATGGTTTCTGTTGTAACTACTCAATTCTGCTGGGTAGGAGGAAAGCAATTATAGACAATACATAAGCAAAAGGACATGACTGTGTTCCAATAAAACTTTATTTCAAAACAGGCAGCAGGCTGCAGTTTGCTGACTCCCATCTAGCATTTTCTTCCACTTAAGCCAATTTCATATCTGGGAAAAATAAAAAAGAACAGGGCAAAATGCCAATGATATTATTACATAAATAATTCCAATAATTTGGGCAACTGTGGTTTGCAGGTCAGTATTTTTAAGTTATGTTGTATTTCGTTTGCATGTATAATCATAAGCAGAAATCTTTTCTTCCATCCTGCCGTACTTTCTCCTCAAATATTTCGAGTGCTTACCACATACCACGTCAGACCAGGCACTGGGGAGAAGTGAAGGCAGAGGGACCCTTGCCCTCACGGAGCTACACAGCAGTAGAGGTGACAGGCAGTAAGCAAACACAGTCACTGTAGATTATGATAAACACTGTGATATCTTCAAGCATTGTGAGGATACAGACCAACAGGGAAGGGGGGCACCTTTATACTGAGTGCTGGAGGAAGCCTCTCTGAGGAAGTGACGTTCATGCTGAGACCTAAGGTTGAGAAGGATCTAATTAGCAAAAAACGTGAAAGAATTTTTGACAGGGATCAGAAGATAGCCATCCTCCCTTCCTTTTTCCCCTGAATGTCAATGTAGACATGGATAAACTATTCAAATATTCATTGAGAAAATTACAAGCTATTATACACGATTTTTTTTTCTCCTTTTAACTTCCTTTTTAGGCAAGGCTGAAAGTAGTAAGAACAAATGGAAAGTTTTTGTCTTCTGGTTAATACATGCACATACATTATGCGTATACATGGAAGAGTTGGCTACCAGGATAAAGGTTTGGATGTCGTGGCCTATCATTTAGAGCTTTACAAATTTTAGTGCATTTATAAGGTTGCCCCCTCCTCTGTCCTGCTGTATGATGGTGCTCCTGAAGAACTTGCAGAAGCAGTGGGGAGATGGGGCCCTCTGCTGGCCTTCCGTCGCCCACAATCCCTTGCCTACTGTATAGCCAGTACAGAGGGAGAGGTTTCCTAGAGGTCATGCTCAAGTGTTTAGGCTCTCACATCATCACAAGCCCATTACATTACAAGCTCCTTAGGTCAAGCCTTGAGGGAGTTCTCAGGTAGGCTTGTACACCCCTACTGCCTATGCTCTGCTGCCTTTTCTTATCGGTAGCGCTCTGCTTAGCAGTGCTGTTTGCCTGACCTGGTACTGATGCTTCGGTTGAAGGTGAAGAGGTGGGTGTGGACTAAGTGACGCTTTTGGGTTTTCACCTGCTGTATTTGGCAGCTAAATACCCAGCTAAAATTGCTTCATTTTGCTCAATAGTTAATGCTGACCGATGCACAAAATGAATATACGTTGGATATGTGTGTGATAGCACTATGAATCTTTGTGCAGGAGGAGCATGTTCTACTTGAAGTGACCCTCCTGAAGAAGCCTTGACCTAGATGAATCCACCATTTTGGCTTGGTTTGGGGTTTTTAGTTTTTGTTATTGGGGTGTTTTGTTTTGTTTTGTTTGTTTGTTTTTCATTTTTATTTTGTCCCAACATTTTCCTTTATAGTCCACCATTAGATATTGATCAGTTGAAGCTCATTTTAAGACTCGTTGGAACCCCAGGGGCTGAGCTTTTGAAGAAAATCTCCTCAGAGTCTGTGAGTCGATGCTTTGATTGTAACTCTGCCCTGTTGGGAACCTCTGCTACTTTGCCTGCCGTCAATCTGTACTTTGACCTGGGTGTATTCGTAAGCACGTGGGCCCTGTGTGTGCTGAATTCCAGGAGGAAGAGGAAGAGGTGTGAGTGTGTGTGTGTGTGCTCATATGCATGAGTGTGTTTTGTTCTGTCTGGGTATGTACTTAGATCGTGGGAGCTTGTATTGGGCAGTAGTATCCCAGTAAAAGAATTTTGAGATTCTAGTTCATTCCAAGAGATTAATGGAAAATTTGTCTCCATTCTCAAGTCCTGTCATCATCATCTCATAACTTTCACATATACTGGAGCTCTTTTTACTTTTGGTTAGTGTTTGTCCTCAGAGTAGTTTCACCATGTAGTAATCTAGCTTCATCACTAAAAGAATGAAATATGCATTGTCTGAATGCCCCTTTTCCAGAAGTTTCTTGCTTTTTTATTGTTTTAGAATAGACAACTCGCACATCCTGTGTGAGGTGTTTCCAACAGGGGTACCTTTCTGCCCAGTGTCCAGACCATCAAAGGTAATATACCACCCGATACCTCAGATCCATAAGAATACAGTTGTAAATCCTTCCTCCCACAGCCTGCCTTTGTAATTACAAGTCATTACCTGAGAAAAAGCTATGGAGCTAATGCTTTCCTACCTCTAAGCAGGGATTTAGAGAGAAGCCATGGGCATGTGACTCTGGATTACTTTGGCTATGATTCCCTGCTGTTGGTCGTTTTCTTAGCCTAGAGACATGAGAGAAATCATGAAAGCCCAGCCTTTCTCCCTTTCCTCTCTGCCTGCTACCAGGCAGTTGACAAAAGGAAAAACTGTAGAGCTGAGCTCCAGCTGTGCCTTCCCGGATTCTGCTCCCAGCATTCTGACTGAGGGGGTCCCTTTGCCCAGTTGGGAAGACTGCTGGGTAGCCTGAGGCCAGCTTGAGCAGGTGAGTTCGAATTGTTCATCATCTCCCTGACGAAAGAAAGAATATTGTCCTCTGGTGTGTTTCTGGTGCATTCCTTAAAGAGACGAAAAAGCCCACCGTATTTGTGAATTTCCACGCAGACGGATATAAGAGAGCACATTGGCCCTATTATATTTTGTTTCCTTTACTTATTTAAGATGAGGAAGCAAAAGCACAGAAGGGCTATGACTTGTCCAAGTCATGCACTGAGTCTCTTGGCAGAGCTTAGCATAGATGCCAGATGTCCTGGTAACATCATCTCAAGTCTAATCTCATGTGACCGCACACCATTTTGAAAGCCATTGTCAGAGGTGCTGACCACAGTGTCAACCCGAAGGAGTGTTTTATTTTGCTTTAGGAAATGCAGAAGCTGGATTGGAGGGAATCAAAGAAGATATGAGATTATGGTTAGAAAAGATATTGCTTTTTTGTTTTAAATGCATTTGCTTAGAAAGATTGGATGGCAGGACGTGGGGGCAGGGGAGTGGGGTTGGGAAGCTTAGTTTATTAATGAATAGTGCTAAAGAGACTGAGGTAGCGAATTTATTTACTGTCTGGGAATGGCTACTAGCAACTCTTTCTCAGTCCCCTCTCCTACTGCCGAAACATTTCCCTATAGATGTGTGCTGTTAGTCATTAGAATTCCTAAAAGAAGAAGCATAGGTAAAATGTATTTACCTATCATTAACCCATCATTTATTTTAAAGAAAGAAACAACACCAAGTGCCCAACCTAATAATGAGATTTCTCTAACGCAAAATAGGGCACACCATATATTTCAACAGCTCTTGTGTAGAGTTGGCCATAATAAAATTGAGTACCAGACTACAGAACTTTCCCAAATAATATCTTATTGAGAACAAGTATAAGAAAAAAAATGTTTTCCCCTACATAGTTAGGGTCAGTGGATAAAAGTAGTTTGAACATTCAAAGGGTGCACAAGATGAATCTGATGTTAGTGGTACTGCCCAACTGCCATTTTATCCTAAGTACATGTGATGTATAAATAACAAAGCCAGGTGAGTAAGATGTGTTTAAAGATTTTTAAAATTAAAAGAAAAACTCATTAGTGAAGGAATGTAATAAACAGAGAAAGCCAGTAGCTATTTTTGTTACTCCTGAAAGGTAGTGTGGTGATGCCATCATTTATGTAGAGACTCAGTCAGTGAGTAATAGGTCTTCTCTGTAAGAGAATGCAGTGATGGACGGGCTGCTGGAGAACAAATTAGAATGTGCTGTGAGGAGGGAGGACTGGGTCGTGATGCTTGGCTAAGGAGAGAGGATTTTTTTGGTTGGTGACACAGTACCTATACTGATCAGTGAAAGAACAAAAAATCTTATGAAGAAAGCAAAAGCCCTTTCACTGACTCACTCTCACATTTTTCTCTAGAAACACATTCTTTCTAACCTCCTGACAAGACAGGAATATAATAACCTATTTGACTAAAGGAGACAGAAACAGAAATGTATAGGCCAAGTATCGTTCACAGGAAAAGGAGAGACAGGCAGCAGGATCTTAACATTTTGAAACCCAACTGGTGTTCTTCTACTGCGAGTTAACTTAGTGACCCCCTTTTGTGATATATCGAGTACCAGGGTGGAGCATATGTCCCCAGCACTTTCCTATTGGCCAGACTTCAACATGTACTTGTAGTAAAATCTGACCACTAAGGAATTTGAGTTCAGAGAATGAGCTACAGTGGAAAATTTGTTGAGGGGAGCCACAGAGTGAAATGACTTGACCAGGGTGCTTACTGAAGAAGATGCCACAACTGAAGGGGGGAATTGATGGTTAACATCGAAAGGGATTAGAAAATGGGTTTGACTGAATTGCGTTGAGGATTTTAAAACTCCCATCATTTCTCCTTTAATGGAAACATGATAAACTAACCGTTCTGATAATATTATGGAGGAGGGGTAAATGTGTTAAAATTGATGAGACAGCTAAAAGAGAGAAGTCTGGAAAACAACTATGTATATGTTTATATATATGGAAGACCTCATAGCTCTGCCCTTGTAAGATAATTGCAGAGTGTTCTGCGAATTTCCTTCCAGCTATTTAAGTGAAGTCAATCTGTTGACCTGTTAAGGAGCCTGGTGGGAGAAATCATTGTGGCATGCTGTAATGCTCTCAACAGCCCATGACTTCTGTTTCGTCTTTGCCCTTAGCTTCTAACTTTCCCCCCATCTCCCCTTTCCTCACTTACCATTGTGTGTTTGTGGCATGAATTTTAAATGTACCACTACTAACGTCTTTGAAACTTGGCATTGCTTATCAACCCACACACCCACTATGTCTTATATTTGAAGGGGTAATACCTTGGAGAATCACCAGAACCTCTGCCACAAAAATTTAACCTCTTCCTTGAATGGATATATTGGATATATTATTTTGTCCAAAGTTGAGTCAAAATTTTCTGAATTATCTCCGCTTACCCCACAAACAAATAGGTTTTGGCCGTCAGTACTTGAGAACAGTTCTCTGGCTGGCATCCTGGATCAAAGGGCAGTCTCTTTCCAGGGAGCCTAAAATATTTAATGCTAAAGATGATGCTAAAACCAAAGAAAATTAATTTTTCTTATCTGCGTGGCCAGTCACTGGCTCCATGCTTAAAAACTCCCGTGCCATTCACAGAAGCATGCTTTAACTGCACCCTTTGTGGCCTGGGGTGGGTGGGATGGGTGGGGAGTAGGTTTTTTGTTTGTTTGGGCCTGTTTTAAAACTTGAATTTAAAGTTATTTTTTGCACTGTATGTTTAACAATGCCCTTGACTAGGCATCTAAGATATTAACCAGCTTCAGCAGATTATGCGTCTGACGGGGACCCCCCCTGCTTATCTCATTAACAGGATGCCAAGCCATGAGGTGAGAACAAATAGACTGACTGTACAGGGATATCTAATTCAGAAGGCCACATTCTCATTTTATTGCCACTGTATAACCAACACAACTTTTAATGTCACTGAATGCTTGCATGTATGTGCCTTGAGGGCTACTAAGGCAGGACCAGCTATGTGCTATCGCGAGATGTTGACTTTTGGGGTGAAATGTCATCCAGTCCTGTGGACTGAGACTATAGCTCATAGGCTTGTGCATAAAAAATTATGTTACTTTTATATTTGGGTTTTACGAATTCAGTGCTCAAGAACCTGCATGTATTTTCCTAGGTTCTTGCCTGCAGTTAGGGTGTGCTGCCCATCTGATGACTTTCCACTGGAGGTGTAGTTAACAGAAGGCCATTAGCATGCTTTCCTATTCATCAATTTTTTTAATGACCAGAAGAGGATTCTTCATTAAAAAAAAATAAAAACAAAAGCCAACAGTAATAAGTACAATATTTAAAGGAAAATCCATAAATAATACAGAATAAATATGAACACTTAAGTAGGGTTAGGTGCCTTCTTTACCAATTCTTATCTACTTCATCTAACTCTAGTTTTAGATGATTGAGGAATATCTTTCTAAGGCGCCCTCAGTGTTTCAGGGAACCAGGCTGGCATCACAGAGGCCCTTCCCAGCAGTTCTGTTTCTGCTTCTATATTCAGGTAGTCTTTTTATTTATCTTTATCTTATTAGAGGGATGACTGTTCTCTGCATGAGACAGGTCACTTTTGCCTCTGTTTTCCCTTTATCTTTTTATCTACCTGCTAATTAGGAAGGGATTACAGCCGTGTGGATATTCAATTCCTAGAACTTTCTTTTCAGATTGGGAAGATTCTCAACTGCTTTTCAAAGTGAACCTCTCCCTCTCTTCTAATCTTGTGCACATAGGCATGCGCACCTTTACTGTCAAGCTTCTTCTAATTCAGGAACTTTAAGGAGGTGATTAAGATAGATTCAAAGAAGTTTTACGTCAGCTACTCGGAATGATAGTGCGGTTTAATTCTTTACAACAGGGAAAGTCATAGACATAGTTGAATACCTAATATCTGAAGCATATATTTATGAGTTACATTTGTATTTATATGATTATTCTCAAGACTAGTTTTTGGTTTTGCCTTGATTAGAGCTATCAGTCCTTGAAAGTACTTGGCACTTTAAGTTCTGTAGAATGAAATTCAGAAATTGTGACGTTGAACCTCCTTAGGCAATGAGAGCGGACTTTCCTTTCCAAAGGCGGCAGTGACGGCAGCTATTGGTTGAGCTGTTGCTCTGAACCATGCACTGTGCTTGCAAAGTACTGGGTTTTTTTTTCTAATCCTTACTCCAGCCGTCTGAGGTAGGCACTGTTTTCAATTCTGTTTTATAGATAAGGAACTCAAGATTTAAAGAGAATAAACAACCTGCCCAAAGGGATAAAGTCAAGATTCAAACTCAAGCCTGTCCCAACCCAGGGACCAAACTTGTAACAATTACATTAGTGCTATAAGTGCTGCCTGTATCAGAATTTCAGTTTGAAGCTCTTTCATGGGTTTCATCTCACTTGAGCTCCACAATAACCATACGATACAGGCAAGGCAAACACTCATGACTAATATCAATACTAACATTTTGCCGATGCAGTAATTGATATGTTAGTTGAGACTTGCCCAAGAAGCTGTAGCTTCTAAGCTGTAGGGGAAAGATTTCTGCCTAGGTCATGTTAACCAGTCCACTATTGTTTATTACTCTTATTAAATTGGTTTAATATTTTTAAATGTATTTGAGCTTCCTAGAATAATACACTAAGCATATGGTTACTTTCTTGTTACCAAGATTACTTTGTTAGCCAGGTTTAACACCGATACCCTTTTGATGTACTGAGAGCAGCACAATCGAAAGACTGCTGGCCCTAGACTGTCTTTAGAATTCCCAGCCCTTATGCCAGTTTCAGCTTTTTAGGAAGGCTTTCTCACAAAGGGCTACTTATTAGATATCTTGGCCTCATTTTTGAAACTTCCGATCCTGTGATCACAAAGCTTAATGAAAGCATTCTTGTCCACTTGAAATATACCTGTGAGAGATCGCAGAGATAAATAAGGTGGTGACCATACATAAGGGAAGTAGGATGGCAGTAAGAGATAAGTGTTTAATGAATGTCAAAGATAGTCATCAGCATTGGAGCTGGCAGACTTTGTCAGTTAACACTTGTTCCGTGACAGGAGCGAGAGTCCTCTTTGAGAGCAGTGAAATTATTGAACAAGACCATTTTGAAAACCCCGTGTTTTTACAGGCAAGAAACTACATTCAGTCTTTGACCCAGATGCCGAAGATGAACTTTGCAAATGTATTTATTGGTGCCAATCCCTTGGGTAAGTTGAGCATATCCTCATCTCATGGATATAAAATTGGTTATGACATAAATTAGGGAGAGTTTTTCCTTTTGACTAAATAAGATACCATTAATTAAATCTTAGAAGGTGGCAAATTATGCTGGTGCTTGTTATCTCTGCATTTTGAGAGTTTTTAGAAATCATGTGACATACAGAATTTGGTGGGGGAAATGGGCTGGTACAGGGAAAAATGAAGAGAAAATAATGGGAATGTTGGGAGAAGAGATTGAAGGGCACTGGGAGAAAGAGGTACAGAGGAAACACTGTGATTTTGTTCACAACTGCTGTCATTTTATGGTGTCCCAAGCTGAGGACAAAAATGACAGTAGCAGGAATGGATGTTTAGCAGCGCCCCCAGGAGCCCCTGCAGTGTGCCTGCTCTGCCCGGAGCTTCCCAGAGCTGCAGGTCCTGTCATTCTCATGCTCTCCCGCCCCCTCTTCTGCGCTGAGATGTAGCATTCTCTGTTCTTTGTGGAGCTAATTCACAATCTCAGACTTTAAAGAATGGCTCCATATTCCTTCCTCCCACCATCACTTCCAGGGTCCTTGGCAAAGGGACATGACAGTGGCAGCTGCAGTACGTGAACTGCCTTGGCTAAAAAAAAGGAGTTGCTTTGTTCCTTAAAACTGGGGGCTAATGTGCTTTTCACTTGGTCCCCAAGAGTGGCATTGCCTGAGGCTCTAATTCCCTGACTCTAGAATAGTGCAGGGAACAGTGCTATTTAATGGCGGACACAGAAGAGTTGACCAGGACCTCCCCGTGGCAGGAGGGGAGCAATGATGCAACAGCAGTCCGGTCTACCTCCTCGCTCTTCTCAAGATGCATCGCAGTGGAATGTTTCAGAGTCTTTGTGGGTCATCCTTCTGCTTAACAGTCCCAGCAGCTGTGCTTCAGGTTTAGCTTCATCCTCAGGGCTGACAGCCATGACCACCCCTCCAGAGGCTGAAGTGAAGGCTAAGTGGTGTTTTAAGTATTTCATCCACAGTGATTGTTGAGAGTGGTTCCAGTGTTACTGGGGTAACTCTTACAATAGCAGAGATGCCCCCTGTCTTTGCAGTGGCGGGCAGTCATGGATGAGTCCATGTCCTTCTTGGAAATGGAGAGCATCTCAGATTTCAGCTGGGTCACTCTCACACCCAGGGATGGATTCACAGACTCATCAGGGGTACACAGAATTCTGCTGGGCTTGATTTAGGTTTGCATGTGCCCGGTATGCTGTCATTGGCTTTGTATGATGTATTTGAGTCATATTATCTAGTTCAAGGATCTGTAAAGAGCTCCCTGAGTCAGAAGTACTCTAGAATATTGGGAAACAATTTTGTATGCTGGTGGCTTTCTTGTCTGTCATTCTGTTCTGAATATTTTTTTCACCATATCAGCTCATGTTTTAGACATGGCAGTGCTCATTGTTTGACTTCCTGTTCACCGACTCAGAGATTTGTTCACTTTTCTGGGGAAGGGGAGAACTGTGTGTGTCCCAACAGCTTATTTAGGTCACATCCATCCTCTGGAATCGTGACATTTAAACACTCAAAAAAACTGGACACCACTGAGGAGTATAGATTATGGTGAGTGAGGTAAATGGAGGCTTTGGGCCATCTGGTGCTCAGGCTAGTTTTCAGAATTTAAACATACCTAGCAGCTCATTGCCAAACAGTGATGTTATATAAAGAGTCTTTTTGCAGACATAGCGTGGTGTTACTGACCACAAACTGTGCCCAGCAGTCCCCAGCATAGTAACTGAGCAGGAATATACCAGTGATATAAAAATAGTGACAGCTCTATTTTGTTGGTCACTGACTTCATGTTTCACCATTATTCTCAAAACATGATTAAAACTTAAATCATCCTTTGATATAATGTGTGTATGTGTATCTGCCAGGATCTTAGAGGAATCTCTTTCTTACTCCTGACCTCTTCCTCATCAAGATGTTGGTTATAAGGACATGGTACTTTTTACCCTGGGGATGGCGAAGACTCCTCATAGGATCCAAACAACAGCTGATTATTTTTCTAAGAGGAGAATATATATGTTCACAATTCTGACAGTGCTTTAAGTGTAAACTTATGAATTTAAACTGATACATAAATAGTCACTGTTTCTGTGTCCCTCTGAAACCCACATATCTCTCTTGGGTTACTCCGGAATTCAGGCTGCAGGACAGGTCTTTTACAACCTCCAGTGTAGAGCAGCAAGAGATCTTTTCAGAAAACTGGCTAACCTTCAGTACTCATCCCCAACTCTTTCTACATTTAAGGAATCATCGGTAATTTATAAAGCCTCAAAAGCCTTTGTTTCACCCAAGTTATAACTATGATCATGGCAGTATTTAACCGCCCAAGCACTGCCATTCTGAAACTCAGAACATCCTCATTTTGAAAGACAGAATTAGAACAATCACCACTTTGTGACCCATTACAAAATAACTGCTGAGAAGGAAGATCAAAGATTGCTAAAAGCCACAAGTGAAAGGAACTGATATTCACATGGGTGACAAAGTATCCCACAGATTACTTTCTTAGGGCAAAAAGGAAACTCAGTGACCAACTTTAGCATCATTAGTAATGGGACAAATGGCCTTAATGCACCGACAGGTACACAGCATCACCTATGAAATGTTTGGTTTTTTTTTTGTTATCATTAATCTACAATTACATGTGCAACATTATGGTTACTAAACTCCCCACTTCATCAAGTCCCCCCCACTCACCTATAAAATGTTTAACTCAAGTCTTACCAAATTTTTAGATCTAACATGGTTTTCAGGAAATACAAGGGACAGAGAAAAACAGGGTACAAGCAGTATTCTCAAAACAGTTGAGGGTCTTTTCAGGTCAAAATTGGGAAGAAATAGGTTAGAGGCGGGGGGATTATTCTATATTAAGAGAGACTAAACAAACTCAATTAGATGCAATGCATGGCCTTCAATTAGATTCTGGTTTGAGCAAACTAGGTATAAAAGACAACTTTGGGGATAATCGGAGAAATTTTAAATGAACTAGAGTTTATAGGACATTTGGGAATTATTTCTTTGTCAGATAACAGTTTTATGATTGTATAGGAAGATGTCTTTATACCAAGGTATTTAGGGGTAAAGTGTCATGTCCATAATTTTATTTTAAAATGGTCCAGCGAAGACCATATAGATAGATGGATGGCTAGACAGGTAAAGAAATAAAAAATGTTATTTGTTGGATATGGATAGTGGGCATATGAGTATTCACAGTACAATTTTGTATATTAAACTTTTTCATAATGAAAATCTTAAAAATAAGAATTTTTTTTCCAAATAACATGTTTCATCCACACACCCATATAAAAACCTCAATTTGTTCATTGTTTGAAGATCAATTCAATGAATATTCATTTTCCTTACATTAGTAAATAAACAGTGATGGGGGACAAAAAAATATAAAATAAAAACAAAAAAGCAGCCCTGCCTACCGTCTCTAGATTAGTTGCAGGCTTTCATTTGACACAGTTTGACTACAGCGACAAAAGATTGTTCAAACAGAATTTCAGTTATTTAAAAAATTCTTCTTAGGTAATATATTCTTAAAAGGTGCAAAATACATGTAAGTGCACGCGCGCACACACACACACAAAGGGGAAGAGGGATAGTATACCCTAGAGCAGACGCCTCGGAAGAGAATTCTTTGTTTACATAGGAAGGGTCAAAACTGTGTTTTCTTATTAATAAAGGCATACTTTTTTGATAACATTAAAAACTGTTCCTTTTTCCTTCCGATCGGTGACACTGATAGCTGTCGACTTGCTGGAGAAGATGCTTGTATTAGACTCAGACAAGAGAATCACAGCCACCCAAGCCCTTGCACATGCCTACTTCGCCCAGTACCACGACCCTGATGATGAACCAGTGGCTGACCCTTATGATCAGTCCTTTGAAAGCAGGGACCTCCTTATAGATGAATGGAAAAGTAAGTCATAAGGGGCAGGATTCACATCTAGCTTGAGAATTTAGATTTTAAAATCTTTCCTAGGTGAGCCACTCACCAAAAGCAGGGAAAAATTTAAATTCTGGTTATAACCAACTCGTTAAAATTTGTAATTAGGATCTCTAATGCAGAATAAATATGTTCTTCCGATGGAAACTGTCTGTTGTAGATGATGACACTCTCTGGACCTTTGAGATGCTTATATCTGACCTGATTTTGCGTACAGCCCTTCACACCTGCACAGAGCTGTGAGGCTCTCAGAGTCTTTGTATTTACAGTAGCTCTCTGAGATACGTACGGAATAGGGCATTTTTTGTAGTTTCACAATTGATAAAACTGGTGCAAAAAGAGTTTCTGTCTCATTTATTACCTTAGACCTAGTTAGGGGCTGTGCCAGAAATGGCACCCACGTCTCTTGTGTCCAACCTCATATTTTCTCTGTAAAGCACAAGTTCAGAACTCCAGTTAAATCCCACAAGCCAGGACTGTCTGCCGCTCTAACTTGTGGGAGTGCTCTGTTATTCTTGAGTACTTTCTCAGAGATTTAAAGAGGAGGCACTGCGTGATGAAAGAAATGAGAAAAAATGGTTCTTTTATACGTATCCTTGAACTTCTATGTAATTACATGTTTCATTAGAATATCACACTCAAGCAGTGAGGCAATTATTTGAAGTAGCGCATCAAACTACTGGCCTAGACAGGGAAGGTAGATTGCTTGCCAGCAAAGACAGTCTAAACTTTCACCTCCTACTTTTCCTTCTCAATTTCTAGGCCTGACCTATGGTGAAGTCATCAGCTTTGTGCCTCCGCCCCTTGACCAAGAAGAGATGGAATCCTGAGCACCTGGTTTCTGTTCTGTTGATCCCACTTCACTGTGAGGGGAAGGCCTTTTCATGGGAACTCTCCAAATATCATTCAAGTGCCTCTTGTTGCAAAGATTTCCTCCATGGTGGAAGGGGCGTGTGTGTGTGTCCGTCCGTGTCCATGTGTGCATGCGCACGTGTGTGCGTGTGTGTGTGCACTTACGTGTGTCTGTCTTTGTGGGAGGATAAGAGAAGATGAACAAACAATGATCACAGTGACCTTATGTGGAGGTAAGATGCTCCATGGCAGCATCTGCTTGCTCTTCTTTGCGAGGGTCAGCACGGGCAGGCAAGAGCTGCCATCTCAGAGGGTTTGTTAAAAGCGAAGTGAAGAATATTAAATGTCCCAGCTCCCAGTCATGCTTTTGTCATTTTGCCATCCTGTGGCCCCACCTTGGTGGTGGGGGTTTAGACTTGACCACACCCCACGGTGGCGCAGAGAGAAGACTCGCACCGTCTGGCTGCTTCAGATCTGAAGCCGTCCCTCAGCCATGAGAACAGCCAAAAAGGACCAACTGGCTTCTGTGCACTAGGCTATGATTAACTTGCTCAGTATGATTCTCAGAACTCAACAGTGTATCTGAAACTGTAAATATGTTTGTGCCTTAAAAGGAGAGGTGGGGTGTAGATGGTAGGAGAGTGCAGCCAGCAAGGTTCTGGGCCAGGCACGTCGTCAGGCTGTTGGACGGCTGTTTATGAACCCGAAGTAACCAGGGAGCCTTTTGAGGCACTGTGTGCGCATGTGTGAGCATGCATATATGTGTTTCTCTCTCTTGCTGCCTCACCCCCCGGGCGTTGCCAACCCTCTGCTTATGCCCACCCTCCGTGCAGAGGTTCCCTGAGTATCGGCCTAAGTAGTGAGAAGCCAGTTCTTGCTGTCAGTGTGCCTCTTGTGTGCTCTTTATTCCTAGCAGAGTGGCAATGTGTTTTGCACGTCTTGCTATTTGAGCATGCACAGCTGCTTCTCCTGTTCTCCTCGGGAGGCCCTGGTACCAGTGGAGACCTCTTGGGTCGTTCAGAACCCACGTCCCTGCGGCTGATGCTGTGGGCATGTGATGACATCCTCTCTTCAGCCCCCAGTGCCGTTTTGTGTTGAACACAATTGATATTCCAGGTGCTTTTGATGTGAAAACTATGAAGAAATGGAACAGATGGGTGTATAGCATTTTCATTCTTGCCATCTGATTTTCAACAAACAGTTTTTGAGGAGCTATCATGGGAAAGATCAGGGCTTTTCCCAGGAATATCTCAGACTTTGGAAAACAAGTTCTCTTCACTCCCAGTAATCAGTGCTAAGAAATGCTGAAAATCAAAGTGAAAAATAAAAGCTCATGAGGCCAGAAACTCCTTTGGCTATCTTTGTCTAAATATGGTTATTTAAAAAAAACTAGTAACGAGGTGTCTCTTCCACCCTTTGGAAAAGGGTCTTCTTGGCAGCTTAACATTGACTTCTTGGTCGTGGTCTTGGTTTGGGGAGAAATAAATTTTGTATATTGCAGGAATCCTTTGAGAATGTGATTCCTTTTGAGGGGGAGAAAGGGCAAATTATTTTAATATTTTGTATTTTCAACTTTATAAAAGGTGAAATATCCTCAGGGGTGGAGAAGAGTTGTTTTCATAATTTTCTGAATTTCAGGCATCTTCTGCTACATATGGGCCCATATAGTCAAAGCTTTTGTGAAATAAGAAAGTGTAAAGCCACTTCCAGGGTTGGCTGTGTGATGAAATCTTGTATTTGGGCCAAGGTATTTCCATTTCTGTCACAGCGCAGTGATTCATGCACTGCAGAGGGACAGGGTAGGACCCCCGAGTCAACTGGAGCAAGAAGGAAGGAGGCATGCCGGTGGCGGTCACGCCTCTCCCCCTCTCTAAAGGAAAGAGAACGTGAAGCCCTCATCTCCTTTATATGCAGTTCAAGTCCTCACAATCCACAGCAAGATTAATTTTATCAGCCATGTTTGGTTGTAAATGCTATTGTGATTTTCTACAGAAATACTGCTCTGAATATTTTCTCTTAAAGGTCTTTGCACATGTGACCGACCATATGTGTGTTAGGAGCCTGGACTCAGCTGGAGTCTGTGCAGGAGCTCCTTGACTTCTGAGCGTAATGCTCCATCTCCTGATTTCTCTGAACAGAAAACAAAAGAGAGAATGAGGGAAATTGCTGTTTTATTTGTATTCATAAAACTTGGCTGTAATCAATTATGCCATATAGGATGTCATACAATACCACTGGTTAAAATAAAGCCTATTTTTCAAATGTAGTGAGTTTCTCAAATTTATTACATTTTTCTCTTTTTTTAATTTAATGCATAATATGGCATTACATCGATGTTCTTTCAGCTGTAGCCTGGCATACATTTCTGATAGACCTTAACATTACTCCTAAAATTTACAAAACATTTATAGGGCTCCTTAGTTGTACACTTTATGGTAAAGTGGATTGAGCTGGATGTGGCGAGGTAAAGCATGAGCAGAGAAAGCAGGTATAACACGGGAGCTCTGTATTCCTGCGCTTGGGTGTCGGAGCGGCCTAGGACAGGGGCCAGCGAACTGTGGCCCAAGGGCCAACACTGTTTTTGTGTAGCCCACTAAAAATAGTTCTTAAATTTTAAATGGTTGAAATCAACAAAAGAACGCTATTTTTGTAGCAGGTGAAAAGTAATGTAAAATCCAAATTTCCTTTAATGTTCATAAGTAAAGGTTTAAAAGAACACAACCACACATGTGTTTATATCTCGCCTGTGGCTGCTTTTATGCTACAGTGACAGCTGACTAGTTTCAGCGGAGACCATATGGCCCCAAAGTCTAAACCATTTACTCTCTGGCCCTCTGCGGAAAACATTTGCCAACCCTGACCGAAGACTGCAGTTTCCTCCTCTGTAAAGTTTGTTTTTCTTTTCAGTTTTGATATTTAAGACCTTCTGTAGAAGTGTATTTTTATTGTAAAATTGCCAGAGAGAAGAAGGTTGGATGTGTACATATATGTGTATATTTTTGTAGACTTTTAAGCAAATGTATTTCATGACTCTTTTAAAGTCGGGCCCTTGACAATATTCTTCAAAACTACTGAATTGTATCACAGAGTTAAAGGGCCACGAGGCCCCACAGCTGTTTTCAGGGCCTGTGTTGTGCGCTTCCTCGCTCGGGGACCCAGGAATGCCGACAGGTGTCCCCGGTGGATCGTGAGGCGCAGCCTGTGAGTGTATCGAGGGGGCAGCTGGGGTTTTATCCTGTGCTGTCTGGTTCCTGGCTGGCAGCTGGGAATGATGACAGTGATAGAAGGCACACCAAGTCTTTATCCTCAGTGACTCGTAAGGGGGTAAAAGAAAAGGACCCAGTTGTCGCATGTGATATATCAGCCCCTATAAGGATCAGACAATTGCAGGAAATATTTTGCCTTCACATGCCAGCCATGAGCCTTGGACATAACCTTCCAGGCTGCTGAGAGTGAGGGCCTTGCTTAGCTCAAGGAAAGAGCCGACACCAGAAAAAGCTCACCTAACATGAATCCATTGCCTGTGGTGGGGGCTGGGGGAGAGAGGAAGTCTGGGACTCTCATCATGGAAACAGAATGAAATTTTAAAGCCTATTCATAATTTCAAATATATTCTTATAATTAACAAACAAGGAATTGTGTTTGTTTTTCAAGTGAAACTGTTCCATATCCTATAATGTCCTTCCCATTTGATTTTTGCGGCATCATTGTACTGGGAATTTTTGCAACAGTAGTTGATTTCTTCCTCAGTTTTCCTAAGGGCCTCGATCTTTGGATATTCACATTGTTCTTTCTCATACATACGTATTGGTGACTACCTTACCACCTTTCCCTTCATGGTTAACTGGTCTGAGTGTGCCAGATTCACATTTTCCAGTGGCTTTGCTTCAGATTTGAGCAGTTTTCTAGCATTATTTGTCAAATTCATCCAATCTACCATCTTGCGCAAGTTTTGCAATTATTGCAATTAACCTGCATTACATCTGCATCATTTGTCATATGCTTACAATATAATCAACTAGAGACTAACAGAAGATGACTAGGTTGGCTAGGAGAGACACTCTGGGTTCCAGAGCTTACAAAGCAAGGAGGGACTACTTTTATAAGTAGTCCATTCATTGGTCGATGTTTTCATGTGATGACTTTGACTTATCTATACAATCTGATAGGTACAAGGACTTGACTAATGAATATGCAAATAATAAGGGCCCTTTTTATTTATAACAGATATGTTTTAATATACATAGCCTTTGAATTTAGCATTTACACTTCTCAGAACTTAAAGGCCTCAGAAGGGCATAAAGGAAAAAATAAAAGGTTATTCCATGTCATGTTCTTTGCAATAGCAGAACATTGGAAGTAATCTATGTATCGGTCAATAAGGACTTGGTGGAATCAGATGCTGTCTGTCTGGTGGCATACCATGCACCCAGGTGTGGCTATTTAATGAGGGAGGAAAAGTGAGTGGCAGACTATAGTATCCCCTCCCCACTTTTGGGTTGATGGAAAGAGTTTCTGGCTAGGAGAAACCTAGAGGAACCACACCAAACTCTTAGCAACCATCCCTGGGTAGTGGGATTGTCGGGAACGCTCTACTTTTGTGCAATTTCTGTACTGAGTAATTCCTTTTGTAAACAAAAAACTTCAAATTGTTTTTGGTAAGTTTGTTTGTTTGTTTGTTTTTGTCTGTGTGAACCTGGGGAATCATTTCCCACTTTCAGTTTTGCCAGGGCCAGTTTGCCCCCTCCTCTGACTTTGCAAGACAGGAAAACACCTGCTGGGAAGGGGTTTCACTCAGCTGGCACTCCGGCAAGCAGAGCACCACCTCTACTTTATCGTAGGGTTCTTCTGCTGCAGGGGAGGGCGTGGTAGTTTCTTCCCCAGCAAAAGGTCTGCAGCAGGAATTTTCAGCTTTGGCACTACTGATACCTCAGCTGGGTAATTCGCTGTGGGGGTTGGCCTGTGCACTGCAGTGTGTTAAGCGGCCTCCTGGACTTCTACTCACAAGGTGACGGCACATACCCACTTCACCCAGTTTTAACTGCCAAAAACATCTCCAGACATTGGCTGAGATCACTGATCTAAAGCTTAGACACCCACAGTCTTGCAGAATAACAAAGCCCCTTTTCTTGAAATGAGGTTCACACCTCCTAATCTGCTGCCACTTAAAGAAGTAGCTTGATATCTTGAGGGGAAGTGTAAGTATGAAAGGAAGACTTGAGTATATCTTTTGCGGGGAAAGGGCAGATGTTAGGTAGTTCAGAAGAAAGTATGTTCCATACTGGATTAAGGCAATTCCTTTTCTATTAAAAAAAAAAAGAGATGGGTATTTAGTGAATAAAGTTATCCTTTGTTCAGAAGCTCTTTGGCCATTATCCGCAGCCAGAAGCTCTAGTGATTAAACTCGGGTGTGACCACAAGATTTTCTTAGGCTGGTGATGGGTTACAGTGGAAGGAATACTGGGCTTTGAAGTCACACAGACCTGGACTCAAATCCCAGCTCAAGCTCTTACCAGGTATGTGACACTAGCTTTCAGGTGATTATAAAGATTTAACAAAACACCACCACCTCAATGTGCCTGGTGTGTTGTGGACACTCAAGAGGCTGGTTAGTTTGCATTTCACTTTAGTTGACCTTGGGTTTTGGGTTTTCCTAGTAGAGTGAGTGAGGGAGTGTTCTGCCCTGGGAGCAGTGTGAGCCTCTGAAACCAGCCAGGAGGAGAGCTCCTGGGGATGGACGGTCCAGGGGCTAGCTCCAGGGCAGCTTCTGGAAAACTGTTATTCAGGCCAGAGGCTGTGGTTGAGTGCTCACAGCCAGCGGGATAATGTACGGCAACCCCATGTGATTAGTTCAGTGTAGAAAATCTGCTTTGTTTAGAAATCACTAAGCACTTCAGTGAGCAAGTAACCTTAAGTCCAACTTTGCAGTTGGAAAAATACATGTCACCACCTTTTGAGTGTCATTTGAAGGGGGAAAAGAAAGAAACATATAAAACCCCAGGACCAGCCTAGCCCCCTAACAGAGATCAGTGGTTCTCAACTCTTATCAAATCCAACACCCTTTGCTTAATTAATATTTCATAACATCCCTTTTAGATTCTGAAGTGAAATTCATAGATAACATATACATACACACAACTTCTAAGGAAATAATGACAAAAAATAAACGATGGGTAAAGAAAAAATAAAAATACATTTCAATATGTAAACACTCAAGCACAACTACGTAAAAGATGTAATTTTTTAGGCATGTAAACAATCATGCCTACACCTGGACACTGAATCCCTTTGAATGTGACAACTGCATGTGTCGTCTCGGCAACTCAGACAGCATGACGGTGTCAGTCATGTGACTGAAATTGGTGAACAACTCTTGGTAAAATTTCAGCCCAGGTGAGTGGAATCTTTTTTATTCACTCAGTCATTGTGATCTTTTTAAGTACACTCATATGCAAAAAAAACTTTTGGTGTTTTATACATAAAATCAAGTTACAGTCTGGGCTCAGATCATGATAAATAGGATTTTCCACCTACAGGGATGTCTAGCAGGATGGTTGTTTGTGACATGAAGCAGTGCTTGCTGTGCATGTTGGCTCCTGCATTTGTGGTTCATAATGACCCCAGGATTTCCAAAGGGCACCCTTTGAGAACTGCTGACATAGATGATATGACTGAAGGAATATGGAGCCCTAAGAAATGAAACCTCCACATTGTAGGACAGATCTGACTTCCTAGTCCTCCCCTTCCTTCACTTCCTCCTTTCCCACCTTTCCTACTAAAAAGTAACTTTATTGAACCCCTACTGTATATTAGGCAATTTATATTCTTATGTGCATTTTCTGTACAAGTAATGTTTCAAATTCTCATCCAGAGTCACACTGCAACTGAGGCGGAATCAATAGACCATCCTGGAATCAACGGCAAAAGACCCCTAGATCCACAGCTATTTTTAGCATTGATGTTAGACATGCCTCTCCGGGGTTTTGAAAGGAATCAAGAAAAATGTGTTCGTTCTGCATAATTTCCCTAAGGATTTGCTGGCTGCTGCTGGCCAAAGAGGAGAGGAGTCGAAAGGGCACCAAGGCAGCCGCAGCTGGGCACCGGTACCTAATCTCAGCACGCGCTGGGCCTTCCTCCCAGGTCCCAGCCCGCCTCCCTTGCTTCCTTACTCGCCTGGGTAGAGAAGCACCCCCAGCCCCTGGGAGGGCAGCGGCCCAGGTGGGGCTGCAGCAGCTACCTCTTCCGTCCGTTAGCTCCCTTCAGTGCCTCTCTGCAGCTTCACGTCACTTCTCCCTCATTCTCAGGGGCGCCCCCTGGACGCACGATGCCGCGGTGGGCCCTAAGCGCTCTCTCTCCCCGCGTCTTGCCGTCTTGCCGGGTGATCCTCCCTCTGCCTAGAACCCCTGCCTTCTCTCCCACTCCTTTGGGCTGACTTCCCAAATCACTCCCTCTGTAAATCTTGCCTGATCACCCTTGGATTAGATGTCCCTTCTGTGTGTTTCTCGTCCTCGTCTGCGTTGATCAGTGGTGGCACCAGTCACACTGCTTTGTCACTGCCTGGTGTTTGCATCAGCTGCCCAAGGGAAGAAAAAGATATAAAGGTTAAGGACACAGGCTCTGAACCAGTCTGCCTGAGTTCAAATCCGAGTCCATCTATCTCCTAGTGGTACAATCTTGGGCAGATTACTTAATCTCTCTGAACCTACCTCATAGGGTTGTTGTGAGATTAAATGAGTTAAGGCAAGTAAAGCCCTTGGCATATACTAAATGCTCAACAAATGTTAGCTCAAGCCTGTATGTCCTTGAGGGCACAGACTGTCTTGTTCACTGCTATGTCCCCATCACCTAGCATGGCACCCAATACACAGTAGGCATCCAATCTTTATTGCCTGAGTCAGTGGATGGCTGTCATCTTTTAATCACTTGCAAGTCATCTTGTCCTCTGCTTCCTGTTTTTACAATCCACAATCTTTAGAAGCAAAGACCATCTAAAGAAAGACAGAAACCAAATATGTACAGTTTATCTGCCCTAAGAAACAGTACTTTGTGGAAGCTCCCAGTTTAAGAAGAGAGTGTTGGAATTGGATTTTGCTTCTCTTGGCTACATCTTGCTGTGGAATTCAAGTTGAATGTACAACAATTTCATGAACTGGTACAAGAATCAAAGGAATTTGTTGAAGGCATCTGAAGGCCATGATTCAGATCATTCCTACTGTTTCCCCATCCATCCGCTGCTTTAAAATAAAAACACGAAAGGCAGAAAGGGGAACTGGGTCATGATGGTGACTTGTGCCCTCATTCAACCACCCCACAAAGAGCTATTGAGTAACGTCCACATGTCAGGCCCTGGAAACATAGGACAAAAAAAAAAAGTCAGACTCCTGCCCTCTTGGGGCTGACGTTCTAATGGGAAAGACGGTGGGAACAGTGCGCCGCTTCCCTGGCACCCGGGACGGAACCCTGAGGGCCCCGCTGCGGGAGGCCACTTCTGAGCCAGGCACACTTTTCATCCGCCTCTCTGGCACACAGAAGGCAAGTGGTGGGGTTTGTCCATGTGATTCCTAGGCCTGTGGGTCCTCCTGGGTGTTACCTTGACCTGCTCAGCTGGCTCCACTTGCAGGGCTGCCGACGGAGCCTTTGTTTCGGTTGTGAGGAGTGTGTGAAGTCATCATCTGCTGCCCAGACTCGAGGGCCCGTTTCCCCTCGCCACTGCTCAGGCGTGACGCAGCTGATGGGCTGGGCGCTATACGGAGAACTCACACCCACGACCCTGCCTGGTGACAGGGGCCGTGACTACCTGATAATGGCTGCTGACCAAGTGCGTGTGGTGGGGCGTGTCCCCATCTGGAGGCTGATCTGCCCCCGGCGGGCCCCACCCTGCTCCCAGGTTGGGAAACCCAGCCAGCCCAGGCTCTCCCCAGCCTTGCATCCAGGCGGGCACCCACCGCAGGTGCCTCTGTATCTTGCACCAATCTTCCTGGAGTCAGAGCACTTAACCACATGACTTTTCTAACCATTATGATTCATGACACAAATAAAACGTGTTCGTCATTGAAAATTTTTTTAACTTACCTAGGTAACACCCATTATCCCACTACCCAGACATGATAGCTGTTGACAGGTTGGTGTGACTCCTAGGAAATGTCCTAAATCTGTAAAAAGGCTTAACTTTCATAAAAATGAATGCATATTAGTCAGTCATCCATGTCAATAAATGGTGTGGAAACAACTGGACAGCTACTTTCCTCCCGTAGCCATAACCACACCCCTACAAATCAAGGCTTTAAAAGGAGAAGGGCTTTCAAATACGCCACAAAACCAAGAAGCCGTAAAGGCCAGGGCTAAGGAAACCAACAACACGAAAAGTGTAAAGCTTTCCAAACTGGCAGCAGTCTGGCCGGACTTAGTAAGGGTGGAAGCTGTATGCACTCTATGACCCTGTGTTCCACTTCTAGGTGATTATTCTAGAGAAACTTTCCCATTTAGGCTCAAGGAAATGAGCACAATGACTTCACTCAGCATTATTTATAATAGCAGGAAAAAACTGGAACTGGTCAAAGTCTATCCATAGGAGGATAGGAAAATCAACTGTAGTGCATTCTTACAAGACACTCCCCAGCAGTGAGAACAAGGGACCTGGAGTGACTTGGCCACCCCGCCCCACCCCCTCTCCCTGATTTTGTCCCGGGGACAATTGGCAATGTCTGAAGACGTTTTGGGTTGTCAGAAATGGGAAGCAGGGGGTGAAGTAGAGGCCAGGGATGCAGCTGTGATGCGCAGGACAGCCGCTCCACAGCAGAGAATTACCAGGCCCCGAAGACCAAGGCTGAGAAGCCCCGAGCTACATGCAGTCAATGAGGGCTGATCTCGCCACCAATCTTCAGTGAAGAAGGAAGCACAGAGTGACCCAATCTGACATCGTTACAGATACATACGCATATAGCACAAGGAAAAATCACATCTGGGAATGATGCACACCAATGCCCCGGATCTGAAACAATCCATCCAGGCATTTTTCTTTTTTCCCGTGATGCTGCTAGTGTCTCTTTGTTGATCTAGATGATAAACAGTACAGTGATAATCGCGTTCCCCTTGTCGGTTTCACGTAGACTAAACCAATAGCCAGGCATTATCAGGACAACTGAGGTACACATTTTCGCCATTTTGATGACATTGCCAAATGGTTCTAAAAACTTGCAGGAGTTGGCACTCTCCCTGCAGGCGACAGTGCACAGTCATTCCGTTTCTGCCCTGCCTCCCTCCCCAGGGTCTGAGCTTTGTGAGGAAAAGGGCTGTGACATTTGTCCATGTACCCTCAATGTGTGGGTAGGTGCTCAGCAAGATTTGGTTGAATGGATTAAGACCTTACAACACGTTGTGACATAGATGCAGAAGACAGAGAGAAATAAGACACCTGTGCCCTCAAGAGACATAGTTCAGTTAACTGACAATTCAAGTCTAAGGGCCTGTGGTGCCCTATGTCCCACAGAAGGCAGAGGGGGAGAGGGCACAGGGTGGGAGTGACCTGGCAAAGTGGGCCTGAGCAAGTACTACCAAGCCAGTCCTGAGTCATGGGGGTCCTCCCCATCCCCAGCAAAGCCAAGAAATGGCATTCCAGAAGGCAACAGCTCAAGCAAAGCGTGGTGCCAGGATGAGGAAGGCCTGTTTGTGAGAGAGTTGGAAGGGAGGTCATCTGTGCAGAGAGGCACCATGGGGATCCGATTAGCAAGAAAGGCAGGGCCTGGAAGGGGGCAAGCCTTGCCTAACAGGCTAAGAAGTTTAAACTTCATCCTGGAGGCAACCAGAAGCTACAGTGGGGAGTGCCGGGAGGAGCTGCTCTGACCAGGAAGATTGGTCACAGCTGGCTGCCTGTCATACCTGCACGGAACTGCTCCCAAGCCGCCCGGCTGTACACCTCCAGGTGACCAAAACTGGATCCCACCCTGGGTGAGGAGGGAGGGCCTGTGAGGTGGGGAGAAGCATGGTCCCCGGGCCCAGATGGCGCGCTGTGGCTTGTACCCGAGCAGCCCCCCCCACATCCCTGCTGCCACACCTGTGCTTGTGCTGACAGGCCTGTGCGGGAGCCCGCTCACGGAGCTCTTGGGAACTGATTTTGTGCCCTCAACTTCACGTTCAGGGACATCAGGTTGGTAGCTTGAACTTGGCCGTGGTGGAAGTGGTAACACCACAGAGATCGATAAACACTGAGCATTGGGGCTTCCCAACCCCGACCCCAGCCCCCGTGTTCCAGCACGCCACTGGCTATTTCCTTCAGCAAGGAAGAGGATTCAGTTATTCAATTGGCAGAAGGCAAGAAGGGATATTCTTTTTTAGGGAGGCCAGCGGAATCTTTACAAGATGAGTGTTTGGCCAAATAATGGAGGAAGCCTCAGGAGAAGTAAATTCAGATTTCTAAAAGGCAGGACCTCGCCCTTCACAGTGCGGCGCCAGGCCGCTGAGCGCGGTGGTTTCCGCACCGGCTCTGCAGGGAGCCCGCCTGGGCTGCAGTCCTGGCTCTGCTGTTTACCAGCTGTGTGACCTTGCGCACACATCACCTTTCTGGGCCTCGTGTTCGTCATATGTAAAAAAGGATATTATTAACCCATCTCCTAGGGTTCTCCAGATGATCAAATGAGTTACATGTACATAAAGCTCTTAGAACAACTTTTGGCAAGTAATTCTGTCAATATTTGCAAAATTAATAGAATAGAAAACTGAAGTGTCTGGAGAAGCAGTGTGACTTACCTAAGTCACACTAACTGCAGGCAGAGCTAGAATGAGAGCCCACGCCTCTGTCATGGCAGGCAGCCTGCTAGTCATGTCTGGGTTTCTTGGACCCTGACAAGAGTCATGGGCTTCCTGCGGACAGTCCATATGTCCTGGATTGCTGTTTACACGGAAGCGGTGGAGCAGGCAGACCCAGTGGCCTCTGACCTGGAAAGGCAGGTTGCCAAGGTGGCCTCCAGGATGCACAGCCTCCCTTGCCCGAGGCAGGGCCCACAGGGGCCCGGGCAGGGTAGTGAAAGGATTACTGCAGTTTGGCAGGTCATTCATGCTGTGACTGCCCCAGGCAGGGAGGTGATTTCTGCCAACTTATCAGTTCCAAATAGAGAAGACAAAGGTGCACCTTAGCTTTGTTTGCCATGTATCATAAACAATAGCTTCCATTCATACTCCATTCCTACTCCGTCCCGCCATGTTGTCCGTGGCTGCCTGCGGGGCACTATTCCAAGTACTTGGAATCGGCAATGGACAAAATAAACAAAGCCCCTACTCTTTCAGACCTGACATTCTAGTAGAAGGGGGAGGTGGATGATAACCAAGTTAACTGAAAGATATATAAGGGCTGGAAGGAGTGTGAGGCCAAGAAAGCAGATGGGGCATGGCCTAGGGTGGGGTTGGGGAGGACTCTCGGAGGGGCTGGCGCCCGAGCAGTCCTGAGGGACAGGGGGCGCACCACACACAAGGCCTGCGGCCTCGCATCCACAGTCTCATGAAACCCTTCTGCCATCCCTGGCCAGGTGGGTGCTGCCGTCCCATCTTGAAGCTTAGAGACATGCACTCACTTGCTCATCAAACAGCCCGTAAGGGTTGGCTTGGGATTCAGACCCAGCGCCGCCTCCCGGTTCTTAGCTCAAAGGAGGCCAAGGACACTGACAGTCTGCCTACGTCTGGTGGGGGCGGCCGGGGCCGTGCGTCCGAGGGCAGGTGCAGGGCTGCTGGGCTGAGCAGGGTTCGAGTCAGTCTGGAACACCTCCTTGAAGGGGTGAGTTTAGAGATGAGCTTTAAAGACCAGGAAGAAAGGGCAAATCCAAAGGGTGAGGGTCTGGCTTATTGGGAGCCTCAGTGGGAGCAGGGATGGCTGTGGGCAGGGTGAGGCCTGCTTTAGAATGGAAGTTTGGTGCCGATTCTGGGTAAGAGAAGAGGTGCCCAGATTTGGGTTGTGTGCCCTGGTTCTTAATCAAAAGCCTTTTACCACCACACACAGGAGCTGGAGGGTCACACAAGCAAAACACCCACAGGCCTCACCTCAGAGAGGAAAAGAGCCCAGGGCAAAGCCAGAATGCCTCCGGGGCAGACTGGGCCCACCCAACGCGCACACCCAGACACCTCCCCAAGCGCAGGTTCCCTCCTGGTGCTTCCTCAGTCCCACCATCTCAGTCTTCAAATCCTCACTGCCTCTTAAAGCCACAAGAGATTTAAAAAATCTCTAGTCCTTCATTCACTAAGTATTTATTGAGTACTTGCTGTGGGCCAGGCACAGTTCCAGGAGCTCAGAAGTGACCCAGTCTGCCCTCGCCTTCATGGACTCATTTGTCTGGTGGCAGAGGTGGACATTCTAAAGGAGACAGTGTAGATTAGTTGAAATGATGATGAATGCCACAAAGGGCAATGTAGAGATCAAGTCGGGGCGAGTCCTGTCATCGCTAGATAACCCACCAGACCCACCCCAGGCCACATCTTCCCAGGATTGCGCCAAACGCCGCAGCCTGCAGCCTAGGTGGAGGGGTGTGGGTATGGGGGTGGCGGGGAGGGGGGCAGTGAGGAAGAGGACGGTGTATGGTGTGAAGAGGGGAACTTCATGTGCCGGGTCCCAAGAAGCCTGGCTAGGAGGAGCCGCTCCAGCAGAGGGCGCTAAAGCTGAGGGTGGGAGAGAGGACAAGGTCAACGCAGGGGGTGGAGGCCGAGAGGGCCCCTGTGAGAAGGGGGAGCCTGCTACTTTGTTCTTGGGATGGATGTTCTGCTCAGGCAGCCTCAGCCCCTAGGAGGGGAGGAGGTGCTGGGGAAGGATGGCCCAGTAAGCCAGGGGACTGATGGAGTCGGGGTGCGGGATGGCCCAGGAGGACTGGGACTGGAGGTCTAGGTCACAGGTGGGAACCGAGTGGAGAAGTCTGGAAAGCAGACACCTTCTCCTCCCACAGGGACCACCCTCCCTTCCTGACTCACTCCCACGCCCATTCATTTGTTGCTCAGATGCCATCTCCTCAGACAGACCTTCCCTGACGTCTCTTGCCACCCCCTCCATCTTAAACAGTACTCACAGTCCTTTTTCACGTTTATTCTGCAGTATTTTTTTCATAGCACTTAATATTTTCTGACATTACATTTTGTTGAACCCTATGAAACGGTCAAAGATCGGCAGTTCCATAGGGTCCAGCCTAATACTACATATTTCTCCATTGGTTTTTCATCTGCTTTCCCAACTAGAATGTCAGCTCCACCCAGCAGGGTTTTTATCTGTTGCATTTCTGCTGCATTCCCACCACCCCGGCACATAGAAGCCCCTTGATAAATGTTGAATGAGTGGGCAAATAAATCCTTGGACTGGGCATTTGGCAAAAAAACTTGATAAAGGAGTTGGATGTGAGTTGAACTGACCAGGGAGCTGCTTCCAGGATGGAGACCCAACAGCAAAAGGGCAGAGGGTGTTCCTGGGCTGGGAGGCAAAGCAGGGCAGCCCCAGGGAAGGAGCATCAGGCCAGCACCTGCTCTGAGCCAGGCACTGAACTAGACACTTCCCGTGTCCTCTCTTTCAGTCCTCATGACAGCCGCGTGAGGTGGGTATTGTAACCACTCCCATTTTACGGACGCGGGAACTGTAGCTTAGAGAGGCTAACTAAGCCTTTGAGGAACTAACAACAAACCACGGAACAGCCCCCACATGCAGGGTCTCTCCTCTGCATCTCCCTATGTCCTTGTGATTTTGATTGTTCCGTGGGTTTTTTAAGCCCCTAAGGAACACAGGAGGGTCAGAGATGTGGGCAGAGCTCTCTGGCTGTCCTGCTGCTTCCTCCCTGCAGGACCCCAGGCATGCCGTGATTCCTCATCTTGTAGAGGCCCCGTGGCCAGTCATGGCGAGGGCTGTGCTGCCGGCCCTGCTGTTTGAAACAGAGAGGCTGTCCTGTTGGAGGGACTGCCATGTTCCCGAGGCAGGATGGAGTCTGGCTATCAGGACAGGGGACAGGGACAGCCAGCCTCATAATCATGTGGGGCTTTTGTCTCAGTTTCTAGGAAGCCAGTTACCAGTTCCCAAAACTGTCCCTGCCATTTAGAGGCTCACAGCTAGGAAAACAACAAATACTGTATGATATTAGGCACCTGGCAGGCACTGAGCCGTCTAGGCGGTGGTTAAATGTGCAGACTCGGGAATAGGACACCAGGTCTGAAGACCACATCCATCACTTTCCAGGTCTTGTGTGATTTCAGGCAAATTACTTAACCCCTCTGGGTATTGGTCTCTCCATCTGAGCAAGGGGAACAATAGCATCCAGACAGAGAAAAGCGGCCCTGAGAGCCAGCGGCAGCCTTAACCCTGTCAGTCAGGCCTTGGTCTTGCTGTGCTCCAGTTGGACACACACAGGGTCACCCATGACTGTGATGGATTGAAACAAAAGTAAGACCGCCCCATAACCATGTCTGAACACAGAGAAAACAGAATATGAATCTCCACTAAATGTATTCTAAAGTACTAAAATGGCCAAGCCACCCGCCCTCAAAATCTAGCTACTGCTTCTTTACCAATTACAGCTCTCTCCTCTTTCTAGTTGGCCTTCCTTCTAGGTAAGATTATTAAGACACCTCATCATAGATTCACCTCCACTTCCTGACAGCATCTAATCCAGAGGAAGTCCTGCTTCCTTAAACCCTCGTCCAACCACCTAACACAAAACCAGACTGGACACTAAGTCCTCTCCACCCCCACCTCACTGAGATGCCCCACAGGTCCCATGGTGCATGTTCTCCTTTGCTGCAGTGAGTGAGAAGCTCAGCTTGCTCACCCATGGGTGTGTTTCTAGTGATCTTTGGCTGGAGGCATGGACAGTCCCACCTCACTGGGTTGTTATATCACACTTGGAATGACACTTTAAATATGCTCACCATGTTTTAATATAATTTCTATTTTACAAGGACACTGAAACTCAGAGAGGAGAAGGAACTTTGCCCAGGGTCATACAGCTGGTAGTACAGAGTGGGATGGAAATTCAGGTCTCATTCCAAAGTGGGTTTCCTAACCCCCTTGCCTGGGCATGGGTAGGGCAGAAATCAACACGATGACGTTGCACCAGAGTCTGGAAGGAGAAGAGCAGACAGGCGCTGGAGCTCAAAGGGAAAGGAGCCTGGAGCTGAGGGAGGGGAACCCGCAGGATGTCCTCAGTGACCCTCTCCTCTTCCTCACCCGTTGAGACTTTCCTGACTGGTCCTGTAAGGCACTTCTTTCCAAGGCTGCCTGGCTGCTGAGTAAACACAGGCCCAGCTGAGGCCCAAGGTGGGGGTCAGTGCCATCAGAGTCTGAGGCCTGAGTCACTTCCTGACCGTTGGCTTCAGAGGCATTGGGAGCCACAGCCTGGTGGCCAGCTCGGCGCTCACAGGATTGCAACCGCGTGAACAATGAGCACTTTCCTGGTATTCCTCACCTTTCTGGCCTCACCTCTACCATGCTCAGGTTTTCAAGACACAACACAGAGGCTCAAGCCCCAGCCCTACCCTGAAGAAATGGATCCTCAAACCAGAAGGAAACCCTGGACAACTCTCCCTTGCTGGCGCCCAGTTCTGACCACTGGCTTCCAGGACTCCGCTCCAATTTCAGAATCAGGGTGCCCTCCACTGGCACCTCCACTCCTCTTCCCGTTTCCTCTCACAGGGCTTCAGGGTTAGAGCAGGGCATGGGGCAGGGGAGAGGGTAGGGACTCTGTCAGATACCCCAGGGCAGGATGTACTGGGGGAGACATGGCTTGATCAGTAGACATGTCCTGCTGATGTGGGTGAGGCAGATGATTTGAAACACAGGCCGTTTCCTTTAAGGATCAACGCCTCTCAACCCAGAGACACTCATTGCCTTGGAGCCGAAAGCACAGACTCTAGAACCAGGCTGTGCTAGCTTCTTCGACCCAGCTCTGCCCCTCACCAGCTGTGCAACCTTTCCCAAGCTACTTAACCTCTCTGTACCTCTGGTTCCTCATCTCTAAAATGAGGATAATAATAGTGCTCAGTCATAGGCCTCTTGCCAGGATTAAGGGAGTTGTAAAATGCAAAACACTTAGAATAATGACTGGCACATGGCAAACACACATGTTCATTAAATATTTTTTTCACTTCAAATGGGCTGACTCTTCCATACAGTTTCTGATAACCTACTGTGTGCCAGATACGAAAAAGACAGATTTCTGCCTGCAATGCCTGTTGGGCATGTCTGTGGGATCCCTACACAGCCCCCTCACCCTGGAATGGTCTTCTAGGCTGTGCCTGATGCTGTAGGACTGCATGGGAGGGGCTGGGGTACAGGTTCGGGGCCTGCCGACACCCTAGTGAGGACCCCCAGCTTGCTGTTGACCACAAGTAAGTTCCTTTCCTTCTTTAAGACACCCTCTCTCCCTTTAACAAAAGGAAGCAAGAATTCCCCACTCCTTCCACGTCCCTGTCTGCAGGCCAGCAAGGGCACTAGTAAGCCAGGCATTGAGCCATTCTCTGTCCGCGGCCCTGTTCCTGGGAGGGCTCTGTGATACAACGTGAGCACAGAATCTTCTTCAGTCTGTGAAAGCCACCAGACACAGGTGGCAGAAGGCCCTGGCTTGTCATTGCCTCCAGGGGCATTAGGAAGTCAGCAAAAAACTGTTCAAAACTGAAAATTTGAACCTGGACTGGATAGTTGATATTATAGAATTACTGTTGTAATTCTAGGTGTAAAAATAAAATTGTGGTTATGTTTTTTAAATAATCCTTATCTTTTAGAGACACAAAAAAATATGGATGAAATTCTATGATGCCTGGTTTTGTTTCAAAATAATGGGGAAGGAGGGATGTAGATGAAACAAAATTGACTAAGAGTTGATTTAATTGTGGAAGCTGAGGGATTGGAGTCATGCTGGTTCACTAGAACCTCACTAACAAAATGCTGACTGGGGATCCTCTGAGCCTGGGAGCTGGTTGGAAATGCAGGATCTTGGCTACACCCCAGACCTACTGAATCACAATTTGTGTTTTAATAAAATAAATTTCCCAAGGGATTTGTGCGCATATTTAAATGTGAGAAGACTGGGCTGTTCAGCTCTGAACGTTTGAAACTTTCCATAATCAAAAGCTTGTGAGGTGTGTTTTTTTCCAAAGGTGTCTTCAGCATCTCCGGGGAGATCTTCCTACAAAGTCCCGGGCTGGGGGCAGCTAGGAGGCCCTGTCTTCCCACCCTCCGCCCTACGCGGGGCCCCTCGGGCACCTCACAGCCCCAGGCGCACCCCAGCGCTCTGCCGGGAGGAACCGGCTGCTACAGGCCCGCACCCCACCGGGGCCCCACGCTCCGAGGACTGCCGGAAATGCAGGGCTCCCCCGCGAAGGGAGCGCCTGCAGGCCGGGGCGTGGCCGCGCGCGGCGCACCTGGGCGAGGCGGCAGGTGGACGCGCGACGGGCCCAGGCCCCGCCTCCGCGCGGGGGAGGGGAGGGGCGGCGCGGGGCGGCCCCGGCGGGCCGGCGGGCAGGGGCCGGGTGTGGGAGCCCGCTGGCAGGCAGCGCACGCAGCCGCTGCGCTGGGGCCGCCGAGACTGGGCGCCCGGAATGAACCTCACCCGGAAAAAAGGCTTCTACAAGCAGGACGTCAACAGGACCGCCTGGGAGCTGCCCAAGATCTACGTGTCCCCGACGCACTTGGGCAGCGGGGCCTATGGCTCCGTGTGGTGAGACCCCGGGCCTGCGCGCCGGCTGAGGGGCGCGGGGCGGACTGGGGCGGGCGCCCAGGCACCTGGACGCAGGTGGACCGCCCCGACAAGTCGGAGCCGGACCGAGGCACCCTTCCCCGACCCGCTTTGGGTGTCCCCTCTCCTGCTGGGTGTTTGGGGCCGCGCGCCCACCGCCCGGCCTGACGACCCCAGGACCCAGAGCCCTACAGGCTTGGAAGACGTAAGCTGGGACTTTCCTCGGGTGAGCCCGAGGAGCTGGGCAAGGCGGCAGGCTGGGCAGCCGGCTGTGGCAAACGCTGGCCGGGAGCCCCTCCAGGTGCCATCTCATTTTTCTCATCGGCTTTGTGGGGTCTCTGTGCGTTGAGTTAGGACTGGGTCTCGTTCTCCAGGACCTGGACCTTAGGAGGGACCCCAGAGTTCATCCTGGTGAATCCCCACTGTTAAAAGTGGGTGCGCTGAGCCCCAAAGAGGGAGAAGTGACTTGCCAGGTTGCATACAGTGAGACTCTCTCCAGGCTCTGGATCCTGTTGGTATTAACCTGTGTCTCACCCTCTCTCAGTTTCTGCCCACCCCCACCTGCACCTGCTTCCCGCAGCTCCCTTCCAGGCGGTGGGCATCAGTTCTTCCCAGCCTGGCCTGCTGGCCAGGAGGGATTGGGACGTGGCCTAGGAGACACCCCCAGGATCTGGAGTGGGGTCCTCCGGGGAGACAAGCTGCTGCATGATGACTTGCCTGTGCCCTACAGCTCAGCCATCGACAAGCAGTCAGGGGAGAAGGTGGCCATCAAGAAGCTGAGCCGGCCCTTCCAGTCCGAGATCTTTGCCAAGCGGGCCTACCGCGAGCTGCTCCTGCTGAAACACATGCAGCATGAGAATGTAGGCTGGGCCTGGGGCTGCTTTGAGAAGGGCAGGAGGAGAGGGGGCAGACCCTTTTGTGTGCAGGAGAGGGAATGGAGAGCTCGGGACAAGGTCAGGAGGATCTCCTTCCACCCTTGTTCCTCACCTCATTATTAAAATGGAATGCTAGGACCTGCCCTGCCTACTTGCCAGGAAGGGTGCAAAGGTATTTTTGGCAGTGGAGCAGAATGAGTTCTGCGAGGTGTAAACTCCTGTCTCAGGGTTATAAGGAAATGGGCACTGAGGAACTTTGTGATTTGCCGAGATCTAAGAGCTGGTGCCCATAATCCTAGTTAATGTTGTTCCGCATGTGACCCTGATAGTAATAACCACAACTATAGATACTTATTGAACACTTATTATGTGCCGGGGGCTGTTTTAAAAGAGCTTTGCATAAACTAATTTGTTTAATCCTCACAATATCACATAAGTACTGTTACTCCCATGCACAGATGGGGAAAATGGGGCATAGAAAGACTCACAGGGTATATCGTTGGTTGGTGACAGAACTGAGATTTGAACCTAGGCAGGCTGGCTCCAGGCTCAGTGACTAAATATGAGGCCGTCCTGTCCAATAGATACAGCTGGGAAACCCAGTGACCCAGTGTGGGCATGATGACCAGGCTTGGCTCTGGGATAGCTCGATTGGAAGGCAAACGTTTAAAATTATTGCAAAATGTTGTGCACATTTTAAGCCCCGTTCCTCTTCACCAGACTTCTCCCCATGGTCTACAGCCAGGGATGATCTTGCCCCTGGCTCTGAGCCAGCCCTTTGGTGGCCAAGGCTGGTTGTGGTGGGAGACTCGAGGTCTCGGGGCAGGGAGCCTGCTGGAAGGCCCCCTTCCTGTTCCCTCCTTGAATCCCTTCACCACTGGTGGTTCTCTGCTTGAGCTGAAAGCAGGTTTGTGCTGCTTGCCCTGAACACCAGAGCTGGGACCAGTGAGGACAGGAATGTCCAGTTCCCCTTTTCCCCAGCCTGACTCTCCATCACTGAGCACAGCAAGCTCCCTTCCAATTAAGGAGGTTCCTCTTCCACCTCTGCTCCTTTTACTGCCTCCAGGAAGCCTGGGAAGCTGCCTGCTGCTGGGGATGGTACATTAGGAAAAGGAGGGTGGTCCTGTGCCAGCTGGGTCTCTGGGGAGGGTGGAAGAACATGTCACTGGCCCAGTCCTCACTGGCAACCTTCTCCCCAGGTTATCGGGCTCCTGGATGTCTTCACCTCGGCTTCCTCCCTGCGCAGCTTCCACGACTTGTGAGTTGGGCTGCACTGGGTCCCAGGGCATTTGTGTGCCTCCCTTGTCACTTGGGAGCAAATTGGGGAGGGTCTAGCTTCTCTCTCCTGGGTCGGGAGGATTCCTGCCCTGGTTGTCCATGTGCCTTTGGGCTGTCGAGGTGTGATTCTTTCTGGAGAGATTTTGCAGCCAAGGGTGGAGAAAAAGGCAGGCAGGAAGAGTGGAGGAGCTGTGAGGGGTGCTTGTCTGACCGAGTTGTCTGCGCACTTGCTTCACTTGTTACACAGCTTTAATACCCACAGGATCATTGTCAGTCCTCAAAGGGTTTGCCCCGACTCACCCCGCCGTTCCCTGGGGCCCAGCTGTGGTCTGGACCGCGGGGCTCTTCCCAGCCTGAAGTGAGGATCAGGAAGCCTTGGCTGCCTCTGGCTGATGGGGTGTTTGAAAATCACCCAGAACCAGAAAATTCAGTTGCCTAAAGCATGGCTTTGTTAGTGCAGTGCCTGGCCGAAAATATAGGAACCTTTGGGAAGGTGGATTTTTTTTTTTCAATCCTATTTCAAATACAGCTGAAGGTCTTTTTGTCAGGGCACTTTTGTTTTAAATTTAACCCAGTAATTTTGAGTGGAGTCCTTCCTTAAATGCCAGATGCTGGGCTTAGCACTGGGACATTAAAGTGGACCAGCCCCTCAGGCAGGGTGCGGGCACAGTTTCTAAATGAAAACGGCCAGTAGTGTGGTCAGCGCTCTAGGTGGAGTGGAGGGCTGGGGACTGCGTGCTGCCTCGGGGGGCTTCACAGAGGAGAGAGCATTGGAACTCCACCCTGATGGATGAGCAGCAGTTCGCCTGAGGTAGAAGGAACTGCCTGGGCAAAGGTCATGGTGCAGGGAAGAGATTGGCCTGTTTGGGCTGTGGCTAGTGAAGGCTGGCGGCTGGTTTGGTTAAGGGGAGAGTCCGGACTTGATCCCACATGTAACCTCAAGTCCATGGAGGTTTGAGCAGCTTTGGAAGTGATGTGGTCAGATTAGATTTTGGGCTTTACTGTGGCGCAGTGAGAAAGGAGCAGGGAGCAAGCAACTCTGGGACAGCCTGGAGGGTGGTGTTCCAGACGCAGGCTTTGATCTAAATAAAGTAGAGGTGATGGCATACTGAGCGCAGACTTGAGACCCATCAGAATGTTGCATCCAGTGGCATGCAATGGCTGGGAGAGGTGATGTGGGTCAGGAATACCAGGCCCCTGCTTGGACTACAAAGTGGAGAAAAAACAGATCTTGATGAACTCCATTTTGGACACTTCACTTCTGAAGAGCCTGTGAACATTCAAGTGTTTAATCAGCAGTTGCAAATACATCTGTTGCTCAGGAAGGTCTGGGCTAGGGCTGTGGATTTGGGCCAGAATTATCACCTGTGGGTGATGGCTGAAGCCCATGAACAGGCTTAGTGTGGGACATGACACAGTACTGCTGACTGACATATCATCAATCCATGGGGACGCAGTTTTGGCTGAGGTGGGGGTACAGGGGGGTAGGGTGGGGTGTGGAAGTAGACACCAGGTTGTCAGGGGGCTGGATGTTCAGGCAGTGGACCACTTTTTCTAGACGTTTGGTTGGAAGGGGAAGAAGGAGAAGGGGTGGTTATTCGAAGTAACAAGGTCAAGGGAAGGTGGTTCTAGCACAGTGAGGCTTCAGGTTTGTTAGAAGAGAAGAAAGAACCAGAGTCCATGTTGAAGTGGAGGAAAAGGCAGGGAGGGGACTGTGCATGGAGCAGGGTCCCTGTGTGGGGGCAGGGGTGGTCAGGTAGAGAAAGGCTTCAAAAAGTCCCAGGCTGGTGGAGATGGCCCTTACTGTATAGTGTACTTCTTCCCTTCCTTCCTTTTTCAGTATTCTTTTTAAATCTTCTTTGTTCTGGACTTTGCTGTTACTTCTTCGAGTAACAGTTACATTTTCTTGACCCTGACCTCTTTTGCAACCCCTAAGAGGGTGCAGTGGCTCAGCTGCCTCCTCCTGGAAATTGTTTTATTGTTTCCTTCTTGGAAGTGGAAACATTTCTGCTTGCTTGTAGAGCCATCTCAGCTGGCTGTGAGCCTCTGGGGGAGAAAATATTTGGACAGAAGCAGCAGGAAATACTGGCAGCTGTGGCTTTCTGTGGGGCATGGAGGAGGGCAGGGAGAGGACACCTCTGAAGAGGGAACACAGCTCCTTTGGTTTTCCTGAGCATGCTCCAGCTGAAATGCTTACCCTGAGCTCTGCCAATGGAGCGGCTGCTGTGGCCAGGCAGGGAGCCAGGAACCAGGAGGCCCGTATGAGGTCTGGCTGGCTGTGGTGGGGCTGGTTCTTCTTGCAGGTGGAAGTCATTGCTAAGGTTCCTGTTCTGCCCCAGCCCCCTGCCCCTCCTCGGAGCTCAGACCTGGGGTTGGGTGGGGCTGGGAACTGTTCAAGAAGCCCTTGTGCCTTGCAGCTACCTGGTAATGCCCTTCATGCAGACGGACCTGCAGAAGATCATGGGGATGGAGTTCAGTGAGGACAAGATCCAGTACCTGGTGTATCAGATGCTCAAGGGTCTTAAGGTGGGTAGGGGCATGGAAGATGGCAGAGGGAGGCACCATGGAGTTGAGCCCTGAGCCCTGGGGGAGGCCAGGAGAGCACCCACAGTGCGGAGGGTGATTCGAGGGAGCAGCCTGCTGTGGAAACCGGGCACTGGCCTCAGCCCCTCTCTTTCTCTCTCTCCCCTAAACAGTACATCCACTCAGCTGGGGTCATCCACAGGGTGAGTACTTTCTCTGCTGTAGTCCTCAGATGCCCCTCCCATCCCCAGACGGGGTAAGGTGGAGAGAGGGGACGGTCCTTGGGAGCATGGAATGTGGATTTTTCAGACCCAGCCTTGGCCCAGGAATTGCTATGTTATGGGGAACTTTCTGAGAAATATTCTTGCAAACAAAGCAAGCCCTGAGCTGGGCATTTCTGGCTCTAAGAATCAGGAGCATTTTAGAGCTGGATGGGCCCTAGAGGACTCGTAGTCCAACCCTCATTTTACACGAGAAGACTGATGCCCAGAGAGGGCAAGGGGCCTGGTCGAGGTCGTATGTGGGGTGGTGGCCAAGCCAGGACAAGTTCCCATCTGTCTCTCAGCCCAGTGCTCGCTCACTCCTCTCATTTAGGACCTGAAGCCGGGCAACCTTGCTGTGAACGAGGACTGTGAGCTGAAGGTGAGCGGACCCAAGGAGGGTCAGCCTGGGGTAGGGATGGGCCCCTCTCCTGTGGGAGCCCCCAGAAGCTGCTTGGGACGCTCCTCTCCTCAGCAAGCTGCTTCTCCCTATATCCCTGGAGTCATAGATCTTGGATTTTGGGCTGGCACGACCTGCAGATGCAGAGATGACAGGCTATGTGGTGACCCGCTGGTACCGGGCCCCCGAGGTGATCCTCAGCTGGATGCACTACAACCAGACTGGTCAGTGATCAGCTGCCCCAGGGGAGGGGCACAGGGCCAGGGGCTGGGGGTCTTCTCTGGCAGCTTCCCCAAGGCCATCTAGGTTACTCTGACTGCCGGGTCCCGGTCAGCCGGTCCAGGTGACACTTCCCTGCCCTCCTCTGCAGTGGACATCTGGTCTGTGGGCTGTATCATGGCAGAGATGCTGACAGGAAAAACTCTGTTCAAAGGGAAAGATTGTATCCTTTGCAGGAAAAGCCAAACTCCATCCAGAGATTCATTCCTTCAACAGACACGTTATTACTTAAATCATTCTCTTTTCTTATTGCGAATGTGATATATGCTCACTGCAGAACATTTTAAAATGCAGGTAAGCAGAATGGCGAAAACTAGTCACGTGTCATTCCACTCCATGTGGGAAACACTGCGCTGACCAAGCGCCTGTGTGTTGCCGGGCTGTGGCCCCCAGAGAAGTGCTGACCGTGGGGTGTGAGGGTGGGGAGAGTGAGGAAGGCGGCTGAGCGGGAGGAGACTGGGAAGGTAGCACATTCAGGA
Source organism: Phataginus tricuspis (assembly GCA_029783875.1). Classification (NCBI taxonomy): domain Eukaryota; kingdom Metazoa; phylum Chordata; class Mammalia; order Pholidota; family Manidae; genus Phataginus; species Phataginus tricuspis. The sequence goes on along the minus strand of JAQQAC010007890.1, from coordinate 32,149,277 downwards.
ACACTTGTGGGGAGGGACCCTTAACCCAGCCTGGCAGATGGGAATCGTCCCAGAGACCTGAGTCCTGAAGGATGAACACCCTCTCTGAAAACAGGAAGAGGCGAGGCGCCTGGCTGGTCGCCAAGGTGCCTGGGTGGGAATGACGGAGGGAGGTGGGAAGAGTAGCTTCCGATCCGCCAGCAGAGAGCGAGGCTGAGCCTTAACCCGCTGCCAAGACCTGGACCAGTTGACCCAGATCCTGAAAGTGACCGGGGTGCCGGGTGCAGAGTTTGTGCAGAAGTTGAAGGACAAAGCGGTGAGTGGCAATGGGCGCAGGCTGGCCTAGGCCATGTGCTTAGCCAGCCAGGGGTTGGGGGGCTCACTTCCCTAAGCCCTAGCAGGTGCTCTTGCTTTCATCCCACTCTGGACTCTGACCTAAGGCCTGAGCTCTGGGCAGCAGACAGTTGGGTATTACTCAGTGCATTTCTGCCTTCCAGGCCAAATCCTATATCCAGTCCCTGCCACAGAGCCCCAAGAAGGACTTCTCTCAGCTCTTCCCACAAGCCAGCCCCCAGGGTGAGTCCTGGAGCCTGTCCCTGCAGGGCCTCTGCATTCTGTCCCACCATGTGGGCTCTCCTGGACTTGGGGGGGTGAGGCTCATGTTCTGTTACCACAGCCACAGATCTGCTAGAGAAGATGCTGGAGCTGGATGTGGATAAGCGCCTGACAGCCTCGCAGGCCCTCACCCACCCCTTCTTTGAACCCTTCCGGGACCCGGAGGAGGAGACGGAGGCCCAGCAGCCATTTGATGATTCCTTAGAACATGAGAAATTTACAGTGGACGAATGGAAGCGTAAGAGAGCCTCAGGCTCCTTCCTCTCTCTGCCTGCAGCCTCTCTCTCCTCCTTTATTTTTTGCCTCATTTATTTCATGCCTGGCTTCAGCCAGCCCCGCCGCCCTCCTCAAGACTCCTCCCTCTTCCCAAGCAGACGTGGTCACCTGTGTGCATTTCTTTCTCTTGCTTCCCTCCTCCATGCTCTATCCGAGGGAGGAGGGAAACTCTCTCTTGCCCGCAGCACCCTCCACCCACATTGAGCCACCCTGCCTTTCTCAGAGCACATTTACAAGGAGATTGTGAACTTCAGACCCATTGCCCGGAAGGACTCACGGCGCCGGAGTGGCATGAAGCTGCAGTGACGCGTCCAGCCTGACCCTTGACTGAGCCCGGAGGCTGCCACAGGCACCAACTGCTGGCACTGCCCATAGGACCGATGTTTATTTGTCACTCCTAAAATTTCAACCCTTCCTGGATTATAGTCTTCCAAGCAGAGGACAGAGCGCCCTTGTCCTTGTGTAGAAAACAGGCCTATTGGATGCAGAATTCAAAGTTGGTTGGGAGAAAGCACTCTGCTCATAACCCACCACATTAAAATGCCCATTGGGAGAATCACCTGTGTGTGGGGTCCTTTCCTTCACGGCTGCCTGGGCAGGTGTCTGTAGCAATGATGACATATTAGTCTGCTGGGGCTGCTGTAATGAACCACTACAAACTGGATGGCTTAAAACAACAGAAGTTCATTCTCTCACAGTTCTGAAGGTGAGGAGTCTGAAATCAAGGTGTTGGTGGGGCCATGTTCCCCTTGCTTCTTTTTGGCTTCTGATGGCTCCTGGAGTCGGTGTTCCTTGGCTTGTAGTTGTATCACTCTAATCTCTGCCTCTGTTTTCATAGGGCCTTATCCCGTCTGTCTTCTGTGTTTACAACTCCAGTCATTGAATTTAGAGCCAATCTTAATCCAATATGATCTCATCTCAATCCTCATTACATCTGCAAAGACCCTATTCCCAAATAAGGTCACATTCTGAGGTTCTGGGTGGACATGAACTTCAGGGAAACACTCTTCAACTCACTACACATGGCTTCAAGGGGGGGAGGTCCCTTCCTGGACCCTGTGCTCTGTTGCAGAATCAAATGTATTTGGCTGCTAAATTAAGGGAGTTGCAGAGAGAGCTGCAGCTGGTGAGATATTACATGCAAGTTATTTTGGGTGAGTGATAAGCAATCAAGATAGGGAACAATAGCAGGCTTGTTGATGGAGCTGCAGAGGCAGAAATGGGCTTTTTTAAAGCTTTCTGGAAAACTATCCTTCCCCTTTTGAGAATGGTACATCTTTAACCCAAAAATTGCTAGGAGCCTTTTATTTAGGCTTGAAAATCTTTAGTAGAACAAATTCCCACGCACAAAGAGTCCAGAGCCTGGCTCCAGAGTTCCTGCCCTGGGCACAGTGGGTCTCAAACTTCCCTGTGCACCAGGAGCCTGGTTAAAATGCAGGCTCCAATGTTTGAATGAGGACCACTCAGCTTCCCCAAGCCCAATGATTCTGATGGATATCAAACCATATTCAGCAAAACATTTAGTTGATTTCAATACCACTTAATTTGTCAAGAGGCCTAAAGTAGAAATTTACAGCATTTGACAAGAGGGCTTTAGATGGCTTCACACTCTCATGTTACAGATGTTAAAACTGAGGCTCACACAGGGCATTTTCAGGGTGGTGAAACTACTTAGTATGATATTGTAACAGTAGATACACAACATTATGCATTTGTCAAACCATTTGAGTTATACAACACAGTGAACCATCAGGTGAACTATGGACTTTACTTAATAATATGCCAATGTTGGTTCACCATTTATAATAAATGTACCACCCTAATGCTAGATTTAATAACAGAAGAATGGTGGGGTGAGGGTTTGGGAGCAATATATGGAATCTTTATACTTTTGGCACAATTTTTCTATAATCCTAAAGCTGATCTAAAAATTGAGGCCTCTCCCCCCAAGAAAGATTGGGGCAGATACCTGTAATGTGAGTATACCCAGGTACACAGCTAGCAAGTGTAGTCAGGATTTGAACCAGAGCAGCCTTGACCACTGTGCAAAAGTCTTAATCCAAACTTGAATTCAAGTGTTGCCCAGCCTTTCCTCCCTTCTAGACTGTCTCAGGGCTCCTTCACTGATGCCTGTGTCCATGGGTTCTGTTTTCCCTTCCTCAGAGCAGCCCTGCTGCCAAGGAGGGAGCAGTAGATGAAGGGAGGGCTGGCCATGTGACTGCCATAGCCTTAACCTTGCTGGTTAAACTATCCCAGGTCCCCTGAGTCTAAATCCCTTAGTTAATTGCCTTCTGACACTCCTCACTGGCATCAAGGAAAAAGTCCAGCCTTAGCCTGGAGTTCAAAGCCCTTTGCATTCTCTCTAACCTCATCATCAACTCCCACTGCCTCCCCATTCCTTACCCCAGCATGGCCTGCTATGGCATGCCAGCCCTGGGATGTACCAGGAGGCTCACTCTGCATGTTAACAGGTTAAAGGCTCTTAATAGGTCCTACAGGAAAGAGTCTGTTTAACCTGCTGTTTAATCCAGAACTTCCCAAATGTACTTAACCGCAGGACCCCATTTTTTCCTGACAGCCATTACACAGAACCCTCTGCCCAGGGCAGGCCTGGAGCCTGGGCTTCTTTCAGAACCTCTGCCTAAAAGGCCCTCCATCCATCTCCTCACTTAGGAAAATCCTCCTTATCCTTCCAGACTTTGCCTGAGGCCTCTGTCGGGGAAGTCATTCTCCATTATCGTCCCTCAGAGAATGGGTAGCTCCCTCCCTCTGTCCTGGCTGCCCAGGGGACAGTATTTATAGTGTGTGTGGTCCTGCCTCCCCTTCCATTGCATATGTGAGCCCCTGCTTGGAACAAATGCCTACAAATGAATGAACGAGTGGATTGCATGAATGATGTCCCCAGGGTCCTGGTTATTTTCTGTCCTGACCAGATCAGTGTGGTATCAAGGGCAGCAGAGAAGACAGCAGGAAGCAGAGGTGGGTGGCCCTGACCTCCACCATAGAGTTGCTCCCCTGAACATTTTGAGGCTGTCAGACTCTCAGGCCTTTCCACATCATGCTTCAGTGTCCCTCCCCCATCCCTGAATTAAACTTTTATGTGGCACTTCAGCCCCCTTCCCTATACTTCTCTCAAACCTGGGACATTTCTCCAAAGGGAGGTGAGGGTGCTAAGCCCTGGAAAGGGTTCATGGTTTCCAACCTTACCCTATGAGCACATGGCCAAAGTGACAGGAAACAAGTCCATTTTCAGGCTGCATGGGGCAGAAGGGCTGAGTTTGGGGGATGTGGGCTCAGCTACTCTCACAGTGGGCGGCAGGTACCCCTCACCCTAGGTGAACAAGGTTGGGCTTTGTCCTGTGGCTGGTGGGGCAGCTGGAAAGGGCTTCACAGAGATAAGGAAGCCAGACTCAGAGACAGGGGTCAGTTCAGTAACAGCAATCGTGCTCTTGATTCCCTCCTTTGTGAAATGCAGGTGTCCCTGCACAGTGGCACATAGCTCCTCTCCCAAGGCTATTGGGGCCTACAGCGAGGCCAAGGCCGGCCCAGGCTTGCCTGGAATGTAGTGCGCGTGGTGCTGCTCCCAGGGAGGGGCAGGGATGGGGAGGCAGAGAGGGAGGAGCTGTCCTCGCAGGGAGAGCCTGGTGTGCATGGATGCCCCGGGACCTGTGAGGCTGGACGTGTGTTAGGAAGGGGGCATAGCTCAACTTTCCCTGGGCAATTGAAATACCTTTTGTTCTCCACACAGGTGTGGGAAACTTTCTTCTCACATCCCTGAGCAGCTCTACAACCACACTAAGGAGGGAGGACTCTCCTCCTGCCTCTTCTGCCACTCTTGGTTTTTGTGGCCTTAAATTCAGTCCAAACAGTCCTAAGGACCAGTGCTGGGATGCTCCCCCTTACTTTATTCCACAGTGATCTCAGGGCCCTATCCTCATTCTCCCTAAACCTCCTGGGATTTAAGGTAAGAGGCTGGTGATTTTCAATCTTCTCCTTTTCCACAATAGGCAGCAGAGTTCCAATGCCATTCAACTAAATTGATCTCAGTGGTTTGTCGCTGTCAACATGTCACCCCACCCCACTGTCCCGAGATTTCCAGGACTGGGGCACTGCCAGCTGGAATTCCCATCTGGTTCCACCTGTGGGACCCCTGCTCAGCTGAACAGCTGCTTTCACTCTTGGCTGGGGATTCTTGACCTTTTTTGTGCAGTGGATCCCTTTTCAAAATAATATTTTCCTATGCATAAAATAAAGTGCACAGGATTACAAAAGAAGCTGGTTATGTTGAAATATAATTGTGAAAATATTTAAATATGTGATGTCATAACACATGGGTTTCTTTAATAACATTAAATAACGATTTATGGGTGAGCCTACTCAACTACATTTGAAATAGAAATGAGCATAAATGATGTTCTGAGGTAGTATCTGCAGCACTGGAAAGGGAAATTAAAGCTCTGTGCTTCCTATTGGCATTGCTAATAACAACTGTGGTTTGCTGTCTTTATTCATAACCAAGGAAATGGGAGTGAGTGGAAGTAAAATTGTAGTATTTTCCAATCCAGGTTCATGGACCTCTGAATTACAGTGCACAGTCTATGGTTCATTCACCCCAGTTAAGAACCTTTGTTCTAGATACTGAAATGTGACTTTAGGTATGCTCTGCTGTTTCTTAACTGACTGTCTCCCACACACCATCCATCCCCTCACTCCCCACCCCCCACCTTGTATAATCATGGAGCCAGCTTGGAAACTCCCAGATCTGCACCCAGATGCCTACAGCACCCATTACCCCCCATTTCACTGTGTCTCCCAAGCTCACTATCCAGATAGAAATGGGTCTGACTGGGGCATTTTGCTAAGGAGTTTGCCAAGGCCTCTATATCTAGTTTGCAAGCTGGGTGGAATTCTCCCATCCCTCCCCCAGAGTTCCCTCTAAACAATTTTACCAGTGAAGACATCTGGGCCCAGAGCAGAGACTGGTCTCCTATTTACCTCTGCACTGCTCTTTGCACTGCAACCATGGCACGACCACTGATTGAGACTGATGTGTGCTCTTCTCACCCTGCATCGCTGTTTTCCAGATCATCCGGTCTACAACAGCTTTGTGTTAACTGGCCAAGAGAGGAAGCTACCAGAAAGACACATGTTTCTCTCTGTTTCCCCAAAGGTCTCACCTTTGAGAATATTTTGCTAGGACTCTGGGAGGGGGAAAGATTGGGAGTAAGGTGGGAAGCGGTGTGGCTTAGCCAGGTGCTTTCTCCTGATTAGACTGAGGCCTGTTAATGCCCACATTCTTTTGGGACTGTGCCTGGCTCCCTATCAACACCCTGGGAAAACCCCATAGAAGGCTTCTGGGTATACTTAGGGAGGCGGTGGATCAGCACAAGATCTCTGGTCTTGGCTGAAATTCTTGTGTCCCAAGTGTGTTCTGGGGCAGCAGAACCATGGGCTTGAAAGAGCCCTATGGCTTGGGACACTGGTCTGTGACAGACACAGTTGGTTTCTCTGTGACAGACACAGTTGGTTTCTACCCATCAGCCGTTCTCCCTTCTCTAAAGAAACCATGTTTTGTTCAGGCTGCAACTTGTACAGGAAGGTGGGGCGCTCCTCCAGCCCCAGGTGTTGACCCTTGACTGTTCTAAACCAAGTGAGCCAGTGCTCGCTTTGCTAGTGATTGGTTTATGATTCGATTCTGACCAAGAGGACTTAGGAGAAGAACAGGAAGGTGATCCAGATGGTCTGCACCTGCTATCTGCCCTGAAGACAGTTTTGTGAGCTCTGCAGCTCTGGCAGCCACTTAGCGGCCATTAGGAAACAAGCCGAAGGATTAAAGGTCCACACACTCAAGATGACAGAATGTAAGGATGGAAAGATCCCGAAACCTTGGAGACATTAGGAAGCTGTTTAAGCACTCAGGACTGCCTGCCTCCAGATGTCCTGTTATGTGAAATAATTAAATACCTCTGCAGTTTAAGCCAGTATCACTCAAGGTCTCTCCTACCTCTAGCCCACAAATTCTTTTTTCTTTCTTTCTTTCTTTTTTTTTGAGATGGTTATACGAGTTTTATTTAACAAGAAGAAAGTACACTCTCCAAGGGAGAGGGTGGCCTGAGAGGTCAGGACCAGCCCCACAAATTCTTTTTTTTTTTTTTACACATTATTTTGGTATCATTAACCTACAATTACATGAGCAATATTGTGGTGATTAAACTACCCCCTTCAACAGGTCCCCCCCACCAACCCTATTACAGTCACTGTATCTCAGTGTAGTGAGATGAGAATCACTACTTGTCTTCTCTGAGCTGTACAGTCCTCCCCGTGCCCCCCCACCTTATGTCTGCTAATCGTAATGCCCCTTTTACCCTCTTATCCCGCCCTTCCCACCCTTCTTCCCCAGTTCTTTCCCTTTGGTAACTATTAGTCCGTTCTTGGGTTCTGCGAGTCTGCTGCTGTTTTGTTCCTTCAATTTTTTTCTTTGTTCTTATACTCCACATATAAGTAAGATCATTTAATACTTCTCTTTTTCGGCTTGGCTTATTTGACTGAGCATAATATCCTCTAGCTCCATCCATGTTGTTGCAAACGGTAGGATTTGTTTTCTTCTAATGGCTGAATAATATTCCATTGTGTATATGTACCACATCTTCTTAATCCATTCATCTACTGATGGACACTTAGGGTGCTTCCATTTCTTGGCTATTGTAAATAGTGCTGCAATAAACATAGGGGTGCATCTGTCTTTTTGAAACTGGGCTGCTGCAGTCTTAGGGTAAATTCCTAGGAGTGGGATTCCTGAGTCAAATGGTATTTCTATTTTGAGTTTTTTGAGGAACCTCCATACTGCTTTCCACAATGGTTGAACTAATTTGCATTCCCACCAGCAGTGTAGGAGGGTTCCCTTTCCTCCACATCCTTGCCAACATTTGTTGTTGTTTGTGTTTTGGATGTTGGCCATCCTCACTGGTGTGAGGTGATATCTCATTGTGGTTTTAATCTGCATTTCTCTGATGATTAGTGGTGTGGAGCATCTTTTCATGTGCCTGTTGACCATCTGAATTTCTTCTTTAGAGAGGTGTCTATTCATTCCCTCTGCCCATTTCTTAATTGGATTATTTGCTTTTTGTTTGTTAAGGTGCGTGAGTTTTTGTATATTTTGGATGTCAACCCCTTATCAGATACATCATTTATGAATATATTTTCCCATACTGTAGGATGTCTTTTTGTTCTACTGATGGTGTCCTTTGCTGTACAGAAGCTTTTCAACTTGATATAGTCCCATTTGTTCATTTTTGCTTTTGTTTCCCTTGCCCGGGGGGATATGTTCATGAAGAAGTCGCTCATGTTTATGTCCAAGAGATTTTTGCCTATGTTTTTTTCTAAGAGTTTTATGGTTTCATGACTTACATTCAGGTCTTTGATCCACCTTGAGTTTACCTTTGTGTATGGGGTTAGACAGTACTCCAGTTTCATTCTCTTACATGTAGCTGTCCAGTTTTTCCAATACGAGCTGCTGAAGAGGCTGTCATCTCCCCATTGTATATCCAAGGCTCCTTTATCAAATATTAATTGACTGTAGGTGTTTGGGTTAATGCTTGGATTTTCTATTCTGTTCCACTGGTCTGTGGTTCTGTTTTTGTGCCAGTACCAAATTGTCTTGATTACTGTGGCTTTGTAGTACGGCTTGAAGTCAGGGAGCATAATTCCCCCTGTTTTATTCCTCCTTCTCAGGATTCCCTTGGCTATTCGGGGTCTTTCGTGGTTCCATATGAATTTTAGAATTATTTGTTCCAGTTCATTGAAGAAAGCTGTTGGTAGTTTGATAGTTTGATAGGGATTGCATTGAATCTGTAGATTGCTTTAGGTAGTATAGCCATTTTGACAATATTTATTCTTCCTAGCCAAGAGCATGGGATACATTCCCATTTGTTAGTGTCTTCCTTAATTTCTCCTAGGAGTGTCTTGTAGTTTTCAGAGTACAGGTCTTTCACTTCCTTCCTTAGGTTTATTCCTAGGTATTTTATTCTTTTAGATGCAATTGTGAATGGAATTGTTTTTCTGATTTCTCTTTCTGTTAGTTCATCATTAGTGTATAGGAAAGCAACAGATTTCTGTGTGTTAATTTTATATCCTGCAACTTTGCTGAATTCAGATATTAGTTCTAGTAGTTTTGGAGTGGCGTCTTTAGGATTTTTTATGTACAATATCATGTTATCTGCAAATAGTGACAATTTGACTTCTTCTTTACCAATCTGGATGCCTTGTATGTCTTTGCTTTGTCTGATTGCCGTGGCTTAGACCTCCAGTACTATGTTGAATAACAGTGGAGAGTGTGGGCACCCCTGTCTTGTTCTCGATCTTAGATGAAAAGCTTTCAGCTTCTCGCTATTAAGTATGATGTTTGCTGTGGGTTTTTCATATATAGCCTTTATGATGTTGAGGTACTTGCCGTCTATACCCATTCTGTTGAGAGTTTTAATCATGAATGGATGCTGAATTTTGTCAAATGCTTTTTCAGCATCTATGGAGATGATCATGTGGTTTTTGTTCTTCTTTTTGTTGATGTGATGGATGATGTTGATGGATTTTCGAATGTTGTACCATCCTTGCATCCCTAGGATGAATGCCACTTGATCATGGTGTATGATCCTCTTGATGTATTTTTGAATTCGGTTTGCTAATATTTTGTTGAGTATTTTTGCATCTATGTTCATCAGGGATATTGGTCTGTAATTTTCTTTTTTAGTGAGGTCTTTGCCCGGTTTTGGTATTAGAGTGATGCTGGCTTCATAGAAAGAGTTTGGAAGTATTCCCTCCTCTTCTATTTTTTGGAAAACTTTAAGGAGAAT
>JAQQAC010007890.1:32109318-32139158 GCA_029783875.1 Phataginus tricuspis | reverse complement strand
GGTGTTATTTCTTTTCTATATGTCTGGTAGAATTCAGAGGTGAATCCATCAAGTCCGGGGGTTTTGTTCTTGGGTAGGTTTTTGATTACCGATTCAATTTCGTTGCTGGTGACTGGTCTGTTTAGTTTTTCTGTTTCTTGCTTGGTCAGTCTTGGAAGGCTGTATTTTTCTAAGAAGTCCATTTCTTCTAGGTTTTGGAGCTTGTTAGCATATAGATGCTCGTTATATTCTCTTATAATTCTTTGTATATCTGTGGGGTCCGTCGTTATTTTTCCTTTCTCATTTGTGATTCTGTTTATGTGTGTAGATTCTCTTTTTCTCTTAATGAGTCTGGCTAGGGGTTTATCTATTTTGTTTATTTTTTCAAAGAACCAGCTTTTGGTTTCATTGATTTTTTCTATTGTTTTATTCTTCTCAATTTTATTGATTTCTTCTCTGATCTTTATTATGTCTCTCTTTCTGGTGACTTTGGGCCTTATTTGTTCTTCTTTTTCCAATTTCAATAATTGTGTCTTTAGACTGTTCATTTGGGAATGTTCTTCCTTCTTTAAATAGGCCTGGATTGCAATATACTTTCCTCTTAGAACTGCCTTTGCTGCATCCCACAGAAGTTGTGGCTTTGTGTTGTTGTTGTCATTAGTCTCCATATATTCTTTGATTTCTGTTTTGATTTGGTCGTTAACCCATTGATTCATTAGGAGAATGTTGTTAAGTCTCCATGTATTTGTGAGCATTTTTGATTTCTTTATAAAATTTATTTCTAGTTTTATACCTTTGTGATCTGAGAAGTTGGTTGGTAGGATTTCAATATTCTTGAAGTTACTGAGGTTCTTTTTGTGGCCTAGTATGTGGTCTATTCTGGAAAATGTTCCATGTGCACTTGAGAAGAATGTGTATCCTGCCGCTTTTGGGTGCAGAGTTCTGTAGATATCTGTTAGGTCCATCTGTTCTAGTGTGTTGTTCAGTGCCTCTGTGTCTGTACTTTTCCTTTGCCTGGTTGATCTATCCTTTGGAGTGAGTGGTGTGTTAAAGTCTCCTAAAATAATTGCATTGCTGTCTATTTCCTCCTTCACTTCTGTTAGTATTTGTTTCACATATGCTGATGCTCCTGTGTTGAGTGCATATATATTTATAATGGTTATATCTTTTTGTTGGACTGACCCCTTTATCATTATGTAATATCCTTCTTTATCTCTTGTTGCTTTCTTCGTTTTGATGTCTATTTTATCTGATACAAGTACTGCAACACCTGCTTTTTTCTCTTTGTTGTTTGCATGAAATATCTTTTTCCATCCCTTCACTTTTAGTCTGTGTATATCTTTGGGTTTGAGGTGAGTCTCTTGTAAGCAGCATATAGATGGGTCTTGCTTTTTTATCCACTCTGTTACTCTGTGTCTTTTGATTGGTGCATTCATTCCATTTACATTTAGGGTGATTATTGATAGACATGTACTTATTGCCATTGGTGGCTTTAGATTCGTGGTTACCAAAGGTTCAAGGGTTGCTTCTTTACTATCTAACAATCTAACTTAACTTTCTTGTTAAGTTATTGTGAACGCTGTCTGATGTTTCTTTATTTCTCCCTTCCTAGTCTTCCCCCTCCATTCTTTATATATTAGGTGTTTTGTTCTTTGCCTTTAGTTAGTATTTGGATGGTCTGCTTTCTTTGCTATGATTTTATTTTCTCTGGTGACATCTTTTTTGCCTTAGGAGTGCTTCCCTCTAGAGCAGTCTGTTTAAGGTATCCTGTAGTGGTGGTTTATGAGAGGCAAACTCTTTCAACTTTCGTTTGTCTGGAAATTGTTTAATCCCTCCGTCATATTTAAATGATAATCGTGGTGGATACAATATTCTTGGTTCGAGGCCCTTCTGTTTCATTACGTTAAATATATCATGCCATTCTCTTCTGGCCTGAAAGGTTTCTGTTGAGAAGTCTGATGAGAGTCTGTTGGGTTTTCCTTTGTAGGTGATCTTTTTTCTCTCTCTAACTGCCTTTAATACTCTGCCTTTATCTTTGATCTTTGCCATCTTAATTATTATGTGTCTTGGTGTTGTCTTCCTTGGGTCCCTTGTGTTGGGAGATCTGTGGGCTTCCGTGGACTGTGAGACTATTTCCTTCCCCAGCACGGGGAAGTTTTCAGCAATTATTTCTTCAAAGACACTTTCTATCCCTTTTTCTCTCTCTTCTTCCTCTGGTACTCCTATAATGCGAATATTGTTCCGTTTGGATTAGTCACACAGTTCTCTTAATAGTCTTTCATTCTTAGAGATCCTTTTATCTCTCTCTGCCTCAGCCTGTTTGTATTCCTTTTCCCTGTCTTGTAATTCCTTGATCGTGTCTTGAACCTGATTCAATCTGCTGTTCAGCCCGTCAATGGCTTGTCTCATTTCTGCATTGTCTTTCCTCACTTCCCGCACTTCCTCCCTCAGCTCTTGCACATTTTTCTGTAGATCTGTCAGCATGGCTATGACTTTTAATCTGAATTCTTTTTCCGGAAGACTATGCATGTCCATTCCTTCAGATTCTCTCTCTGGGGTGGTGTTTGTCTGAAGCTTTGTCTGTATCATATTGTTCTGTCTTCTAATGACTATAGAATTAGTGTTGGTAGTTGTCATGTATGTCCGCTGGGCTCTTTATGCCTTTAAAAAGGAAAGAGTAGAAAGGAGAGAAAAGAAAAAAAGAAAACAGAGAAAAAAAATACTACTAAAAAAAAAGTAAAAAGACAGAGAGAAAAGGAAAAGAAAGGAAAGAAAAAGAAAAAACAGCAACACGTAAAAAAAAAAAAAAAAACGCCCACCGGGTGTGGTTTCTGTGTGAATGGTGTAGGTGGCACTATTGCTCCACTATTCCAGAGCCGTGGCCACGTCGCTCCGCACGGCCCTTTAAAGCTGTGGCCAGGGTGAGAATGAATCGGAGGCTGTTGAGCTCTGTGGGAGTCCTAAATATGGCTACACTTTCCCAGTCGCCCGCTATGGGGTCTGAGGCTCCCCAGGACTCCCAGCCTGCTGGGTTGAGTGTGCCGCTGCGATGAGGTTCTCTGCTGGACTCCTGTCTCTTTAAGACCACTGAGAAACAAAGCGCGCGCTTTTCTCCTTTTTTTTTTCCCCTTTTCTTTCTTTCTTCTCCCTTAAGCTGTGCTGTTTATGACCGCCTCGCCGGGACACCCGCCGGAGTGCTGGGGTGTAGGAGCGTTCGGGTCTCGCTGAGTCACGGCTCCGTATCTTACCCGCCTGGCCGGGTGTCGAGTCCTCTCTCTGGTGTGTCTGACCGCCGGAGTTCTGGGGGGGAGGAGCCCTCGGTCCGGCCGGGTCGCGGCTCCGTATCTTATCCGCCTCACTGGCTGCCAAGTTCTCTCAGGTGTACCTGTACGCTGTGCACTTTCCTGTGTATTCTGGTCTCTCTTTTAGGGATAGTTGTATTTGCTGTGTTTTCGTGAATAAATATAATGTTGGGAGGAATTTTTCTGCCGGTCTGTTCATGTCGCCATCTTCCCGGAAGTCCTCAAAAAATGTTTCTTGAAGACTTTCACTTTAGCCAAGATGGAACAAAAGGTACTTCCTGGTGGAGAATGGTGCAAGATTCCGATCCATGAGCGAGATTGAGCAAAAGCTTTGAGGTTCTTCTGCCCCCCTTGTGCTGGCAAATGTTGGTTCTCCTTATTCAGAAGCTAAAAGTAATATCCTGAGCAATATTATATTGTAAGTCCAGGGAGAGGAAATGCCAGAGCAGAATTACCTCTAAAACCGAAATCATTCAAGGAGAGAAATAAATTTTAAAACCCATTTATAGCTTACAAACTGCGGTCTGGCCCTCCTGCTCTTGTCTGCTTTCTTCCTTATTGATCTTCTCAGTCTTTCCCAGCTCCATGTCTATTATCCCCCCATAAGGAATTTCGGGGCCCTTCATTCTATTTGCATGAAATAATAAAGCTAAAAACAACAAATAACCTTCATAGGTATTATAGCTATCCTTTTGCCTATTTTCTAGGTGCACTGTTTTGAGTATTTTAGATATGTTATTTAAATTACAAGATAATTATTATACCATTTTACAAATGTGGAAACTGGGTCTCTGAGAGTTTGACATGCTCCCAAGATTTTCCTTCTACAATCTGTTCCTTCTCAGTAGTCTTCTTACTAATTCTTCTTCTCATCCACTCCTCACATTCCACTTTTTCTCATCCACCTCCTAATGTTCTTCTCATCCACCTCCTATGTAACTATGGGCAAAACCACTTCCCTTTCAGCTTCTTGCCTGGTGATGTTGTTGGATGGATTCAATGAGATGTGTAAGAAGTCTATTGCACAGACGTCAATAAATGCATTTGTTATTATGTTAATGAGGATTAAATTAACTTTTAAAAAACTCTCTATTCTTGGTTCCCTTTTCTATTTTTGATCACCTTTTAATGGTATCTTCTATTCTCATGACTTTTAGTACCATCTGGATGTCTATGAATACCAAATGTAAATCTCTACCTTGGATCTTTCCTCTAAATTTGAGACAAGCCAACATCTTCACCTGAGTGTTTTAAATTAAAACAAAAGTTGAAGGTTCTGCATCCAGCAGTATGGAGTAGCCTGTATTGTATTGTAATAATTATGACTCTGGATAAATTAAAAAACAATTATTTGAAGGGACTAGAGAGAACAAAAGCAGCCAGTAATGGGACAGGAGTCAACCATTGAAAGAAGAGAGGTGCAGTGGCTAAGATTTGTGATTATAAGGATTTTTGTCTGAAGGCACTAGACAGAACATGTAGCATGAGATGGCCAGAATTCAAGAATAAAGTTGCTTGTCTTACTGGTTTGATAAGTCAGTGAACAGGGTTTGGATAGGCAATTCAAGAAAGGGAGAAGCTACTAAGGTTTCTTAAAAATGCATATAAAAATTGACCATGTAGGGGGATGGACACAGGGGCACAGGGAAGGCAGTATAACACAGAGAAGACAAGTAGTGATTCTATAGCATCTTACTATGCTGATGGACAGTGACTGTAATGGGGTATGTAGTGGGGACTTGATAATGGAGGGAGTCTAGTAACCATAATGTTGCTCATGTAATTGTACATTAATGATACCAAAAAAAAAAATTTGACCAAATCCTTGGCTGACCTCTGACCTTGCATATATAGGGGATACTCCAAGGAGCCCAGTAGAAAACAGCCAGAAAAAAACAACTAAAAGCTGAAAAAATTGTGCAGAAACTTTTAGCTGGTGTCCATCTCAGGAGACACAGAATTTGCAATGGCATGCCAGCCAAGTTAATTGTCTGCTAAAAATTCTTTAGAGTCTTTAGAGAAAGATAACAGAATCGAGATTTTCTACAATGTGCCATCTGCTATGCTCAATATTAAAATATTTTTTTAAACCCACCAAACTTACAAATAAGCAGGGAAATGTGACCCATAGTCAAAAGAAAGGTAGTCAATAGAAACCAATTCTGAAATGACTCAGATATTTAATTAGATGAAGATTTCAAAGTGGCTATAATAAATATATCCAAGGACTTTAAAAAATATACTTATAATGAATGAACAGATGGGAAAATTCAACAGTGAACTAGAAAGTATAGAAAAGAACCAAATAGCAATTCTAGAATTAAAAAGCACAATATCTGAAATGAAAAATTCACTAGATAGTTTTAAGAGAATATTGAAGAAGGAAGAAGAAAGAGTGAACTAGAATAAAAATTGGAAAAATTACACCAATTTGAAGATCAAGAAGGAAAAATATTTGAAAAACTAAGCAAAGCTTCATTGGCTTGGAGGACAATATCAAGTCATCTAACATACATGATATTCAATTTCTAGGAGAGGAGGTAGATAATGGGAGAAAAATTATCTGACAAAAATCTGCCAAATTTGGTCATAAACATAAACTCACAGATCCAAGAAGCTCAGCAAACCCAAAGCTTAATAAATAATAAAAAAAACCAACCCTGAAACAAATCATAAACAAACTGCTAAAAAAATCAAAATTAAGAAAAAAATATGGAAAGTGACCAAGAAAAACAACATAGTAGATACAGGGGACAAGTGGTAGAAAAGTCAGCTGACCTCTCATTGAAACAATAGAGGCCAAAAGACAATGGTAATATTTTATTCAATGTGTTAAAAGTAAAACCCTGTTAGCCAAGCATTGTATATCTAGCAAAAATGTCTTTCAAAAATGAAGATGAAATGGAGATATTTTCAGATAAGGAAAAAACTAGAAAATTCATCACTGGCAAATATGCACCATAAGAAATGTTAAAGTCAATTCTTGAAGGGGAAATGACAACAAATGGACATTTGGCTCTTTAGAAGGAAATAAGAGCATTAGAAATGGTAAAATGTAAATACATTAAAAATGTATATGTATTCATCTACATTTTTTCTCTAATACCATATAAACACATATATATTCTCACACTTTCTTTAAAAGATACATGAATAAAGACTACATTATGGAGTTTATAAAAATGTATACATAATATATTTAAAAACAGTAGCACAAAAGACAGATTGGGAAAAAATAGAATTTGACTATTGCAAAATTCCTATATTTTACATGTTATTACATAATATTAAATCTAAATAGACTATGATAAATTTAGGATGCATATTGTAATCCCTAGAGCAACCGTTAAAAAATAGTGCAAAATAAGAACTGAAGTAAAATGATTAAAACATTCAGTTGATCCAAAGGCAAGAAAAGGAAAAAGCAGATGGAATAAGTAGAAATAACAAATAGTAGGCCTAATTCCAACCATATTAATAGTTAAATTAAATGTAAATGACCTAAATACTTCAATAAAATTATGGCAGAGATTGTCAGAGAGAATGAAAAAGTAAGACCCAATCTTATGCTGTCCACATGAGAAGCACCTTAAGTATAAAGACACAGATAGATTGAAAGTAACAGGATGAAAAATCAGAGACCCTGAAAAACAGTAAGCATACAATAGCTTGAGTGGCTGTAGTATATCAGACAAAAAAGATTTCTGGACAAAGAGTGATTTGGAGATAATGTGGGACATTCATAAAATAAAAGGGTCATTTTTCATCAGAAAGATGTAACAATCATAAATATGTATGGGCTTCAAAATACACAAATACTGACAGAACTGATACAGACAGAACCTGATATATCTACTTCATTTTTTATGTTTCACTCTGTTAATATCCTCGTGGAGCTATTTTAATGTCTGTTATGCTTTTTCTAAACTTTTGGTTTGTCTATTCAAATACATCTTCTGATGGTAGTATTCCTTGGATATCTTTTAATTTTGGTCCATGAAATATGACTCTTCTGTCTAATAATGAGCACTGGGGAAGGGCTAAGGCCATTTCTAGACTGTATAACAATAATGAGCAGAAAAGTGTTTGTTTGTGTGTGAGAGAGAGATTGGAAGTATGAGAAGGGTGTGGTGAGGGAGAACAAACACCAGTAGGTCAAGTATTTATCTCAGCCCACCAGGGAGAAGCTACATTGGTATGAGGGTTGGGGAGAAGACTACCTGAGACTGTTCAACATCCAATTATTGTTCTCAGCAACTCTGCAGAGCAGGACTTCTGCACTAACCTGCACATGTACTAGAAGTCTGAGCAGTTGCCTCCAGTAGTTTTGGTGATTGGCGATTGTCCTAAGACAACTGAGAAACAAAAGCAAAAAAAGCAAACTGCTTTTATCCTATTTATCCTACTGTGCTGCTGGTTGCCTTTGCCTACTCTCCCTGAAATTCAGCAGCCTAATACAATGTTAAAAAGAAGTGGAGACAGTGGGCAACCTTGCCTTTTTTCAAAAGAAGTGCTTTTAAAATACTTAATATTGCAATTAAATATGAATGTTTACTGGTGTTTGGTAGATAAATGCATTAAGGAAATTGACTTTTATTCAAATTTGTTAGTTTTTTAAAAAATTACATTAGGGGGTTAAATTCTATTAAATGCCTTTGCTGTAAAATTGTTTTTCCCCTTTAAATCTAGAAATTAATGAATATATTAGTAGATTAAAAGATTATAAATTATTAATAGGTTAGATTCATACATACACAATGTTTATTAGTGAGATTGGCATGCCATTTTCCTTTCTCCCACTAGCTTCATTTGATTAATGTCAAGGTTATTTTATCTATAAAATGACTTTGGGATTTTTCTCTCTCTTCTTTGAAAAGGTTTATATATTTGTATTAAGAATGAAATGCAAAAACTCTTTAAATGTTTGGAAGAAATGATTTACTAAACAATTCTGGGCCTACTGGGTGTGTGTTTTAATAGACTTTCAATTACTGATTTGTCTTTCTGGGCCTATTCAGATTTTCTATTTCATTTTGTGTCAATCCATTAGGAATGCTTTTGGCAATAAGCAACCAAAAACCTAACAGTGACCTAAGCAGCAAGTCCTCTCACCCTCCACCCTCACACAACCAAATGTGCAGGGGAGATATCCCAAGGTTGATAGAAATCTTCGTGGACACAGCCTCCTTCAATATTTTCACTCCATTGTCTTCAACTGTTAGCTTGTCACTTCATGGTCTCACACTGGGTACAGCACTTGTGGAACCAAGCAGGAAGAAGTGCAGAAACTATCTTTTCATTTGGCACAGCAATCAGGGTTGGGATTGATCTTTTCTAACATCAAGGAATCTCTACTTCCTATTTGAGTAAATTGGATATTGTGTGTGTATGTGTATGTAAAAATGGTTGTTGAGGAGACAACAAATGGATATTTGTCGGTTTTGGTAACATATATAATATATATATGTAATATATATATAAAATGTCAACATATCGCCATAAAGATTTTCATCTTTAGTATTTTCTTAGGATTTTTAAAGTCTCTTAGTTATATCTCTCTTTTCTTTCCTAGTATTGCTCCTGGGTTTCTCTCTCTCTCTCTGTCTCTTTCTCAATTTTGTCAGATCTTTTCTACCTTATTAGTGTTTATTTTCCATAAAATCAACTTTTAGCTTTGTTGACCTACTGCATATATATTTTTCTTCTTTTAAAAAAATTGTTTCTGCTCTTAGCTTTAGTTCTTCTTTAGGTTTAACATTTTTTTTTAAATATTCATTATGATTCCTTTTGGGGCCAATAAGTTATTTATAATCATTTTTTACATTCTAAACTTCTGAGATTTTAAATGTATCCTTTTTGATATTCATTTATAATTCAATTGTGTCAAAGAACATGATATGCTAATGATTTTTTTAAATAGACTATTTTTAAACGCATAAATAGTTTACAGAAAAATACAGAAAATACAATGGATTCCCATTCCTCCCTCTCTTCTTCCCCACAAAGTTTCCCCTATTATTAACATCTTGTGGTCCATTTGTTACAATCACAATATTGATATACTCTTATTAACTAAGGTTCATGGTTTACATTAGCGTTCACTCTTTGTGTTGTACAGTTCCATTCATTTTGATAAATGCATCATGTCATGTATCTACCATTATGGTATCATACAGAATAGTTTCACTGCCCTCTGTGCTCCATCTGCTCATCCTTCCTCTCCTGCTGCACCTCTGACAACCAGGGTGATCTTTTTACTGTCCCAATGGTCTTGCCTTTACCAGAATGTCATATAACTGGACTCAGAGAGTAGGTATCATTTTCATTTTGGTTTTTCATTTAGCAATATGCATTTAAAGTTCCTCCATGTCTTTGTGACTTGATAACTCATTTTTTTCACACTGAATAATATTCCATTGTCTGGATGTGGTCAGTTTATCCATTTACCTATTGAAGGACATTTTGGTTGCTTCCTGTTTTTGGAAATTAGAATAAAGTTTCTATAAGTCTGTGTGCAGGTTTTTACATGAGCATAACTTTTTAAGTTCAGTCAATACCAAGGAGTGCAGTTGCTGGATTGCATGGCAGGCCTTTGTTTAACTTCATAAGAAACTGCCCAGGATTAAAGATCATGGAATAGGAAGGCAAGGCAGAAACCTCCTCCCAAAAACATATAAAAGAGGAAAATACAGCAAATGCAACTAGACTTGAAAATGACTTGAACACTCTAGAACAGACCACCTATACCTGAGGAAGAAGAGAGAACCACACAGAAAAGGGCAAGGTGGCAAAGCCAAGATCCAGTGGGACCCAAGCCCTCCCCTCACCCCAGCCTACAGGCAGGAGAAAGAGGAATGGAGCATGGAGGGGTTGGAAGCCCAGGAGCACTGCACACCTGGCCCTGGAGATCTTCTCCAGGAGCATGAGCCCACGTTACATTGGGTTCTGGTGATTGGTGGGGCTGGATACCAGGGACAGGTAGAACACTCTGGGAGACTGAGATTCCAGCCAGTGTGGAGGGCAGGCATGCTCCATAAGTCCTGAGATCCAAAGCAGAGGTGGCAGTTTGAAAGACTTGCCAGTAGTGGGAGGGGTACCAGAGGGATGAGGGTCAGATGAAACCTCCTCAGGAGAAAGGGCAGGTGGAGGTTACCAACCACCAGCCCTTCCTCAGCCCAACAGATTGGGAACTCTCAGGAACACTAGCCCTGAGTCTCCTCCCTGCACACGCTACTGGGAGCCACCCCACTTGGCCCAGTGGCAGCATCAGGCTTTGCTGCCTCACAGGCAGAGGGAGACTCTCCCAGCTTCCTTGATTCTGTTTCAGCCCAACTGGGGAGGTGCCTGCATGAGTGAGCCCCAAGAATTCCTTCCTCTCTGTGGGTGCACAAACCCAGTGCTGTGCATCCAGCCAGGATAGAGCCACACATTGGTCTTCCCACCCCATTAACCCTGCAGCACTTCCATTTCTGCAGGCCAGGCAGAGGGTGCCCTGCCCACAGTGAGCTCAGCAAAGATTCCTGAGCTGATCACAAAGGCAGCAGCTCAAGCAAACTGCCCACCCAGACTCAGACCACTACAGAAGCCAGAGAGAAAGGCACCCCACCATGGCGTGCTAACAATTTGGGTCCCTGCAAAAGAGAACCAGGTACTAGAGAGTAAAGAATCTTGAGCTTCTGGGCACCATAGTACAGCTTCTTCATAAAGCTATTATTTTATAGGCCAGAAAGCATAGCAGAGACATCTAATACAAAGGAAAAAACAAACACAGGATCCCTGACAAAAAGAGTAGGCAGAGGAATATGATCCAAACAAAACTACAAGACAGAACCCCAGAAAGAGGAATAAATGAAACAGAGATCACCAATTTTCTTGATAAAGATTTCAAAATAAAAGTGCTAAACATGTTCACAGATTTACAGAAAGGCATTCAAGATTTCAGGTAGAACTTCAAAAAAGAGACAGAAGACCTGAAAAAGAGCCATTCAGAGCTGAAGAACACAGTATCAAAAATGAAACATACAATGGAGGGATTAAAAGTATAGTAGGTCATGTAGAGGAGATGAAAAAGAAATTAGAGAACTGGAAAACAAGCTAAGGAACAGGAAAAAAAAGGCATCTCTAGGAATGAACGAATGATAAGAGAGCTATGTGACCAATCCAAACAAAACAATATTTGTATAATAGGGGTACCAGAAGGAGAAGGGAAAGGCAAAGGGATAGAAAGTCTCTTTAAGGAAATAATTGTTGAAAATTCCCCCAATCTGGGAAGGACATAGACACTCGGGTCATGGAGTGCAGAGATTCCCTAACAAAAGGAACCCCAGGAAGACAACACCAAGACATATAATAATGAAAATGGCAAAGATCAAGGATAAGAAGAGAATGTTGAAAGCAGCCAGAAAGAGAAAAAAGACTACTTATAAAGGAAATTCCATCAGGCTATTAGCAGCATTCTCAACAGAAACTCTATAGGCCAGAAGGGAGTGGCATGATATATTTACTGTACTGAAGCAGAAGGTTCTCCAACCAAGAATACTCTACCCAGCAAGATTATCATTTGAAATTGAAGCAGGTATTATACAATTTCCAGATGAACAAAAACTGAAGGAATTTGCCACCACTAAGCTAGCCTTACAGATATGTTAAAAGGACTGCTGTAGATGGAAATGACCCTAAGGCTAAATAGCTTTCACCAGTGAAAATAATCACAGTAAAGATAGTAGACCAACTAATTACCAAGCAAGTATGAAATTAAAACAAAACAAAAGAAGCAAAATCAGCTATACACAAAATCAGTCAAGGGATACACAAAAAGTGCAGATTATGACATCTAATGCAAAAAATGTGAAGGAGGAAGAAGAAGAAGGAAAAAAAGGTACCTTTAGATTGTGTTTGAAATAGCGTAATAAGCAATTTAAGATACACTATTATTTAGTAAGGAAGCTATCCTTGAACCTTTGGTAACCACAAAACTAAAGCCTACAATAAACACACACACAAAAATAAATAAATTAAAAAAAAGAAATCCAACTACAACATGAAATAAAATCATCAATAACAAGAGAAGAGTATAAGATAGGAAGAAAGGAATAGACAGGAACTATAAAAAACTGCCAGAAAACAATTAATGAAATGACAATAGGTACATATCTATCAATAATCATGTTAAATGCAAATGGACTGAATGAATCAATCAAAAGACACAAAGTGGCAGAATGGATAAAGAAACAAGACCCATCTATATACTGCCTACAAGAGGCTCATTTCATACCCAAAGACATATATAGACCAAAAGTGAAGGGATGGAAAAAGATATTCCATGCAAATAATAAGGAGAAAAAAGCAGGGTTAGCAGTACTTATATCATACAAAATTGATTTCAAAACAAAGAAAGTAACAAGAGACAAAGAAGGACATTACATAATGATAAAGTGATCAGTCCAACAAGAGGATATAATTATTATAAATATCTATGCACTTAACATAGCAGCACCTACATATGTAAAACAAATACTAACAGAATTAAATGGGAAATAGATTGCAACACATTCATTGTAGGAGACTTTAACACACCACTCACATGAATAGACAGATCAATCAGACAGGAAATAAATAAGGAAACAGAGGCACTGAATAATACATTAAATCAAATGGGATTAACAGATCTCTACAGAGCACTCCACCCAAAAGCTGCAGGATACACAGAAATGTACATGGAATGTTCTCCAAAATAGTTCATATACTAGGCCACAAGAAGAGCCTCAATAAATTAAAAAAGACTCTATCAAGCAGCTTCTCAGACCACAATTATATGAAACTAGAAATAAATTACACAAACAAAAAGACCTACATACACATGGAGACTAAACAACATGTTTCTAAATAAACAATGGATCAATGAACAAATTAAAACAGAAATCAAGCAATACACGGAGACAAGTTAAAACAAAACACAACAGCCCAAAATCTGTGGGAGGCATCAAAGGCAATTCTAAGAGGAAAGTACATAGCAATACAGGCTTAGCTCAAGAAACAAGAACAATCCCAAATAAAAAGTCTAAACTCACAATTATAGAAACTAGAAAAAGAAGAACAAATAAAGCCCCAAGTTAGTAGAAGGAGGGATATAATAAAGATGAGAGCAGAGATTAATAAAATAGAGAATAAAACAATAGAAAAATTAATGAAACCAGATTGGCTTAAAGATGGCGGCATGAGAGATGAGACAGAAACTTCCCCCCAAAACGACATATAATATGAAAATATATCAAATACAACTAATCATGAAAGAACAACAGGAAAGAAGGCTGCAACAGACTTCCTACATCTTGGGAAAAGAGAAGACCTCATGGAAAAGGGTAAAATACCAAAACCGCAATACAGCAGGACCCAAGCCCTTCCCCAACTCCATCTCACCAGTGGAAGGAAGAGAAATGGAGTGTGGAGGGGTGGAGGGCTAGGACTGCTGAACACCCAGGCCTGGAAATCTGCTCTTGGAACACGAACCTGCATTACATGGTGCTCAGGTGAATACTTGGAGAGAATGAGATTCCAGCCACTTACGGAGAACAGATACCCACAACTGGCTGGTCTGGGACAAAAGAAAGGTGGGCACTCTGAGAGACTTCCCAACAGCGAGAGGGCTGCTAAAGGGGCAAGGATTGCACAGAGCTTGCTGCAGGAGAAAGGACAGGTGGACAAAATTGTCCCTGGGCACTCAGCCCAGCAGGTTGGGAACATTCAGGAGCTTCAGGAACTCCATCTGCCTGGCTGGCAAAGCAGCTCTGAGGCCCAACACAATACACAGCCTGCCGCTCCTTCCTCCCCAATAGCACCAGCTCACAAACCTGTTGCCTCCGCCATTGCCTCAGGTCAGCTGGAGGGCAGCCACACTTATGGCAGTTACAGGGGTGTATCCAAGGGGCTGTTCCCTGTGCACGCGGCTCACTGGCCCTGACAGTGGAAGCAGAAACTATGACCGGGAAGCAGGGAAGAGCTTTCTCATTCCGTCAGGCACCAGCACGGCTCACCTGATCCCTGCCACTGCTCCAGGAGCTGAGAAGCTCCAGAGAGTAGAGCTTCTGGGCACTAGAGGGCACCACCTACACCAAGTTATTACTACAAATATGAAATGTCAGAATAACCTGGTACAAACCCAAATCCCACAAACACCAGAAAGAGAGCCAAGTGAAACTGGACTCACCAATCTTCCTGAAAAAGAATTCAGAATAAACATCATAAACATGCTCACAGAGCTAAGGAAAAATAGTCAAGACCTCAGGGAGGATGTCAAGAAAGGGACAGAAACTTTGAAAAATACAGTACCCAAAATGAAACATACAATGAAGGGATTTAAAAGCAGATTAGATGAAGTAGAGGAGACAGTAAATGAAATAGAAATTATATAACAGGAATACAAAGAAGCTGAGGCACACAGAGAAAAAAGGATCTCTAGGAATGAAAGACTATTAAGAGAACTGTGAGACCAATCCAAACGGAACAATATTTGCATTACAGGGGTACCAGAAGAAGAAGAAGAGATAAAAAAAGGATAGAAAGTATCTTAGAAGAAATAATTGCTGAAAACTTCCCCAATCTGGGGAAGGAAATAGTCTCTCAGGCCATGGAAGTGCACAGATCTCCCAACACAAAGAACCCAAGGAAGACAACACCAAGACATATAATGATTAAAATGGCAAAGGTCAAGGATAAGGACAGAGTATTAAAAGAGAAAGAAAAGAATCTAGAGAGAAAAAAGATCATAACAAAAACGAAAACCCATCAGGCTATCACCAGA
Organism: Phataginus tricuspis; assembly: GCA_029783875.1. NCBI lineage: Eukaryota > Metazoa > Chordata > Mammalia > Pholidota > Manidae > Phataginus > Phataginus tricuspis. The sequence goes on along the minus strand of JAQQAC010007890.1, from coordinate 32,124,077 downwards.
CTTCTCAATAGAAAACTTTCAGGCCAGAGGGAGTGCCATAATATATTTAATGCAATGAAACAGAAAGGCCTCGAACCAAGGGTATTCTACCTGGCAAGATTATCATTTAAATTTGAAGGAGGGATTAAAAATTTTCCAGGTAAGCAAAAGTTGAGAGAATTTACCCCAACAAACCATCTATACAGTGTATTTTGGAGGGACTGCTATATATGGAAGTGCTCTTAAGGTTAAATCGCTCTCACCAGAGAAAATAAAACCACAATAAAGGAAGTAGACCAATTAATTACTAAGCAAATGCAAAATTATATAAGCTACCTCAAAAGTCAGTCAAGGGACAGAGACAGAGTATATAATATGACACCTAATATATAAAGAATGGAGTATCAAGAAAAATAAGGGAGAAAAAAAGAACTTTTAGATTGTGTTTGAAATGGCTTACTAAGTGAGTTAAGTTAGACTGTTAGATAGTAAAGAACCTACCCTCGAACCTTTGGTAACCATGAATCTAAAGTCTGCAATGGCAATAAGTACATATCTATCAATAATCACTCTAAACGTAAATGGTCTGAATGCAACAATCAAAAGACATAGAGTTACTGAATGGATAAAAAAACAAGACCCATCTATATGCTGCCTACAAGAGACTCATTTCAAACCCAAAGACATACACAGACTAAAAGTGAAGGGATGGAAAAAGATATTTCATGCAACTAATAGGGAGCAAAAGCAGGAGTTGCAGTACTTTTTAAGACAAAATAGACTTAAAAACAAAGAAAGTATTAAGAGACAAATAAAACCATTATATAATGATAAAGGGGTCAGTCCAAAAAGAGGGTATAACCATTATAAATATCTAGCATTCCAACATAGGAGCACCTACATATGTGAAACAAATACTAACAGAATTAAAGGGGGAAATAGAATGCAATGCATTCATTTTAGGAGACTTCAACATTCCACTCACTCCAAAGGACAGATCAAGCAGACAGAAAATAAGTAAGGAGACAGAGGCACTGAACAACACATTAAAACAGATGGACCAACAGACATCTACAGAACACTCCACCCAAAAGCAGCAGCATACACATTCTTTTCAAGTGCACATGGAATATTTTCAAGAATAGACCATATACTAGGCCACAAAAAGAGCCTCAGTAAATTCAGAAGGATTGAAATAGTACCAACCAGCTTCTCAGACCACAAAGGTAAGAAATTAGAAATAAATTATGCAAAGAAAACAAAAAAGCCCACAAACACATGGAGGCTTAACATGCTCCTAAATAATCAATGGATCAATGAGCAAATAAAAATAGATTAAGCAATATATGGAGACAAATGAAAACAGTAATTCAGCACTGCAAAATCTGTGGGGTGCAGCAAAGGCCATACTAAGAGGGAAGCACATTGGAATACAGGTGTACCTCAGGAAAGAACAATCCCATATGAACAGTCTAAACTCACAATTAATTAAACTAGAAAAAGAAGTACAAATGAAGTCCAAAGTCAGTAGAAGGAGGGACATAATAAAGATCAGAGCATAAATGAATAAAATCGAGAAGAGTAAAACAATAGAAAGAATCAATGAAAGCAGGAGCTGGTTCTTCAAGAATATTAATAGAATAGATAAACCCCAAGCCAGACTTATCAAGAAAAAAAAGAGAGTCTACACACATAAACAGAATCAGAAATGAGAAAGGAAAGATCACTATGGACACTAGAGAAATACAAAGAATTATTAGAGAATACTATGAAAAATTATATGCTAACAAATTGGATAACCTAGAAAAAATGGACATTTTAGAAAAATACAACCTTCCATCGCTGACCCAGAAAACAGCAGAAAATCTGAACAGACCAATTATCAGCAACGAAATTGAACTGGTAATCAAAAAACTATCTAAGAACAAAACCCCTGTAACAGATGGCTTCACCGCTGAATTTTACGAAACATTTAGTGAAGAGCTAATACACATCCTACTGAAAGTTTTCCAAAAAGTAGAAAAGGAGGGAATACTTCCAAACTCATTCTATGAGACCAGCATCACTCTAATATCAAAACCAGGCAAAGACACCACAAAAAAAGAAAATTACAGACCAATATCCCTGATGAACATAGATGCAAAAATTCTCAACAAAATATTAGCATACTGAACCTGAAAATACATAAAAAAGATCATCCATCATGATCAAGTCAGATTTATTCCAGAGATGCAAGGATGGTACAATATTTGTTAATCAATCAATATCATACACCACATTAACAAAAAGGATAAAAACCACATAATCATCTCAATAGATGCTGAAAAAGAATTAGACAAAATCCAACATCTATTCATGATAACAACTCTCAACAAAATGGATATAGATGGTACATACCTTAACATAATAAAGACCAGATACAACAAACCCATAGACAACATTGTACTTAATAGTGAAAAGCTGAAAGCTATTGTTCTAAGATTGGGAACAAGACAAGGATGCCCACTCTCACCACTTTTATTCAACATAGTACTAAAGGTCCTAGCCACAGCAATCAGACAACATAAACAGATAAAAGGCATCCAAATTGGTAAGGAAAGTTAAACTCTTACTATTTGCACATGACATGATATTATACATAGAAAACCCTAAAGAATCCACCAAAAAGCAACTAGAACTAATAACCAAATTCAGCAAAATTTCAGGATACAAATTAATACACAGAAATCTGTTGCATGCCTGTATACTAACAATGAACTAGCAGAAAGAGAAATCAGGAAAACACTCCATTTACAATTGCATCAAAAAGAATAAAATACCTAGGAGTACACCTAGCCAAGGAGGTGAAAGACCTGTACTTTGAAAACTATAAGACACTCATGAGAGAAAGAAAACACTAATAAATGGAAATACATCCTGTTCTCATGGATAGGAACAATTAATATTGTCAAAAAGGCCATCCTGCCCAAAGCAACTTACAGATACAATGCATTCCCTATCAAAATACCAACACCATTCTTAAATGAACTAGAACAAATAGTTCTAAAGTTTATATGGAACCACTGAAGACCCCCAAAAGCCGTAGCAATCCTGAGAAAGAATAACAAAGCTGGGGGGGATTTCACTCCTTGACTTCAAGTACTATTACAAAGATACAGTAATCAAAACAGTATGGTACTGGCACAAGAACAGAGCCATAGATCAATGGAACAGAATAGAGAGCCCAGATATAAACCCACACATATCTGGTCAACTAACATATGATTAAGGAGTCATGAATATACAATGTATAAAAGACAACCTCTTCAATAACTGGATTACTGTCTAACTCCATACACAAAAGTAAACTCGAAATGGATCAAAGACCTGAAGGTATGTCATAAAACCATAAAACTCTTAGAAGAAAACAGGCAAAAATCTCTTGAATATGAGCAGGAGCAACTTTTTCCTGGACATGTCTCCTCAGGCAATAGAAACAAAATAAAAAATGAACAAGTGGGACTATATCAAACTAAAAAGCTCCGTACAGCAAAGGACACCATCAGCAAAACAAAAAGGCATCCTACAGTATGGGAGAATATATTCATAAATGACTCATCTGATAAGGGGTTAACATCCAAAATACATAAATAACTTATATGCCTCAACACCAAAAAGCAAATAACCCAATCAAAATATGGGCCTTGGACCTGAACAGACATTTCTCCAAAGAAGAAATTCAAATGGCCAACAGTCACATAAAAAGATGCTCCACACCACTAGTCGTCAGGGAAATGCAAATTAAAACCAAAATAAGATATCACCTCACACCAGTTAGAATGTCCACTATTCAAGAGATAAGAAACAAAAAATGCTAGTAAGGATGTGGAGAAATAGGAACCCTCCTACACTGCTTGTGGTACTGCAAATTGGTGCAACTGATGTAGAAAGCAGTATGGAGGTTCCTCAAAAAACTAAAAACAGAAATTCCATTTTACCTGGTAACTCCACTCCTAGGAATTTACCTGAAGAAAACAAAACCCCTGATTTGAAAAGATATATGCACCCCTATGTTTACTGCTGCATTATTTGCAATAGCCAAGATATGGAAGCAACTAAGTGTCCATCAAGAGATGAATGGATACAGAACACATGGTACTTATACACAATGGAATATTATTCAGCCATAAAATGAAAAGAAATCCTGCCATTTGCAACAACATGGATACATCTAAATGGTATTATGCTCAGTGAAATAAGCCAGGTAGAGATAGACATATACCATATGATTTCACTTATTTGTGGACTACAATAGCGAAGAAAAACAGAATGAATAAAACAGCAGTAGACTCATAGACAGTGAGAAGTGACTAGTGGTTACCAAAGCAGAGGGGCTGGGGCAGGGGCATGGTGGTGGTAGGGATAAAAGGGCACAATAATTCATAATCACAATACAAGTTGATCAGAGGGAATTGTTGAACCACTGTGATGTGCATTTGAAACCAACACAAGATTGTATATTAATGATAATTTAATAATTAAAAAAAGAAAGAAACTGCCCAACTGTTTTCCAAAGCGGCTGCATCATTTTGCATTCCCAACAGCAGTGAATGACAGTTCCTGTTGCTCCATTTCCTCATCAGTGTTTGGTGTTGTCAGTATTTTGGATTTTTAGCCAATCTAATAATTGTGTAGTTGTAGCTCATTGTTGTTTTAATTTGTAATTCCTTAATGACATATTATATTGATCTTTTCTTATGCCTATTTTACATTGAGATATCTTCACTGGTGAGATAGCTGTTCAGATTGTTTGCCCATTTTTAAATTGGGTGTTTTTTTTGTTGAGTTTTAAGAGTTCTTTGTATATTTTGGATACATGTCTTTTATCAGATATGTGCTTTGCAAGTATTTTCTCCCAACTTATGCTTTCATTCTCCTGTCTTTTGCAGACAACTTTTCAATTTTAATGAGGTCCAACTTACCTATCTTTTCCTTCATGGATCATGCTTTTGGTCTTTTATCTAAAAACTCATTGCCAAACCCAAAGGCACCTAGATTTTCTCCTACATTATATATTTACCTGGCTTGAAATATTTGGATTTTTTCATTCCTTTTCACAGCATAACCTTTTACTTCATCTTAGAAGTTTCTGGGCCATTCATTCTAGTTTTCCTTACATTAGCTATCACATTTCCAAATCCCTTATTTTTCAGGTACCAATTTTCTTCCTTCTCAGGCAATCATCTCCCTGAGTCAGTAAAGACCCATTAATTTTTCAGTTTTCTAATTTCTCTGGTCTCACCACTGTATTTTCTGACTTTTGGTTAGCCATCACTCCATACTTTAATCTTCAAAACTTTGCCTAAAAAGAAGGAAAGCAAATGAGATGGAGGTAACATTTGCTAGCTTCCACAACCAATTTCAGGAGATAAAAGAGCACTTCCCAAACTTTGGAATTCTAGCATAAATTTCATCTAAATTTATTTGTCTCATCTAAATTTGCACTCTTGCTAATTAAGTGCTCACTTGTTAATTAACAGCCTTCTTTATGGATTTTCCTTGTAGCCTTAGCAAGGAAACTTCTATAAGAAAAAGTTTTGATTGTTCCTATTCCAAGTCACCTAAGTTTACCAATACTCAAGAATCAGAGGAGAACTTCTGGGAAGATGGCGACATGTGCAGGGCGGTGGAAATCTCCTCCCAAAACCATATATATTTGTGAAAATACAACAAATACAACTATTCCTAAAAGAGAGACCAGAAGATACAGTACAACAGCCAGGCTACAGCTACATCTGTGAGAACTCAGTGCCTCATGAAGTGGGTAAGATACAAAGCCGTGACCTGGCAGGACCTGAGCACTCCCCTACCCCAGTGCACCAGCAGGAAGAAAAGATTCAGAGCGGAGAGGGAGTGGAAGCACAGACCGGCTAAATAACTAACCCTGGTGATCTGCGCCGGGAGCACTGGCACACATTGCGTGGTGTATCGGAGATTAGGAAAACAAAAGTGCAGGATCTGAGATGAGACCACAACCAGATCCTCTCAGCCAGCTCCCGGGGACAAAAGAAAAGTGTGTGCTTTTTTTAAAAAGTCTGAAAGAGACAAGGGCCCAACAGCAGAACAAAATCATCCCAGCGCACTCGGCAGCCTGGGAGTCTTGGGGAATTTCGGACACCCTGGCTGGCACCCAGGCAAAGCAGCAGTGCCGAGGCTTCCCACAGAGATTAGCAGCCTGCCATTTGGTTTCCCCCCACCTGGCCAGAGCCGCAAAGGGTCTGGCGGAGTTGCCGCTGCTGCGGAACAGTGGAGGAGCAGTGCCACCCACAGCATCCTCACAGAATCACATCCCAGCTGGTGCACAGCTAAGTGGGAAGGACCCCAGAACTAGGTTCGGAAGGCATCAAGGGGAACAGAATACCCCCAACGAGACTGCAAACCCCCGCAGTACTATAGGCTAAGCTGAGGTCGACCCGCACACAGACAGCTTAGGGGATTATCCCAGAGACTGCCTCCCGGTGTGCTGGAAAACAGAACAGGCCCCTGAGGAGGGCAAGGACAACAACAAGCAGGAAGGGACTTTGTTCTCCCAGCTGACGCACGTGGTGACTACCAGTGACCACTTCTATTGCCATAAAAAACAGAGGAACATGGTCCAGACAAAGTTTAGCCAGATCCCAGAGAGGGGGCCTGATGGGATGGACATGCACAATCTTCCTGAAAAAGAATTCAGAATAAAAGTCATAACCATGCTGATGGATCTACAGAGAAATATGCAAGAGCTAAGGGAGGAAGTGAGGGAAGTGAGGAAAGACAATGCAGAAATGAGACAAGCAATCAACGGGATTAGCAGCAGACTGGATGAGATGCAGGAGACTGTTCATGGAATAGAAATCAGAGAATAGGAATACAGAGAAGCTGAGTCAGAGAGAGATAAAAAGATCTCTAGGAATGAAAGAATATTAAGAGAACTGTGTGACCAATCCAAACGGAGCAATATTCACATTATAGGAGTACGAGAAAAAGAAGAGAGAGAAAAAGGGATAGAAAGTGTCTTTGAAGAAATAATTGCTGAAAACTTCCCCATGCTGGGGAAGGAAATAGTCTCTCAGACCATGGAAGCCCACAGATCTCCGAACATGAGGGACCCAAGGAAGACAACACCAAGACACATAATAATTAAAATGGTAAAGATCAAAGACAAGGACAGAGTACTAAAGGCAGCTGGAGAGAGAAAAGAGATCACCTACAAAGGAAAACCCCTCAGACTATCATCAGACTTCTCAACAGAAACCTTACAGGCCAGAATAGAATGGCATGATATATTTAACATAATGAAACAGAAGGGCCTCGAACTAAGAATATTGTATCCAGCATGATTATCATTTAAATTTTAGTGAGAGATTAAACAATTCCCAGACAAGCAAAAGCTGAGGGAGTTTGCCTCCCATAAACCACCTCTACAGGATATCTTAAAGGGACTGCTCTAGAGGGAAGCACTCCTAAGGCTAAAAGGATGTCAACAGAGAAAATAAAACCATAGCAAGGAAAGCAGACCATCCAAATACTAACTAAAGGCAAAAACCACGAATCTAAAGCTAGCAATTGCAATAAATACATATCTATTGATAATCACCTTAAATGTAAATGGACTGAATGCACCAATCAAAAGACACAGAGTAACAGAATAGATAAAAAACAAGCCATCTATATGCTGCTTACAGGAGACTCACCTCAAAACCAAAGATATACACACACTAAAGGTGAAGGGATGGAAAAAGATATTTCATGCAAACAACAAGGAGGAAAAAGCAGGTGGTGCAGTACTTGTATCAAACAAAATAGACTTCAAAACAAAGAAAGTAGCAAGAGATAAAGAAGGACATTACATAATATGATAAAGGAGTCAGTCCAACAAGAGGATACAACCATTTTAAATACATATGCACCCAACACAGAGGCGCCAACATACGTGAGACAAATACTAACAGAATTAAAGGAGGAAATAGAAAGGAATGCATTCATTTTAGGAGACTTCAACACACCACTCACTCCAAAGGACAGATCATCCAGTCAGAGAATAAGTAAAGACACAGAGGCACTGAACAACATACTAGAACAGATGGACCTAACAGATATCTACAGAACTCTGCACCCAAAAGCAGCAGGATACACATTCTTCTCAAGTGCACATGGAACATTTTCCAGAATAGACCACATACTAGGCCATAAAAAGAACTTCAATAAATTTAAAAATATTGAAATTCTACCAACCAACTTCTCAGATCACAAATGTAAAAAGCTAGAAATAAATTGTACAAAGAAAACAAAAAGCCTCACAAATGCATGGAGACTTAACAGCATGGTCCTAAATAATCAATGGATTAATGAACAAATTAAAACAGAGATAAAACAATATATGGAGACAAATGAGAGCAACAGCACAACCCCCCAACTTCTGTGGGATGCAGGAAAGGCAGTTCTAAGAGGAAAGTATACTGCAATCCAGGCCTATTTAAAGAAGGAAGAACAATCCCAAATGAATAGTCTAAAGACACAATTATTGAAACTGGAAAAAGAAGAACAAATGAGGCCCAGAGTCACCAGAAGGAGGGACATAATAAAGATCAGAGAAGAAATAAATAAAATTGAGAAGAATAAAACAATAGAAAAAATCAATGAAACCAAGAGCTGGTTCTATGAAAAAATAAAAAATAGATAAACCCCTAGCCCGACTTATTTAGAGAAAAAGAGAATCTACACACACACACAGAATCAGGAATGAGAAAGGAAAAATCACTACGGACCCCACAGAAATACAAAGAATTATAAGAGAATATTACGAACATCTATATGCTAACAAGCTCCAAAACCTAGAAGAAATGGACAACTTCTTAGAAAAATACAACCTTCCAAGACTGACCAAGCAAGAAAGAGAAAAACTAAACAGACCAAACACCAGCAATGAAATTGAATCGGTAATCAAAAAACTACCCAAGAACAAAACCATGGGCCAGATGGATTCACCTCTGAATTCTACCAGACATATAGAGAAGAAATAACACCCATTCTCCTTAAATTTTTCCAAAAATAGAAGAGGAGGGAATACTTCGAAACTCATTCTATGAAGCCAGCATCACTCTAATACCAGAACCTGGCAAAGACTTCACCAAAAAAGAAAATTACAGATCAATATCCCTGATGAACGTAGATGCAAAAATACTCAACAAAATATTAGCAAACCGAATTCAAAAATACATCAAGAGGATCATTCACCATGATCAAGTGGGATTCATCCCAGGGATGCAAGGATGGTACAACATTCGAAAATCCATCAACATCATCCACCACATCAACAAAAAGAAGGACAAAAACCACATGATCATCTCCATAGATGCTAAAAAAGCATTTGACAAAATTCAGCATCCATTCATGATTAAAACTCTCAACAAAATGGGTATAGACGGTAAGTACCTCAACATCATAAAGGCCATATATGACAAACCCACAGCTAACATCATACTTAACAGCGAGAAGCTGAAAGCTTTTCATCTAAGATCGGGAACAAGACAGGGGTGCCCAGTCTCTCCACTGTTATTCAACATAGTACTGGAGGTCCTAGCCACGGTAATCAGACAAAACAAAGAAATACAAGGCACCCAGATTGGCAAAGAAGAAGTCAAATTGTCACTATTTGCAGATAACATGATATTGTACATAAAAAACCCTAAAGACTCCACTCCAAAACTACTAGAACTAATATCTGAATTCATCAAAGTTGCAGGATACAAAATTAACACACAAAAATCTGTTGCTTTCCTATACACTAATGATGAACTAACAGAAAGAGAAATCAGAAAAACAATTCCATTCACAATTGCATCTAAAGAATAAAATACCTAGGAATAAACCTAACGAAGGAAGTGAAAGACCTATATGCTGAATACTATAAGATACTCCTAAGAGAAATTAAAGAGGACACTAACAAATGGAAATGCATCCCATGCTCTTGGCTAGGAAGAATAAATATTGTCAAAATGGCTATACTGCCTAAAGCAATCTACAGATTCAATGCAATCCCTATCAAACTATCAAACTACCAACAGCTTTCTTCAATGAACTGGAACAAATAATTCTAAAATTCATATGGAACCACAAAAGATCCTGAATAGCCAAGGGAATCCTGAGAAGGAGGAATAAAACAGGGGGAATTACACTCCCTGACTTCAAGCTCTACTACAAAGCCACAGTAATCAAGACAATTTTGTATTGGCACAAAAACAGACCCACAGACCAGTGGAACAGAATAGGAAATCCAAACATTAACCCAAACATCTACAGTCAATTAATATTTGATAAAGGAGCCTTGGATATACAATGGGGAGATGACAGCCTCTTCAGCAGCTGGTGTTGGAAAAACTGGACAGCTACATGTAAGAGAATGAAACTGGACTACTGTCTAACCCCATACACAAAAATAAACTCAAAATGGATCAAAGATCTGGATGTAAGTCGTGAAAACATAAAACTCTTAGAAAAAAACATAGGCAAAAATCTCTTGGACATAAACATGGGCGACTTCTTCATGAACATATCTCCTCGGGTAAGGGAAACAAAAGCAAAAATGAACAAGTGGGACTATATCAAGCTGAAAAGCTTCTGTACGGCAAAGGACACCATCAGTACAACAAAAAGACTTCCTACAGTATGGGAGAATATATTCATAAATGACATCCGTTAAGGGGTTGACATCCAAAATATATAAAGAACTCACACACCTCTACAAACAAAAAGCAAATAATCCAATTAAGAAATGGGCAGAGGACATGAATAGACACTTCTCCAAAGAAGAAATTCAGATAGCCAACAGGGACATGAAAAGATGTTCCACATCGCTAATCATCAGAGAAATGCAGATTAAAACCACAATGAGATATCACCTCACACCAGTAAGGATGGCCAACATCCAAAACACAAACAACAACAAATGTTGGCAAGGATGTGGAGAAAGGGGAACCCTCCTACACTGCTGGTGGGAATGCAAATTAGTTCAACCATTGTGGAAAGCAATATGGAGGTTCCTCAAAAACTCAAAATAGAAATACCATTTGACCGAGGAATCCCACTCCTAGGAATTTTCCCTAAGACTGCAGCAGCCCAGTTTCAAAAAGACAGATGCATCTCTATGTTTATCGCAGCACTATTTACAACAGCCAAGATATGGAAGCAACCTAAGTGTCCATCAGTAGATGAATAGATAAAGAAGATGTGGTACATATACACAATGGAATATTATTCAGCCATAAGAAGAAAACAAATTCTACCATTTGTAACAACACGGATGGAGCTGGAGGGTATTATGCTCAGTGAAATAAGCCAAGCCGAAAAGGACAAGTATCAAATGATTTCACTCTTATGTGGAGTATAAGAACAAAGAAAAAAACTGAAGGAACAAAACAGCAGCAAACTCACAGAACCCAAGAACGGACTAATAGTTAATAAAGGGAAAGGAACTGAGGAGGATGGGTGGGAAGGGAGGGACAAAGGGGGAAAAGGGGCATTACGATTAGCAGACGTAATGTTGGTGGGGGCGTGGGGAGGGCTGTACAACTCAGAGAAGACAAGTAGTGACTCTATAGCATCTCACTACGCTGTTAGAAAGTGACTGTAATGGTGTTGGTGGGGGGCACATGATGAAGGGGGTAGTTTAATAACCATAACCATAATATTGCACATGTAATTGTAGATTAATGATACCTAAATAAATTATTTTAAAAAAGAATGCAGCAGCCCAGTTTCAAAAAGATAGATTCACCCCTATGTTTATTGCAGCACTATTTACGATAGCCAAGAAATGGAAGCAACCTAAGTGTCCATTGGTAGATGAATGGATAAAGAAGAAGTGGTACATATACACAATGGAATATTATTCAGCCATAAGAAGAAAACAAATCCTACCATTTGCAACAACATGGATGGAGCTAGAGGGTATTATGCTCAGTGAAATAAGCCAAGCCAAAAAAGACAAGTATCAAATGATTTCACTCATATGTGGAGCATAAGAACAAAGAAAAAAACTGGGGGAAAAAAAACAGCAGCAGACTCACAGAACCCAAGATTGGACTAATAGTTACCAAAGGGAAAGAGACTGGGGAGGATGGGTGGGAAGGGAGAGACCAGGGGGTAAAAGGGACATTACGATTAGCAGACATAATGTTGGGGGGGCACGGGGAGGGCTGTACAACTCAGAGAAGACAAATAGTGATTGTATAGCCTCTCATTACACTGATGGGCAGTGACTGTATTGGGGTAAGTGGGGGGGAACTGATAAAGTGGGGAGTTTAGTAACCATAATGTTGCACATGTAACTGTAGATTAATGATACCAAAAAAAAAAAAGTTTCGGTTGCAGAATTAAACTGACAATATCTCATATCAGAATGGGAAAAACTAATTGGTTTCTTCCTATTTGCCTTTTCTCTTTGTAATTGAGCAATTTGAGTTCCTAAAGTTTCTAACAATCACACTTTTATTTTATTTGAAAACAGTAATAGTAAGAAATGTATTTCATGGACATGTTAGGTAATTGATTTTATAAATGACTGCTGGTTCTAATTAAGTATGCTTCTTATAAAGATAACTACTAAATTATTCATATAATTTCTGACATATTTAATTAAAACAAGCTGAGACAAAGAGTGTACATTAGTATACTGTTGTAACAAATTTCTACAAATGGGGTGACTTAAACAATAGAAATTTATTCTCTCACAGTTCTAGAAGCCAGAAGTCTAAAATCAAGATGTTGACAGGGTCATACTGCCTCCAAAGGCTCTACGAGAGCAAGAATCCTTCCTGGCCTCTTTCTAGCTTCTAGTAATTGTCAGTAAACCTTGTCATTCCTTGGCTTATAGCTACATCGTCCAGCCTCTCCCTCTGTCTTCACATGACCATCTTCCCTCTGTGCGGCTGTGTCTCCAAATCTCCTTCTCCTTAAAAAGACACCAGTCATTTGATTTAGGGCCCATCTCATTCCAGCATGACCCCATCTTACTAATTACATTTGCAAAGACCCTATGTCAAATAGGGTCACAGTCACAGGTATCAGGGGCTACAACTTCAATGTATCATTTTGGAGAATCCAATTCAACCCACAAGAGAGTGCATGCTGTATATAGACCTCAGGTATAAAACTCAAATTCAGTGGAGAAATGCTAAAGAGAGAAAAATACAGGTGAAAATATGCTTCAGAAAGAACAATTGGGATTGTGGTGTGTGGTGTGAGGTTATATAGCTTTGGAGAAGGGCTACTTCTGAGGGAGAAAGCGTCTATTCTAAACCTTCTAAATATGTTGAATTTTGGCCCTGAAAAGAAAAATGAGGAAAAAAAAATTCCCAATATTAACTGAAGGGAATTGTCAATGTGACAGAGTACAAGTTAAAAGCAAAATAATTGCAGCTGAAGAGGGAGTAGGTCTCATAATTGGCCACCAGCCAAGTTATAAAAGGCAACACATTTGCTATATTTTAATTTTTGCCTCCTTTTGTTCCTTGTTTTTATTCTACTTCATTATTGATCGATAAGGTGTCTGGTAAACATTTCTCATTTATATTACTGACTGACATTTCCCTCAACCATTTGCTCAAGTCTCAAAAGGCATTGGCTATGCTATCATGTCACACAAGACACCTGGGAGTCCAAGGGGGAGTGACCTCAGAGTCCTGTGTAAATTATCTAGAAGGAAAAGGTGAGCCACTGGACTGCATATCTTTTCTTCCAGGTTACGAAGCTTGAGGAAAGGTTGGCTCTGAGTGGAACTACTCACATTAGCAAGTGAAATGATGTGCCCTGTAGAGAAATGGTGATCTTGCTGGGGTTGTCATGTATTCACTCCTGACCAAAGGTGTCCCAGACATGCTGTCCCTACCTGTCGGGCTGTTTTCTATCTCACTGGTAATTGCAGACAGCAGCTATACTGCACGAAGGAAGGGGAAGTGTGCACATTCCCTCCAGGTGCTACATGACCAAGGGTATGGAGGCTGAGGAAACCCAGAGGCCATGGCTTCCCTGATGTACTGTGACCCGCATGCATACCAGCTCTTGTCATCCCTCATAACTAAAACACATGCTATGCAGCAATTGGAGCCATCAGAATTTCCCTTGAGTGTTGCAGGTGTCTGTGAAGCCACTGCAGTACACAATGCTGCCTTCTTTGTTTGGTATCTTGTGTTAAAGCTGGTAATATTGGGCCTGCCTGAGCACGTTGTGCCTTCTGAGTGTAACTGACAAGATGAAGCTGAAATTGCTGGTCTTGGTTGTCTCAACTTTCTGACAGTGTTGGAGATTACAGGGGGTGGTTTTCATCTCTTGATTGACAGATTTCTCAAATTTATTTATTAGTTCTAGTAGGATTTTTTTGTCTACTCCTTTCTTAACATTTTATTGTGAAGATTTCTTAAGTTTCCTAATGCAAATAAATTAATTAAATACTATTACATATCTTTATTCTCCCCTTTGTTACACAAACGGTATGCTTTACCCACTGACACATACTGCTAATCAGAACTGAGAAACAATATTTGTCAAATCATACCTTACTGTGCTTTGCCAAGGGATTTTCCTTCAAATCCTCATCAAAATATTGAATATTATTATTATTATTTATTTTTTATTTTTTATTTTAGTATCATTAACCTACAATTACATGAGCAATACCGTGATGATTGAACTCCCCCCTTCACCAGGTCCCCCCCACCAACCCCACCACAGTCACTGTCCATCAGCGTAGTGAGATGAGAATC
>JAQQAC010007890.1:31963640-32108918 GCA_029783875.1 Phataginus tricuspis | reverse complement strand
GAGTCTGCTGCTGTTTTGTTCCTTCATTTTTTTTTTTCTTTGTTCTTATACTCCACATATGAGTGAGATCATTTGGTACTTGTCTTTTTCGGCCTGGCTTATTTCACTGAGCATAATACCCTCCAGCTCCATCCATGTTGTTGCAAATGGTAGGATTTGTTTTTTTCTTATGGCTGCGTAATATTCCATTGTGTACATGTACCACGTCTTCTTAATCCATTCATCTACTGATGGACACTTAGGTTGCTTCCATTTCTTGGCTATTGTAAATAGTGCTGCAATAAACATAGGGGTGCATCTGTCTTTCTCAAACTGGGCTGCTGCATTCTTGGGGTAAATTCCTAGGAGTGGGATTCCTGGGTCAAATGGTATTTCTATTTTGAGTTTTTTAAGGAACCTCCATACTGCTTTCCACAATGGTTGAACTAATTTGCATTCCCACCAGCAATGTAGGAGGGTTCCCCTCTCTCCACATCCTCGCCAACATTTGCGGTTGTTTGTGTTTTGGATGTTGGCCATCTTTCTTTCTTTTCTTTCTTTCTTTCTTTCTTCTTTCTTTCTTTCTTTCTTTCTTTCTTTCTTTCTTTCTTTCTTTCTTTCTTTCTTTCTTCTTTCTTTCTTTCTTTCTTTCTTTCTTCTCTTTCTTTCTCTCTTTCTTTCTTTTTATAATTTATTTTGGTATCATTAATCTACAATTACATGTGCAATATTATGGTTATTAAACTGCCCCCTTCATCGGGTCCCCCCAACCAACCCCACTACAGTCACTGTCCATCAGCGTAGAGAGATGCTATACAATCACTACATGTCTTCTCTGAGTTGAACAGCCCTCCCCATGCCCCCACAACATTACATCTGCTAATCGTAATGCCCCTTTTACCCTCTGATCCCTCATTTCCCACCCATCTTCCCCAGTCCCTTTCCCTTTGGTAACTATCAGTCCATTCTTGGGTGCTGTGAGTCTGCTGCTGTTTTGTTCCTTCAGTTTTTTTTCTTTGTTCTTATACTCCACATATGAGTGAAATCATTTGATACTTGTCTTTTTCGGCTTGGCTTATTTCACTGAGCATAGTACCCTCTAGCTCCAACCATGTGGTTGTGAATGGTAGGATTTGTTTTCTTCTTATGGCTGAATAATATTCCATTGTGTGTATGTACCACATCTTCTTTATCCATTCATCTACTGATGGACACTTAGGTTGCTTCCATTTCTTGGTTATTGTAAATAGTGCTGCGATAAACATAGGGGTGCATATGTCTTTCAAACTGGGCTGCTGCAGTCTTAGGGGAAATTCCTAGGAGTGGAATTCCTGGGTCAAATGGTATTTCTATTTTGAGTTTTTTCAGGAACCTCCATACTGCTTTCCACAATGACTGAGCTAATTTGCATTCCCACCAGCAGTGTAGAAGGATTCCCTTTTCTCCACATCCTTGCCAAAATTTCTTGTTGTTTGTGTTTTGGATGTTGGCCATCCTCACTGGTGTGAGATGATATTTCATTGTGGTTTTAATCTGAATTTCTCTGATGATTAGTGATGTGGAGCATCTTTTCATGTGCGTGTTGGCCATCTGAATTTATTCTTTAGAGAACTGTTTACTCATGTCCTCTGCTTCATATTCCAACACCAGCTGCTGAAGAGGCTGTTATCTCCCCATTGTATATCCAAGGCTCCTTTATCAAATATTAATTGATTGTATATGATTGGTTTAATGTTTGGATTTTCCATTCTGTTCCACTGGTCTGTGGGCCTGTTTTTGTGTCAGTACCAACTTGTCTTGATTACTGTGGCTTTGCAGTAAAGCTTGAGGTCAGGGAGCATAATTTCCCATTTTATTCCTCCTTCTCAGGATTGCTTTGGCTATTCGGGGTCTTTGTGGTTCCGTATGAATTTTAGAATTATTTGTTCCAGTTCATTGAAGAAAGCTGTTGATAGTTTGATAGTTTGATAGGTACTGCATTGAATCTGTAGATTGCTTTAGGTAGTATAGCCATTTTGACAATATTTATTCTTCCTAGCCAAGAGCATGGGATGCATTTCCATTTGTTAGTGTACTCTTTAATTTCTCTTAGGAGGGTCTTGTAGTTTTCAGAGTACAGGTCTTTCACTTCCTTGGTTAGGTTTATTCCTAGGTATTTTATTCTTTTTGATGCAATTATGAATGGAATTGTTTTTCTGCTTTCTCTTTCTGTTAGTTCATCGTTAGTGTAAAGGAAAGCAACAGATTTCTGTGTGTTAATTTTGTATCCTGCAACTTTGATGAATTCAGATATTAGTTCTAGTAGTTGTGGAGTGGAGTCTTTAGGGTTTTTTATGTACAATATCATGTCATCTGCAAATAGTGACAATTTGACTTCTTTACCAATCTGGATGCCTTGTATATCTTTGTTTTGTCTGATTGCCATGGCTAGGACCTCCAGTACTATGTTGAATAATAGTGGAGAGAGTGGGCATCCCTGTCTTGTTCCCGATCTTAGATGAAAAGCTTTCAGCTTCTCGCTGTTAAGTATGATGTTAGCTGTGGGTTTGTCATATATGGCCTTTATGATGTTGAGGTAATTGCCTTCTATACCCATTTTCTTGAGAGTTTTTAATCATGAATGGATGCTGAATTTTGTCAAATGCTTTTTCAGCAACTATGGAGATGATCATGTGGTTTTTGTTGATGTGGTGGATGATGTTGATGGATTTTCGAATGTTGTACCATCCTTGCATCCCTGGGATGAATCCCACTTGATCATGGTGAATGATCCTCTTGATGTATTTTTGAATTCGGTTTGCTAATATTTTGTTGAGTATTTTTGCATCTACGTTCATCAGGGATATTTTCTTTTTTGGTGAGGTCTTTGCCCGGTTTTGGTATTACAGTGATGCTGGCTTCATAGAATGAGTTTGGAAGTATTCCCTCCTCTTCTATTTTTTGGAAAACTTTAAGGAGAATGGCTATTATTTCTTCTTGATATGTCTGGTAGAATTCAGAGGTACATACATCAGGTCCAGGGGTTTTGTTCTTGGGTATTTTTTTGAATACTGATTCAATTTCGTTGCTGGTGATTGGTCTGTTTAGTTTTTCTGTTTCTTGCTTGGTCAGTCTTGGAAGGTTGTATTTTTCTAAGAAGTTTTCCATTTCTTCTAGGTTTTCCAGCTGGTTAGCATATAGATTCTCATAATATTCCCTTATATTCTTTGTATTTCTGTGGGGTCCGTCGTTATTTTTTCTTTCTGATTTCTGATTCTGTTTATGTGTGTAGATTCTCTTTTTCTCGTAATGAGTCTGGCTAGGGGTTTATCTATTTTGTTTATTTTTTCAAAGAACCAGCTCTTGGTTTCATTGATTTTTTTTCTATTGTTTTATTCTTCTCAATTTTATTTATTTCTTCTCTGATCTTTATTATGTCCCTTCTTCTGGTGACTTTGGGCCTCATTTGTTCTTCTTTTTCCAGTTTCAGTAATTGTGTCTTTAGACTGTTCATTTGGGAATGTTCTTCCTCCTTTAAATAGGCCTGGATTGCAATATACTTTCCTCTTAGAACTGCCTTTGCTGCGTCCCACAGAAGTTGTGGCTTTGTGTTGTTGTTGTCATTAGTCTCCATATATTCTTTGATTTCTGTTTTGATTTGGTCGTTAACCCATTGATTCATTAGGAGAATGTTGTTAAGTCTCCACGTATTTGTGAGCCTTTTGTTTTCTTTCTAAAATTTATTTCTAGTTTTATAACTTTGTGATCTGAGAAGTTGGTTCGTAGAGTTTCAGTATTTTTGAATTTACTGAGGTTCTTTTTGTGGCCTAGTATGTGGTCTATTCTGGAAAATATTCCATGTGCACTTGAGAATAATATGTATCCTGTTGCTTTTGGGTGTAGAGTTCTGTAGATATCTGTTAGGTCCATCTGTTCTAGTGTGTTGTTCAGTGCCTCTGTGTCTTCACTTATTTTCTCTCTGGTTGATCTGTCCTTTGGAATGAGTGGTGTGTTGAAGTCTCCTAAAATGAATGCATTGCTTTCTATTTCCTCCTTTAATTCTGTTAGTATTTGTTTCATATATGCCAGCGCTCCTGTGTTGAGTGCATATATATTTATAATGATTATATCCTCTTGTTGGACTGACCCCTTTATCAGTATGTAATGTCCTTCTTTATGTCTTGCTACTTTCTTCGTTTTGAAATCTATTTAGTCTGATACAAGTATTTCAACACCTGCTTTTATCTCCTTGTTGTTTGCATGAAATATCTTTTTCCATCCCTTCACTTTTAGTCTGTGTATATCTTTGGGTTTGAGGTTATTCTCTTGTAAGCAGCATATTGGTGGGTCTTGGTTTTTTATGCATTTTATTACTCTGTGTCTTTTGATTGGTACATTCAGTCCATTTACATTTAGGGTGATTATAGATAGATATGTACTTATTGCCATTGCTGGCTTTAGGTTCGTGGATACCAAAGTTTCAAGGGTTGCTTCTTTACTGTCTGGCAATCTAACTTAACTTTCTTTTTAAGTTATTGGAAACACAGTCTGATGTTTCTTTCTTTCTCTCCCTTCTTATTCTTCCTCCTCCATTTTTTATACACTAGGTGTTTTATTCTTTGCCTTTAGTTAGTATGTGGATGGTCTGCTTTCTTTGCTATGATTTTATTTCCTCTGGTGACATCTTTTTAGCTTTAGGAGAGCTTCCCTTTAGAGCAGTCTGTTTAAGATATCCTGTAGAGGTGGTTTATGGGAGGCAAACCCTTTCAGCTTTCGCTTGTCTGGAAATTGTTTAATCTCTCCATCATATTTAAATGATAACCGTGCTGGATACAATATTCTTGGTTCGAAGCCCTTCTGTTTCATTACGTTAAATATATCATACCATTCTCTTCTGGCCTGTAAGGTTTCTGTTGAGAAGTCTGATGATAGTCTGATGGGTTTTCCTTTGTAGATGATCTTTTTTCTCTCTCTAGCTGCCTTTAATACTCCGTCCTTATCTTTGATCTTTGCCATTTTAATTATTATGTGTTGTGGGGAACTGCCTTTGAATCTCAGCCTCGCCACGAGGGTGGCCACTGAGAACTACCTTTGAATTAAATCTCAGCCACGCCAAAGATGGTTCTCAGCGGTGCCATAGGAGTGGCCGCTGAAAGCCCCTTGGGGTTTAGCTGCACCCACTCCGGTCCGCTTCTTACGTCAGAGACAGCTACGCATGCGCACAACTCTGTGTGTGATTGGAAAATTGAAAGTCGCCTTATTAGCATAGGGGTAACCAATCAGGAGAGACTTCATTCTATATATTCCGTGCCCTGAGCCCCAATAAACAAGTTCTTCCCTCGAGTGAACTTGCTGTCATGTCTGATTGTCTCCGGAGGTGGTAGCAGGCGGCGGTGGCAGCAGGCGGCGTCGGCAGTGGGAGGCGTCGGCAGCGGGAGGCGGCGGCAGCGGCAGCGAGTGCGCGGCGCGGCGGTGAGTGCCGGAGGCTGCGGGAACAGGCAGACAGTCGGTGCTTACCTCCCTTGCTTTGCCTGTTGGGACGTGTCTCTCTCTCCCTTCCTTTCCCTCCATTGGCTCAGAGGGTTACGGAAAAGAGCTTGCAACAGAAAGCTTGTAACACAAAGAGCTGTAGTCCTGACCGTGAGCAGGACTGGTGGGAGAGAGGCTAGAAACCCCAACAATGTGTCTTGGTGTTGTCTTCCTTGGGTCCCTTGTGTTGGGAGACCTGTGGCCTTCCGTGGACTGTGAGACTATTTCCTTCCCCAGTGTGGGGAAGTTTTCAGCAATGATTTCTTCAAAGACACTTTCTTTCCCTTTTTCTCTCTCTTCTTCCTCTGGTACTCCTATAATGCAAATATTGTTCCGTTTGGATTGGTCACACAGTTCTCTTAATATTCTTTCATTCCTAGAGATCCTGTTATCTCTCTCTGCCTCAGCTTCTCTGTATTCCTGTTTTCTGTTTCTATTCCATTAACAGACCCTTGCATCTCGTCCAGTCTTCTGCTAAGCCCATCGATTGCTTTTCTCATTTCTATATTGTCTTTCCTCATTTTCCTCACTTCCTCCCTCAGCTCTTGCATATTTCTCTGTAGATCCATCAGTATGGTTATGACTTTTATTCTGAATTCTCTTTCAGGAAGATTGTGCATTTCCATTCCTTCAGACTCTGTCTTTGCTGTCTGGGTTTGGATAAGCTTTGTTTGTACCATATTCCTCTCTGTTTTCATGGCAATAGAGGTGGTCACTCGTAGGTTCCACGTTTATCAGCCGGGCTCTTTAAGACTTAAAAAAAAAGAAAGAAAGAAGGAAAAGAGAAGGGAAAGAAAAGAGAGAAAGAAAAGAAAAGAGAAAAAAAATCCCAAAAGACATCCGCTGGGAGTAGATTCTGTGAGGATGCTGTAGGTGGTGCTGTTGCCCCACCGTTCCGCAGCCGCTCCACAGGGCCCTTTGTAGCTCTGGCTGGAGTGGGAATGAATGGGAGGCTGTTGATCTCTGTAGGAAGTCTCAGTAGGGCTACTTTTTCCCAGTCGCCAGCCAAGGGTCTGAAATTCCCCAGGATTCCCAGCCTGCTGGGCTGAGTGTGCTGGAATGATCCTGTTCCTCCGTTGGACCCCTATCTCTTTAAGACCACTAAAAAAAAGCATGTGCTTCTCTTTTGTCCTGGGGAGCCGGCTGCGAGGACCCAGTGCATTCCTAGGCTCAGATCCTGCACCCCCTGTCTCTCCAATCTCCAATACACTGCACAATATGTGGCAGCACTCCCTGCACAGATCACCAGGGCTGGTTATTTTGCTGGCCTGTACTTCCACTCCCTCCTGGCTCTGAATCCTCTCCTCCCACTGGTGCGCTGGGGTGGGGGAGCTGGGATGCGGCTCCGTATCTTGCCCGCCTTGCGGGGTGCCAAGTCCTCTCAGGTGTAGATGCAGGCTGAGTGCTGTCCTGTATCTTCTGGTCTCTCTTTTAGGAATAGTTGTATTTGTTGTATTTTCATAAATATGTATGATTTGGGGAGATTTCCACCGCCCTGCTCATGCCGCCATCTTCCCAGAACTAGGCCCTAAAGACAGACTTTTAAAAGCAGCTAGAGAGAGAAAAAAGATCACATACAAAGGACAACCCATCAGGCTATCATCTGATTCCTCAGCAGAAACCTTACAGGCCAGAAGGAGTGGCATGATATATTTAATGCAATGAAGTAGAAGGGCCTCGAACCAAGAATACTCTACCCGGCAAGGTTAGCATTTAAATTTGAAGGAGGGATTAAACAATTTTCAGATAAGCAAAAGCTGGGACAATTTACCTCCCACAAACCACCTCTACAGTGCATTTTGGAGGGACTCCTATAGATGGAAGTATCCCTAAGACTAAATAGATGTAACTGAAGGGATAGACAAAGAGTACAGAATATGATTCATAATATACAAAGAATGGAGGAGGAAGAAATAGGAGAAAAAAAAGAATCTTTAGCTTGTGTTTGTAATAGCATACGAAGTGAGTTAAATTAGATTGTTAGATAGTAAGGGAATTATCCTTGAACCTTTGGTAACCACAAATCTAAATTCTGGAATGGCAATAACTACATACCTATCGATAATCACCCTAAATGTAAATGGCTTGAATGCACCAGTCAAAAGACGTAGAGCCACTGAATGGTTAAAAAAACAAGACCCATCTATATGCTGCCTACAAGAGACTCACTTCAAACCCAAAGACATACACAAACAGAAAGTAAAGGGACAGAAAAAGATATTTCATGCAAATAATAGGGAGAAAAAAACAGGAGTTGCTGTACTTGCTTCAGAAAAAATAGACTTCAAAACAAAGAAAGTCATAAGAGACAAGGACATTACATAATGATAAAGGGGTCAGTCCAACAAGAGGACATAATTATTATAAACATAATATGCACCCTACACAGGATCACCTACATATGTGAAAGAAATACTAACAGAATTAAAGGGGGAAATAGAATGCAATGCATTTATTTTGGGAGACTTCAACACACCACCCACTCCAAAGGACAGATCAAACAGACAGAAAATAAAGAAACAGAGGCACTGAAAAACGTTAGAACAGATGGACCTAAGGGACATCTACAGAACATCCAAAAGCCACAGGACACACATTCTTCTCAAGTGCACATGGAACATTTTCAAAAATAGATCATATAGTAGGCCACAAAATGATTCTGTAAATTAAAAAAGATTGAAATTGTACCAACTAGCTTCTCAGATCACAAAGGTATGAAACTAGAAATAAATTACTCAAAGAAAATGAAAAAGCCCACAAACACATGGAGGCTTAATAACATGCTCCTAAATAATCAATGGATCAATGACCAAATAAAAACAGAGATCAAGCAATATATGGAGAGAAAAGACAACAATAATTCAACACCACAAAATCTGTGGGACACAGTGAAGGCCGTGCTAAGAGGGAAATATACTGCAATACAGGCCTACCTCAGGAAAGAAGAACAATCCCAAATGAACAGTCTAAACTCACAATTAATGGAACTAGAAAAGGAAGAACAAATGAGGCCCAAAGTCAGTACAAGGAGGGACATAATGAAGATTAAAGTAGAAATAAATAAAATTGAGAAGAATAAACCAATAGAAAGAATCAATGAAAGCAGAAGCTGGTTCTTGAAGAAAATAAACAATAAACCGCTAGCCAGACTTATGAAGAAAAAAAGAGAGTCTACACACATAAACAGAATCAGAAATGAGAGAGGAAAGATCACTTTGGACACCACAGAAATACAAAGAATTATGAGAGAATACTATGAAAAATTGTATGCTAACAAACAGGATAACCTAGAAGAAAAGGACAACTTTCTAGAAAAATACAACCTTCCGAGGCTGACCCAGGAAGAAACAGAAAATCTGAATAGACCAATTACCAGCAAAGAAATTGAATTGGTAATCAAAAAACTACCTAAGAACAAAGTCCCTGGACCAGATGGTTTCACTGCTGAATTTTATCAAACATTTAGTGAAGAACAAATACCCATCCTCAAAGTTTTCCAAAAAGGAGAAGAGGAGGGAATACTCTCAAACTCATTCTAGAAGGCCAACATCAGTACAATACCAAAACCAGGCAAAGATACCACAAAAAAAGAAAATTACAGACCAATATCCCTGATGAACATAGATGCAAAAATACTCAACAAAATATTATCAAACCAAATTCAAAATACATCAAAAAGATCATCCACCATGATAGAGTGGGATTGATCCCAGGGATGCAAGGATGGTACAACATTAGAAAATCCATCAACATCATCCACTACATCAACAAAAAGATGGACAAAAACCACATGATCATCTCCATAGATGCTGAAAAAGCATTCGACAAAATTCAACATTCAATCATGATAAAAATTCTTAACAAAACGGGTATAGAGGGCAAGTACCTCAACATAATGAAGGCCATATATGACAGCCAACATTATACTTAACAGCAAGAAGGTGAAAGGTTTTCCTTTAAGATCGGCAACAAGACAAGGATGTCCACTCTCCCACTTTTAGTCAACATAGTTCTGCAGGCCCTAGCCATGGCAATTAGAAACCACAAGGAAATAACAGGCATCAAGACTGGTAAGGAAGAAGTCAAACTGTCCCAGTTTGCAGATGACATGATATTGTATGTAAAAAAACCCTAAAGAATCCACTCCAAAACTACTAGATCAAATATCTGAATTCAGCAAAGTTGTAGAAACAAAATTAATAGGCAGAAATCTGTTGTATTTCTATACACTAATGGTGAACTAGCAGAAAGAGAAATCAGAAAAACAATTCCATTCACAACTGCATCAAAAAGAATATAATGCCTAGGAATAAACCTAACCAAGGAAGTGAAAGACTTGTACTCTGAAAACTATAAGACACTCATGAGAGAAATTAAAGAAGATACCAATAAATGGAAACACATCCCGTGCTCATGGATAGGAAGAATTAATATTGTCAAAATAGCTAACCTGCCTAAAGCAATCTACAGATTCAGTGCAATCCCTATCAAAATACCAACTGCATTCTTCAATGAACTAGAGAAAATAGTTCTAAAATTCATATGGAACCACAAAAGACCCTGAATAGCCAAAGCAATCCTGAGAAGGAACAATAAAGCAGGGGGAATTACACTCCCTGACTTCTAGCTCTACTACAAAGCCACAGTAATCAAGACAGTTTGGTACTGGCAGAAGAACAGACCCACAGACCAGTGGAACAGAATAGAGAGTCCAGTTATTAACCCAAACATATATGGTCAATTAATATACAATAAAGGAGCCATGCATATATAATGGAGAAATGACAGCCTCTTCAACAGCTGGTGTTGGCAAAACTAGACAGCTACATGTAAGAGAATGAAACTGGACTACTGTCTAACCCCATACACAAAAGTCAACTCAAAATGGATCAAAGACCTGAATGTAAGTCATGAAACCATAAAACTCTTAGAAAAAAACATAGGCAAAAATATCTTGGACATAAACATGAGTGACTTCTTCATGAACATATCTTCATGGGCAAGGTAACAAAAGCAAAAATGAACAAGTGGGACTATATCAAACTAAAAAGCTTCTGTACAGCAAAGGATACCATCTGTAGAAAAAAATGACATCCTACAGTATGGGAGAATATATTCATAAACGACATATCCGATAAGGGGTTGACATCCAAATTATATAAAAAGCTCATGCACCTCAACAAACAAAAAGCAAATAACACAATTAAAAAATGGGTGGAAGAGTTGAACAGACACTTCTCCAAAGAAGAAATTCAGATGGCCAACAGGCACATGAAAAGATGCTCCACATTCGTAATCATCAGAGAAATGCAAATCAAAACCACAATGAAATATCACCTCACACCAGTTAGGATGGCCAACATCCAAAACACAAACAACACCAAATGTTGGCGAGGATGTAGAGAAAAGGGAACCCTCCTACACTGCTGGTGGGAATGCAAATTAGTTCAACCATTGTGGAAAGCAGTATGGAGGTTCCTCAAAAAACTCAAAATAGAAATACCATTTGACCCAGGAATCCCACTCCTAGGAATTTACCCTAAGAATGCAGGATCCCAGTCTGAAAAAGATATATGCACCCCTATGTTTATTGTAGCACTATTTACAATAGCCAAGAAATGGAAGCAACCTAAGTGTCTATCAGCAGATGAATGGATAAAGAAGATGTGGTATATATACACTATGGAATATTATTCAGCCATAAGAAAACAAATCCTTCCATTTGCAACAACATGGATAGAGCTAGAGGGTATTATGCTCAGTGAAATAAGCCAGGCGGAGAAAGACAAGTATCAAATGATTTCACTCATATGTGGAGTATAAGAACAAAGAAAGAACTGAAGGAACAAAACAGCAGCTGACTCACAGCACCCAAGAATGGGCTAACGGTTACCAAAGGGAAAAGGACTGGGGAATATGGGTGGGAAGGGAGGGATAAGGGGGGAAAAGGGCTATTACAATTAGCACACATAATGTAGCAGGGGTGGAGGTGGGGTGTGGGGATAGGGGGAAGGCAGTATAACACAGAGAAGACCAGTAGTGATTCTACAACATCCTACTACGCTGATGGACAGTGACTGCAATGGGGTATGTGGTAGGGACTTGATAATAGGCAGAGTCTAGTAACCATAATGTTGCTCATCTAATTGTACATTAATAATAGTATAATATAAAATAAAAAAATAATAAAAAATAAAAAAGAGATGGAATACTAAAGATCTATGTTAATATTTGCTTGTGCATAGTAAGATTGTGAAGGATATATAACAAACTAAGAACAGTGATTTCCTATGAGAGAAAACTGAGTATCAAACATAATAAATATGGGTTGGAAACTTTTTGCTTTATACCATTTTATATTTGTGGTGTTTGAGCCATATGAATTTATTAATTACTCACAAAAATTAAATTAAAAAGGACAGGTCTAAAATACTAGAAAATTATAGTATGTAATCAGAAGGCTGAGTAGTTGGAGTAAGAGTTCTAAGTTCTTTGTATTGTTCAAGAGTACTTAATGTATTAATTAGCTTGGCTTCATTAAATATGTATGGTAAAAATTTCAATGGTAACCACAAAAGAATAGAATTAGAATGTGTAAGTTGTAAACAAGTAGAGAGGGGATACATGGAAAAAAGAATTATCAATTGGGAAAAAGTCAAAATGAGGCAAGAGTGTGTGTGTGTGTGTGTGTGTGTGTGTGTGTGTGTGTGTATGTGTGTGTGTAGAGGGGCATATAGGGGAAAATGGACAAATAGGAAGCACACTTAAATTAGATTTAAAATAAAAAACAAAATCTAATAATATACTGTTCACAACAGGCTCATCCAAAACATAAGCCCACAGAGAGTTTAAAAGTAAACGGATAGAAAAAACTAACTTGGACAAATACTAACAAAAGAAACCTGAGTTAGTATCCTAGAAAATGGATTTTAAGAAAAAAACAATATCAGAGAGGAAGAACTTCACTACATACTTTTAGAAATACACCAGGGAGTTATAAATACAGAAAAAAATTGGTAAAAAGAAGATCTGAAGAATACAATAAATTTTGGACATATGAAAGAACATAAAAATTAAAGAATATTGTTTGCTTAAGATGTGGAACATTTATAAAAATTAAATACTTACTAATCCATAAAGTAAGTCTCAGCAAATTTCATAATATATTATTGATCTATGTTATCAATCACATTCTCTGACTACAAAAGAATTAAACTAGATACTAATAACAAAAAGATAAAGAAAAAACTGTCAATTCTCCCAAATTGATATATAGGTTTAATGCAATTCCTATTAAAATTCCATCAAAGTTTTATGTACAATAGACAAGATTATTCTAAAATTAGTATGAAAAGGCAAGGGGACTATAATAGCTAAAACAATTTAAAACAGAAGAAATAAGTGGGAAGATTATTCAATTTTAAGAGTTTATAGGGCTACACTAATCAAGACTGTGTGCTATGGGCAGAGGGATAGATACATAGATCAATGAAACAGAGAACTCATAAATAGAGCGACACAAAAATGCCCAACTGATTTTTTACAAAGATGAAAAACAATTCCATGGAGAAATGATCACTTTTTCAACAAATGGTGCTTGAGTAATTGGAAATCCATAGCCAAAAAAACCTATGAACTTTGACATAAATCTCACAGTTAATACTAAAAAAAAAGTTAAGTCAAAATACATCACCGACTTAAATATAAAGCATAGAGCTACAAAGCTTTTAGAAAAAATAGGAAGTATTCAGGATCTTGCAATAGGCAAAGATTTCTTAGATTTGACAACAAAAATATGGTCCATAAAAGAAAAAACTGATAAATTGAACTATATCAAAATTAAAAACTTGCTCTGCAAAAGGCCCTGGTATGAAAATAAACCTACAAATTGGAGAAAATATACAAACCATATATCCAAAAAGGACTACTATCTAGAATATTTTAAAAACTCTCAGAATTCAACAGTAAAAAAAACTAGTTAAAAATGGGTGAAAGACATTTACAGACATTTTGCTGAAAGGATATATAGATGACAAATAGAAACATGGGAAGATATTAAATGTCATTAACCATTAGGGAAATGAAAATTAAAACAACACTAAAATACCAACACACACCTATCAGAATGGTGAAAATAAAGAATTTTGATGTCAAATGCTAACAAGGGTGCATAAAAAGTGGATCATCCATACATTGCTGATGGAAATGTAAAATATAAAATTGTACAGCCATTCAGGAAAACAGATTGACTGTTTCTTTTTGATGTTAGAACAACGAAGACCTAAGTTTAGCTATTTCATGTTTTAAAGGATTTAAAATATTTTTATGTAAGTAAATTTCTTACATCAAAAGAAACAGTATGTGAAATATACCACCGAAATGACATTCTAATATATAAGGAAATTAAAACAAGGAAACAAATCCTTTGCGTGGCTGAAAACTGTTTTCCTAAATTCATTAATTGAACCACTTTACATTCCCACTAGCAATATGTGGGGGTTTCCCCATACCTTTGTTATTGTCTTTTTTTTTAATAGCTACTCTAGTGAGGGTTAAGTGGTATCTCATTGTGGTTTCAGTTTGCATTTTCCTAATGCCCAATATTTTCATCTTTTCATGTGCTTATTGGTCATGAGTATATCTTTCTTGTGTATGTCTTCTTTGGTGAAATACCTATTCAAATTTTCTGGTCATTATTTAATTGGGTATTATTGAGTTGTAAGGATAGAAGTCCCTTATCAGATAGATGATTTGCAAATATTTTCTTTCAATGTATGGCTCATCTGTTTACTTAAAATTCTTTTTATTTAATTTTTTACAAATTTTTAAATTAAGGTATTATTGACATACACTTCTATGAAGGTTTCACATGAAAAACAATGTGGTTACTACAATCACCCATATTATCGAGTCCCTCCCCATATCCCAATGCAGTCACTGTCCATCAGTGTAGTAAGATGTCACAGAGTCACTACTTGTCTTCTCTGTGTTACACTGTCTTCCCCATGATCCCCCCCACACCATGTGTACTAATCATAATACCCCTCAGTCCCCTTCTCCCTCCCACACCCCTCCCCTTTGGTAACCACTAATCCCTTCTTTGAGTTTGTGAGTCTCCTGCTGTTTCATTCCTTCAGTTTTGCTTCCTTGTTATACTCCACAAATGAGGGAAATCATTTGGCACTTGTCTTTCTCCACCTGGCTTATTTCACTGAGCATAATACCCTCTAGCTCCATCCATGTTGTTGCAAATGGTAGAATTTGTTTCTTTCTTATGGCTGAATAGTATTCCATTGTGTATATGTTCCACCTCTTCTTTATCCATTCATCTACTGATGGACACTTAGCTTGCTTCCATATCTTGGCTATTGTAAATAGTGCTGCAATAAACATAAGGGTGCATATGTCTTTTTGAATCTGAGAACTTGTATTCTTTGGGTAAATTCCTAGCAGTGGAATTCTTGGGTCAAATGGTATTTCTATTTTTAGTTTTTTGAGGCGCCTCCATATTGCTTTCCACAATGGTTGAACTAGTTTACATTCCCACCAGCATTGTAGGAGGGATGCCCTTTCTCCGCATCCTCGCCAGCATTTGTTGTTCTTAGTCTTTTTGATTGTTTACTTTCTTAATGGTGTTACTTGAAGCATATAAAATTTTAAACTTGATGAAGTCCAATTTATCAATTTTTTTCTTTCATCAGTTGTGCTTTTGGTTTCCTATCCAAGCATTTTCATTTTGTTAAAGGAAGACAACATAATATCAACTTAAAAATGGATAACAGATACATTTTTCTTATCTCCTCACTAATTTTGAATAAGTCCCATATTATGGTGGTGACATTCTTCTAGTGTCTGTTTTTCAGGGTAAGAAATAAGTCACTGGGGCAAACATTTTGCTGTTTGTGCAGCCTAAGCCTGCAGATCATTATGGAGTTTTTGCTTATGTATCACTTGTCTTTCTGTACCTTCCATCTGATTTCATGAATAACTTTGTGTCATTGGCTTAGTCCTGT
This sequence comes from Phataginus tricuspis, assembly GCA_029783875.1. NCBI lineage: Eukaryota > Metazoa > Chordata > Mammalia > Pholidota > Manidae > Phataginus > Phataginus tricuspis. The sequence goes on along the minus strand of JAQQAC010007890.1, from coordinate 32,093,418 downwards.
AGCACAAGGAAAATAATCTTTCAATTAAAAAAAAAAGTGAGATATAACTGACATATAACATTGTATTAGTTTCAGGTGTACAGCATAATGATTTGATGTATGTATATATTGCAAAATGATCACAATAAATCTAGTTAATATCTATCATCATACATAATTACAAAAAATTTTTTCTTGTAAGGTTTTTTAAGATCTATTCTCTTAGCAATTTTCAAATATACAATACAGTATTATTAACTACAGTCACCATGTTGTATATTACATCCAGGACTTTATTTCATAACTGTAAGTTTTTATCTTTTGACCACCTTCACCCATTTCTCCCATCCCCCAACTCCCACCACTGGAAACTACCAGTCAACTCTGTATGTATGAGCTTGGTTTTTGTTTTTAGATTCCATACATAAGTGATATCATACAGTATTTGTCTTTGTTTGACTTCTATCACATGGAATAATTTTTTCGAGATCCATTCATGTTATTGTAAATAACAGGCTTTCCTTTTTTATGGCTGCATAATATCCCATGGTATATATATTTCACATTTTCTCTATCCATTCACCATTTATATCCGTTCTTTATCCATTCATCCATCAATGCTCACTAGATTGTTTCCATGTCTTGGCTACTGTAAATAATGCTGCAATGAACACGGGGGTGCATATATCTTTTTGGTAGACTTTTCATTTCCTTCAGATAGATATCCAGAGGTGGAATTGCTAGATATGGTAGTTCTATTTTTAACTTTTTGAGAAAGCTACCTACTGTTTTCTATAGTAGCTGCACCAATTTACATCCTACCAACAGTGCACAAGGGTCCCTTTTTCTCTACATGCTCACCAATATTTGTTACTTCTTGTCTTTTGGATAATAGGCATTCTAACAGGTGTGAGGCGATATATCTCATTGTGGTTTTAATTTGCACTGTCCTGATGGTTAGTGATTTTCGAGCACTTTTTCATGCACCTGTTGGCCATCTGTGTGTCTTTGGAAAAATGTCTATTCAGATCCTTTGCCTGTTTCTAAATCAGATTGTTTATATTTGCTATCGAACGTACATTTTTTATACATTTTTCATATTAGCCACTTATCAGATATATGATATGCAAGTGTTTTCTCCCATTCCATAAGTTGCCTCTTCATTTTGTTGATAGTTTCCTTTGCTGTGCAGAAGCTTTATGGTTTGATGTTATCCCACTTATTTTTTTTTTGCTTTTAGTTTTGGTGTCAAATCCAAAATATCATAACCAAGATCAATGTCAAGGAGTTTACTGCCTGTGTTTTATTTTTATTTATTTATTTTATTCACCTTTTTTCTTATACTTTATTTTGGTATCATCAACCCACAACTACATATGCAAAATTACGGTGATCAAACTACCCCTTCATCAGTCCCCCCACCAACCCCATTACAGTCATTGTCCATCAGCATAGTGAGATGCTACAGAGTCACTTCTTGTCTTCTATGAGTTGTACAGCCCTCCCCGTGACCCGCCAACATTACATCTGCTAGTTGTAATGCCCCTTTCCCGCCCTTATCCCTCCCTTCCCACCCATCTTCCCCAGTCCCTTTCCCTTTGGTAACTATTAGTCCGTTCTTGGGTTCTGTGAGTCTGCTGCTGTTTTGTTCCTTCAGTTTTTTTCTTTGTTCTTATACTTCACATATGAGTGAAATCATTTGATACTTGTCTTTTTCCGCTTGGCTTATTTCACTGAGCATAATACCCTCTAGCTCCATCCATGTTGTTGCAAATGGTAGGATTTGTTTTCTTCTTATGGCTGAATAATATTCCATTGTGTATATGTACCACATCTTCTTTATCCATTCATCTACTGATGGACACTTAGGTTGCTTCCATTTCTTGGCTATTGTAAACAGTGCTGTGATAAACATATGGGTGCATATGTCTTTTTCAAACTGGGCTGCTGCAGTCTTAGGGCAAATTCCTAGGAGTGGGATTCCTGGGTCAAATGGTATTTCTATTTTGAGTTTTTTGAGAAACCTCCATACTGCTTCCCACAATGGTTGGACTAATTTGCATTCCCACCAGCAGTGTAGGAGGGTTCCCTTTTCTCCACATCCTCGCCAACATTTGTTGTTGTTTGTGTTTTGGATGTTGGCCATCCTCACGTGATATCTCATTATGGTTTTAATTTGCATTTCTCTGATGATTAGCGATGTGGAGCATCTTTTCATGTGCCTGTTGTCCATCTGAATTTCTTCTTTGAAGAAGTGTCTATTCATGTCCTCTGCCCATTTTTTTTATTAAGGTGTTATTGATATACACTTCTGTGAAGGTTTCACATAAAAAAACAATGTGGTTACTACATTTACCCATATAATCAACTACCCACCCATTGGGATGCAGTCACTGTCCATCAGTGCAGTAAGATGCTACAGATTCACTGTTTGCCTTCTCTGTGCTACACTGGTTTCCCCTTGACCCCCCACATCATGTGTACTAACCATGATGCCCCACAATCTCCTTCTCCCACTCTCCCCACCCACCCTCCCACACCCCTCCCCATTGGTAACCACTAGTTCCTTCTTGGGGTCTGAGTCTCCTGCTATTTTGTTCCTTCAGTTTTGCTTCATTGTTATACTCCAGAAATGAGGAAAATCATTTGGCACTTGACTTTCTCCACCTGGCTTATTTCACTGAGCATAATATCCTCCAGCTACATCCAGGTTGTTGCAAATGTTGGATTTCTTTCTTTCTTATGGCTGAATACTGTTCCATTGTGTATATGTTCCACATCTTATTTATCCATTCATCTTCTGATGGACACTTAGGTTTCTTCCATATCTTGGCCACTGTAAAACGTGCTTCAATAAATATAGGGGTGTATATGTCCTTTTGAATCTGAGAAGTTGAATTCTTTGGGTAAATTCCAAGGACTGGGATTCCCGGGTCAAATGGTATTTCTATTTTTAGTTTTTTGAGGAACCTCCATATTGCTTTCCACAATGGCTGAACTAGGTTACATTCCCACCAGCAGTGTAAAAGAGCTCCCCTTTCTCCACATCCTTGCCAGCATTTGTTGTTCTTAGTCTTTTCTATGCTGGCCATCCTTCTTGGTGTGAGGTGATATCTCATGGTGGTTTTAATTTGCATTTCCCTGATGATTAGTGATGTGGAGTATCTTTTCATGTGTCTGTTGGCCATCTGAATTTCTTCTTTAGAGAAGTGTCTATTCATGTCCTCTGCCCATTTCTTAATTGGATTATTAGCTTTTTGTTTTTTTAAGGTGCGTGAGTTCTTTATATATTTTGGATGTCAACCCTTTATCAGATACGTCATTTATGAATATATTCTCTCATACTGTAGGATGTCTTTTTGTTCTACTGATGGTGTCCTTTGCTATACTGAAGCTTTTAACCTTGATATAGTCCCACTTGTTCATTTTTGTTTTGGTTTCCCTTGCCCGGGGAGATATATTCATGAAGAAGTCGCTCATGTTTATGTCCAAGAGATTTTTGCCTATGTTTTTTTCTAAGAGTTTTATGGTTTCATGACTTACATTCAGGTCTTTGATCCACCTTGAGTTTACCTTTGTGTATGAGGCTAGACAGTCGTCTAGTTTCATTCTCTTACATGTAGCTGTCCAGTTTTTCCAACACCAGCTGCTGAAGAGGTTGTCATCTCCCCATTGTATATTCAAGGCTCCTTAATCAAATATTAACTGACTGTATATGTTTGGGTTAATGTTTGGATTTTCTATTCTGTTCCACTGGTCTGCGGGTCTGTTTTTGTGCCAATACCAAATTGTCTTGATTACTGTGGCTTTGTAGTAGAGCTTGAAGTCAGGAAGCATAATTCCCCCTGTTTGATTCCTCCTTCTCAGGATTGATTTGGCTATTTGGGGTCTTTTCTGGTTCCATATGAATTTTAGAATTATTTGTTCCAGTTCATTGAAGAAAGCTGTTGATAGTTTGATAGGGATTGCATTGAATCTGTAGATTGCTTTAGGTAGTATAGTCATTTTGACAATATTTATTCTTCCTAGCCAAGAGCATGGGATGCATTTCCATTTGTTAGTGTCCTCTTTAATTTCTCTTAGGAGGGTCTTGTAGTTTTCAGAGTACAGGTCTTTCACTTCCTTCTTTAGGTTTATTCCTAGGTATTTTATTCTTTTGGATGCAATTGTGAATGGAATTGTTTATCTGATTTCTCTTTCTGTTAGTTCATCGTTAGTGTATAGGAAAGCAACAGATTTCTGTGTGTTAATTTTATATCCTGCAACTTTGCTGAATTCAGATATTAGTTCTAGTAGTTTTGGAGTGGAGTCTTTAGGGTTTTTTATGTACAATATCATGTCATCTGCAAATAGTGACAATTTGACTTCTTCTTTACCAATCTGGATGCCGTGTATGTCTATGGTTTGTCTGATTGCCATGGCTAGGACCTCCAGTACTATGTTGAATAATAGTGGAGAGAGTGGGCATCCCTGTCTTGTTCTCGATCTTAGATGAAAAGCTTTCAGCTTCTCGCTGTTAAGTATGATGTTAGCTGTGGGTTTGTCATATATAGCCTTTATGATGTTGAGGTACTTGCCGTCTATACCCATTTTGTTGAGAGTCTTAATCATGAATGGATGCTGAATTTTGTCAAATGCTTTTTCAGCATCTATGGAGATGATCATGTGGTTTTGTTCTTCTTTTTGTTGATGTGGTGGATGATATTGTTGGATTTTCGAATGTTGTACCATCCTTGCATCCCTGGGATGAATTCCACTTGATCATGGTGAATGATTCTCCTGATGTATTTTTAAATTCGGTTTGCTAATATTTTGTTGAGCATTTTTGCATCTATGTTCAACAGGGATATTGGTGTGTGATTCTCTTTTTTGGTGAGGTCTTTGCAGGGTTTTGATATTAGAGTGATGCTGGCTTCATAGAAAGAGTTTGGAAGTATTCCCTCCTCTTCTATTTTTTGGAAAACTTTAAGGAGAATGGGTGTTATTTCTTCTCTATATGTCTTGTAGAATTCAGAGGTGAATCCATCTGGTCCGGGGATTTTGTTCTTGGGTAGTTTTTTTTATTACTGCTTCAATTTCGTTGCTGGTGATTGGTCTGTTTAGTTTTTCTGTTTCTTGCTTGGCCAGTCTTGGAAGGTTGTATTTTTCTAAGAAGTTGTCCCTTTCTTCTAGGTTTTCCAGCTTATTAGCATACAGATTCTCATAATATTCTCTTATAATTATTTGTATTTCTGTAGGGTCTGTCGTTATTTTTCCTTTCTCATTTCTGATTCTGTTTATGTGTGTAGATTCTCTTTTTCTCTAATAAGTCTGGCTAGGGATTTTTCTATTTTGTTTATTTTTTCAAAGAACCAGCTCTTGGTTTCATTGATTTTTTTCTATTGTTTTATTGTCCTCAATTGTTTTTTTATTTCTTCTCTGATCTTTATTATGTCCCTCCTTCTGGTGACTTTGGTTCTCATTTGTTCTTGTTTTTCCAATTTCAGTAATTGTGTCTTTAGACTATTCATTTGGGAATGTTCTTCCTTCTTTAAATAGGCCTGGATTGCAATATACTTTCCTCTTAGAACTGCCTTTGCTGCGTCCCACAGAAGTTGTGGCTTTGTGTTGTTGTTGTCATTAGTCTCCATATATTCTTTGATTTCTGTTTTGATTTGGTCGTTAACCATTTGATTAATTAGGAGAATGTTGTTAAGTCTCCATGTATTTGTGAGCCTTTTTGATTTCTTTCTAAAATTCATTTCTAGTTTTATACCTTTGTGATCTGAGAAGTTGGTTGGTAAAGTTTCAGTATTTTTGACTTTACTGAGGATCTTTTTGTGGCCTAGTATGTGGTCTATTCTGGAAAATGTTCCATGTGCACTTGAGAGGAATGTGTATCCTGTCGCTTTTGGTGTAGAGTTCTGTAGGTCCATCTGTTCTAGTGTGTTGTTCAGTGCCTCTCTGTCTTTATTTATTCTCTGTCTGGTTGATCTGTCCTTTGGAATGAGTGGTGTGTTGAAGTCACCTAAAATGAATGTATTGCTGTCTATTTCCTCCTTTAATTCTCTTAGTATTTGTTTCATTTATGCCGGCACTCCCGTATTGGGTGCATATATATTTATAATGGTTATATCCTCTTGTTGGACAGACCCCTTTATCATTATGTAATGTCCTTCTTTGTCTCTTGCTACTTTCTTCGTTTTGAAGTCTATTTTGTCTGATACAAGTGCAACACCTGCTTTTTTCTCCTTGTTGTTTGCATGAAATATCTTTTTCCATCCCTTCACTTCTAGTCTGTGTATATCTTTGGGTTTGAGGAGAGTCTCTTGTAAGCAGCGTATAGATGGGCCTTGCTTTTTATCTATTCTGTTACTCTGTGTCTTTTGATTGGTGCATTCAGTCCGTTTACATTTAGGGTGATTATTGATAGATACATACTTATTGCCATTGCTGGCTTTAGATTTGTGGTTACCAAAGGTTCAAGGGTTGCTTCTTTACGATCTAACAATCTAACTTAACTTTCTTGTTAATTTATTGTGATCATCGTGTGATGTTTCTTTATCTCTCCCTTCTTATTCTTCCTCCTCCATTCTTTATATATTAGGTGTTTTATTCTTTACCTTTAGTTAGTATTTGGATGGTCTGCTTTCTTTGCTATGATTTTATTTTCTCTGGTGACATCTTTTTAGCCTTAGGGGTGCTTTCCTCTAGAGCAGTCCATTTAAGATATCCTGTAGTGGTGGTTTATGAGAGGCAAACTCTCTCAACTTTCGTTTGCCTGGAAATTGTTTAATCCCTCCATCATATTTAAATGATAATCGTGCTGGATACAATATTCTTGGTTCGAGGCCCTTCTGTTTCATTACATTAAATATATCATGCCTTTCTCTTCTGACCTGTAAGGTCTCTGTTGAGAAGTCTGATGATAGTCTGATGGATTTTCCTTTGTAGGTGATCTTTTTTCTGTCTCTAGCTGCCTTTAATACTCTGTCTTTATCTTTGATCTTTGCCATTTTAATTATTATGTGTCTTGGTGTTGTCTTCCTAGGGTCCCTTGTGTTGGGATATCTGTGGGCTTTTGTGGACTGCGAGGCTATTTCCTTCCCCAGCGTGGGAAAGTTTTCAGCAATTATTTCTTCAAAGACACTTTCTATCCCTTTTTCTCTCTCTTTTTCCGCTGGTATTCCTATAATGCAAATATTGTTCTGTTTGGATTGGTCACACCGTTCTATCTGTCTCTGCCTCAGCTTCTCTGTATTCCTGTTTTCTGATTTCTATTCCATTAACAGTCTCTTGGATCTCATCTAGTCTGCTGCTAAGTCCGTCAATGGTTTGTCTGATTTCTGCATTGTCTTTCCTGACTTCCCTCACTTCCTCCCTCAGCTCTTGTATATTTCTCTATAGATCCATCAGCATGGTTATGACTTTTATTCTGAATTCTTTTTCAGGAAGATTGTGCATTTCCATTCCTTCCGGCTCCCTCTCTGGTGTTGTCTGCGTCTGGGTGAGGTTTGTCTGACCATATTCCTCTGTCTTTTCATGGTGATAGAAGTTGTCGCTGGTAAGTGCCACGTATGTCAGCTGGATTCTTTAAGACTTAAAAAAAAAAGGAAGGAAGAGAAAGAAAAGAGAAAAAAAGAAAGAAAGAAAAGAAAGGGAAAAAAACACCCACTGGGAGTAGATTCTGTAAGGATTCTGTAGGTGGCGCTGTTGCTCCACTATTCCGCAGCCGCGGCCGTGCAGCTCCGCAGGGCCATTTGTAGCTCTGGCTGGGGCGGAATGAATGTGAGGCTGTTGTTCTCTGTGTGGTCTCAGTGCGGCTACTCTTTCCCAGTCGCCTGCCAAGGGGTCCGAAATTCCTCAGGACTCCCAGCCTGCTGGGCTGAGTGTGCTGGGACGATCATGTTCCTCCGTTGGGCCCCTTCCTCTTTAAGACCACCAGAAAAAGCACGCGCTTTTCTTTTGTCCCAGGGAGCCTGCTTCAAGGACCTGGGCACGTTCCCAGCTCAAAACCTGCACCATTTGCCTCTCCAATATCCGATACACCGTGAGATGTGTGTCAGTGCTCCCAGTGCAGATCACCAGGGCTGATTATTTCACGGGCCTGTACTTCCACTCCCTCCTGGCTCTGAATCCTCTCCTCCCACCAGTGCACTGGGGTGGCAGAGTGCTCTGGTACCGCCAGGGCACAGCTCCATATCTTACCCACCTCGCGGGGTGCCGAGTCCTCTCAGGTGCAGATGTGCACTGTCCTGTATATTCTGGTCTCTCTTTTAGGAATAGTTGTATTTGCTGTATTTTCATAGATATATATGGTTTTGGGAGGAGATTTCCGCCACCCTGCTCATGCCACCATCTTCCCGGAACTCCCCTGCTTGCGTTTTCTGCTAGGAGTTTCAGGTCTTACATTTAAGTATTTAATCCATTTTGAGTTAACTTTTATGTATGTGTAAGATAGTGGTCCAGTTTCTTTTCTTTTTCTTTCTTTTTTTTTTTTTTGCATGTGGCTCTCCGATTTTCCCAATACCATTTAGTAAATAAACTGTCCTTTTCCCATTGTATATTCTTAGCTCCTTTGTTGTAAATTAATTGACCATATATGAATGGGTTTATTTCTGGGCTCCCTATCCTGTTCCATTGATCTATGTGGCTGTTTCTATGCCAATACCATACTGTTGAGATTACCGTAGTTTATAATATAGTTTGAAATCAGGCAGCATGTTTTCTCCAGCTTTGTTCTTCTTTCTCAAGATTGCTTTGGCTATTCAAGGTCTTTATGGTTCCATACAAATTTTATTTTTATTTATTTTTAAAAACATTTTATTAAGGTATTATTGATATACAGTCTTATGAAGGTTTCACATGAAAAAACAATGTGGTTAATACTTTTACCCATATTATCAAGTCCCCATTCGTACCCCAATGCAGTCACTGTCCATCAGTGTACTAAGATGCCACAGATTCACTGTTTGCCTTCTCTGTGCTAGACTGTCTACCCCATGATCCCCCCCGCACCATGTGTGCCAATAATAATACCCCTCAATCCCCTTCTCCCTCCCTCCCCACCCACCCTCCCACACCCATCCCCTTTGGTAAGCACTAGTCCCTTCTTGGAGTCTGTGAGTCTGATGCTATTTTGTTCCTTCAATTGTGCTGCATTGTTATACTCCACAAATGAGGGAAATCATCTGGCACTTGTCATTCTCTGCCTGGCTTATTTCACTGAGCATAATATACTCCAGCTCCATCCATGTTGTTGCAAATGGTAGGATTTGTTTCTTTCTTATGGCTGAATAGTATTCCATTGTGTATATGTACCACCTCTTCTTTATCCATTCATCTACTGATGGACACTTAGGTTGCTTCCATATCTTGGCTATTGTAAATAGTGCTGTGATAAACATAGGGGTGCATATGTCTTTTTGAATCTGAGAACTTGTGTTCTTTGGGTAAATTCCTAGCAGTGGAATTCCTGGGTCAAATGGTATTTCTATTTTGAGGTTTTTGAGGAGCCTCCATATTGTTTTCCACAATGGTTGAACTAGCTTACATTCCCATCAGCAGTGTAGGAGGGTTCCCCTTTCTCCACATCCTCACCAGCATTTGTTGTTCTAGTCTTTTCGATGCTAGCCATCCTTACTGGTGTGAGGTGATATCTCATTGTGGTTTTAATTTGCATTTCCTTGATGGTTAGTGATGTGGAGCATCTTTTCATGTCTGTTGGCCATCTGAATTTCTTCTTTGAAGAATTGTCTCTTCATATCCTCTGCCCATTTTTTAATCGGGTTATTTGCTTTTTGGGTGTTGAGGCATGTGAGTTCTTTATATATTTTGGTTCCATACAAATTTTAGGATTGTTAATTTCCATGTAAATTACACTGGAATTTTAATAGTAATTGCATTCAATCTGTATGTAGAATGCTTTGGGTAATATGGACATTTTAACAATATTAATTCTTCCAATCCATGAGCACAGCATATCTTTCATTTTTTGTATCTTCCAGATTGGCAGTTTATTGAAAACACTAAACATGAAATTTCCATATGAGTTAGTAACTGTGCAGTTGGGAAATTTATGCCAGAGAAATAAAGACCTATTTTCACATAATAAGATATATGCAAATGTTCATAACAGCTTTATCCATAACATCCCCAACTGGAACAATGCAATTTTCTTCAGTGGGTGAGTGGTTTAACTGTGGTATATCCATACCATGAGTTATTACTTAGAAATTATAAGGAACAAATTATGATAAAGGCAACAACCTGGATGAATCTACAAGAATTATGCTTAGTGAAAAAAGTCAGTTCCAAAGAGTTATATACATGTGATAACATTTACATAACATTTTATAACAAAGTAGAGAAACAGAGAACAGATTAATGGTTCCCAAGATTTAAGAGGGATACTTGGGAAAGAAATAGGCATGGCCATAAAAGGACAACAGAAGGTATCCTTGCAGTGATGGAATTGTTCTTTATCTTGACTATATCAATGTCGGTATGACAGAAGCCACTTTCAAAATGGCAGAATAAGGCCCTTCAAAACTCTGCTCCTCCATAAAAGCAATGAGAACATGGGCAAAAATTGTCAGAATTAACATTTTTAGAACTCTGGAAATTAACCAAAGGTCCAGAAGCTGAAAACTGTTTATTCATGAAAAATGGCTGAATCTCAGTAAAAAGAGAACTTTGCGGCATGTTAACTTACCCTATTCCCAACTCTTTCTCCCCACTTCCAGAGCCTTGGAAATCAAGTCTTGGAATCATGGTAGTCATGAAAAACAGCAATCTAGCAATCACTAGAGGGGGTGAAAATGGCTTTGGAGGTTCTCAAAGGCCCTGTCCTCAAAGAATTGTCATATTTGACCTGTCTGGCAGTTCCCTGTAAACCACCACTCTCAGGGCCTGTGTTTATTTGAATTGACTCAAAGCTCATCCACTGTGAATATCCTTCTCCCTGGAGTATTTATTGAAAACAATCAGTGGCAATTTTTAACATCACAGATGCCTTAGGTGATAATTGGGTAGGGCAAAGAAGTTGACATAAAGCCTAAAAGGGAACACTTGGGAATAAGATATCTATAGGTGTCTTTCAAGAGTTCCAACATATTCCTGGAACTCTAAAAGGCCACGTGCACGTGCAGGGCTGTGCACACGTCCAGGAAAGGTCTGAGAAGACTCTAATCTTTCTCACCATTGGCAGGCCTTGAGGTTCTACACAACCAGGAAGTAAAGACTAAAGCAAAGCTATCCACAGTGTGCTGAGTCTTGAAAATATATCCTAACACACGCACGCACGCACACACACGTGCACACACACACACACACACACACACACGCGATCCTTGGCAAAAGCTGGGAGACTTTTTTTATTTATTTATTTTTAAATTTATTTTGGTATCATTAATCTACAATTACATGTGCAATATTATGGTGATTAAACTACCCCCTTCATCAGGTCCCCTCCACCAACCCCATTACAGTCACTGTCCATCAGTGTAGTGAGATGCTATAGAATCACTACTTGTCTTCTCTGAGTTGTACAGCCCTCCCCATACCCCCCTAACATCACGTCTGCTAATCGTAATGCCCCTTTTACCCTCTTATCCCTCCCTTCCCACCCATCTTCCCCAGTCCCTTTCCCTTTGGTAACTATTAGTCCGTTCTTGGGTTCTGTGAGTCTGCTGATGTTTTGTTCCTTCAGTTTATTCTTTGTTCTTATACTCCACATATGAGTGAAATCATTTGATACTTGTGTTTTTCGGCTTGGCTTATTTCACTGAGCATAATACCCTCTAGCTCCATCCATGTTGTTGCAAATGGTAGGATTTGTTTTCTTCTTATGGCTGAATAATATTCCATTGTGTATATGTACCACATCTTCTTTATCCATTCATCTACTGATGGACACTTAGGTTGCTTCCATTTCTTGGCTATTGTAAACAGTGCTGCAATAAACATAGGGGTGCATCTGTCTTTTTCAAACTGGGCTGCTGCATTCTTAGGGTAAATTCCTAGGAGTGGGATTCCTGGGTCAAATGGTATTTCTATTTTGAGTTTTTTGAGGAACCTCCATACCGCTTTCCACAATGGTTGAACTAATTTGCATTCCCACCAGCAGTGTAGGAGGGTTCCCTTTTCTCCACATCCTTGCCAACATTTGCTGTTGTTTGTGTTTTGGATGTTGGCCATCCTCACTGGTGTGAGATGATACCTCATTGTGGCTTTAATCTGCATTTCTCTGATGATTAGCGATGTGGAGCATCTTTTCATGTGCCTGTTGGCCATCTGAATTTCTTCTTTAGAGAAGTGTCTATTCATGTCCTCTGCCCATTTCTTAATTGGATTATTTGCTTTTTGTTTGTTAAGGTGCGTGAGTTCTTTATATATTTTGGATGTCAACCCCTTACCAGATACGTCATTTATGAATATATTCTCTCATACTGTAGGATATCTTTTTGTTCTACTGATGTTGTCCTTTGCTCTACAGAAGATTTTCAGCTTGAAATGGTCCCACTTGTTCATTTTTGCTTTTGTTTCCCTTGCCCGGGGAGATATGTTTATGAAGAAGTCACTCATGTTTATGTCCAAGATATTTTTGCCTATGTTTTTTTGTAAGAGTTTTATGGTTTCATGACTTACATTCAGGTCTTTGATCCACCTTGAGTTTACCTTTGTGTATGGGGTTAGACAGTCGTCTAGTTTCATTCTCTTACATGTAGCTGTCCAGTTTTTCCAATACCAGCTGCTGAAGAGGCTGTCATCTGGGAGACTTTTAATTCAATGCATGTATGGAAATATGTGTCCATTCATTACCTGATCACCCAAGCTAACAGAGCAGAGAGAAGAGTGGCCACATGACAAGGAATACAGACTTTACAGAATTAATTCAGGAAAGTCACTAAACAAACAGTAGCAGTGACAACAAACAGCAACTCAAAAAACCCTGGAAATAGAGAGAAATCTGATTTTCAGAGTTGCCATATTATATTTAAAATGTCTAGTTTTCAACAAAAACTTATGAGACATGCCAAGAAATGGGAAAATATCACATACACTAGTTGGAGGGGAATAAGCAGTTAATAGAGTCTGTCTCTCAGGAAGTTCAGATGAACAGACTTTACTAGACAAAGACTTTAAATCAGCTACTAAAATATGTTCAACGAATTAAAGAACATTATGTTTAAGGAACTAAAGGAAAGTATGAGAATGTCTCACTAGATAGAGAATATCAGTAGAAAGAGAATTATAAAAGATCACTAAATAGAAATTCTGGAGTTGAAAAGTACAATAACTGAAATAAAAAATTTTACTAAAGGGGCAAAACTAGATTCAAGCTGGCAGAAAGAAGAATCAGCAAACTGACAGGTCAATTGAAATTCTCCAGTCTGAGGAATACAGAGAAAAAAGAAAAGTGAACAGAGCCTTAGAGACCTGTGAAACACCACGAAGTGTACCAACAAACACACAATGGAGGACACAGAAGGAGAGAAGAGAAAGGGACAAAAAGAATATTTGAAGAAATGCCCCAAAACTTCCCAAATTGTATGAAAGCCATTAACCTATGCACTCAAGAAGTTCAACACACTCTAAGTTAGACTCAAGGAGACCCATACATAGACACATCATAGTCAAACTTTCAAAAGCGAAGGACAAAGAAAGAGTCTTGGAAGCAGCAAGAGAGAAGTGATTCATCACATTAATAGCTGAATTCTCATCAGAGTCAATATCTTAGTTGTGGTATTTTCTTTAGTTTTGCAAGATGTTACTATCAGGGGAAACTCAAAATAAAAAATTTAATTAAACACACACACTTCAAAAACAGCAGTTAGGTCCAAGGTGAAATCCTAATAGAAGCATAAAAAATATTTAGAAGTGAACAAAAATAAAAATATTATGTATTAAGGCTCAAGAAACAAATAAACAATGGTGATAAATCAAAGTAAACTTGAAGCCTTGAATGCTTATATCAGAAATGAAGGAAGTCTGGAAATTAAAGAACTAGGTACCTAATTTAAGTTAGAAAAATAACAGAATAAACTCAGGGAAAGTGGAAAGAAGCTGACAAAAATGGTAAGAGCAACAATCAAGAAACTAGAAATAGAGACTCAACAAAGCCAAAAGCTGGTTATCTAAGGGGGAAAAACTAATAAAACTGACAAAGAGGGGAGAGGAAAAAGAGAGAAGAAAAAATATTAGCGATGCAAAAGGAGACATAGCTACAGATGCAGCAGAGATTTAAAAGGTAACTGCAAAATTTGGATGAATAAAACCCTAGAACTATATAGCTCAAGAAATAAAAATCTCATATGATTCTATGTTCCTTAAAGAAACTGAGGACAGTTAAAATTTCTTACAAAGAAACCATCAGGATTAAATAATTAGGTGAATTCTACCAACGTTTCAAGTAACAGTTGGTTTCAATCTTACACAAACTCTTCTGGAAATAGAATGAGAGAAAATATTCCCAATTCATTCTATGAGATTAATAAAACTTAATTCCCAAAGCAATCAAGTTATAGCCAATCTCACTTGTGAACCTATATGCAAATATATTAAAGTATTAGCAAACCAAATTGCTGATGTATAAAAGAGGTGATAAATCATGACAAAGTAAAGCTAATTCCAGGGATACAGGAGTGGTTTAATATTAGAGGACCAATTCTTTACATTAACAGTAAAGGAGAAAACTAATTATTATCTTAATAGATGCAGAAAAAGCATCTGATAAAACTTAACACCATTACAAAACAACTTTTAGCAAAGTAAGAATAGAAATGACTTTTCTTAACCTGACAAAGGGTATCCAACATACACCTAAAACAAACATCATTCTTAATGCAAAAATTTCAGAAGCATTCCCTTTAAACTGAGTAGCAAGACAAGGATGTCCACTATCAGTGCTGTTATCCAACATTGTGCTGAAGGTCAGTAAGAAAGAGAGAGAGAAAGGACGGAAGGAAAGAAGGAAGGAAGGAGGGAAGAAATGGAGAGATCAAAACTATTATTCACAGATAATATAATTATTTACAGAGAAAACTCTTAAGAACCTACCAAATTATAGGAAATAAGAAAGTTTAGTAAGGTAGCTAAATATAAGGTGAATATGCAAAAATAAACTGTAATTTCCAATATTGCAACTAACAGAAAACAATTTAAGATACTATTTACAATATAGGCAGTGGTGGCAATGACCTGACTAGATGATATTTGATTTCTAGTTTGCTCCTTCAGTCTCCTGTCAATTCTGTGAGTCCTCCTTAAATCCTTCCAATAAATTCTCTTTTTGCCTGAGATACTAGATTGGGTTTTGATGCTTACAGGCATGCATCATTACATAATTATTTCAATGGGTATTTGGAGTAAAATATGTATCAGGGGTCCTCAAGGCCACCCCTAAATTCAATGATTTCCTAGGAAGAATCACAGGACTCAGCATGCAGCCATATTACAGCTATGATTACAGAGCAAATTAGCAAAAAGAAAAGGCACAAAGAGTGAAGTTTGGAGGAAAGCAGGCCCAAGCTTCCATGAGCCCTTTCCCAGTGGAGTCACACAGGACACACTTAATTCCCTCAGCAGTGGCTTGTAACAACACATATCAAATGTTTACCAAAGGAAGCTCCTTAGAAATGTTGCCAGGGTTTCATCAGAGGCTGGTTACATAGTCCCCCTCTGCCTAGCATACACCGGAATTTCAGATTTTCAGAAGGAACACAGGTTTTTAGCATAAACCATATTGTTTACACAAATAATTTAGACACAGTGAGTCACTCTTATCAGTTAGGGTGATGAGAACCTTCCTGAAATCCAAGGTCCCAGATGCCAGCCATACGCCAACTTTGTCGGCAGGGATTTCAAAGGATGGCAGTGAGGCCTGCTATGTGAACTCTTTTCTGCATAATGTGTATTCTGCCATATTGAATTTGAAAGCTGATGTATTACAGACACTTTTCAATCCATTCACATAGGTCTGGAATAATATTTAACTTTAAATCTACTTCATGTTAACTTTTATGAAATGACAGTTTTAAAAAGTCAAATAATACTGTGAGACTTAAAGATAAAACCAGAGATCCTGTTTCACCCCAACTCCTGCTCTCTCAATTCAAAGGCAACTATTTCAAACTCTCTAGTACTTTCTTCCGGTATTTATCTTCCATTTATAAATAACATCGATTTACTGTTAGTTCTTGATGCTTCAATTTAATACATTATCTATTATCTTTCAACTACAGATAACAGGATTTAACTCTCATATCTCCTACCGTTCACCTTATTTTCCCAAAATTGTATTACCATAATTTTTAGTTAAATCTCTATTCTGTTTTTCATTATCATGATTATGTAAATGTTTGCAAATGAGCCACATGGGCTCAACAGGAATTATGTTTCTTTTTGTGTGAGTTATCTTTCCTGGAATTAATAATTGCCTGTTTAAAATTTTTCATTTTCTATGTACATATTATTAAATTCATATCCAAACTCACCGTCAGTACTGAAAAATCTCCTTTCACGTGGTCAAATGTATCTGGTAATCTACACATTCCAGTCGTTACTGGAGTCTTCCGTCTGTCTCCAATTCCCATAGGTGCACTCTAGGCCTGACATACAACTTTCTTCCTGGGATTTTCCTCCACCATAATCTCGGGGATGCCTTCCTTTTCCCTCTTTCTTTGGATCCCATTTCATGAATCCCATGACTTTTTTCTTCTCCATGATGTTTTTCCTCCATTATTTTTGTGGAGGATGTCATCTAATTGCTTCCTGAGAAAGAAAAAACGAGATCTCGCATGTCTGAAAATGTCTTTATGCTGACAATAATAACTTCATTGTTATTTGGCTAGGCATAGATGTGTATACAAAAAACAATGTTCTCTCAGCATTTGAAAGGGTTACTCTGTTGTCTTCTAGCTTGGTATCATCCTGATGCTTACTCCTTTCTACCTGCTTTTTCTCACCAGAAGCCTTTAGGATCTTCCCTTTCTCTGCCACTAATGCTCTTGGCTTAGGTCTTTTAGCATTCATTGTACCGGAGCACTGGGGAAGCCTTTCATTTTGGAAACTCACTACCTTCACATCTGGGAAATTTTCTCATTTCTTTTTCTAGGTTTCTGTAAATGGGATGCTAAGCTTCTTGAATTCATCCTCAAAATCTTTTTTCTCTTCTCTTTACTTTCCTATTTCCCTCTGCTCTCTGGGAGACTTCAACTTCACCTTCCAAATCTTCTATCTTTAAAAATCTTCAATATTCTCATATTTTAAATTAAGACTTTTCTGACTGCTTTTCTTCACCTCCCACCTCACCCCACCGACCTTCTCCACTCCTTTCTCTTTGTAATATTATCACGTTCCCATTTCATGGATGCTACTACTTGAAGCTGTCATTTTTTGTTTGCTTGTTAAGACTTCTTTGGTACTCTACACCGACTGTTTTCCCTCTGTTCCTTTGCTTTGGGCTCTGACCTTCATGAGATTTCCCTCATGTATCTCTTGGGTCTTGACTGTCTATTCACTTTTAAGAGTGAGGTAAAAAAAAGACTATTTAAAATTATGTGGTGGGAGACGTAAGGTGGGGGGGCACGGGGAGGGCTGTACAACTCAGAGAAGACAAGTAGTGATTTTCATCTCACTACGCTGATGGACAGTGACTGTAATAGAGTTGGTGGGGGGGACCTGATGAAGGGGGTAGTTTAATCACCATAATATTGCACATGTAATTGTAGGTTAATGATACCAAAATAAATTGTAAAAAATAAATAAATAAATAAAATGCATTCTATGGAAAAAAATAATAAAATAAAAAATAATAAAATTGTGTGGTGGGGGAGGAGGAGTACTGATATCTGGTGGGCTTCAGTATAAGGCAAAAAGTGGCAAGCTGGAATTTTTTATTGGGGATGTACCTCCATCAAGATTCATAAATAGGTCTTTTCTCTACTTTCAGAAAGGAATCCTGGAATTCTCTTTTATCCTCTAATCCACTACTTCTCAGTCTTTAATATGCATATGAATCACCTAGGGGGGTCTTGTTAAAATGCAGGTTTAAGTTTGGTAGGTTCTGGAGTGGGGCCCGAGATTCTGCATTTCTAGCCAGCTCCCAGGGGATGCCGGTACTGCTGATTCTTGGGCAACAATTGAGTAGCAAGGGTCTAATATAAACATGGCTCCCAGTGTTCTGAAATATGAAGTGGGGCAAAGGGGCAGGACCGCTGAGGAGTTTGATATCATGAAAACATTTTTTTCAATTCTCCATTGAAAGGATGGACTGGCTAACAATGTTTTCATGGGAGTTTTTTTCAGTCCCTTCTGGACCACCAGATCCCAGCAGTTTGTACCAGCTTCTCCATTCCTCTTTATCAGCCCTGGGAAGGGAGATGGGGCAGGGAGCAGGTATCTCACCATTCAGTATATAGAGTTGCATTTTGATTCCCATTTTCAGAATGGCACTTTGTCTTTGCCCTTACTGGTGCCTGGTGTCCTGAAGTCCGTATCTTAAGTTCAATTTCTTGAGATAGTAAGTATACAAGGAGTAGTGGGGAGATCTGGTCGAGTCTAACTGCCCTTTTTATGATTTTCAACCAATCTTACTTTCACAGGCCTACTCTCCCAGCCACTGACTGCCCCCTTTACCCCTTCAGGAGTACCTACAGTTTCCGACTTGAAGACTTTCTAGCGGTCTAATGTGAATCAGCTGGTTTTTATTGGCTTTTTTTTTTTGCAGACTTAGTTTTAGCTTTTTCTGATTTGTTCATCCACCTTCTTCCATTCTCCAAAACTGTATTGACAATTTTCATTTGCTGTTGTTTATTTCCCCATTCTCTTTGTTCTTGTGGATTTTATTATCCTGTGATTTGCTTACTTATTTAATCCTTTACTACCATATTAGTGAAATTTTGGGGATAAATTTTGCTCAATCCACACATTTTAATCTATCATTAAACTTTCCCAGAAATGTCCCTCTCGTTGCAGACTACTACAATACAGAATGTGGCCTGAGTTCAAACCTGCCATCATTTCATTGCTTATTTGTTACACCTTTACTGTGTTTTTCTTTGTCTTCCTTTTGATTGGTTGAGTATTTATTTATTATAGGCACACATTGGGGATATTGTGGGTTCAGTTCCAGACCACCAAATAAAGCAAATGTTGCAATAAAGTGAGTCAAATAAATTCTTTAGTTTCCCAGTGCATATAAAAGTTATGTGTATACTATATTATAGTCCATTAAGTATACACTAACATTATGCCTAAAAATTAACATACATATCTTATTTAAAAAATACTTTTTTTGCTGTAAAGTGCTAACTATCTTCTGAACTTTTGGTGAGTCATAATCACTGATTACAGATCACCATAACAAATATATTAATGGAGAAGTTTGAAATATTGTCAAAAATACCAAAATGTGACATAGAGACACCAAGTGGGCAATGCTGTTGGAAAAATAGTGCTGAAAGACTTGCTTGAGGCAAGGACACTATAAAAAAATAAAATTATAGACCAACATCACTGATGAGCATAGATGCAAAAATCCTCAACAAAATATTAGCAAACCAAATTCAAAATACATCGAAAAGATCATTCACCATGACCAAGTGGGACTTATTCCAGGGATACCAAAGTGGTGTAATGTTTGTAAATCAATTAATATCATACAGCACATTAACAAAAAGAAGGATAAAAACTACATGATCATCTAAACAGATACTGAAAAAGAATTTGACAAAATTCAACATCCATTCATGATAAAAATCTCAACAAAATGGTATGTACCTCAACATAATAAAGGCCATACAATGAAAAGCCCACAGCTAACATCATACTTAATAGTGAAAAGCTGAAAGCTTTTCCTCTAAGATCAGAAACAAGACAAGGATGTTCTCTCTCACCACTTTTATTCAACATAGTACTGGAGGTCCTAGCCACAGCAATCAAATAACACAAAAAGATAAAAGGCATCCAAATTGGTAAGAAAGAAGTAAAACTGTCACTACTTGAAGATGACATTATATTCTACATAAGAGAACCCTAAAGACTCCAAAATACTATTAGAACTGATACCTGGATTCAGCAAAGTTGCTGGATACAAAATTAACACACAGAAATCTGTTGCATTCCTATATATTAACAATGAACTAGCAGAAAGAGAAATCAGGAAAACAATTCCACTTACAAATGCATCAAAAAGAATAAAATACCTAGGAATAAACCTAACAAATGAGATGAAGGACCTGTACTCTGAAAACTGTAAGACACTCATGAGATAAATTAAAGACACAAATAAATGGAATCTATCCCATGGTCATGGATAGAAAGAATTAATATTGTCAAAATGACCATCCTGCCCAAAGCAATTTACAGATTCAATGCAATCCCTATCAAAATACTAACAGCATTTTTCAGTGAACTAGAACAAGTAGTTCTAAAATTCATGTGGAATCATAAAAGACCCCAAAGAGCCAAAACAAGCCTGAGAAAGAAAAACAAAGCTGGGGATTACATATCCTGACTTCAAGTTATACTATAAAGCTACAGTAATCAAAACAGTATGGTACTGGCACAAGAACAGATCCATAGATCAATGGAGCAGAATAGAAAGCCCAGATGTAAGTCCATGCATATATGGTCAACTAATATACGATAAAGGAGCCATGAATATACAATGGGGAAAAGACAGCCTCTTCAATAACTGGTGTTGGAAAACTGAACAGATACATGCAAGACAATGAAACTGGATTACTGACTCACTCCATACACAAACAAACTTGAAATGGATCAAAGACCTGAATGTAAGTCATGAAACCATAAAAGTCTTAAAAGAAAACACAGGCAAAAACCTCTTAACTATAAATATGAGCATTTATGTCCTGGACACAGCTCCTCAGGTAAAGGAAACAAAATCAAAACAGAACAAGTGGGACTACATCAAACCAAAAAGCTTCTGTACAGCAAAGGACACCATCAGTAGAACAAAAAGGCAACATACAGTATGGGAGAACATATTTGTAAATGATTTATTTGATAAGGGGTTAACATACAAAATATATAAAGAACTCATATGCCTCAACACCAAAAATAAAAAAAACCCAAATAATTCAATTAAAAAAAGGGCAGAGGACCTGAACAGACATTTCTCCAAAGAAGAAATACATATGGTTAACAGGCACATGAAAAGATCTCATCACTAATTATCAGGAAAATGCAAATCAGAACCACAGTGAGACATCACCGCACACAAGTAAGAATGGCCACTATCCAAAAGACAAGAAATAACAATTATTGGTGAGGATGTAGAGAAATGGGCACCCCCAACACTGTTGGTGGGAATGTCAATTGGTGCAGCCACTGTGGAAAACAGTATGGAGGTTCCTCAAAAAACTAAAACTAGAAATAACATTTGAACCACTAATTCCACTTCTAGGAATTTATCTGAAGAAAACAAAATCCCAGATTTGAAAAGAAGCACCCCTATGTTTATTGCTGCATTATTTATAATGGCCAAGATATGGGAGCAACCTAAGTGTCCATCAATAAATGAATGGATAAAGAAGATATGGTACATATATACAATGGAATATTATTCAGCCACAAAAAGAAAATAAATCCTGCCATTTGCAACAACATGGATGGATCTAGAGGATATTAAGCTCAGTGAAATAAACCAGATGGAGAAAGACAGATACCATATGATGACACTTATTTGTGGAATATAAATACAAAGCAAAACAGAATGAACAAAACAAAAGTAGACTCATAGACACTGAGAAGGGGCTGGTGGTAACCATGGGGGAGGGGCTGGGGTGGGTGTGGAGGGTGAGGGGGACAAAAGTTCTCAATCATAATGTAAGTTGGTCATGGAGTTAGTAGTATAGTATGGAGAATAGTCAATGATTCTGTAACGTCTTCCTATGTTGATAGGTAGTAGCTGTACTAATGGGGGTGAGGATTTAATAATATGGGTACTTTGAACCACTGTGTTTTATACTTGAAACTAACAAGCTCCATATCAATTAAAAAAAGGAAAGACATGGGATTCAAGATGGCGATGTGAGAGGTGAGACAGAGAACTCCTCCCAAAACCACAAATAGCATGAAAACATATTTAATTACTACAACTAACCCTAAAACAGCAACAGGAAAGAAGGCTGCACCAGACTGCATACAGACATCATGAACAGAGCAGACCTCACAAACAAGGTAATGTACCGGAGCCTTGATCTGGTGGGACCAGGCCCTTTCCCCACCCCAGCTCACCAGGGGAGGAAGAGAAATGGAGTGGGGAGGGGGTAGAAGCCTAGGACTAATGAACACCTAGACCTGGAGATCTGTTTTGCAAGCAGAAACCTACACTAGGTGGTGCTCTGGAGGTTGGGGAGCTGGGCCAGGTGGAGTGCCTTGAGAGACTGCCATTCCAGCCGTTGGTGGAGGACAGGATCCACATCCGGCTGCTCTGTGACAGGGGAAAGGCAGGCGGTCTGAGAGGCTCTCTAGCAGTGAGAGGGCTGCTGAAGGGGCAGGGTTTGCACAGAGCGTGCTGCGTGGGAGAAAGGAGAGCTGGACAAGGTCGTCTGGGTGCACTCTGCCCAGCAGGTTGGGAACTTTGAGGAGCATCAGGCGTTCCATCCCCCTGGCTGCTTGCTCAGGCCCAAGGCCCCCCCACTGTGACACTCAGCCTGCCAAGCCTTCCTCCTGGCCTGACAGCACCGGCTCGCAAACCAGCAGTCACTGCGCTGGCATCCCAGACGGAGGGAGGCCCTGCCTTCAAGAGCTAGAGACACCCGAGCACAGAGGCATATACCTGAGTGCTTGGGCCACTGGCTGTGATACTGGAGACAAGGCACTGCAGACGGGAATCATAAAACAGATCTTTCCTCCCCCCAGGTACCAGCTCTGCTCCCCTATGACCCCCAACCTCACTCTAGGGGCTGAGCAGCTCCAGAGACTGGAGATTCTGGGCACTAGACGGCACCACACAGAAATGGGAAAAGTCAAAAGAACATGGTTCAGACCAAATTCTCACAAATCCCAGAAAAAGGGCCAAATGAAACTCAACTCATCAATCTTCCTGAAAGAGAGTTCAAAATAAAAATCATAAACATGCTTATGGAGGTACAGAAAAATATTCAAAAACTCAGGAAAGAACTTAAGATGGAGATTCAATCATTAAGAAATTCCATATCTGAAATCAAACATATAATGGAGTGATTTAAAAGCAGATTAGATGTAGTAGAAGAGACAGTAAATGTAATAGAAATTAGAGAAGAGGAATACAAAGAAGCTGAGGAACAGAGAGGAAAAAGAATCTCTAAGAATGAAAGAATATTGAGAGAACTATGTGACCAATCAAAACAACAATATTTGCAATATAGGCATACCAGAAAAAGAAGAGAGAGAAAAAGGGATAGGAAGTGTCATTGAGGAGATAATTGCTGAAAACTTCCCCAATCTGGGGAAAGAGACAGTCTCTCAAGCCATGGAGGTGCACAGATTTCCTAACACGAGGAAGACAACATAAAGACATATATAAATGGCAAAAATCAAGGATAAAGACAGACTTTTAAAAGCACCTAGAGAGAGAAAAAAGATTACACAGAAAGGAAAACCCATCAGGCTATCATCAGATTTCTCAACAGAAACCTTACAGGACAGAAGGGAGTAGCACGATATATTTAATGCAATGAAGCAGAAGGCCCTTGAACCAAGAATACTCTACCCAGCAAGGTTAACATTTAAATTTGAAGGAGGGATTAAACAATTTTCAGATAAGCAAAAGCTGAGAGAATTTACCTCCCACAAACCACCTCTACAGTGCATTTTGGAGGGAGTCCTATAGATGGAAGCATTCCTAAGGCTAAATAGATGTCACCCAAAGGATAGACAAAGAGTATATGATTCATAACACACAAAGAATGGAGGAGGAAGAAAAAGCAGGGAAAAAAAAGAACATTTAGGTTGTGTTTGTAATAGCATACAAAGTGAGTTAAGTGAGACTGTTAAATAGCAAGGGAATTACCCTTGAACCTTTGATAAACATGAATCTAAAGCCTGCAATGGCAATGAATACATATCTATCGATAATCACCCTAAATGTAAATAGTCTAAACGCACCAATAAAAAGACACAGAGTCACTGAATGTATAAAAAAACAAGACCCATCTATATGCTACCTACAAGAGACTCACTTCAAACCCAAAGACATACACAGACTGAAAGTGAAGGGATGGAAAAAGATATTTTATGCAACTAATAATGAGAAAAAAGCAGGAGTTGCAGTACTTGTATCAGACAAAATAGACCTCAAAACAAAGAAAGTCACAAGAGACAAAGAAGGACATTACATAATGATAAAAGGGTCAATCCAACAAGAGGATATAACTATTATAAATATCTATGCACCCAACACAGGATCATCTACATAGGTGAAAGAAATACTAACAGAATGAAAGAGGGAAAGAGAATGTAATGCATTCATTTTGGGAGACGTCAACATACCACTCACTCCAAAGGACAGATCAACCAGACAGAAAATAAGTAAAGAGACAGAGGCACTCAACAACGTATTAGAACAGATGGATCTAACGGACATCTACAGAACACTCCATCCAAAAGCAATAGGATACACATTCTTCTCAAGTGCACATGGAATATTTTCAAGAATGATCTTATACTAGGCCACAAAAAGAACATAAGTAAATTAAAAAAGATTGAAATTGTACCAACCAGCATCTGAGATTACAAAGGTATGAAACTAGAAATAAATTACTCAAAGAAAATGAAAAAGCCCACAAACACATGGAGGCTTAATAACATGCTCCTAAATAATCAATGGATCAATGACCAAATAAAAACAGAGATCAACAGCTACATGTCAGAGAATGAAACTGGATTATTGTCTAACCCCATACACAAAAGTAAACTCAAAATGGATCAAAGACCTGAATGTAAGTCATGAAACCATAAAACTCTTAGAAAAAAATATAGGGAAAAATCTCTTGGACATAAACATGAGCAATTTCTTCATGAACATATCTCCCCGGGCAAGGCAAACAAAATAAAAAATGAACAAGTGGGAATATATCAAACTAAAAAGCTTCTGAACAGCAAGAGATACCATCAGTAGAACAAAAAGACTTCCTAAAGTATGGGAGAATATATTCATAAATAACACATCCAACAAGGGGTTGACATCCAAATTATATAAAGAGCTCACATACCTCAACAAACAAAAAGCAAATAAGCCAATGAAAAAAATGGGCAGAGGATCTGAACAGGCACTTCTCCAAAGAAGAAATTCAGATGGCCAACAGGCACATGAAAAGATGCTCCACATCACTAGTTATCAGAGAAATGCAATTTAAAACCACAATGAGATATCACCTCACGCCACTTAGGATGGCTGCCATCCAAAACACAAACAACAACAAATGTTGGCGAGGATGTGGAGAAAGGGGAACCCTCCTACACTGCTGGTGGGAATGCAAATTAGTACAACCATTGTGGAAAGCAGTATGGAGGTTCCTCAAAAAACTCAAAATAGAAATACCATTTGACCCAGGAATTCCACTCCTAGGAATTTATCTAAGAATGCAGCAGCCCAGTTTGAAAAAGATATATGCTCCCCTATGTTTATTGGAGCACTATTTACAATAGCCAAGAAATGGAAGCAACCTAAGTGTCCATCAGTAGATGAATGGATAAAGAAGATGTGGTATAGATACACAATGGAATATTATTCAGCCATAAGAAGAAAACAAATCCTACCATTTGCAACAACATGGATGGAGCTAGAGGGTATTATGCTCAGTGAAATAAGCCAGGCAGAGCAAGACAAGTATCAAATGGTTTCACTCATCTGTGGAGCATAAGAGCAAAGAAAAAAAAAACTGAAAGAACAAAACAGCAGCAGACTCACAGAACACAAGAATGGACTAACAGTTACCAAAGGGAAAGGGACTGGGGAGGATGGGTGGGAAGAGAGGGACAAGGGGGAAAAATGGGCATTACGATTAGCAGATGCAATGTAGGGGGGGCAAGGGGAGGGCTGTACAACTCAGAGAAGACAAGTGGTGATTCTACAGCATATCACTAGGCTGACCGACAGTGACTGTAATGGTGTTGGTAGGGGGCACCTGATCAAGTGGGGAGTTTAATAACCATAATGTTGCACGTGCAATTGTAGATTAATGATACCGAAATAAAAAAAAAAAGAAGTAAGCCAGGCAGAGAAAGACAAGTACCAAATGATTTCACTCATATGTGGCGTATAAGAACAAAGAAAAAACTGAAGGAACAAAACAGCAGCAGACTCACAGAACCCAAAAATGGACTAACAGTTACCAAAGGGAAAGGGACTGGTGAAGATGTGTGGGAAGGGAGGCATAAGGGGGGAAAAAGGCTATTTCAATTAGCATACATAATGTAGGGGGTGTGGGGGTGGTGTGGGGGATACGGGGAAGGCCGTATAACACAGAGAAGACAAGTAGTGATTCTATAACATCCTTCTACACTGATGGACAATGACTGCAATGGGGTATATGGTGGGGACTTGATAATAGGGGGAGTCTGGTAACCATAATGTTGCTCATGTAATTGTATATTAATAATGGCAAAATAAAAAAAAGGTAAAAAAAGAGATCAAGCAATATATGGGGACAGATAACAACAATAATTCAACACTGCAAAATCTGTGGGATGCAGTGAAGGCAGTGCTAAGAGGGAAATATATTGCAATACAGGCCTACCTCAGGAAAGAAGAACAATCCCAAATGGACAGTCTAAACTCACAATTAATGAAACTAGAAAAGAAAGAAGAAATGAGGCCCAAAGTCAGTAGAAGGAGGGACATAATAAAGATTAAATCAGAAATGAATAAAATTGAGAAGAATAAAACAATAGAAAGAATGAATGAGAGGATTCAAGATGGCAGCATGAGAGGTGACACATAGAATTCCTCCCCAAACCACAAATAGTACAAAAATAGTTAATTAATAAAATTAACCCTAAAACAGCAAGAAGAATGAAGGCTGAACCAGACTGCATACAGACCTCACAAACAGAGCAGACCTCACGAAACATCATAACATACTGGTGGACCCATTAATCTGGCAGGACCCAAGCCCTTTCCCCACCCCAGTTCATTGGTATGAGGAAGAGAAATAGAGCGGGGAGGGGGTGGAAGCCTGGGATGGCTGAACACCTAGCCTTGGAGATCTGCTTTGTGAGCAGAAGCCTATATTGTGTGGTGCTCAGGATGTTGGGGAGCTCAGATGGACGGAGGGCCTGGGAGATGGGCATTCTGGCCCTTTGTGGAGGACGGAATACACACCTGGCAGCTCTGTGTCAGAGGAATGGCGAGCGGTCTCAGAGGTGTCCTAGTAGCGAGAGGGCTGCTGAAGAGCGAGGTTTGCATGGAGCTTGCTGCACAGAAGAAGGGAGAGCTGGAGAAGGTTGTCTGGGTGTGCTCTGTCCAGCAGATTAGGAACTTTGAGGAGCTTCAGGTGCTCCAACCCCTGGCTGCCTACTCAGCTCTGAGACCCCCCACTGTGACACAAAGCCTGCTGAGCCTTCCACCTGGCCTGCAGGCACCTGCTCGCAAACCAGCAGTCACTGTGCTGGCATCAGGACAGCTAGACGGAGGCCTCAACTACAACATCTAGAGACACAAAGCACAAAAGCTTACACGTGTGTGCTTGGCCCACTGGCTCTGACACTGGAGACAGGCACCGCAGACAGGAATCAGGAAACAGATCTTTCCTCCCCCAAGGCACTAGCTCTGCTCCCCTACGACTCCCCACCTCACTCTAGGGGCCTAGCAGCTAGAGACTGGAGTTTCTGCGCACTAGTGGTCACCACACAGGAATATGAAACGTCAGAAGAACATGGTTCAGACCAAAATCTCACAAACCCCAGAAAAAGGGCCAAATGAAACTGAACTCACCAATCTTCCTGAAAGAGAGTTCAAAATAAAAATTATAAACATGCGAATCAAGTTACAGAAAAATATTCAAGAACTCAGGAACTAATTTAAGTCAGAGATTCAATCACAATGGAGGGATGTAAAAGCAGATTAGATGTAGTAGAAGAGACGGTATATGGAATAGAAATTAGAGAAGAGGAATACAAAGTGGCTGAGGCACAGAGAAAAAAAAGAATCTCTAAAAATGAAAGAATATTGAGAGAACTATGTGACCAATCGAAACTGAACAATATCCACATTATAGGGGTACCAAAAGAAGAAGAGAGAAAAAAAAGGGATAGAAAGTGTCACTGAGGAGGTAATTGTTGAAAACTTCCCCAATCTGGGGAAGGAGACAGTGTCTCAAGCCATGGAGGTGCACAGATCTCCCAACACAAGGGACCAAGGAAGACAACATCAAGACAAACAATAATTAAAATGGCAAAGGTCAAGGATAAAGACAGACTTTTAAAAGCAGCCAGAGAGAGAAAAAAGATCACATACAAAGACTATCATCAGATTTCTCAGCAGAAACCATACAGGTCAGAAGGGAGTGGCATGATATATTTAATGCAATGAAGCAGAAGGGCCTTGAACCAAGAATACTGTGTACCTGGCAAGGTTATCATTTAAATTTGAAGGAGGAGTTAAACAATTTCAGATATGCAAAACCTGAGAGAATTTACCTCTCACAAACCACCTCTACAGTGCATTTTGGAGGGACTCCTATAGATGGGAGTATTCCTAAGACTAAATAGATGTCACCCAAAGGATAGACAAAGAGTACAGAATATGATTCATAACACACAAAGAATGAAGGAGGAAGAAAAAGGAGGGGAAAAAAAGAATCTTTAGACTGTTAGATAGTAAGGGAATTACCCCTGAACCTCTGGTAAACACGGACCTAAAGCCTGCAATGACAATAAGTACATACCTACTGATAATCACCCTAAATGTAAATAGTCTGAATGCACCAATCAAAAGACATAGCATCACTGAATGGATAAAAAAAAAGACCCATCTATATGCTACCTACAAGAGACTCACTTCAAACCCAAAGACATACACAGACTGAAAGTGAAGGGATGGAAAAAGATATTTTATGCAACTAATAATGAGAAAAAAGCAGGAGTTGCAGTACTTGTATCAGACAAAATAGACCTCAAAACAAAGAAAGTCACGAAAGACAAAGAAGGGCATTACATAATGATAAAAGGGTCAGTCCAACAAGAGGATATAAGTATTATAAATATCTATGCACCCAACACAGGATCATCTACATAGGTGAAAGAAATATTAACAGAATGAAAGGGAGAAAGAGAATGTAATGCACTCATTTTGGGAGACTTCAACACACCACTCACTCCAAAGGACAGATCAACCAGACAGAAAATAAGTAAAGAGACAGAGGCACTCAACAACGTATTAGAACAGATGGATTTAACGGACATCTACAGAACACTCCATCCAAAAGCAATAGGATACATATTCTTCTCAAGTGCACATGGAATATTTTCAAGAATGATCTTATACTAGGCCACAAAAAGAACCTAAGTAAATTAAAAAAGATTGAAATTGTACCAACCAGCTTCTCAGATCACAAAGGTATGAAACTAGAAATAAATTACCCGTAGAAAATGAAAAAGCCCACAAAAACATGGAGGCTTAATGACATGCTCCTAAATAATCAATGGATCAATGACCAAATAAAAACAGAGATCAAGCAATATATGGAAACAAATGACAACCATAATTCAATACCACAAAATCTGTGGGATGCAGCAAAGGCCGTGCTAAGAGGGAAATATATTGCAATACAGGCCTACCTCAGGAAAGAAGAACAATCCCAAATGAACAGTCTAAACTCACAATTAATGAAACTAGAAAAGAAAGAACAAATGAGACCCAAAGTCGGTAGAAGGAGGGACACAATAAAGATTAAAGCAGAAATAAATGAAATTGAGAAGAATAAAACAATAGAAAGAATCAATGAAAGCAGAAGCTGGTCCTTCGAGAAAATAAACAAAATAGATTAACCTCTAGCCAGACGTATCTAGAAAAAAGGGAGTCTACACACATAAACAGAATCAGAAATGAGAAAGGAAAAATCATGACGGATACCACAGAAATACAAAGAATTAAGAGAAAATTCTATGAAATATTACATGGCAACAAAATGGAAAATCTAGAAGAAATGGACAATGGTCTGGAAAAATACAACCTTCCAAGATTGACCCAGGAAGAGACAGAAAATCTGAATAGACCAACTACCAGCAAAGAAATTGAACTGGTAATCAAAAAACTACCTAAGAACAAAACCCCTGGACCAGATGGTTCCACAGCGGAATTTTTTTTTTATAATTTATTTTGGTATCATTAATCTACAATTACATGTGCAATATTATGGTGATTAAACTACCCCCCTCAGCAAGTCCCCCCCACCAACCCCATTACACTCACCGTCCATCAGCATAGTGAGACGCTATAGAAACACTACTTGTCTTCTTTGAGTTGTATAGCCCTCCCCATGCCCCCCCAACATCACTTCTGCTAATCGTAATGCCCCGTTTACCCTCTTATACCACCCTTCCCACCCATCTTCCCCAGTCCCTTTCCCTTTGGTAACTATTAGTCGATTCTTGGGTTCTGTGAGTGTGCTGCTGTTTTTCCTTCAGATTTTTTTCTTTGTTCTTACACTCCACAAGTCAGTTAAATCATTTGATACTTGTGTTTTGCGGCTTGGCTTATTTCACTGAGCATAATACCCTCTAGCTCCATCCATGTTGTTGCAAATGGTAGGATTTGTTTTCTTCATATGGCTGAATAATATTCCATTGTGTATATGTACCACACCTTCTTAATCCATTCATCTACTGATGGACACTTAGGTTGCTTTCATTTCTTGGCCATTGTAAATAGTGCTGCGATAAACATAGGGGTGCATATGTCTTTTTCAAACTGGGCTGCTGCATTCTTAGGGTAAATACCTAGGAGTGGGATTCCTGGGTCAAATGGTATTTCTATTTTGAGTTTTTTGAGGAACCTCCATACTGCTTTCCACAATGGTTGAACAATTTGCATACCCACCAGCAGTGTAGGAGGGTTCCCTTTTCTCCACATCCTTGCCAACATTTGCTGTTGCTTGTGTTTTGGATGTTGGCCATCCTCACTGGTGTGAGGTGATATCTCATTGTGGTTTTAATTGGCATTTCTCTGATGATTAGTGATGCGGAGCATCTTTTCATGTGCCTGTTGGCCATCTGAATTTCTTCTTTAGAGAAGTGTCTATTCATGTACTCTGCCCATTTCTTAATTGGATTATTTGCTTTTTCTTTGTTAAGGTGCATGAGTTCTTTATATATTTTTGATGTCAACCCCTTATCAGATACGTCATTTATGAATATTTTATCCCATACTGTAGGATGTCTTTTTGTTCTAATGATGATGTCCTTTACTGTACAGAAGCTTTTAACATTGATATAGTCCCACTTGTTCATTTTTGCTTTTGTTTCCCTTGCCTGGGGACATATGTTCATGAAGAAGCTGCTGATGTTTATGCCCAAGAGATTTTTGCCTATATATTTTTTTAAGAGTTTTATAGTTTCATGACTTACATTCAGTTCTTTGATCCACCTTGAGTTTACCTTTGTGTATGGGGCTTGACAGTAGTCCAGTTTCATTGTCTTACATGTAGCTGTCCAGTTTTTCCAACACCAGCTGCTGAAGAGGCTGTCATCTCCCCATTGTATATCCAAGGCTCGTTTATGAAATATTAATTGACTGTATATGTTTGGGTTAATGTTTGGATTTTCTATTCTGTTCCACTGGTCTGTGGGCCTGTTTTTGTGCCAGTACCAAATTGTCTTGATTACTGTGGCTTTGTAGTAGAGCTTGAAGTCAGGGAGCGTAATTCCACGTTTTATTCCTCCTTCTCAGGATTGCTTTGGCTATTCGGGATCTTTTGTGGTTCCATATGAATTTTAGAATTATTTGTTCCAGTTCATTGAAGAAAGCTGTTGGTAGTTTGATAGGGATTGCGTTGAATCTGTAGATTGCTTTAGGTAGTATAGCCATTTTGACAATATTTATTCTTCCTAGCCAAGGGCATGGGATGCATTTTCATTTGTTAGTGTCTTTAATTTCTCTTAGGAGTCTCTTGTAGTTTTCAGAGTACAGGTCTTTCACGTCCTTCGTTAGGTTTATTCCTAGGTATTTTACTCTTTTTGATGCAATTGTGAATGGAATTGTTTTTCTGATTTCTCTTTCTCTTAGTTCATTGTTAGTGTATAGGAAAGCAACAGATTTCTGTGTGTTAATTTTGTATCCTGCAACTTTGCTGAATTCAGATATTAGTTCTAGTAGTTTTGGAGTGGAGTCTTCAGGATTTTTTATGTACAGTATCATGTCATCTGCAAATAGTGACAATTTGACTTCTTCTTTACCAATCTGGATGCCTTGTATGTCTTTGTTTTGTCTGATTGCCATGGCTAGGACCTCCAGTACTATGTTGAATAATAGTGTAGAGAGTGGGCATCCCTGTCTTGTTCCCGATCTTAGATGAAAAGCTTTCAGCTTCTGGCTGTTAAGTATGATGTTAGCTGTGGGTTTGTCATATATAGCCTTTATGATGTTGAGGTACTTGCCGTCTATACCCATTTTGTTGAGATTTTTAATCATGAATGGATGCTGAATTTTATCAAATGCTTTTTCAGCATCTATGGAGATGATAATGTGGTTTTTGTTCTTCTTTTTGTTGATGTGGTGGATGATGTTGATGGATTTTCGAATGTTGTACCATCCTTGCATCCCTGGGATGAATTCCACTTGATCATGGTGGATGATCCTCTTGATGTATTTTTCAATTCGGTTTGCTAATATTTTGTTGAGTATTTTTGCATCTACGTTCATCAGGGATATTGGTCTGTAATTTTCTTTTTTGGTGAGGTCTTTGCCCAGTTTTGGTATTAGGGTGATGGTGGCTTCATAGAAAGAGTTTGGAAGTATTCCCTCCTCTTCTACTTTTTGGAAAACTTTAAGGAGAATGGGTGTTATTTCTTCTCTATATGTCTGGTAGAATTCAGAAGTGAATCCATCTGGTCCGGAGGTTTTGTTCTTGGGTAGTTTTTTGATTACCGATTCAATTTTGTTGCTGGTTATTGGTTTGTTTAGTTTTTCTGTTTCTTGCTTGGTCGGTCTTGGAAAGTTGTATTTTTCTAAGAAGTTGTCCATTTCTTCTAGGTTTTCCAGCTTGTTATCATATAGATTCTCATAATATTCTCTTATAATTCTTTGTAATTCTGTGGGGTCCGTCATGTTTCCTTTCTCATTTCTCATTCTGTTTATGTGCGTAGATTCTCTTTTTCTCTTAATGAGTCTGGCTAGGGCTTTTTCTATTTTGTTTATTTTTTCAAAGAACCTGCTCTTGGTTTCATTGATTTTTTTCTATTGTTTTATTCTTCTCAATTTTATTTATTTTTTCTTTGATCTTTATTATGTCTCTCCTTCTGGTGACTTTGGGCCTCGTTTGTTCTTCTTTTTCCAATTTCAATAATTGTGTCTTTAGACTGTTCATTTGGGAATGTTCTTCCTTTTTTAAATATTCCAGGATAGCAACATACTTTCCTCTTAGAACTGCCTTTGCTGCATCCCACAGAAGTTGTGGCTTGGTGGTGTTGTTGTCATTAGTCTCCATTTATTCTTTGATTTCTGTTTTGATTTGGTCATTAACCCATTGATTCATTAGGAGAATGTTGGTAAGTCTCCATGTACTTGTGAGCCTTTTTTATTTCTTTCTAAAATTTATTTCTAGTTTTATACATTTGTGATCTGAGAAGTTGGTTGGTAGGATTTCAATATTTTTTAATTTACTGAGGTTCTTTTTGTGGCCTAGTATGTGGTCTATTCTGGAAAATGTTCCATGTGCGCTTGAGAAGAATGTGAATCCTGCTGCTTTTGGGTGCAGAGTTCTGTAGATGTCTGTTAGGTCCATCTGTTCTAGTGTGTTGTTCAGTGCCTCTGTGTCTTTACTTATTCTCTGTCTGGTTGATCTGTCCTTTGGAGTGAGTGGTGTGTTGAAGTCTCCAAAAATGAATGCATTGCTGTCTATTTCCTCCTTTAATTCTGTTAGTATTTGTTTCACATATGCTGGCGCTCCTGTGTTGGGTGCATATATATATATATATATATTTTTTTTTTTTTTGACTCTTCAACAGATTTACTCAGCTTCGCTCAAGAAGGGAAAGGCACAGATTGAAGTGGATGACAGTGATTATTAAGAACATAGTAAATGAGGGCTCAACCAAAAGTGACACTTTATGAAGTAAGTCAGGAAAACAAACAAAATGAACTCTTTCCAAATATCTGCCTTCATTAAAATGAATTTTTAAATTAAACTGTATAAACATATGATATAAAGCTGGTACTCAGGAAGTGTCTGTATATTTCCTCTATGTACAAATCTTTGCGTACAATTCAATGTTCCTTATACATTTCTTATATACCAAACCGAGCCAGGTCAACTACATGCCCAGAGACCCTGTGGAACTCTCTGGCAGCTGGATGGTCCCAGTTGCCTTCTATCAAAATAGCTGGAAAGTAAGAGGGACCAGTCCAATGTAGCCATCTTCAACCGGCTCTCCGTTGACATCACAGTAGTGGATAAAGATCGCCACTGCTCGCTGAAACACACCCTTCTTCAGCTGCCGCATCTCTGAAATTTCCTCTCCTATTGTTTCCATACAGATATCTGCAGACAGCTGCCCTTTCCTCTGAGGAGCATAGATGGTGCTTTCTTCATCATCTTCAAAATCATATCTGGTGAAACTGTTGGGTTCTGCTGCCCGCAGTGACCTCAACCAAGGGAAGTCAGATATCATGGAATAAGGAGCTCCATCCACAACGCCTTCTAAAATATAGATTTCTCTGCCCCAAGGGTACTTGGGGTACTTTTTTAAGTCATCTTCACTTCGTGTGGCTTCAGGGAAGAATTTATACTTAATGAGCTCTTGATTGATGTTTGCTATAGTGTCCATCCAGCTGTGGATGCGCACCTTGTTCCGGACATTGGGAGGGTTACTGAATTCATGGATAATACAGATGTGATAGGGGTAGGGACCACTAAACAGCTTCTGCTCCAGTGTTAGTGTGTCCACCTGCTGCATCGGGCGCAGGTAGATGATGCGATTTCTTTCGGGAGGCATCCTTAGTATCTGGTCTAGCACCTGGTCCATATTCAGTTTCTTGCACTGTGCATAGTCAAACCGGTTTACGATTGGTGCATTTTCTACTTTTAAGTGTTTCAGTACCCTGTACCTGGTAGCATGGATGAACATCATCGTGGGGCAGTCTTTCAGTACGAGATCTGTGATTCCACAGTTGGTCATAGTGACTCCAACAAGATTTTTGGATTTTAATACAAGGACCTGCACGTGGTCATCCTCAATCACAGGATCACTGGTACTGGTGGATTTATCTGCCATCCATTTCCGCTTCACAGCATGACGTGGCTTTGTTTTGGCAACCTCGGACAATCCCCTGGACTGCAGTGACTCTCCGTTTTTCTCTTCACGCTCAGAGTAGCGGCGAGAGCCATTCTTGGGAATCCAGGCCTCCTGCAGTTCTAGGCTGTCTTCCTCCTCATCACTCTCCGAATCATGAACAGTAATTGGGGTTGGTTTCACTGCACGCTGCAGACCACTGGGTCCTGCTTGTTCCTCGTCAGCATCCACAGAAATAGCCACCTGACGGTGAGCTGGAGTCTCACGTCCACTCTCAGCCACCACCTCTCCATCTTCTTGTGCCATGTCTTCCATCTCATTCAATGCGTCGGCTGCAAACTGCTGCTCTCCTGGCTGCAAGTCTTGCCGGAAGTCATTCTCCTCGTCTGAGTCATCTGGGTGATGGTGATTGTTGTCGTGGATGTTGGCATTATTCTGGGCATTATTATCATTGTCATTGTTAGAGTTCTGGTTGCTAACAAGGGCTAAGGAAACCCCAATTCCTCTGCCTGCACTTAGTCCAACTCGAGCACAACCTTCGGGTGGTTCACGAAACATCTGGTCCAGTGAAATAAACTCCAGGTTGGGCAACAATTCAATAAACTGGCCGAAGGAGTCCAGCTTCAAAGCATGGCACCGTACTAAGTTGATATCAACCAAGTGAGTCCATCTGGAGTGGTCTGAGATCCAATTGTATGGATTATGTAGATGGGGGCAATTATAAATTGCCAGATATTTGATACAAGAGAAAACTTCATTGACTGCCTTCATCCCTATATCAGTGATGATACCAGGATTTTCTACCACATCAGCCAAACCATACTTCACCAGCTCTGCATTAGCCATTCTGCTCTGCAGCAAAAACTCATCTACATATCCCAGATGAAGGGTTTCAAACTGGGGGAACTCCAACTCTGCCATTTTTAGGGCAGAAAAGACGCCATCTTTGGTAAGGGAAGGCTGGATCCGAACTTCATGTAACCTACGGGCAGCAGTAATGATGAGGTAACCAAGACCTACTTCAAGAGCATTCTTGCAAGCTCCCAAAACAATAGTGTGCAAATTTCTAAAACCACCTGATCTCCAACTGTCTTCAACAACATGTTGGATAAGACCTCCAAGGAAAGGAACTTGAACCATTTCTAAATGTTCCAAGTTTCGGGCAGAAGCTAAGTCTGTTACTAAAGGGACATATTTCAAGGAGTTTGTGGGTCCTGCACAGTTCCTCATGACGAAAGTTCGTAAGCTGATACACAGAAAGTCTTTGAATGGCTGTGGTTTGGTGAGTCTTACCCACTTCATATAAAGGTGCCTTAGCATTGGAATATAAGGAATTTCAGGAACATTCACTCCAACTAAATGTTAAGTTTGAATTTTGGCTCCTATAGGAATTTTCAGTTTATTTTCAGGAGGAATTGGAAATGCTCCATTACGATTACGAAATTTCCCCAAAATGTGAACATATGGCATATATGTCCAAATAGATTCTACTAATTCCAAATGAGAAGTTTCCACACCCACTAAGTTTGGACATGCCTGCAAAGCTTCCAGAACTCCTGGAATGCTAAAAGCCTCATGGCCCCATACCCTTCGCCTCTCAAGATATCTAGGGTGAAGGCCATATAGCTGTTCGACATCTGGCATCTTCTTCAACAGTGTTAGAAAACTGGAATCTGTGAAGCCACTTGGCATGTATTCCCACCACCGCCCTGCACAGAGATCCACAACCCTCACGACTCTGAGATACAGGGTTACTGCTTTCTTTAGCTTCCGGGAAAGACATTCCATACACATGATATCCTGCAGAGGGAGGTACCTGAAAATATGGCAAAGCACTTCATGTGAAAGTTGATTCATATAGTCCTTTGTTTCATCTGATATTGTTTCCTCAGGGACTTCATTATTCACAAGACATGTTCTAACACTTTTCTTTCGTGGACCCATTGCCAGGTTATCTCCAGTATCAAAGAGCAAATCTTCCCTCTTGGTCACTTGTGTCCTAAGTACCCGTCAACTGCTATGCGGGACGCTGGAAGACATGCTTTTCGGGTCTGTCTCTAGGAATCCTTTAAAAGGAGTTGAGAATCTGATATTCAGGGCTAGGAGGGGCACCGGAGGCTGCCAAGATGTTCATGTTACAGATAAGCTAACTGTGCCACAGGGCAGCGGCCCCGGGCAAGGTCACAGAGCGGGTCGGTGGACCAGGTAAGACTAGGGCTAGCATCGCCTGCTTCCAGGGCCAGCGCCTCTCTGGGTGGTACCCGCCGCGTCCTGCTCAGGGGCAGCCCCTCATTACTTTACGGGCAGTCCTCGACGTGCTGGCTTCAACACCGACCGGGGACGCCCGCGGCAGGCCGGACCCTCAGAGGCCACCGGGGCCAACACCCCCCACTCTGTCGAGGAGCTCGCGCCCAGGAGAAGGTCCTGCGTGCCAGCATCCAGGGCCAGGTTCAGGCAAAGGGGCAAACCCCGCGGCCAGGGCCGAGGGGGTCAAGCCTGAAGCCTGCTCTCTGGGAGGGCCGGGCCTGAGGGCCCAGGAAGCCCCGCTCCGGCCCTCCCACCGCGCCGCATGGGCCTCCGGCCCAGCCGCCAGCCTCCGGTGCCAGGGCCACTCGGCTGTCACCTTACCTACGCTGGCCCCCCCGTCTGTTACTGGGTGCATATATATTTATAATGGTTATATCTTCTTGTTGGACTGACCCCTTTATCACTATGTAATGTCCTTCTTTATCTCTTGCTACTTTCTTCGTTTTGAAGTATATTTTGTCTGATACAAGTAGTGTAACACCTGCTTTTGTCTCTTTGTTGTTTGCATGAAATATCTTTTTCCATCCCTTCACTTTTAGTCTGTGTATATCTTTGGGTTTGCGGTGAGTCTCTTGTAAGCAGGATATAGATGGGTGTTGCTTTTTTATCCATTCTGTTACTCTGTGTCTTTTGATTGGTGCATTCAGTCCATTTACATTTAGGGTGATTATTGATAGATATGTACTTATTGCCATTGCTGACTTTAGATGCGTGGTTACCAAAGGTTCAAGGGTTGCTTCTTTACTATCTAATAATCTAACTTAACTTTCTTGTTAAGTTATGTGAACACCATCTGATGTTTCTTTATCTCTCCCTT
The DNA here is from genome assembly GCA_029783875.1 of Phataginus tricuspis. NCBI lineage: Eukaryota > Metazoa > Chordata > Mammalia > Pholidota > Manidae > Phataginus > Phataginus tricuspis. Next base: position 32,054,876 of record JAQQAC010007890.1, on the reverse strand, counting down.
CTTATTCTTCCTCCTCCATTCTTTATATATTAGGTGTTTTATTCTTTACCTTTAGTTAGTATTTGGATGGTCTGCTTTCTTTGCTATGATTTTATTTTCTCTGGTGACATCTTTTTAGCCTTAGGAGTGCTTCCCTCTAGAGCAGTCTGTTTAAGGTATACTGTAGTGGTGGTTTATGAGAGGCAAACTCTCTCAACTTTCATTTGTCTGGAAATTGTTAATCCCTCCATCATATTTAAATGATAATCGTGCTGGATACAATATTCTTGGTTCAAGGCCCTTCTGTTTCATTACGTTAAATATATCATGCAATTCTCTTCTGGCCTGTAAGGTTTCTGTTGAGAAGTCTGATGATAGTCTGAGGGGTTTTCCTTTGTAGGTGACCTTTTTTCTCTCTCTAGCTGCCTTTAATATTCTGTCTTTATCTTTGATCTTTGCCATTTTAATTATTATGTGTCTTAGTGTTGTCTTCCTTGGGTCCCTTGTCTTGGGAGATCTGTGGGCTTCCGTGGACTGCGAGACTATTTCCTTCCCCAGCGTGGGAAAGTTTTCAGCAATTATTTCTTCAAAGACACTTTCTATCTCTTTTTCTCTCTCTTCTTCCCCTGGTACTCTTATAATGCGAGTATTGTTCCGTTTGGATTGGTCATACAGTTCTCTTAATATTCTTTCATTCCTAGAGATCCTTTTATCTCTTTCCGCCTCAGCTTCTCTGTATTCCTGTTCTCTGATTTCTATTCCATTAACAGTCTCTTGCATCTCATCCAGTCTGCTGTTAAGCCCGTCGATGGCTTGTCTGATTTCTGCATTGTCTTTCCTGACTTCCCTCACTTCCTCCCTCAGCTGTTGCACATTTGTCTGTAGATCCATCCGCATGGTTATGACTTTTATTCTGAATTATTTTTCAGGAGGACTGTGCATTTCCATCCCTTCAGCCTCCCTCTCTGGGGTTGTCTGGTTGATTTTAGTCTATACCATATTCCTCTGTCTTTTCATGGCTATAGAAGTGGTCGCTGGTAGTTGCCCCATATGTCAGCTGGGCTCTTTGAGACTTTAAAAAGAAAAAAAAAAGAAAGAAAGAAAAAAAAAGAAAAAAAAGAAAAAAGAAAGAGAAGAAACAACAACAACAACAAAAAAGCCCACTGGGAGTGGATTCTGCGGGGATGCTGTAGGTGGCGCTGTTGCTCCACTGTTCCTCACCCATGTCCGCACCGCTCTGCAGAGTCCTTTATAGCTCTGGCTGGTGTGGGAACGAATGGGAGGCTGTTGATCTCTGTAGGAAGTCTAAGTGCGGCCACCCTTTCCCAGTCGCCAGCTAAGGTATCTGAAACTCCCCAGGACTCCCAGCCTGTTGGGCTGAGTGTGCCGGGGCAATCCAGCCCCTCCGCTGGGCTCCTGTCTCTTTAAGATCACTGAAAAAAGCGCACGCTTTTCTTTTTTTTTTTTTATCCTTCCCCGGAGCCGGCTGCAAGCACCCTGGCGCGTTCCCCGCTCAGATCCTGCACCCTCTGTCTCTCCAATCACCGCTACACCGCGCGATATGTATCAGCACTCCCTGCGCAGATCACCAGGCCTGTACTTCCACTCCCTCCCGGCTCTGAATCCTCTCCTCCCGCTGGTGCGCTGGGGTGGGGGAGTGCTCGGGTCCCACCGGGTCCCGGCTCCGTATCTTACCCCCTCGCGGGGTGCCGAGTCCTCTCAGGTATAGCTGCCCGCTGTGTGGTTTCCTGTGTATTCTGGTCTCTCTTTCAGGAATAGTTGTATTTGCTGTATTTTCACAGATAGATATACTGTTGGGAGGAGATTTTTGCCACCCTGCTTACACCGCCATCTTCCTGGAAGTCTCACCCTCCACTGCAGAATTTTAACAAACATTTAGTGAAGACCTAATACCCATCCTCATTAAAGTTTCCCAAAAAGTAGAAAAGGAAGGAATACTCTCAAACTCAATCTAAGAGATCAATATCACTCTAATACTAAAACCAGGCAGAGATACCAGAATAAAAGAAAATTACAGACCAATATCCCTGATGAACATAGACGCAAAAATACTCAAAAAAATATTAGCAAACTGAATTTAAAAATACATAAAAAAATCATCCATCATGATCAAGTGGGATTCATTCCAGGGATGCAAGGATGGTACAACATTCAAAATTCCATCAACATCATTCACTACATCAACAAAAGAAAGGACAAAAACCACATGATCATCTCCATAGATGCTGAAAAAGCATTTGACAAAATTCAACACCCATTCATGATAAAAACTACCAACAAAATGGGTATAGAGGGCAAGTACCTCAACATCATAAAGGCCATATATGACAAACCCACAGCCAACATCATACTTAACAGCAAGAAGCTGAAAGCTTTTCCTTTAAGATTGGGAACAAGACAAGGATGCCCACTCTCCCCACTTTTATTCAACATAGTTCTAGTGGTCCTAGCCAAAGCAATCAGACAACACAAAGAAATAAAAGGCATCCAGATTGGTAAGAAGAAATCAAACTGTCTCTGTTTGCAGATAACATGATAGTGTACATAAAAAACCCTAAAGAATCCACTCCAAAAGTACTAGATCTAATATCTGAATTCAGCAAAGTTGCGGGATACAAAATCAATACACAGAAATCTGTTGCATTCCTATACACTAACAATGAACTAGCAGAAAGAGAAAGCAGGAAAGCAATTCCATTCACAACTGCATCAAAAAGGATAAAGTACCTGGGAATAAACCTAACCAAGAAGTGAAAGACTTCTACTCTGAAAACTACAAGACACTCATGAGAGAAATTAAAGAAGATACCAATAAATGGGAACACATCCTGTGCTTATGGATAGAATTAATATTGTCAAAATGGCCATCCTGCCTAAAGCAATCTACAGATTCAAGGCAATCCCTATCAAAATATCAACAGCATTTTTCAATGAACTAGAGCAAATAGTTCCAAAATTCATATGCAACCACAAAAGATGCCGAATAGCCAAAGCAATCCTGAGAAGGAAGAATAAAGAGGGGGGAATTATGCTCCGTGACTTCAACCTCTACTACAGTAATCAAGACAATTTGGTACTGGCACAAAAACAGACTCATAGACTGATGGAAGAGACCACAGAGCCCAGATATAAACCCAAACATATATGGTTAATTAATATATGATAAAGGAGCCATGGATATACAACGGGGAAATGACTGCCTCTTCAACAGCTGGTGTTGGCAAAACTGGACAGCTGCATGTAAGATAATGAAACTGGATTATTGTCTAACTCCATATACAAAGATAAACTCAAAATGGATCAAAGACCTGAATGTAAGTCATGAAACCATAAAACTCTTAGAAAAAACATAGGCAAAAATCTCTTGGACATAAACATGAGCGACTTCTTCATGAACATATCTCTCCAGGCAAGGGAAACAAAAGCAAAAATGAACAAGTGGGACTATATCAAACTAAAAAGCTTCTGTACAGTAAAGGACACCATCAGTAGAACAAAAAGACATCCTACAGCATGGGAGAATATATTCATAAATGACATATCCGATAAGGGGTTGACATTGAAAATATATAGAGACCTCATATGCCTCAACACCCAAAAAGCAAATAACACAATTAAAAAATGGGCAGAGGATCTGAACAGACACTTCTCCAAAGAAGAAATTCAGATGGCCAACAGGCACATGAAAAGATGGTCCACATTGCCCATCATCAGAGAAATACAAATTAAAACTACAGTGAGATATCACCTCACACTGGTGGGGATGGCCAACATCCAGAACACAAACAACAACAAATGTTGGTGAGGATGTGGAGAAAGGGGAACCCTCCTACACTGCTGGTGGGAATGTAAAATAGTTCAACCATTATGGAAAGCAGTATGGAGGTTCCTCAAAAAACTCAAAATAGAAATACCATTTGACCCAGGAATCCCACTCCTAGGAATTTACCCTAAGAATGCAACAGCCCAGTTTGAAAAAGACAGATGCACCCCTATGTTTAGCACAGCACTATTTACAATAGCCAAGAAATGGAAGCAACTTAAGTGTCCATCAGTAGATGAATGGATAAAGAAGATGTAGTACATATACACAATGGAATATTATTCAGCCATAAGAAGAAAACAAATCCTACCACTTGCAACGACATGGATGGAGCTAGAGGTTATTATGCTCAGTGAAATAAGCCAGGCGGAGCAAGACAAGTCTGAAATTATTTCACTCATCTGTGGAGTATAAGAACAAAGAAAAAACTGAAGGAACTCAACCACAGCCAGCTCAGAGAACCTAAGAATGGACTAACAGTTACCAAAGGGAAAGGGATTAGGTAGGATGGGTGGGAAGGGTGGGATAAGGGGGAAAAAGAGTCATTATGATTAGCATGTAAAATGAAGGGGGGCACACTGGGAAGGCAGTATAACACAGAGAAGACAAGTAGTGATTCTATAGCATCTTACTATGCTGATGGACAGTGACTGTAAAGGGGTATGTGGTGGGGACTGGATAATAGGGAGAGTCTATTATCCATAATGTTCATGTAATTGTACATTAATGATAGCAAGATAAAAAATTTTTAAAAAAAAAGAAAGACTTGCTTGACACAGGATTGCCACAAACCTTCAATTTGTAAAAAATGCAATCTGTGAAGCACAATAAAGCAAAGCACAATAAAACAAGGTATGACTGTATTCCTTTTTTCCTTTCTATTAGTGTTACAAACTATTTTTTTCATTTTTTAAAATGCTTAGTCTAAAAATTACAACTAGTGCTCTTCTTTATCAATTTAATTGTGGTACAATTTATATAAAATAAACTACAGCTTTTCAGTAGACTTTTGACAAATGTACTTCACCATCACAATCAACTTACAGAATGTTTCCATCACTCCCAAAAGCTCCCTCACGTCCCTTTATAGTCAGTCCTCTCCTCTACCTCTAAGCAGCTATCCTGCTTTGTCACTATAGATTAATTTGAGTTTTAATATTATAAAAGGCATCATACATTATGTCACACAGGTATTCTTGACTAATCAAAGACTAATACTAATCCTTAAACTTTCCCTTTTTCCAGATAATCCAAGGACCTTAAAACACTTTAATCCTGTTATTCTCTAATATCCTCTAATCTACTGCTTAACTTTAAATGCATATTAGGGTTCTCAAAAGAGAACCATAAGAATATACATATATATGTATGTGTATATATATGTATATATACACACACAAACATAATTTACATGTATACATCATACATACATTATATATATATAATGAAGATATTATAGGAATTAGTTCAAGCAATTATGGAGGCCAAGAAATCTGTCTGTCATCTGCAAACTGAAGAAGCAGGAAAGGCAAGTAGTATAATTCAGCCCAAGTTCAAAGGCCCAGAGCACCAATGTCGAAGAGCAAGAGAAGATGGATGTTCTGGCTCAAGCAGAGAACAAATTTGACCTTCCTCCACCTTTTTGTCCTATTCAGGATCTCAAAAGATTGGAGGTCTATCCATATTGATGAGGATTATCTTCTTTACTCAGCCTATTTTCAAATTCAAATTTTAATCTCTTCTGGAAACACCTTAACAGACACCCCCAGACATGGCGTTTTACCAGCTATCTGGGCATCTCTAAGCCAAGCTGACACATAAAATTAACCATCACAAATGTGAGTCACCTAGGGGGATCTTGTTAAAATGCAGGTTCTGGTTTGGTAGGTGCTATTATTTTTGCGCATTTTCTCTTTAGTAAAATTATACCAAGTAGATGGCTACTTATAGATTGGTTCTTTTGCTAAAACATGGAAATAACTTCTATTTATGTTGTCCTGACTTTACTCATAATTGAAAGTTTAGGTTTTAAGGGAAATGCTAATTAAAGGTTGTAATGAAAAGTCACTAATTCAGGTTGAACAATTTACACTTGCCACAAAACTATTCATTTTCAGGCTTGTGGTTTGGCATTCCATTGAGTATATGATAAAATATTCTAGCTAGGTTTCAAGTCTGAAGAGGATAATGCAAGCCATACTAGATGGATAATTTAAACCATATTGTATCATACATTCTTGCCTGATTAGATCTTAAACCACAGAACTATTCATTTCCCTGTTCCAAAATTCAGCAGGGACTACCAAACCTTTGCATTCAGTTCCCTACCTTACAGCCTCCATGCTCTCACATTTTACCTTTCTGGACTTTTCTCCCACATTTCCCCTTTTTTGGTCAAACAGGGTAATCCACTGTCCCTGAATAAACCTTATTGTGCTCCTTCCACCTTTTTTGTTTCATCTTAGTTCTTAGCCTGGATCACACTCCTACCACCCTCCTAATTGACACTCAACCCAAGTTCTAAGGTAGAACTCCAATGGCACCTTCTTCACGGAGCCTTCCCTAAACTCTCATGCCATGTGTCTTGTATCTCTCTTGAGGTTCTTCAATGCTGTTTCATGTTTTAGTTATTAATATACTTGTGCTTTATTCCTGTGATTAGATTTTAAGTGCTTTCAAGCCTGAGAGCATAGCCTTTTCATCTCTGGGGCCTTCACAGGCATAAAACAGAAGCTTACCTGCAGCTCACAAACAGTTATTGAATAGATACTTATTTTAGTGTGACCCAAAGAGGCTCTGCAGAACTTGAGCTGACTTATCATTTCCTCAATCCTTGGCCCTCAGACCCAAAAGGAGTTCCTGAATAAACTTTTGCCACCTCTTAATTTGCAGTCATTGCTCTAGCATTATAAAAACCTTCTACATTTGAACTCATATTCACCTTCAATCTCCTTTGTTCCTATGGCAAATAAGTCATCAAATTGCTATTTGTTTTCTGATTTAATCCTTTGTTTCCATCCTCTTTCTTTGCTATCTCTTCCAGTCTTCTGGTTAATGCCATTTTCATAATGCCTAATTACCTGTAGTAAATTCTTTCTGATTTATCTAGTATTGCTCCTGCTTTAGTTTATCCTATATGCAATGGGGACCGTAATAACAGAAATTTCATAGAGTTAATAGATACATGAGATATGGCATGTACGTTGCACCTATTTTGTACATGTGCCCACTGTATCTTTGTAGAATCACCTCATGTCCATGTCCTCTGGTTCTAGTGGTGGACAATGACCAGAACTCATCGGAGTGTCACATCTTTCTGGCCACAGCTATCAGTTCAGGCTGGCTGAGAGATTGCAAGAGACAGTGCTCCAATGACATAATTTGAATCTCTTGACTTGACCTTGCCTAAAGTCAGATGCACCCCCTGGACTTTCTGGTTATGAGAATCAATAATTTCCTTTATTAATTAAACTAGTTTTTTTTATCAATACAGTATGTAAAACACTAAGCACACTACACATGTAAAAGATGTTGCATGTAAGTGAGGTACTCTTTTTATTTTCCTCATAACCTTACCATACCTCATATTCAATTCAACCTTTTCTTTCTTGACATCTGCCCATTCAGACCAGCTAGGATAATTTCCTTATTATTCCCTTTATATTGACCCTTTCCTTGGGCTACCTTGTCACCAACCTAATAATGTTATTCCACACTCTTCACCAATTTATATCCATCACTATTTAAAACCTGGCTAAAAAAAGTTTCTCATCCTCTGTTTGAATAATGGTGGCTCCACACAGTTCACTGCCTTATCTAATTTCTCCTGCATGTGTTTTCTAGTTATTTCTAGCTTGCTTCTTGATTGTACACAACTCAAGGCAAGGAAAAATATATTCTGTACATATGGTCACTTTCTAGGTTGAGATATCATTATTTTTCAAAGCAACTTGTACAGTGTTGGACACATAATAGGTGTTCAGTAAGTGTCTATCATAGGAATAAATCAATGGAATTAAATTTAGAGGGTATGGTATTCAGTTAAAGACTGCTGTTAGCCTAAACTTTTTCCTTTTTCTAAGCAACTTTACATTCTTAAACCATTTTCATTAGAGCATAAAAATATCATAATGATTCCAACTTCCAACATTCTTCCCAGTTATTGTTTCAGAATTCTTTTACCCAAGGTCTAAGGAAGGAATGTTCTATTTAAAATAATTTAACAATCAATCAAAGCCTTTCTTATCATATGTATTTTATTAATCCAGGGGGGATTGCATCAACCCTTCAGAGGTTTCTCACCTTGGTAAAGTAAAGTAATAGCAAAGCATTGACAAACATACCAAGATACTGAAAAAGAAAAAATTGGGGAGGGGGAGTTTTTGTAGCCACATTTCCTCTTTTAGTTCTACATGGCAAAACATTTTTCTATTCCAAATAAGTTCGTTCCTACTTAGAAATGCAGGATTTAAAAAAACTACTATTTGTTATCATAGGTCTGTGCTTCTGTTTGTTGAACTTAACTGCTGTATGACTTAATGAAAAGGCCAAGGGCTAATGAATTTAAACTCTTTAAAATAACTAAAGATTAAAGTGAATTAAATTTAGTGCCTCTGGGATTTTTGATACATATTCCAAATTTGTTTTTAATGACATAATTGTCCCATGTTACATTTAAGATTTATCATAGGGAACTGGTTATGTGTGCAGTTATGCTAACAAAAAAACAATTCCAAATGTCAAAAATAAAAGTGAGGACAACTGTAATGTTACCATTAAGAAAGTGGAAGTTGAGAGAAACTTAGGCTGAATAAGATCTTACTATAAAAGTTTTGAATAGAAAAACCTGGAAATTATGTGTTAGGTTAACTTAATGCATTTTCACTGGCATTTAAATAATTATTTTACTTACTGTTACAAGTGGAAACCAACATATTTTCTCAAGGAATTCATTTTTAGTGGAAAAAGCTCTGAATCACACAAATGGGAATTGTGTTAAACAAATTTTGAGAACATCCATCAAGAAATAAAACTAGTCATATGTATAAATAGTTGTATTTCACATTTTATAAGAACAAGAAGTGAAATTCAGTATTCTTGTTTCTATTAGTCTTTAGAGTTCTTTGGGGGGGGGTGTTTGTTTTAAATTAAAAGTAATTGTAATCCTCTCTTTTCTCTGGGGCTTTCTCTTCCACCATTAATCATCTTTTCTTCTACACCTTCCCTCAAATGATTATTCCCCCTAGCCTTAGAACACATTAATTTATACTATTTCATCTTCACACCTTTCAAAATATTGTCCTGCCCTAGCTTAGCTCCACAAGCCACTCCTCTTTCTTTTAAAAAAATTGGTTACCCTAAGTATTTTTGCTATCAGTTTGCCAGAAGGTGCTACCATCTTAATCAGGAAAACATCTTTGTAATACAAATTAGCTTCCTTATTTTTATCAAGCTTTCAAATTCAAAACAAAATACTTAAATGTCTTAGGATAATTAACCTCTATACTTCAAAATAACAGTACGTTCAGTTTACATATTCGGAAGACTTTATATTCTTCATCCTCTGACTCTAGAATCCGTGTCTATCATCATTAAAACCAAGCAAGAAATTGTGAAAGTCTCACCAAGCTACACCAACCAGGGCGGGCAGAGCAAACGCTTTCAAAATGTCATTAATCTTCACATTTAAAGACAGTCTGTCCATACATCCTTTGTAAACATCATTAAATACTGGTGCTTAAGACTTCAGTTATATGGTGTAAGCTTTCCAATTTAAAGGCAAAAAGGGTATGGCAAAGGAGTCCTCTTCTCAAATTTATTGGTTAAAAGCCAGTCTGATTACATTTGAAAGTCTGAAGTTGCCATTTGTCAAGCATCTTTTAGAAAGCCGCTATTGCATTAAAGTAACCGATTCCTAGTCAAATCAGGTTTAAGGAGTGTTTCCCACGTCTACAGTGACAAATGAGTTACCAGACGTCCTTAAGTAGACTGTCAAACTTTTATGTTTACTCTTAAACACGGAAGGGAGAGAATGCTACATAACGAAAAGTCAGGTCTGTTTCTTAAGAAAGATGTCCTGTAGGGAACAAGACGCTCACCTGTACACAACAGAGGCAGAATTTTCCCGGCTGTCCTCTCTGGGGGAGGGGATGGGCATCGCTAGACTTTTGTCCTCCGGACCTGAGCTTGGTTGGGGGGGCTGGTAGGAGGGCGACTTCCTAGGAGTAGTGCAGACACCCGAACCCCAAGAAACTCCAGCCTCTTTTGGCTTCAATGACTGCCCTGGCTTAACCTTTGGGGGGGTGGGGTCGTCTTCCTCGGGGATGGGGGTTGTTGCCCCAAACCTTAGCCACCTCCCCCGCAGGGATAGGGGGAGGGGACCACAAACCACTCAAGAGTTAGAAACCTCCGTCTTTCCCAACTAGAGCCGAACCTCCCCCGCTCTGTTGTCTGGCTCGCCCCGCGGCGGCTGGGCCGGGGTGAGCCGGGCCCGCGGCGAGCTCAGGCCCGGTTTCTGCGCAGCGCCCCTGCCGCGTCCGCACCGCCACCGTGAGGCCGAGCCGGGGACGGTGCCCCGTGGCGACGACAGCTCCGCGCTCCTCTCCGCGCCGCCCCGACTGCCGCCGCGCCGGGCACGGGCGGGGGGATTCTTTTTGCCGTTCCCCCCTCTTTCGCGCTCTCGCTCGCGTTCAGCGGGAGAGCCCGCGGAGCCAGGGAGGGAGAGAGGGAAGGGGTGGAGGTGGCGGGGGGGAGGCCGGAGGGGCGGATCCTGCCTGGGGGCTGATCCCTCCCTCCCCTCGGCCGGGTTCCGTGGCGGCAGCGGCGGCGGCGGCGGCGGCGGCTTCATTCCCCCTCCTCCCCCGGGAGCGGCGGCGGCAGCCGGGCCGGGGCCCCAGCGCGGGCCGGGAGGGGGCACGGCAGTGGCCGTGGAAGCCAGCGCGGGAGAAGACCGCGCTGCACTCGCCGGTCCGCGCCGACCTGTTCGACGGCCGGCCAGTCCGCGCCCAGGGGCCCCGAACGGAGGGGCCGGGCAGGCGGCTTAGGTAATGGGGGCGGCAGCGGAGCCGGACAGCGCGGGGGCGGGGGCAGCGGGGCCTACGGGGACCAGGGACTGCGCGGGGGTGAGGGGTGAGGAGCATGGGCTTCTCGAGCGGGGCGGGGGCGGTGCGAAAGCTCTCTCTTGGGGGGAAGGCGGTGGAGAAGGATAGGGCGGCTGAGGGGGGAGCTGAAAAGCGAGGACCCTCTTGTGCAGCCGCCATTTTGTTTCCCCCCCTCTGGCCCTGGAAGCCGAGCCACCGAGTTCCGCCCCCGCCACGTTCTCCAATTGGTGAGGCCGGAGGAGAGTTCCACCCCCTTAGCGTGTCTTGGACCCCAGGTTCCTCCTGACGGGCAGATGAGGCGGCCTATGGGCGCTCGGCTCTTCCTCGTTCGTTCGCTGGCGCCTAGCTTTCTCTGAGGGTCGGTCGGGCTCCGCGTCAGTCTGTCTCTGGCGCGCTAGCCCCCTCCCCTCCGGGTAGGAGATGTAATTTCCCTCTTTTCTCCTTCGAAGGATCAAAATTCTTCTGGAATAGGTGTCCTTTTAAAGGGGCAGGAGCCTTTGCTGGGGTTTTCATTGAATATCTCGGGTGGGGTGAAGGAGGTACAATCTAATTGTAGAAAGCCCTCATTCTGGGAACTGGGTGGGGTGGGCAAGTGGGGGCTCAGGGGTGGAAAGAAGAACTCGGGGGGTGTCGGAGATATGTGGGCATGTGTATGTGGGATGATAAACTCCGCCGAAAAGCTAGACTGTAAGTTCCTTGTGGGCGAAACTCATTTCATTTTCCTCAGCAGCAGCCCTTCCCTCACTGGAGTTTCTCCCCGCTCCCCTCCACCAGCGTCTAGAGGCTTGGGTAGGACAGAAGAGGTCTCCGTAGACACTTGCTGCTTAGTTGAGAGATACCCGAGCCAGCGGAGGAGGAGGTAGCAGATAGGGAGGAAGAATTATCGGTGGCTTTAAACAAAGGAGGGTCCCCACACTCTCCATATTTCAAGTTGGGATTGAGGTGGATCGTCACACCTCTGCAAGGGTCTCCATCCCCTTGGTGTGGAGCAGTAAATTAACAGGTCTTTTGGCCTCCGTGCTGCCCCCAGGGAGTTGGCATTTGTAAGCATGTAGTGGCCAAGGGCCTCTGGAACATAGAATTTCTGTGATGATGATCCTGTTTACTTTGGTTCCAAGTGGGGTGTGTGCCGGCCTGGCACTTTCCTCAGCCAAGTTTTTTGTTTGTTTCAGTCACACTTTGGGATTGGAAGGCCTTTTAAATAACGATGTTAATAATACCTTATTAGCAAATAGCAACCCTTAAGAGATTTTATTGATTTCATTTTACTGCTTGAGTATGGAGGCACAGATAGACTAAGTGACTTTCTCCAGGTCTCACAGGGTCAATATTAGAGCCTAGATTGCTCCAGAGCCTCTTTTTGTACCAGACCATGGCATCTCTGTGGTATTTTTACCTCCTAGTGAGATGGGTTGAGCAAATCAGAAGATATGGGTTTGAATTGTAACTTTGTCATTTACTAGTTTTGGGATGAATAACACCTTTCTGAGCTTCTTCTTCATCTGTAAAATGGAGATGATATCTATTCTACCTCCCAAGCTAGTTGCGAGAAATATTGGAAGTAAAAGGGCTTTATAGTTTGTAAATGTGTGCTAATATATCATCACCATCTACACTCTATAGATGGTAGGTCTTGCAACCAAGATGACCAAATGTTTTTCTCCTTGAAATATTTTCCCTGTTCACACCCTTGGAAGTCTCTGCCCACACGTCAGGGCACCATATCCCCAAAGGTCTTTACTGGTAATGATGACCTCAGTAACTGCTTATTACAGGTCCTTACAAGCTTATAGTTCCCTCCAACCAGAGCATTATATGGGAGACGTTAGGACCTTTCCTTTGTTGCACAAGGGTAGACTAGATGTAAGTATTTGGGAAGAGAGGGACTTTTGAGATAACAAAATGCACTGATATTTTTATATCAGATATTTTCCCAATCATCTTGGTCTTAGGTCCAATGAGTATCTGAGAGAGACCATTTACAGCTTCATTGTCACTTAGGGCCACTCCCAAAGCTTCCAGGGTTTCTGCTTAGTGATGTCTAGCCAGTGAATCCTCAAAGCTGCCTTTTGTAGAGAAAATCTTGCATCTTATAGTTTGAAGTCCCTAGACTGCAAGTGATAAACATTTCAAGTGCCTGAACCTCTTCACCCCAGGCCATGTTCAGGGGATAGGATTTCTGATCATGGTAAGATGGCTTGGAAGAAGGCTCCAGACCCATGAATTTTCCGTCCTCTGATGGGACCAGTGTTCATGTACAAGCTTGAAAGTGATGCTGTTCTTGTATCTTTCTGAAGCTTTAACTACCCCCTCCTTTTCCACAGTTTGCTGTGCCACCCCTTATGTACATCATTAGAACATTAGATCTCTTCCTGTATTACTGTTATGATCTGTTTATTTTTCTGTCCCTTCAGATGAACAGAGCTCCTTGAGGGCAGGGAATCATGCATGTTTGATTTCTCCTTTCATTCAGCTAATACTTACTGAGTGCTTATTTAGGAGCCAGGCCCCATTCCAGGTGCTGGGGATGCAGCAGTGAACAAGACAGCAAAATTCCCTCCCCTCATGGAACTTATATTCTAGTAGTAGGATGCAAACTTATATAATAAATGGGTAAAGCACATAGCACAGTAAAAAATTGTAGGTTTTATAGTGAAAAATACATCAGGATGAAACATTGCTCGTGGAGGAAAGGGATTTGCAATTTTAGAGACAATGGTCAGAGGTCATCTCATTGAGAAGTAATGTTTCTGAAAAGACTTGAAGGAGGTAAAGGAGCAAGCTATGGGGATGTGTGAGGGGCAAGGTGTCCAGGCAGTATGTTCCTTTCAGTGTCCACTTGATCAGATATAAGGGTGAATAGGTGCAAGCATGCCTGAATATCCAGCTCACAGTCTCCTGGCCTTCTCTTCTTAGGTCTGTCCCCTTGGTTCCTAGGTGCCATGAGGAAGCCGCGCCACAAGTCGCGGATGAATTCTGAGGGCCGGCGCTCCCCATCCCCCTACAGTCTGAAGTGCTCACCCACCCGGGAGACTCTGACATATGCCCAGGCCCAACGCATTGTTGAGGTGGACATTGATGGACGCCTGCATCGTATCAGCATTTATGACCCACTCAAGATCATAACAGAGGATGAGCTGACTGCCCAGGATATCACCGAATGCAATAGTAACAAGGAAAACAGTGAGCAGCCTCAGTTCCCTGGCAAGTCCAAAAAACCCTCATCCAAAGGCAAGAAGAAGGAATCCTGCTCCAAGCATGCATCCAGTACTTCCTTCCACCTCCCTCAGCCTAGCTTCCGGATGGTGGACTCAGGCAGCCAGCCAGAGGCACCTCCTTTGCCTGCTGCCTACTACCGCTACATTGAGAAGCCACCTGAAGACCTGGATGCAGAGGTGGAGTATGATATGGATGAGGAGGACCTTGCCTGGCTGGACATGGTAAATGAGAAGCGGCGAGTAGACGGGCACAGTTTGGTGTCAGCAGATACCTTTGAGCTGCTGGTGGACCGGCTTGAGAAGGAGTCATACTTGGAGAGTCGCAGTAGTGGGGCCCAACAGTCACTTATTGATGAAGATGCTTTCTGCTGCGTGTGTCTGGATGATGAATGCCACAACAGCAATGTCATTCTTTTCTGTGACATCTGCAACCTGGCTGTACACCAGGAGTGCTATGGTGTCCCCTACATCCCTGAGGGCCAGTGGCTATGCCGCTGTTGCCTGCAGTCTCCTTCCCGGCCTGTGGATTGTGTCCTCTGCCCCAATAAGGGTGGTGCCTTCAAACAAACCAGTGATGGGCACTGGGCCCATGTGGTGTGTGCCATCTGGATCCCTGAAGTCTGCTTTGCTAACACCGTGTTCCTGGAGCCCATTGAGGGCATCGACAACATCCCACCTGCCCGCTGGAAATTAACCTGCTATATCTGCAAGCAGAAGGGGCTGGGTGCAGCCATCCAGTGCCATAAGGTGAACTGCTACACTGCCTTCCATGTGACCTGTGCACAGCGGGCTGGACTCTTCATGAAGATTGAGCCCATGCGCGAGACCAGCCTCAATGGCACCATCTTCACAGTACGCAAAACTGCCTACTGTGAGGCCCACTCACCGCCAGGTGCTGCCACTACTAGGAGGAAGGGTGACTCCCCTGGAAGCCTCAGTGAGGCTGGGGATGAGGAAGGGCTGAAGGAGGGCTGTGGAGAGGAGGAAGAAAAAGAAGAAGTGGAAGAGGAGGAGGAAGATGAAGGCCAAGGTGGGGTAGGCAGCTCCCTCAAGGGAGTGCCCAAGAAGAACAAGATGACTTTGAAGCAAAAAATTAAGAAGGAGCCAGAGGAAATGGGCCGAGACACGCCCTCTACTGTCCCTATGATCACTGTCTCACAGATACCTTCTTACAGGTGAGCCTGCCCAGGAGGGTTCCCCAGGGGACTCATTGTTGGCCCTCAGCCAGGCCTTCTTCCCCATGCACAGTTGGTGAATGTCTATTCTCTTCTGTGCCCTTAAATTTAGACTTCTCCATTGGGCCCTTAGTCCTGCTTGGCCTGGTTTGTGGTTTTGATTGTGCCCTCAGAACAATGTATTTGCTTTGCTACAAGGATAGACAAAACACCTAAGTTGCTTAGAAACCCAGGTAACAGGATTTGAAGATAGTATTTTCAACAGGTGCACAAGTGACATTTTGGACAGGTTAATTCCTCATTATTAGGACTGTCCCATACATTTCCCGATGTTTAATATCCCTGTTCTTTGCAAGTGCCATTTGCATCCTTTCCCTCATTGCCTGGCCTTTGTGACAACCTCAAACACTCGCCACATGTGTTTACAAAACCCTTACGGGGATAGAACTACTTCCAGTTGAGAACCAGTGTTTCAAGGCTCAGTATGGGTATCTGCTATCCAGACAGTACTGTCCCAGGAAATATGGGGACTTGTGTGTGAAGGGGTGGTGTGGGAAGGACATGCTATTCCTCCACTAGAGCTTTTAGATTTAGAAGAAAGAGGATCACTCAGTTCAGCTGTCTAACTAAGCCACCTTGGCCCCCACTGAGTCTGTAAAGAGACCTTTGTACCTGTTTTAAACAATGAGAGCTAGAGCTATTAGAGGGATGAGAGCTTGGCAGAGAATATTTTCCAGTGGAGGCTCATCTCAAGGGTGATAATTAAAAAGTATGCAATGTTAGAGCAGGAAAGACTCGTGGAGATTATTCATCTAATGTAGTCCTTGAACCTTCTCCCAACCCCAGATGAAGAAACTGCGGCCACAGGAGGTAAAGTTACTCACTTTTATTTATTCAACAAGATGTTTATTGAGCACTTACTATATGCCAAGTCCTGGTCTAGGGGCTGGAAGCCAAGTGGAAAGGACAGACCCTGGATCAAACTGGGGCTCATGACACCTCCAGGTTGTGTTCCAGCTGTCTCTCTTTTGATGAAAAGAATAGGAAGAAAGGAGTACTGGAGGGTAGTGGGGAATGAACTGTGTAAGGGGAACCAGACTCATCAGTCTGGGAAGAAGATTCAAGAGTAGTGAAGATCCACAGGGAGAGGCATTTGTTGTGAGGACAGCTGGAGGTAGAATGTTTTGACTAGAAATGTCTTCTAGTTACAGAGCTATTCTGGGCTACCCTCTTCCCTGAGGCCAGTGGTCCAGGCTTAGTCCCCATCTGTAGGCTGGTTATGTCCTGGAGCTAGAGTTTTTGGTTGTCCCGTCTGCACTTGATGTCCATGGGATGCTGACTCTGAACCAGACAGACCCAGGTTTGAATCCTGTTTCTGTCACACATCTGTGTGATCTTCAGCAAGCCTTAGTTTATATATTTATCAGTGAACCTACCTCTCTGGGTTGTTGTGAGAACCAAATGAGATAATGTAAGTAAAGCACTTAGCACAGTGCCTGGTAGATAGTAGGTGCTCAATAAACAGTGGCTGCTGCTGCTGCTGCTGTGTTGGTACTCTTTTCCCTCCTTGCGCAAATGCTGTTGGGACCTCTGTGGCCAAGAGGTTATAGAGGAAGGGGTTGCCTCCATCTGGGCAGGTGTGCTTGGCATGGGCATTGGTGGGGGACCCTGTCCTTTGGGGAAAAGCATCAGCCTTGATTTTGTAAGTGTGGCTTTGGGACAGAAATGTCTGACCAAAGAAAGGCTCAAGGCCTAGGTGAGCAATGTCCAGCCCACATACTCCTTCTTAGGTTCCACCTTCCTGTTTAGCCACACTTAATCTTCCTCTCATTGAAGTTAGATGAAAAAAAAAAGTGGAGGAAACACCACAGGAGCACTGAGGCCTTGCTTAGGCTGTGGATAAACTATTTTGGGGCACAGTATGGTGTAACAGAGATTATTAATTCAAACCCCATCAAGCTCCACATCTATTAGTTGCATTAGTGACTTTGACAACTTTTTCAGCTCCTGTTCCTCAGCTGCCTTTCCATCTTTTGTAACATGAGAATAATGTTACTCACCTTGCAGTATGGGCTGCAGGATAGAAATTATAGGCTCTTATTAATTCTCTTCCTACCCTTTTCCCTTCCCTTCACATGTTACTGGCCTAAACTCTTGACTTTAAGACTTTTCTTTAGGGGTAGTTTAGCTAGCTAAGTTTTTACATTCTCCCTCCTCTTATACGTTTAGATCCATTTTCTTTTTCATTTGGTTCAAAATAAGACATTTTTGGGCTGCTGAGATTTTTAATGAAAAACTAGAGGTCGCACAACTCCAAGGGGTTGAACTGAGCTCAGAAAGCAGTAGCCTGCTGTACTCTAGTAGCCTACTAGTTTTCCTTCCTGTTTGGCTGTAGATGACTGCCTAGTTCTGGTGGGACCCTCAGCCACAGGAGGCAAGAGATAGTGACCACAGTGCCCATAACTTACTCAAGTTCCTGTTTTCTTGCTGCCTTTATCAAGGGAAAGGTGTGGGTTGGGGTATAGGCCTGTTTCTCAGTTGTGTAGAACCACAGGAAACAGGGCTTCTGGGATTAGGTTCTTTTGGAGGGCCAGGGCTGCAAGTCAGCAGGTGGAAAATCAAGTGAAATATCTCATGCTGAATCTGAGCTGCTTAACTTTGCTGGTCTTTTCAAGCCTTTCTCTGAGGTGAGGCAGTTGGCCACTTTAGTCTGTCTTCCTCTGTAAGGTGTAGAAATGCACCAGGGTTTGTGTAGGAGGCTAAAATCTGGTCTGCCCACTGATAGTGCCTTTTATTTCCCTGTGCCTCTACTCAAGGTTGAACAAGATCTGTAGTGGTCTCTCCTTTCAGAGGAAAAACCAGTTCATACAGCGGCTTCATAACTACTGGCTACTGAAGCGGCAGGCACGAAATGGTGTCCCCCTCATCCGGCGCCTGCACTCCCACCTGCAGTCCCAAAGAAATGCCGAGCAGGTAGGTGAAGTGATTTGAGGGTGGTGGAGGGTGAAGGAGGAGTGATGGTCAGGGTCCTCTTCTTTGAGCCCTTTGCAGAGGCTTTGCGTTTAAACGATCACCTCTCTAAGTGTTCTATCCCAGGAATGACCTGGCAGCACTGTAGAACTTTTCAGACCAGACAGCAGCTCCTTCTGGGTGGGAGGCACTGACTTTGGAGCAGATTCTAGGAGAAAATGGAGAGCAAGTCCAACTTTCCATATATGTAGGGAAAACCCTTTAGATAAGGCAGAAAGAAAGAAGTGGGCTGAGTGAGAGCCAGGAGGCCACAACTGCATGAATTAGGAAAAGGTACTTTTTCCTCAACACTGTACTGCCATATGCAACAATTGCGCAGGTTGTGCACTGAAACTTAGTGCCCTAGCAACTGGAGTTCCTGCATGTTTAGTGTTTTCTGAGATGGTGGAGGCCTCCTGAGAGACGTTTTTTAAACATGTTTAGTTCTTTCTCCTTTATCACATGCTCCCTTACTTCTGTCTTTTTATTTTTTTTTAATTGAAGTATCACTGATATACAATCTTTTTTTTTTGTATCATTAATCTGCAATTACATGTGCAACATTATGGTTACTAGACTCTCCCATCATCAAATCACCACCACATAAACCATTACAGTCACTGTCTGTCAGCGTAGTGAGATCCTGTAGAATCACTACTTGTCTTCTCTGTGTTGTACAGCCCTCCCCATGCCCCCCGCCCTACATTATGTCTCCTAATCATAATGCCCCATTTTCTCCCTTGTCCCTCCCTTCCCACCCATCCTCCCCAGTCCCTTTCCCTTTCGTAACTGTTAGTCCATTCTTGGGTTCTGTGAGTCTGCTACTGTTTTGTACCTTCAATTTTTTTCTTTGTTATTATACTCCAAATATGAGTGAAATCATTTGATACTTGTCTTTTTCCACCTGGCTTATCTCACTGAGCATAATACCCTCTAGCTCCATCCCTGTTGCAAATGGTAGGATTTCTTTTCTTCTTATGGCTGAATAATAGTCCATTGTGTATATGTACTATATCTTCTTTATCCATTCATCTACTGATGGACACTTAGGTTGCTTCCATTTCTTGGCTATTGTAAATAGTGCTGCGATAAACATAGGGGTGCATTTGTCTTTTTCAAACTGGGCAGCTGCGTTCTTAAGGTAAATTCCTAGGAGTGGAATTCCTGGGTCAAATGATATTTCTATTTTGAGTTTTTTGAGGAACCTCCATACTGCTTTCCACAATGGTTGAACTAATTTGCATTCCCACCAGCAGTGTAGGAGGGTTCCCCTTTCTCCACATCCTTGCCAACATTTGTTGTTGTTTGTCTTTTGGATGGTGGCCATCCTTACTGGTGTGAGGTGATATCTCATTGTGGTTTTAATTTGCATTTCTTTGATGATTAGCGATGTGGAGCATCTTTTCATGTGCCTGTTGGCCATCTGAATTTCTTCATTGAAGAAGTGTCTGTTCAGATCCTCTGCCCATTTTTTAATTGAATTACTTGCTTTTTGTTGGTTGAGGTGCATGAGCTCTTTATATATTTTGGATGTCAACTCGTTAACGGATATGTCATTTATGAATATATGCTCCCATACTGTAGGAAGTCTTTTTGTTGTACTGGTGGTGTCCTTTGATGTACAGAAGCTTTTCAGCTTGATATAGTGCCACTTGATCATTTTTGCTTTTGTTTCCCTTACCCAGGGAGATATGTTCATGAAGAAGTTGCTCATGTTTATGTCCAAGAGATTTTTACCTATGTTTTTTCCCAAGAGTTTTATGGTTTCATGACTTACATTCAGGTCTTTGATCCATTTTGAGTTGACTTTTGTGTATGGGGTTACACAGTAATCCAGTTTCATTCTGTTACATGTAGCTGTCCAGTTTTGCCAACACCAGCTGTTGAAGAGGCTGTCATTTCCCCATTGTATATCCATGGCTCCTTTATCGTATATTAATTGATTGTATATGTTTGGGTTAATATCTGGACTCTCTATTCTGTTCCACTGGTCTGTGGGTCTGTTCTTGTGCCAGTACCACATTGTCT
Organism: Phataginus tricuspis; assembly: GCA_029783875.1. Taxonomy (NCBI): domain Eukaryota; kingdom Metazoa; phylum Chordata; class Mammalia; order Pholidota; family Manidae; genus Phataginus; species Phataginus tricuspis. The sequence continues at coordinate 32,034,523 of JAQQAC010007890.1, read as the reverse complement.
TGATTACTGTGGCTTTGTAGTAGAGCTTGAAGTTGGGAAGTGAGATCCCCCCTGCTTTATTCTTCCTTCTCAGGATTGCTTTGGCTATTCAGGGTCTTTTGCGGTTCCATATGAATTTTAGAACTGTTTGTTCCAGTTTGTTGAAGAATGCTGTTGGTATTTTGATAGGGATTGCATTGAATCTGTAGGTTACTTTCGGCAGGATGGCCATTTTGACAATATTAATTCTTCTGTCTATGAGCACGGGATGTGTTTCCATTTATTGGTATCTTCTTTAATTTCTACCATGAGTGTCTTGTAGTTTTCAGAGTAGAAGTCTTTCACTTCCTTGGTTAGGTTTATTCTTAGGTATTTTATTCTTTTGGATGCAATTGTGAATGGAATTGCTTTCCTGATTTCTCTTTCTGCTAGCTCATTGTTAGTGTATAGGAAAGCAACAGATTTCTGTGTATTAATTTTGTATCCTGCAACTTTGCTGAATTCAGATATTAGTTCTGGTAGGTTTGGAGTGGATTCTTTAGGGTTTTTTATGTATAATATCATGTCATCTGCAAATAGTGACAGTTTAACTTCTTTACCAATCTGGATGCCTTGTATTTCTTTGTTTTCTCTAATTGCTGTTGCTAGGACCTCCAGTACTATGTTGAAGAACAGTGGAGAGAGTGGGCATCCCTGTCTTGTTCCCGATCTTAGATGAAAAGCTTTCAGCTTCTCGCTGTTAAGTATGATGTTGGCTGTGCGTTTGTCATATATAGCCTTTATTATGTCGAGGTACTTCCCCTCTATACCCATTTTGTTGAGAGTTTTTATCATGAATGGATGTTGAATTTTGTCAAATGCTTTTTCAGCATCTATGGAGATGATCATGTGGTTTTTGTTCTTCTTTTTGTTGATGTGGTGAATGATGTTGATGGATTTTCGAATGTTGTACCATCCTTGCATCCCTGAGGTGAATCCTGCTTGTTGATGGTGTATGAGCCCCTTGATGTATTTTTGAATCCTGTTTGCTAATATTTTGTTGAGTATTTTTGCATCTATGTTCATCAGGGATTTGGGTCTGTAATTTTCTTTTTTGTTGGGGTCTTTGCCTGGTTTTGGTATTAGAGTGATGCTGGCTACATAGAATGAGTTTGGAAGTATTTCCTCCTCTTCTATTTTTTGGAAAACTTTAAGAGAATGGGTATTATTTCTTCTCTATATGTCTGATAAAATTCAGCGGTGAATCCATCTGGCTCAGGGGTTTTATTCTTGGGTAGTTTTTTTATTTTATTTTATTTTGGTATCATTAATCTACAATTACATGTGCAACATTATGGTTACTAAACTCCCAACTTCATCAGGTCCCCCCCACCTACCCCATTACAGTCACTGTCCATCGTGTAGTGAGATGCTATAGAATCACTACTTGTCGTCTCTGAGTTGTACAGCCCTCCCCGTGCCCCCGCAACATTATGTCTGCTAATCATAATGCCCTTTTCTCCCCCTTGTCCCTCCCTTCCCACCCATCTTGGGTAGTTTTTTGATTACCGATTCAATTTTGTTGCTGGTAATTGGTCTCTTTAGATTTTCTGTTTCTTCCTTGGTCAGTCTTGGAAGGTTGTATTTTTCTAAGAAGTTGTCCATTACTTCCTGGTTTTCCAGCTTGTTAGCACACAGATTTTCATAGTATTCTCTAATAATTCTTTGTATTTCTGTGGGATCCGTCGTGATTTTTCCTTTCTCATTTCTGATTCTGTTTATGTGTGTGTACATTCTCTTTTTCTCTTAATAATCTGTATAGGGGTTTATCAATTTTGTTTATTTTTTCAAAGAACCAGCTCTTGGTTTCATTGATATTTTTCTATTGTTTTATTCTTCTCAATTTTATTTATTTCTTCTCTAATCTTTATTATGTCCCTCCTTTGCTGACTTTGGGCCTCATTTGTTCTTCTTTTTCCAATTTCAATAATTGTGACTTTAGACTATTCATTTGGGATTGTTCTTCCTTCTTTATAGGCCTGGATTACAATATACCTTCCTCTTAGAACTGCCTTTGCTGCATCCCACAGAAGTTGAGGCTTTGTGCTGTTATTGTCATTTGTCTCCATATATTGCTTGATCTGTTTTAATTTGGTCATTGATCTATTGATTATTTAGGACCATGTTGTTAAGCCTCCGTGTGTTTGTGAGTCTTTTTGTTTTCTTTATACAATTTATTTCTAGTTTTATACCTTTGTGATCTGAGAACTTGGTAGAATTTCAGTATTTTTGAATTTACTGAGGTTCTTTTTGTGGCCTAGTATGTGGTCTATTCTGGAAAATGTTCCATGTTCACTTGAGAAGAATGTGTATCCTGCTGCTTTTGGGTATAGAGTTCTGTAGATGTCTGTTAGGTCCATCTGTTCTAGTGTGTTGTTCAGTGCCTCTGTGTCCTTACTTATTTTCTGTCTGGTTGATCTGTCCTTTGGAGTGAGTGGTGTGTTGAAGTCTCCAAAAATGAATGCACTGCATTCTATTTCCTCCTTTAATTCTGTTAGTATTTGTTTCACATATGTCAGTGCTCCTGTGTTGGGTGCATATATATTTATAATGGTTATATCCTCTTGTTGGACTGCCCCCTTTATCATTATGTAATGTCCTTCTTTATCTCTTGCAACTTTCTTTGTTTTGAAGTCTATTTTGTCTGATAGAAGTACTGCAACACCTGCTTTTTTCTCCCTGTTGTTTGCATGAAATACCTTTTTCCATCCCTTCACTTTTAGTCTGTGTATATCTTTGGGTTTGAGGTGAGTCTCTTGTAAGCAGCATATAGATGGGTCTTGCTTTTTTATCCATTGTATTACTCTGTGTCTTTTGATTGGTGCATTCAGTCTGTTTACATTTAGGGTGATTATTGATAGATATGTACTTATTGCCATTGCAGGCTTTGGATTCGTGGTTACCAAAGGTTCAAGGGTAGCTTCTTTACTATCTAACAGTCTAACTTAACACTCTTATTAAGCTATTATAAACACAGTCTGATGATTCTTTATTTCTCTCCCTTCTTATTCTTCCTCCTCCATTCTTTATATGTTAGGTGTTTTATTCTGTGCCCTTTTGTGTTTCCTTTGACTGTTTTTGTGAATAGTTGTTGGTTTTTTTTGCCTTTAGTTAGTATTTGGATGGTCTGCTTTCTTTCCTTTGATTTTATTTTCTTTGGTGACATCTATTTAGCCTTAGGAGTTCTTCCATGTAGAGCAATCCCTTTAAAATATCCTATTGAGGAAGTTTGTGGGAGACAAATTCCTCAACTTTTGCTTGTCTTGAAATTGTTTAATCCCTCCTTCAAATTTAAATGATAGTCATATGGATGCAGTATTCTTGGTTCAAGGCCCTTCTGTTTCATTGCATTAAATATATCATGCCATTCTCTTATGGCCTGTAAGGTTTCTGTTGAGAAGTCTGATGATAGTCTGAGGGGTTTTCCTTTGTAGGTGATCTTTTTTCTCTCTTTGGCTTCCATTAATACTCTGTCCTTGTCTTTGATCTTTGCCATTTTAATTATTATGTCTTGGTGTTGTCTTCCTTGGGTCCCTTGTGTTGGGAGATCTGTGGGCTTCCATGGTCTGAGAGACTATTTCCTTCCCCAGCTTGTGGAATTTTTTGGCAATTATTTCTTCAAAGACACTTTCTATCCCTTTTTCTCTCTCTTCTCCTTCTGGTACCCCTATAATGCAAATATTGTTCTGTTTGGATTGGTCACACAGTTCTCTTAATATTCTTTCATTCCTAGAGATCCTTTTATCTCTCTCTACCTCAGCTTCTCTGTACTCCTGTTCTCTGATTTCTATTTCATTAACAGTCTCTTGCACCTCGTCCAGTCTGCTCTTAAGCCATTTCTGTAATGTCCCTCCTCACTTCATCCCTTAGCTCTTGCATATTTCTCTGTAGATCCATCAGCATGGTTATGACTTTTATTCTGAATTCTTTTTCAGGAAGATTGTTTAAATCTATCCCGCCAGGCCCTCTCTCTGGGATTGTCTGGGTGATTTTTGACTGGACCAGATTCTTCTGTCTTTTCATGGTGATAGAAGTGGTTGCAGGCAGGTGACACATGTGTCAGCTGGGAGAACAAAGTCCCTTCCTTCTTCTTGTTCTCCTTGCCCTTCTCCTCACCCTGTGCCTGTTACCCACACACCAGGAAGCAGTCTCTGGGATAATCCGACAAGCTGCCTTTGGCAGGGCTGCCCTCAGGCTAGCCTAGAGCCCTCCAGGGGTTTGCAGCCACACCTGGTGTGTTCTGCAGCAAATCTGGTGCCTCTTCGCACCTTCCGGACCTTGCTCTGGCTTCCGCAGCCTGTGCTGGTTATCCGCACACTGGGAGGTAGTCTCTGGGATAATCCCTTGAGCTGCCGTGGGCAGGGCCGCCCTCAGGCTAGCCTAGAGCACTGCAGGTTTTGTAGCCATGCCAGTTGGGTTCTGCAGCAAATCTGGCACCTTTTTGCACCTTCTGGACTTTGCTCTGGCTTCTGTGGCCCTTCCCGTTTAGCTGCACCCCCGCTGGGAGGAGATTCTGTGTTGTTGGTGTGGGTGGGGCTGCTCTCCCGCTGTTCCGCAGCTGTGGCGGATCCGTTTGCAGTGCCAGCCAGGGGGAATGAATGGCAAGCTGCTTATTGCCATGAGGGGCTTCAGCGGGGCTGCTTTACCTGGCAGCCGGTTAGGGGGCCTGAAATTCCTCAAGATTCCCAGCCAGCTGCTGGGTTGAGTGTGCTGGGATGATTTTGTTCAGCTGTTGGGCCTTGTCTCTTTAAGACTTTTAAAAAAGTGCCCGCTTTTCTTTTGTCCCAGGGGAGCCGGCTGTGGGGACCTGCTCGCAGTCTCCATCTCGGATCCTGCCCTTTCATTTCTCTAATCTCCAGTACACCATGCAATGTGTGTCAGTGCTCCCGGTGCAGATCACCAGGGCTGGTTATTTAGCAGTCCTGTGCTTCTACTCCCTCCCCACTCTGATTCTTTTCCTCCCGCGGGTGAGCTGGGGTGTGGGAGTGCTTGGGTCCTGCCAGGTTGAGGCTTTGTATCGTACCCACTTCATGAGGCGCTGAGTTTTCGCAGATGTAGATGTAGCCTGGCTGTTGTACTGTATCTTCTGGTGTCTCTTTTAGGAATAGTTGTATTTGTTGTATTTTCACAAATACATACGGTTTTGGGAAGAGATTTCTGCCGCCCTGTTCACACTGCCATCCTCGATGATGTGGTTTGTTTGTTTCTTTTGCATAAAAACATTTAATCTGTTTGCACCAAGATTCTTTTGATTTTAGCACAGCATATTTCCTCATTTGATATTATATATATTAGCATTTGATGAATGTTCATTTGTGTTGGGAAAGGCCCTGATTGTATCTAACCTTCATGTCCATTGGGTATCCTTTTTTGTTTTTCCCACGTTATTGAATTTTTTTTCTATTGTATTTTTTTATTTTGCTATTATTAATATACAATTACATGAGCAACATTATGGTTACTAGACTCCCCCTATTATCAAGTCCCCACCACATACCTCCATAGCAGTCACTGTCCATCAGTGTAGAAGGATGTTATAGAATCACTACTTGTCTTCTCTGTGTTATACTGCCTTCCCCGTATCCCCCCACACCACCCCCACACCCGCTACATTATGTGTGCTAATTGTAATAGCCCTTTTCCCCCCTTATCCCTCCCTTCCCACCCATCCTCCCCAGTCCCTTTCCCTTTGGTAACCATTAGTCCATTCTTGGGTTCTGTGAGTCTGCTGCTGTTTTGTTCCTTCAGTTTTTTCTTTGTCTTATACTCCACATATGAGTGAAATCATTTGGTACTTGTCTTTCTCCGCCTGGCTTATTTCACTGAGCATAATACCCTCTAGCTCCATCCATGTTGTTGCAAATGGTAGGATTTGTTTTCTTCTTATGGCTGAATAATATTCCATTGTGTATATATACCACCTCTTCTTGATCCATTCATCTACTGATGGACACTTAGGTTGCTTCCATTTCTTGGCTATTGTTAATAGTGCTGCAATAAACATAGGGGTGCATATATCTTTTTCAAACTGGGCCACTGCATTCTTAGGGTAAATTCCTAGGAGTGGAATTCCTGGGTCAAATGGTATTTCTATTTTGAGTTTTTTGAGGAACCTCCATACTGCTTTCCACAGTGGTTGTACTAATTTACGTTCTCACCAGGATCATGTGGTTTTTATCCTTTATGTCAATGTGGTATATGATATTGATTTATGAATATTATACCATTCTTGCATCCCTGGAATAAAACCCACTTGGTCATGGTGGATGATCCTTTTTATGTATTTTTTAATTTAGCTTGCTAAATTTTTGTTGAGGATTTTTGCATGTGTGTTCATCAGGGATATTGGTCTATAATTTTCTTTTTTTAGTGTCTTTGGTTTTGGTTTTAAAGTGATGCTGGCCTCATAAAATGAGTTTGGAAGTATTCCCTCCTCTTCTCCTCTTTGCAATACTTAAAAAAAATGGTTTTTAGCTGTTTTTTTAATGTTTGGTAGAATTCAGCTGTGAAGCTATCTGGTCCTGGCCTTTTGTTTGGGAGTTTTTTGATTACCAATTCAATTTCGTTGCTGGTAATTGGTCTGTTCAGATTTTCTGTTTCTTCCAGGGTCATACTTGTAAACTTGTATTTTTCTAGGAATTTGTCCATTTTTTCTAGGCTGTCCAACTTACTGGCATATAATTTTTCATTGTATTCTCTAGTAATTCTTTGTATTTTTGTGGTATCCATTGTGATTATTCCTTCTTCATTTCTGATTTTGTTTATTTGTGTACTTTCTCTTTTTTTTCTTGATAAGTCTGGCTAGGGTTTTTCTATTTTGTTTATTTTCTCAAAGAACCAGCTCTTGGGGTTTCATTGATTTTTTTTTTTCTGTTGCTTTTATTCTTCTTTATTTCATTTATTTCTACTCTGATCTTTATTATGTCCCTCCTTCTACTGATTTTGGGTTCCATTTGTTCTTCTTTTTCTTGTTACTTTAATTGTGAATTTAGACTGTTTAGGATTGTTTCTTGATGTAGGCCCATACTGCTGTGTTCTTCCCCCTTATAACTGCTTTTGTAGTGTCCCAGAAATTTTGGACTGTTGAATTTTTGTTTTCATTTGTCTCCATGTATTGCTTGATTTGTTTTCATTTGTTCATTGATCTGTTGATTGTTTAGAAGCATGTTGTTCAGCTTCCATGTATTTGTAGGCTTTTTGTTTTCTTTGTGCAATGTATTTCTAGTTTCATACCATTGTGAGCTGAGAAATTGATTGATGCAATTCAGTCTTTTTAATTTATTGAGGCTTTTTTTGTGGCTTAGTATGTTCCCTTACTTTTGTCTTTAAATATTCTGACACCACTGCTCCAAAGAAGAAGCAAGCCTTTACCTGACTTTGATACCCTCCACATTCTGTCTGATTCACTTTTGCCTTTTGTAACTCAAGTCCTAAAGTGCAAGTCTATATCTGGTCCCTCCTTGAAATAGTCCACCCCTGGAGTCTCCCCTAGAACATTAGTGACCTCCTTCCAGTCCAACAAGTGTTTCCTCAGTTTCTCACCTTATTGACCACTGGGCTACATTTGACACCACAGATCACTTGCTCTCAGAGCTTTTCTGTGATGCTGTTTTCTCCACCCCACTGACTGTGCTGATCCCGTTTCTTACTCCTTAGTAACATTCCTAGGGGCTCTACAGCCTGACTATTTGCTTGGAGAGCTTGTCCACTTTCATAGTTCTAAATAACTGCTTAGCAGTAGCTGTATGTTTCTCATCTTGTCCTCATTCCTTGTTTCTGCCCTCTGTCCCTCTGGGACAGAGGAACTGTAGATGGCCATGTAAATGTCATTTCCTGTAATTCAGATATTAGAAGCTGAATTCATTATCTTCCTTCCTCTCAGTATTTCCCCATTATCATCATGGAATCTTCTCCCTCTTGACTTCAGGTGTTCCCCACAAGACTTCTGACTTTTCCTTCCATAATGAGCCACAGTCAGTCATCCCCTAAGCTGTTTTGAGGGATTTATCAGTGTATGTTTGTCTCCATTCTACAGCTACCCTGCGCACCCATGCCCCCTTAATTTCAGCAATAGCTTTCTAAGTAGTCTCCAGACTCTAATTATGTGCTGTACAGCTGGTACTGTCTTACACACCATTTTCCATCCTGTCACTTCTTTTACAGACTTTATTTTCCCTCTCTAGGCAGCCACATCCAGGCTCTTTTCCCTGACATTTCAGGCTTCTTGCCAGCTGGATCCTGAGTCTTCCTTGGCTTTTATGGTTCTCCAGCTTCTCTGCTTTAGCCAACCCATTTTTACTCAGTAAGCAAAAAAATCACTAATTCTCCCTCCACATCTCTGGCCTATGGTCCCTCAGTTCCTTCCTTACTGCTTTTTTCATCCATGTCTGTTACTTCATGTGAAACCCTAGTAAGATTGCTTTCCCCATGAAACCTTCCTTAACCTAACCCCAACCCACTCAGATCCTCTCTATTTTATATCCTTTCAGCATTTTTATATTCAGTTTATTTATTTTTTGCTTTTATCTACTGTACCCTTGTATGTCAAACCCTGTGCCTCTTTCTTCCCCCAACTACACTGCAACCTCTCCTAGGGCAGGAATCGTGTTTTTTGGTGGTAGTAATGGTGTTTTAAAGTATGTTCAAGTCAGTACAAGCTTGTAGTAAGAATTTCACTTTTCTAGCCAAGTCTAAGCTCTAAGATGAAATTCTTTCCACCCTGAGGTATCTATTAGTTTCCTTCTGAAATTATTTCTAGCCCTGAGGGACACAACTGCTCTCTGGTATCTCCTGGGGTAGCAGAGATCCAGATCTCACTCCAGTAATGGTTATTGTACTACAAGGAAGAAACATTATTATGAGGCCAGGGAAGCACAGGAGGAAGGCATGGGATAGAGAGGGAGTGCAAAGGCTCTTAGGGACTTTGGGTCAAGGAAGAATGGGGCTCTTAACCTCCTGAGGCCCTATGAGACTTGAACAGGAAGAAGAATTTGGGCAAGAAGGAGGCCCCCAGCTCCTCGTCCCTCTACCTTCCCTCTTGCAGCGAGAGCAGGACGAGAAGACAAGTGCAGTCAAGGAAGAGCTGAAATACTGGCAGAAGCTCAGGCATGATTTGGAGCGAGCACGGCTGCTGATTGAACTGATTCGGAAAAGAGAGAAGCTCAAGCGGGAGCAGGTGAGAAAGAGCCCCTAGCCCTAGGGCTCTTGTTTAAGATCTTATTTTCTACTGTCACTGTGGCATCAGAGACCTGGGAGCCCCTGCCTGGTGTCAGCTTTCTCTCCATCCTGCCCAGCACTATGGACTCCAAGACCTGCCTACTTTGCATTGGGTGTGGTGCTGCTGATAGCTTCTAACTTTGGGGGTTCAGCTTCTGGTAGCCTCAAGCATAAGCTTAATATCATTTGCCTAGGCCCAATCCTTAGAGTCTCTGACTCAAGAAATCTCAGGGGGAGCCTGGTCTTGAGAATTTTGGAAAGCGTCTCAGGTCATTTTGATGGGCATCATGTCTGGCCTGGGAGCTTCTGAGAGTTCTCACTTGGCCCTTAGGCACTTATGGTCTTGAATCATTAAAATTCTCCAGCTGCTGTTTGAGGAGATCCTAGGCATCTGAGCATAGGCTGTTAATGTAGGTGGTGTTGTATAGGGATTAGGAATATGAGCTATGGCCAGACTGCTGGGTTTAAATTCTGGTTTTGCCACTTACTACTTGTGTGACATTGAGTAGGTTGCATAATCTTCCTTATATCCCAATTTCCTCATTGTAAAATGGGGATAGTAATAGAACTCATTTCATAAGGTTGTTGTGAGGATTAGATGACTTAGGATATACGAAGAGCTTAGAACAGTGCCTGGCACATAGCAGGGGCTATAAAAATGTCAGCTGCTCTCATCATCACCATTATTAAATCTCTGCCTCCCTGAAGTGTCTGCCACAGCAAACTGCACACAATGGAGAGCAAATACTATTAATTGAATGGATGATGACCCAAAACTGTTCTCCCCGGTCCAAGAATAGCAACTCTTGGTCCTCACATGCTTCAGAGGCCTACGTTAAAGATATTCCTTTCACCCTATCTCTGAACTCCATTTTACTGTTCAGCCCTAACAAAAACCCTTGTCTTGTAGGCTTATAGCCTGAGACATGGCAGGTCTTGCCATACTTAATGTGGGTGGTTATGGAAGACATCTCAGGACCTTCTCCATGGATTCAAACTGTCTGTGTCATTCCAGGCCTGGTCCCACGGCTCTGCTTTTCTTCTTGCCTCTGGTTCAGAGAAATAAAAGGGAAAGGGAAGTAGGCAGGGGAAGCAGGTAGTCCTAATTCGTGACTTCCCATCCTTTTCACATTAAGGCACATATAAAAAATACTTCTACAGCATATTACTACAAATATGTGAGGCTGCCTGCTACTTGAGGGGGTTAGTCCAGCAGCTCTGGTCACCCCAGGCTGACCCAGTTCCTCAAGGACCCATGGGATCAATATCTCAGCACACTCAGTGGGAATTCTGGCCCAAGGCACATCTTATCATCAGTATGCTCTTTGGGCTAAGTCAGACCTGGGTTCAAATCCTGTCTCTGTTCTTTTCTAGCTAGGTGGCCTTGGATTGGTGACTCCTCATCACATACTTTCCAAACTTCAGATCCATATTTGTAAAACTGGGATGATAAGAGTTTCTCTTTCAGGGTTGCTGTCATTATTAACAGGTAACACAAGTAGAGAGGCAACGTGGCATAGTAGTCAAGAACACACACTGTAGAACTAGACTGTCTGGGACTGAATCTCAGCTATGCACCTTATTATCTGTGACCTTGGGACAGTCAGTTGCTTAGTCTCTGCTTCAGTTTACTCTTTATAAAATACCTCATCTGTAGCTATTTCATGTATCCATTTATATTACATAAAATGCGTAGAATGTTACTTGACACTTAGTAAAGACTATAAAGTATTAACTATTATTATTATTATCATCATCATCATTGCAAGTTTTGGTGTGGTGCTTGATACATAGAAAATATTCACAAATTAGTAGCTGTTGGTACCATTATTTCTAGGCTGAGGGTTGGGTGATAGCTCCTTATATACTGGTCAGCTTAATGTCCTGTGAAAACTTGTGCATGATTGATGAAAGTCAAGCTATCAAGAAAAAGTTCTCTGCCTCTTTGCGGGAAATATCCTGATCTCTCCCCAACTCCTTCACAGATCAAGGTCCAACAGGCTGCCATGGAGCTAGAGCTGATGCCATTCAATGTTCTGCTAAGGACAACACTGGACTTGCTGCAGGAGAAGGATCCTGCACACATCTTTGCCGAACCTGTCAACCTGAGTGAGGCAAGTCCCCCCAGCCCCAACTTCCTGAGCAGTGAGTCCTTCCTGAACTGGAAACAGAGTCTACATAGGCCAGGATGGGGTTCGGCCACAGAGTGTAAAATCTGGAGGTTTCTGGCAAGCAAGGCTAGTAGACTTGTCCATCGTGAGGGGTCAGCAGGCCTGGGTAGGCCAGGGCCCTGGGGCACCAAGTGAGCCTGGCATGGCCAAACCAGAAAATGGGAGGCAAGAGTGCTGGTGAAGGGTGTGCCTGTTTGGCTAGTAAATGGTTGTTGTAATTGTACAGGTTTTATATGTTTAGGTTCCAGATTACCTGGAATTCATATCCAAGCCAATGGATTTTTCTACTATGAGGCGGAAGCTGGAGTCCCACCTGTACGGCACCTTGGAGGAGTTTGAGGAGGACTTTAACCTTATAGTTACCAACTGCATGAAGTATAATGCTAAAGACACAATTTTCCACCGAGCAGCTGTCCGCCTGCGGGACCTGGGAGGGGCCATCTTGCGGCACGCCCGGCGGCAGGCAGAGAACATCGGCTATGACCCCGAGAGGGGCACCCACCTGCCTGAGTCACCCAAACTGGAGGATTTTTACCGCTTCTCCTGGGAAGACGGTGAGAAGCCTCAATGGGTGGGGAGGAGAGGAGCCAGGAGGACGTATAGGGACAGAGCCCAGAGATTAGGGTGGGCCTTGGAGCTATTGGGTAGACTCCAGGAGCCACGCTGGGAAAAGGCACAGGCTGGGACCTGCCTACTTGTGGCTGGAATAGTTCCAAGGTTAAAAGTTTAACTAATTCACTGAGCACTTCTTCAATGAAATGAGAGGGGAATCAGGTACTGGCTATCTTTTTGAAAAGCTAAAGATGGGTCTTTCTTTCCTGGACCCACTTTGTGTGGCATTGAAGCATGGGTGAGGAGGAGTGCAGTTCTGGTATATATCTCTGGCCCATTCAGAAGAGTGCAGGTAGAGGACCAGAAAAACAGAATTGCCTCTAAGCCCCACACTCTGCCTGTCCCTCCTCTCTGCTGCTTAATGGCAGTCACCCAGGCCAGGAGATTGCCAAGCTGCCTCGTGCCTGCTCCACAGAGCCCATAATTGTGACTGTGAACTGCTTCCTGCAGATGTTTCCCAGATTCTGACCTTTTCCCTGTGCTGCCCTCCAGGCAGCAGTGTTGCGAGGGCCGAGGCCCCACAGGGATACTGCTGGAAGCCACTGGCCCAGGCATTCCAGGACAATATTTTGCATCTGAAGGATTCAACCCCTTCCCCTTCACCTGAGCTGGGCAGGTCCTTCAGCCCCTTCTGTCCTCCCTTCTCCCTGGCAGTGGACAACATCCTCATCCCAGAGAACCGGGCCCATTTGTCTCCAGAGGTGCAGCTGAAGGAGCTGCTAGAGAAACTGGACCTAGTGAGTGCCATGCGGTCCAGTGGGGCCCGTACTCGCCGCGTCCGCCTGCTGCGCCGGGAGATCAATGCCCTTCGGCAGAAGCTGGCACAGCCACCATCACTGAACAAGACTATGTCTAATGGGGAGCTACCAGCAGGGTTCCAGGGGGATGCAGCTGTGCTGGAGCAGGCCCCACAGGAGGAGCCAGAAGATGATGGGGACAGAGGTGAGAGACAAGTCACAGGCAGGCAGTGGTCTGGGAGCCAGGGTAAGGGAGTAAGAATTAGGCTAAAATCCCACAATGGGAGCATCATACCCTTAGTTTAGGTCTGACCTTTGTGGGTAAGCAAAAGCCCTCAGAGGGGTCACACTTCATGATATTCAAAATACTGTAACAATCAGGAGAGACCAAAATTCATCAGTCACAGTAGATGTTGGCTGTTGTATTGGAGTGGGTTTCTGGAGGCCACTGATATACGTATTTAATTGCTGGATTGTGGGCAGGTTCGGGAGTTTCAGATGCTGGAGCCCAGCAGCTGTTTACTAACCAATAAAGAAATATTTCGATATTTTGCACCTGATATGGCCATATTGCACATACCAGTTAAAAATTAGCTTGCCTTATTACTGTCTGTAGCTCTCTACTTACTGTTAGAGCAGGTTAAATTGTGGCATGGGGGGATAGAAAAGACCCTAAAGATGGTCCTCATGGTTTTGACCCCAGCTGACCAAGTCTACAGGCCCATCCCGAGCAGAAAGGCTAGTCTGCAAAAGGCAGCTGGGGAAGTGATTCTTAGAGGCCCAGGGACTCTGAAGCTGGGCTGCTTTCCATCCTCTCTGTTACACAGGGGACAGAATTGTCTCCCTCATACTGGCTCTTGGATCTGAGCCTATAGCTTGGGAGGGCCTGTCTTCCATATAGTCCAGAAGATTGGGAGTTATTGCCAGTGGGCAGGGGGCCAAATAGCAGGGAATGGCCCATTTTATTTTAGGTTGTCAAAGAATGGAGAAATGGTAGAGAGGTCACAGTTGGCATTAGAGGGATTCTTGTGTTTTGTGACTCTTCCCAACTCCCCGTGTGGTAGTCAGCATACCACTTGTATCCTCACTCCTGAGCTGTGGCAGTGCAGAGTCATGCCCTATGACCACTGCAACAGCTTCTAGAGGGTTTCAAAACAAAATTGACAGGCCTCACCTCCCAGAGATTCAGATTAGGGAAGTCTGAGCTGTGGCTTAGAATTCTCAGTTTTTAAGTTTCAAGGTTGTGGGTTAATAGATATGTTTGGGAACCATTGATTTAATTTACTTGCTCTCATTTTTCCACATCTGTAAACTTAACTCTTTCTGCTTGTTGCTTCACTTGGGTGATATGAAACAAAGTACATTGGTAGATGGGAGAACACTTGAAGCTAATAAGAGTTGGAGACTCCTAATCAGTGAAGTTGATGTTGCCTAATATTAATTAAGTAGGGGACTTTAGGTTTCTTGGGTGTAGATCATTGGTTTGGAACCCTCACTTCATCAGAATAACCTGATAATCTTGTAAAAAAAAAATACCCCATCCTTAGAGATTTGGTTTCAATTTGTCTGGGATAGGGGACCTCAGCAAAGAAATTTTTAAGAAACTTCCTACGTGATTTTAATACATAGCCAGGGTTTATAACTACTCAAGGAGATCAAACTTATTTCTGCATTCTCTCAGACCTTAGACCTGGAATACATCACAAGCTTTATAATAGCCTGTGCTTTTGATTCTTAGTTATAAGTGTCATTATCTGGTTTGTAGGGATAGACCTTTTCTAAAATGTTCAAGCAGGTTCTCTTTTTATCTAGCAGATGACTCCAAACTGCCTCCCCCACCAACCCTGGAGCCCACTGGGCCTGCACCTTCCTTGTCTGAGCAAGAAACCCCTCCGGATCCCCCAACTCTGAAACCCATCAATGATAGCAAACCTCCAAGCCGATTCCTAAAGCCCAGAAAGGTGGAAGAAGATGAGCTCTTGGAAAAATCATCTCTGCAGCTAGGGAGTGAGCCCTTGCAATGCCTGTTTGGTGACAGTGGCATCAACAGAGTGTCCCTCATGGCCCCTGATACCCCCGCCAGTGCTCCACTCAGCGGCGTGGGCCGCCGCACATCAGTACTCTTTAAGAAGGCCAAGAATGGGGTTAAGCTACAGAGGAGCCCAGATGGGGCTCTGGAGAATGGCGAGGACCATGGTGCAGAGGGCTCTTCGGCCTCTCCCGCCAGCATCGAGGATGAGCAACACTCCCGGAAGCGGCCAAGGAGCAGGAGCTGTAGTGAGAGTGAAGGGGAGAGGTCCCCCCAGCAGGAGGAAGAGACAGGTGACCCCGCCTATGACTTCTCTAGCTACTTCTTACCTGTTTTCCTACTTTGTCTTGCCAACCAGTAGCTCCCCCAGTCGGCTGCCTCTCTGATGGCCTCCGTGGACACCAGTATTAGCATTAAGAGTTCATAGCTTACAGTTGGGCCTGGCACACAAGTTGTGGCCTGGGGAAATAGGCTTTGAGCAAGTATCTTGAGAGGGCCAGGTTGAGTCTCCTGAGATGTCACAGTGCTGCACAGTATGTGGTTGTGTATCAGGTGACAGTGCTGCTGGAGGGATTCAGGGAATAAGAGCTGGAGGAGTTGGGAGGGCTTCAGAAGGATATGGCCCTGGGAGTTGAGCACAGAATAAAAGAGAGTAGATTGAACGAAGGGCTCAGGCCTTGGTGTGTGGAATCAGGCCTCACCAGGGCAGATTTGTGAGAACAGCTTGGAGACAGCCTTTCCAGAGCATTAGGAACCAAGGCTAGATGAGCAGGGTGGGCCAGGTTGTGCAGGACCTCCACTGCCAGACAGAATAGTTCAGTTTTGGTGGGATATGGAAGGCCAGCTTGCTTCGGTGGGGAGGGGCCTGCTCTTGGCTTTTGCTCCACATCTCTCTCTCTCCCATGTACCTTATATGGTGGCTTTGGGGGTGGCCAGCACATGTTTTTCTCTGCTTGTCTCTCTTCCTACCTAACACTTTGTTTCCAGTAATACCTCCCCTTCCTGTCTGATTCAAGCTTCCCTGTATTAGGGTGGTAGGTTGATATGTAGAATCTAGAGCTTGAGGCCTGGAGTTAGGCAGACCTGAGTTCAGGTCCCATCTTCTTACCACCTGTGTATCCTGGGGCAAATTAGTTAACCTCTCTGAGCCTGTTCCTTATTTCTAATATGGGATTAGTGATGTCTACATTGCAGGGCTCTAAGGGTTGGAAATAGCTTGTACAAAACACTTTGCATAGAGCAATAGATGATGGCAGTTATAGTTGTCATCCTCTCAGCTATAGCAGAACAGTGAAACAGCACTAAAATTGAAAAATCCTGCTATTCAGAAATAGGACTGGACATCAGGTTCATCCAACCTGGGAGGGCCCACTGCTTGGGGAATTGCTGGAATTTGTTCGTTCCCACCATCCCAGCTGCCTGCTGCCCAGGAATACTGCACAACCTTAGTGGAGTCTCACAAGAACAGATATTGATCCTTTACAGATGAGACACCTGAGACACATTTGGATTTGGTGACTTAAATTGAGGTCATAATGTTAAAGGCAGAGCCAGGTGAGAGTCCAGGTACTTTGGCTCAGAACCTGCTCTTACAGTGTCTTGCATCACAGTTTTCTGGTCAAGATATCTGTGACTTAGAGCTCTAGAGCTTTTGGCTCAGCTGCCAGACTTGTACTCTGGATTATGGTTAGGGGATTGGATAGAGAGGAATGTTGAATGAAGCCTTCACAGCAGATGAGAGACTTCATGTTCTTGTGATGACCAGACTTAATTTGCCTCCAAAGGGCCCTCTGGTAAACAGACCTCTCATATCTAATAATGTTTTCTATAACAAAGTATTATCTTGCTTCACAAAAGGAAAAGCCAAAGCTTAAAGAGGAAAAGGGACCCGTATTTCAGAGTCCACTCTAGAACCCAGGGAATTCTGACTCCCCATCCCAGGAAGGTCTGGTCTGCTTTAGATCTGCAGAAAAGTGCCCTCAACCCTGACTAGCTCTGCTAGATATCTCAGGGTGTGGTTGACACAGCCCTTATCCTGCCCCAACCTCCCCTGACACCATCCCAAAAGAATGAAGCAAGCTATTGCCAGCTGCTTGATGGATAGGGTCTGTACATGTTTATCTGAAGAGGCAAGGTGGGTGGGCTCCCCAAGAGGCAGAGGAGACTCCCTGATAATTGAGGCTTGAAATTAGAAGCAGATCCAGGGAGGTGTGAGCCAGCTGGAGTGGGTAAATCTTGCTATTTCCCTTTGTAGCCAAATGACAGTAACTGGAGGGAGCTGTGTGTTCAGTTTTCCTTAAAGTAAAACCAGAAGAATGGGAAGGGAAAGGCAGAGTCTGCTCATTGCCCTAGCTAACGTTTCCCTCAAAGCCTTACCAGTTTCTCCCTGTCACCCAAGATCCATTTCCCACAGGGCAAAGGACAGCCACTCTCTCCAGCCCTGCTCACTGAATCCTCCTGAGGAGGCTGCCTCACACTGCAGTGTGTTAGGGGAAGGGGAGTTTCTGCACTGAGGCTGACTCTGTGTGTCCTTGGCAGGCGTGATCAACGGCTTTGGAAAACACACCGAAAGCGGGTCTGACTCGGAATGCAGTTTGGGTCTCAGTGGTGGACTGGCATTTGAAGCTTGCAGGTAAAAACACTTGTCCCCAAAGCTTTGTTGGCAGCTCTGCCACCTCTCCCTTTATTCTCCATTTAGCCACAGACTAAACCTCCTCCTGCTTATCTCAGTTTTTTTCTTTCTCTACCCCTGCTATTTCCTGAGGCCTCTGTTCTGTAACTCTGGTAGCTCCTAGGAAACAGTGTGACCCTTGACTCAGGCCTGATCTGACTAGAGGGGTGGAGTGGCACTGATGCTTTACAGGGTTTGAATAGGTGAATTTGGCTCCAGAGGGTGAGGACAGCCAAATCTCTATTGCCTAGTAAAGTTAACATTTGAGCCAGACCCCTACCCCCCTGGGCCCACTCAGATAACCCAGGTACAGTCAAAGTTTTGCCCTTTGCCTCTTGGGGTGTCATAGCAGTGGCTTCCTTAGAGGTGTGGTATAGGAATAAGAAATTAGCAGAATGGAAATTTGGAATTGGCTTTTGTTTAGACAATGGCCTAACTCTTCTACCATCCTTTGGTTGGGAAGGATATTTCTTTTCCCATTCTTTTTTTACCTGAAGGGAGGATTCTGAGACCAGAACCTTAAAGTATCTTCCCAAACCAAGAGTTTATTAAATCCCTACTCTGTATTGTATACTCTGCAAGACACCAGGGAGTGTGGGACTCTTGGAAGTGGGAGACCCTTGGTGCCACAGAGGAGAAATGACTTGTCCTGAGGCTGACCTCGTGGTCCCTCCATGTGGCTGCTAAATGGATCCTGGGTTCAGACTAGGGGAGGAAAGGTCTCAGAGCAGCACCAAAAGACTATGTGTCTGTGTTTGAAGTGCTTCCAAGGCTGGTGGGGTGTGTGTTCCACTAGGTACTCATTCTCCCTTGGCTACTTGGCTCCTGGTGGGGCTATAGGAGGCCCCCATTTACCCCTTGGGCCTGGGCTGGTTCCCTGCTATGGCAGGGTCCAACTCTCAGTGGTTCCTTTGAGATTTTCCTCCCTACCAAGCCTCAGAATTATCCTAGCTTTCTCCATGTTGCAGCCTCTAGAGATGTAAGGGGGGGTAGATGGGGAAAAAAACACAGTTGCTAGGCATAGAGAAGAGGCAGAGATTTCGCAGTTTTACAAGATGCTTCTAGCCTGGTCCCGGGTTGAAGTTTATGACTCCCTTCAAAGATATGGTGCCTACAAACCCAGTTCATTGAGTGGGGGTAGAAGTGGGGCTATCAAACTGCCCCGTCTTAGCTCTTGACTAAAGGTAGAAGGTGTGTTTGGCTCTTCTGTCTGTGAAGGAATCTTCCTGGCTGTGAGCTACAAGAAGCAAGCTGGACCAGGCTCTGGTTAGCCCGTTGACTCAGGCTATGTGTTGCTTTTCTGCAGAAATCGTAGTCCAATGCCACTGATTTCTCTGGGGCTCTGCTCGGTGTAGGAGCAATGCTTTTAGAAGGCATTTCTTCTTTAACTCACTGGTTCTCAGTGAAGTTTCAGGGTTTAAAATAGATTCAGGACTCCAACTCCAGGATGTCTTTTTCTTTCTTTCTTTTTTCCCTACACTGTGGTGGTAAGTACATAAAAGAAGGTTTTATTTAATAGAGTGGAATCCTGTAATCCCAGAATTAGAAAGGACCTTGAGGGAACTTCTGGTCACTAATCCCATCCCCTTCCCACCTGTCCCTGAATTTATCTTTCCTGTTGATTTTCTGCAGACTGGGGCTCCACTCTATTTCTATGGGTCACTCATTCATTTATTAATAATCAAACACCTACCGTGAGCCAAGCACTATTCTAAGCACTGATAAAGTGTCTGTTCTCATGGAGTTTATCTTGTAGAAAGGAGAGATGAATGTTAACCAGTGAACAAAATAATTACAGATGGGGTTGTTTGCTTAGGCCTGGGTAACTTGGAAAGAGGGCTGAAATGCAGGCCCTGGTCAAGTCACTTGTGCTTATTCTATGGAATAGGACACACAGACCTTGCTTTGGTACTGCATCCTGTTTTGTTGAACTTTTCCTTCTCAGGGCCCATCTTTCCACAGTACAACATTAGTAGTTCATAATATATAAAATGGGAAATTGAAATTTACTCCCATTCATATTATAATACTTATAATAGAACTGCCATTTATTGAGTACTTGGTATGTGCTGTACTGAGCGCTTTCTGTGTATTAATTCATTTAATCCTCACAGCAACATAGGGGGAACACAAGCCTCAGAGAGGTTAAGTAACTCCCTCATGGTCACAGAACTAAAGCATAAAGAGAGCCAGTTTCTGAACCCAGGTAGTCTGGCTCCAGAGTTTCTCTCTTTACCACTTTGCTGTACCCTCTTCTGTTGTATTTGAAGTTGTCTCCCCAGATCAATGATGTGAACTTTAAGAGGCTTTGCTACTAAAACTTCTAGTACCTTACATTTTTATAAGGCCTCAGAGTCTCTAAGCCCAGTGACAGATTTTTGTTGGGTGAGTGGGAACTAAATCCTAAATGTAAACTGAGTGTTACTTGTTTTTTTCTCAAACAGGTCCTAATTTTGACTAGTGGGAAAGAAGCTCCCAACCTACTTGTTACTGAAGGGTCATGACTCATTGGGTTCTGGTTGTGCTAGGTTTTCTATGTAAGACCATGATAAAGTCAGTTGTGATTCAGTAAAACTTGGGTAGCCGGCTCTCCAACTAGTTATAATCCTGGCCTTTTCTTATCCCACCAGGAGTTTCTTAAGCATTTCTACTCTATGCTGATTATTGACCTGTCTTCTGAGCATTTTTTTTTTTTTAGTTGAACAAATTATATAGCAGTAATGTTTTTTAAAGTTTGAGTGAAACAAAGCCCCAGCCACATCATTCTTGCTCAGAGGCTCCCAACTATGGTCATACATTAGAATGGCATTGGGAACTATTTAACAATACTGATGCCTGGGTTAGTTTCAGTTATACCATTCCTCTGGCATTATTGTTGTTGTTTTTGTTTATTACCTTCTAGTCTTTGTGTAGAAGGTATTTTTTTTACCTCCTTGCAGTAGCCATATGTAAAAAAAAATTGGTCTGCTTGCTGTTTAAAATAGTCCATCTCTATCTAAGAAAAACATCACACACATAAAGTAGAAGTGAGAAGTAGATTTTTTTTTTCCAATTTAAAAATGTCTTTTCTAATTAAGGAAGTAAAACATGTTCTTCATAGAAAATATGGGAAAGAGGCACATTTTTGTACCTCAAAAACAAATTGGTTTCTAAAGAAGCAGTGTGAAGCAGAGTAAAGAATTCAGGCCCTCCTCGTGTCCAGGCTGCTTAGACTTTGGAAGGATTGGCAAGTGCCTGGGGTACCCTTTCCTCTGGATGAAGTCTAAGGTACCCGGGCAGGGGAGTGGGCATCTCTTTCCAGGTTCTGTCCTTCATGTGGATGAAATGATTCCTCAAAGCCTCATGGGAACTTCTTGGTCAGAAGTGTATCATGGGTTAGTGTGAGTTTTTAGGGGAAGGTGAGAAAACCATTCCCCTTGAAGGGATTTTGCAGCTCCACTCCTATCAGAGATGGAAGAGTAGGAGTGGGTGTATTAGTCACTGAAATTGCTCATTTCCCTTCCTCTTCCTCTCACCTCTGTGTGCAGTGGTCTGACACCCCCCAAACGCAGCCGTGGGAAGCCAGCCTTGTCTCGAGTGCCCTTCCTGGAAGGTGTGAATGGAGACTGTGACTACAGTGGCTCAGGTGAGAAGCAGTGTACAGGTGGATCTGGGGTGCCAAGCCTTCACAAAGACCCAGCTCTGTAGGCTACAGCCAGACTCTGAGCTCCTCCAAACCCTTGGACAGGGAGATGGCTCTCCCTCCTAGGTCATTCATACTCTTTTTTTTTTTTTGAAGTCTTGAATTTGAATAGATAATACATGGCCATGGTAACAAAAGTCAAAAGGGTACATAAGGAAAAGCCAGCTCTTGCCTCCCTAAAACAACCACTATTAGCAGTTTCTTTTGTGTCTTTTCAGATTTAATCCATACATATACAAGCCAAAATTTGTGGGTATATTTAAGAGAGTGAGTAGGGAAGCCTAATATACACATGTTCCTTTAAACCATGCCCTTTTTTCAGTTAATAATATACCTTAGAGATCCTTCTGTGCTTTTTATTGGCTGCCTAGTGACCCATTATATAGCAGTGCCACCATTTAGCCAGCCCTCTATAGATGGACATTTGGATTGTTTCCACTTATTTGTTATAATTAATGTTGCAGTGAGCAACTTTGTACATAGAGCACTTTTTATCCCTGGGAACTATATCTGTAGAAGTGGAGCTGCTATATTGGAGTAAGTGTGCATTGTAATTTTGATAGATATTGCCAGTTGGAGTAATCAGTGATAGCCTGTATCACTGAATCTCACACATAACACTGTCATTTCATATGATCCAATGCTTTCAGCCCTTTCCTCACAAGGCATTCTGCTCAAGCTGTCCACACAATAAAATACATGGGTCTTGTCTCCTTGGACCAAGGAATAAAGGACAGGGCAGGACTAAAGGAGAGGGCTGGGTGAGCTCAGGTGGAGCAGGTGCAGGACAGGCTGTTCTCACAGCTTACCTCTGTCCAGCCCTCCCATTGGGGGAGTGCTCTGGATGCCCTGTCTGTGATGCTTCCAACACACAGATGTCAGTGCTTCTCTTCCCCTCTTCCCTTTTCTCAGCTGCTTTATTTTCCCTTAGCATCAATTTCTCATATGTGTGTTGATGAATGCATGCCTGTGTGTTTCATTACTGTCTGACTGTCAGCGCCCAGAAGACAGAGCTCATTTCTAGATGAATTTTTATAGCATCTAGCACAAAACTGGGAGCAGATTGGCATGTACTTCGTGCTTCTGGTAGTGACATTTTGTTCTTATTTTATAAACTATATATATATATATTTTTTAAAGCCACATACTTATTAAAATGATGCCAAAGGAAATTGACCTCCCACTGTTCCATCACCTTCGCATAATTGTCTTCATTTCTCTGTGTTGCCTTCTGTTGATTTCAGGCACATTTTTAACAAAATGCTCACCTGAAACAAATGTTCTTTCATATTCAGCATTTTTCAGT
The DNA here is from genome assembly GCA_029783875.1 of Phataginus tricuspis. Lineage (NCBI taxonomy): Eukaryota > Metazoa > Chordata > Mammalia > Pholidota > Manidae > Phataginus > Phataginus tricuspis. Next base: position 32,012,081 of record JAQQAC010007890.1, on the reverse strand, counting down.
GCTATCTTATACTTCTATTATGTTGACATAATCTGTATATATTTTGAATTATTGGAACAACGTGTCTTCCAATCAAGGCATTATAATTTACTTAACTGTTCTATTGTTAGACATTTTGTTTTTTCCAGCTTTTGACATTATACCTGATGAAGTGAAAGCATACTTTTGTTCAAAATTCTCTTACTCATTTTTAAAGTTATTTTTCTTAGAATAAATTCCCAGGGAAGGAATTTACTGGAGCAGATGGTTCATACATTTTGTTTTTATGGCTCTTGAGACATACAGCCAAATTATCTTATGAAAGAATTAGACTGGTCTGCAATTTTCTGAGTAGTATATGACTGCACCAGTTTCCCGACAGCCTGCTTCTTCAGTATTGGATTTTATCTTTTGTTGTTATTACTATTGACTTAGTAGGCAGAAAACAATACCTCATTATTAGTAGTACATTTTTTTTTTAATTATAAATGAGGGTGGTAATGTTTCCTTAGAAACATAATTTCCCCTCTGGGGTTTGGGCCTTTTTCCTTGGTTGAGTGTGGTTACCTCCCTGTTCCTAGTCAGATGTGATGAGGAAAAGGGAGATTCCCCTATGAGTTCATGAAGCTCCTGTGATTTACCCATCCACATAAGCTAGTGCACTCAGTGCAGAACAAAGTAAGCTGAAGAGATGGCGGTACCTACCCCAGGCAGGACACTCAGTGTAAGGTTCTGGTAAAACCAGACACAGGGAGGACCTGTAGACCTGCTTGGCTCTGCTGAGTACTATTCATCCAGGTGACCTGGATGGCCAGTTGTGGCTCTGTCAGAAAACTCATTTAAAAGTGGTTCCACTGGGATGTCTGCCCGAGGCATCTTTTTCCCTGAAGCCTTGAAGCCTCCATCTGAGGCCCACCACCCAGGAAAGTCCAGAGAGCAGTCTGTGGCTTTGCTAAGCTGCGTTATTGTTGTTCTTCTTGGGATCCTCGTGGTGAAGCAGTTACAGTTTTCCAAGGAATGCCATCCTAGGGTTCTAGTCCAGAGGTCAGCAAGCTACCTGTTGCCTGTTTTTGTAGGGCCCATGAACTAAGAATGGTTTTTGCATTTTCAAATGATTGAAAAGAAAATCAAGAGAAGTTTTTTTTTTGTAACACATGAAATTCAAACTTCAGTGTCCAAAAACAAAGTTCTATGGGGATACAGCCATGCTTATTCATTTACAGATGATCTGTGGCTGCCTTCATACTGCAACAACCGAGTTGAATAGTTTCAACAGACTATGTGGCCTGCAAAACCTAAAATATATACTGTTTGGCCCTTTACAGAACAAGTTTGTCGACCCCTGATCTAGTCTAAGAACTAAGGAAAGGGCAGGGAAGAGGAAGGGTGGAGGGGATGTTGCTGACTCATTCCTGGGATGCCCCAGTCAAATGGAGGCCATAGCAGGCCTCTTGGGCACCATTCCAAGTCCCCTTTGGGCACTGTCTCCTCCCCTCCCCCACCCCCAGGCAGAAGCCTCCTGATGCCCTTTGAAGACCGCGGAGACCTGGAACCCCTGGAGCTGGTGTGGGCCAAGTGCCGAGGCTATCCCTCCTACCCCGCCTTGGTGAGTCTGCCCCGGACACCACCCTCTCTCCCCTGGGCAGTCCTGGCCCCTGCCTTGCCTTAGGGGCTTATCTGATTGGATTAAGCCAGCCAAGTGTAGTGGGAGTCAGGGTGTCTTTAGCTGCAGAAGGGAGGGAGGTTTTATCCCAGTCTGGATAGGTCAGACCAGCCAGGCTCCCAATTTGGGCCACTTACAGTAGGCTGCAAGTGTGCAGAGACTAGGGCTCTTAGGGATTTAATAGCATTTATTTATTTGCTTATGCATAAAATATGCTCGCTACAGAGAATTTTTGAAGCTGCTAATGCTGAGAAGTTTTATTAAGCATTTGTCATGCTAAGCTCTTGAAATACTGAGGAGAGTATGACTATTTTCATTTTGTGAAGAAGAAAACTGAGGATCTATTTGTTACCGTGGTCATCTAGCTATTAAATGCAATGCTGAAATTTGAGCTCAGGGCTCGAAATATGTGATGTTGAAGCCTGTGTTCTGAGCTCAAGTTCAAAATAACTGTCTATTCAGAGATTACCTCTTGGTGTATATGTACTCGGCCTTTTTTTAAAAATGCATAAATATGCATATATTTGAGACTGCTCTGTTTAACCTCCCCTTCACTTAGCATACCATGAACACACACTCCTTGTGCCAGGAGACATTCTTCATCAGCATTAATTTAATGATGGCATTGTCTTCAGTGGTATGCATGTACCTTACTTTAACCATTCCCTAGTTGGTCATTTAGATTGTTTTTAATTTTTCACTATGATAAACAGTCAGCAATGTGAAATCTTTGTAGCTTTACTTTATGCACATCCATTATTATTTTATAGTGAATTCTTAGGATTGCCTTCTTGGGGGAAGGTCTATGCAAAATTCTGATGCAGATTGCTAAATTGCCCTTTAGAAAGTTAGTTCCAGTTTATATTCCCACCAGCAGTAGCTAATATTTCCATTTTTTCCATAGTAGGAGTAGCTAAAACTTCCATTTTTACCACTTTGATTGTTATTTCTTAGAGCTCTTTTCTGTTTTGGGAAGGTAATGTCCATCTGTCCCTGAAAGGTAGTGATTCTAAACCTTGGGGCATGCCAGATTCATCTGGGGAAACTTTTTAAACAATGCAGATACTGAGGCCCCATCTCAGAACCACCAAATTAGACTAAGGCCAGACTGAGGCATGAATATATTCTAGAAAATTTCCCAGATTATCTGAGCCAGGGTTGAGAACCACCCACCAAGCTCTTGAATGCACAAAGAGCTTCCAACTCTTTCAAGTCTAACAGCAGCCCCTTAAAGTAAATAGGGGAGAACACTGATCCTTTTTGGACAGGTGAGGAAACTACAGCTCCAGGCAGTTATACAACTTGCTGGAACCTTACTGGAGCCCATGTTACCTGCCTTACTCTACTTAGCAATGGCAGATGGGGAGATGCACGCTGTGATCTGTTGAGGAACATGGGCCTGGGGCTGCCTTCACAAGGCCCAGTGCCCTATCCATGAGACCTCCTAGCTTAGTTGTTGAAGAAATGTTTAAGGCTGTGCAGATTCAGTTTTGTTTTTTAAACCTCACAATGCAAAAAATCCAGTGTAAAACTAGTCTTTATTCCTTTTTAATTATCTTCTTAATCATACATTTTCTTTTATGATTAAAGAAATTCAACCATTATTTGGAAACCCCATCACCTGAACACAACCTGTGTTTTTATTTTGGTTTATGCTCTCCTAGTCTTCCTGTGCATACCTAAATATGTACTTGCATCCATAATGAATATAGTTTTTAAATCTTTTTTTTTTTGGCACTTTTTTTTAAAAAATGTTTTTTGTTTATCTATAAAAATAATCTACATTATAGAAGTTTTGAAAAATCACAGAAAAACAATAAAAACCCCACTATTCTAACTTGTCTGGTGTAAGCATTTTTGTATCATTGTATTGTTCCTTCTATTTATTATGTATTATAGCTGTAATAATGGTGTATGTACACATTATTATATATAAAGTTTATCATAAGCTTTGTTTCCATGTTTTTGTACTTGTGCATAACATTTGAGTGAATGGACCATTATTTATTATTTTGGGATACATTTGCCTTCTTTAAAAAGGGAGGAGAGCTCTCCTTAAGTGGCAACTTACCCACCTTGCTTCTGCCCTGGGGGGGATATTTTTTCACAATCTGCCCCACATTTCAAGGCAGGAACCAGCATAGCTTAGTCAAGAGGAAACATATCAGAGTATCCCCACTATCTTGTTCAGTAATTGAGAAGGCTCAGGAGGGCTTGTAAGGATCCTCTAGAGGACCCTTAGCTTCAGTCCTAGGAGGGACAGACAGGCTGGGAGATAGAATTTTGACCAAATCACATAACTGGGGGCAAAGTAGGGGTGGTTTTCCCTTAGAGGAAACTCTTAACCAGAGCACTTGCTTTTAGCTGCTTATCTTGAGATGGATAGGGAAGCTGGCAGACACCCAAAGGTAAATAGCAAGAGCAGCTTATTATGAGAAGAGTCCTCCTGGGACAGGATATAGGCATTAAGATTGCTCCATCTCTGGAGAAATCTGTTTCCTCAGTGTTTCCAAGTCTCTGTGGCCTTAGTGCACAGTGATTATCAGCCAGTGGCTCTGGAAGCAGGGGCTGTGTAGGAATCAGTGGGCAGCAGGGGTCCAAGCCTTATCTGGTGCCTGGTTTAGTCCCAGTCATGGCCTCAGCCAGCCACATCTTCCTATGTTTGGCATTCTCCTCTGTCAGATAGTACCTATCAGCAGACTTCTCAGCATCAGCAAGAGGATGAAATAAGATGATGTGTGAATAATTAGGAGCTTTGGTAACTTTGTCAGTGCTCTATAGAGCTGGAGAATTATTGCTGTGTTGATGCCACCAGGCATTTTGCTGAGCCCCTTCCTTTGTGGAGCTTGCAGCCACAAGGATTAATTCCTCCATTGGTCATTTTCAGCCACATCATTCTCCCGTCTCTAGCAACCCTCCAAACTCAGGCTTCTAGCTTCTCTCTAATCTTATCATGGAGGTACCACACTGTATACGGGCCATGTACCACAAAGGATTATAGTCAGACAGGAAGGTGTGGGTAAGCAGGGTCTTTGTTAGGTAGAACCAAAAGGATGGGCCCTCCTGCTGATTCAGAACCTTGAGAGCCATGGCGTCTAGGAAAGCCCTTGGGTGTTTGAAATGAATTGCAAAGATTCTAAAGGGAAATTGACAGTAGAAAAATGGCCTCCACTCTCCTTCCCTTAAGGGATGTTGGGAAGGAGTTTGCCTATCTGGTCTGCATCAGAGATACCCCCAGTCAGTCTGACACCCACCATGCTGGCTTCCCATTACTTCTGTTTCAGCTCTGGGCTCTGATAGTTTGTGGAGCAAACTCCCTCATCAGAAAGACTGATTGTGCAGGGCTGGAGGGTTAGGATAATGAACAGGGAAACAATCAGGATTTTCATTTTGGGGTGCTGAGGGTCTTGAAATAGGTAAGCCCCTCCATCAATTCATTGTGGGCCTGGCAAACCCCCTGCATAGCTTTGGTATGGGGTGGTTCAGCCATTAGTCCTGGGGCAGGGTGCCTCACTCACCCCATCCACCCCTAGTTGAGTGTTGACCCTTTCCTGCCTCCAGATCATCGATCCCAAGATGCCCCGGGAGGGCCTCCTGCACAATGGCGTCCCCATCCCTGTTCCCCCACTGGATGTGCTGAAGCTGGGAGAGCAGAAACAGGCCGAGGCTGGAGAGAAGCTCTTCCTTGTCCTCTTCTTTGACAACAAGCGCACATGGTGAGTGGGCACTGCTGCTGAGGATGGTGTGCCAGGGGGCAGGATGAGGGGCTGACAGGAAGGCTGTGCAAATGCTGACATGCTAGAGAGGCACACAGAGGGGCTGTGGACTCAGGTGCCTCCCTGCAGGTGGAAGTTAGGCATTAACCTGCTGGCAGCTAGCCTGCATTTGTCATGTTAATAGTAACTTAATGTTACTACTGTTCCTGGGTCGATTAATAGTGTTGCTAATAACTGAGGAGTGTCACAGATCAAATTCTCTGGGAAATGCTCTGGGATGGAGACTTATATCAGAAGGCTTCCTAGGGAGAGCTGTTGTGGAGGGACACAACACTGGGCAGAGAAGTTGGACCGCAGTGCACTTGCTGTAGAGGCCTCAGTTGACCCTAAGGGAAGCTCTGGAGCTGGGTGACTCATCAGCGATGTTAGGAACTGGGGCTGTGCCTCTGTACCCTCATATCCACTAGTCACTGAATGCTGATTGCCCCTGGGTGGGGAGGTGACCGTGGGCCAGGCAGCAATCTTGGTGGAGGTGATTCCTGGAGAGAACTCAACTTGAGAGCCTGTTAGCTGCCACTGAAAGGCAGCTGTGGAATGTATGTCTCAGTGGGGTGGGGGAGTTGGTGGGGTTGGCTCTGGGCAGTGCAGGATCCTCTACGGGGGGCTTGCTTGCTCATAGTTTAAGAATACTTTAAAGTTTCTCTTAGCAGCAGGAGAGTTCTTTCACCTCTGCTTCTCTAGAATGAGGAGGTAGGACTAGCTAGTAAAAATAACGATAATAGCTTTCATTTATTGTTTACTCCAAGTCCTTATGCCAACTGTTTTACATACACAAACTCAGTTAATCCTCATTAAGTCTTCATTAAACCCTCCTAATCTATTTTGCCAACGGGGAAGCTGAGGTGCAGAAAGCCAAGACCCCATAGCCAGAACTGGGAAACAAACCAAGATCTGGCTCCAAAGGCTGACTCTTAGCCACATGTTGAATTTGCCCAGAGATCTTTTAAAAAATATACACCAGATACAGGCACCACCAGAGATCAGTCCGTCAATTCCTGGCATCGGTTCAACTTTCTAGCCATAGCCCCCTGATTCTCTAAGGCAGGGTAACGTTCAGAGCCTTCTAGATGGCTAATCCTAACATGGGCCTCTTGGCTGGGCCCTGACAACTCTCTCAGCAGAGTGAGTGCCCTGGGGAGCCGGAGGGGCCTGGCTACAAAACAGATCCCTTGGTGGTTTTCTGCCTGGGGTATCCCAGTCTGCGTCCTTCTGCTCTGTCCCCTCCCCTGGCTTTGCTGGTCCTGGGCAAGTGGGGCTGAAGAGCTCCCTCATGGGACCCACCATGGCCCAGGTCTCTTACTGTGCTTGTATTTTAGGCAGTGGCTTCCGAGAGACAAAGTCCTGCCCCTGGGTGTGGAAGATACCGTGGACAAGCTCAAAATGCTGGAAGGCCGCAAGACCAGCATTCGCAAGTCAGTGCAGGTGGCCTACGACCGCGCAATGATCCACTTGAGCCGAGTCCGTGGGCCCCACTCCTTCGTCACCTCCAGCTACCTGTAAGGGTGGGGCCTGGCCTGTGTGTTCCTGCCCTGCCTCTGTCCCATGGGGCACAGAGGCCTCTTCCTGCCCCAGCCAAATGTATGGCTGGCAGCTTTCCCCTTCCATGGCAGGCCAGGGACTGGGCTGTGTCCTCCCCAGGGCAAGTCCCCAGTTTTGACCAACTCTGTGGTTCCCCTGGCGGGCCTGCTGTGTGCCAAAAACTCCCACCTGAGCTCACTTAGGGGCTTCTAGCTGCCCACTGAAGAACCATTTAGAAGCAGAAACAGCTGTGAGGCTTGGGCCTGGCCGAAGCAACGGACCTGGCCACAGAAGGCAAGAGGTCCTGGGCTCTTTCTCAAGGGTACACATGACCCCCTCCACCCAACTCCCAGCTAACTACACCTCAGGGTGAGCGAGGCTCTGTCACTGACCCCAGAGGTGCTGTGGATACGCTAGGGTCCTGCGGGGAATCTCACTGAGCTCACCCTCTCCCCTTCATCCCCCATTCTCTCACCTCTTCCCTATCCCACTTCTACACCTCTGCCCAGTCTTTTTCCCATGTTCCTTCCCTTACTTTCTCTTGTGCCAAACTGACAGAAACCATCACCAAACTGGTCTTTTTCTTTGTATGTCTCATTCCCTTTGAGGCCAGCTGCTATGCTAGGTGGGTGCCTCCGCCTGGCTCCTCAAGGCCCAGAACAGAGGCCAGCCTACCACTCGGGTGACCCCTTCACCAGCACTTGCCCCCACCCCCTTTCACACCTGCTGCAGACGCACAGCTGAGGCCAGGCTGGAAAGCTTGTCCCCTTGGACTGAGGCAGGGTCCCTTGCCCTCTCGCTGTCTCATTGAGAGGCAGGCTGAGACTGGGTGGCTGCTGTCAGCAGACCAGGCTGGTGTGTGAGTGTCCATCTGTTCACTCGGATATTGAGGGTTGTTGGGTTGGGGCCATGCCCTTCTGCTGGGTCTGCCCCCTCATCTATCCTGTCTTTGTGGACTTTTCTTTTTCTGCAACTGCAGCCTCTAGCCTCCCCACTACCGTAGACAGCGTGCTGCCTGCAGTCCAACACCTTCCTGACCGTGCTCTGCCTGGCCCAGCCTCTGCTGCTCCCTCTCCCAAACTCCAGGGAAAGCAATGCTTTTATTTAAACCCTCTGTCCCTCCCTCTTTTCCTTTAACCCCCTCCCTACCTTCACCTTCTCAAAAACGGAAGGAAAAAAAACTGTGAAACAGGGAATGCTGACTGACAAACCAACACAACTTTCAGAGGCTTTGATGTCTGTTCTCTGGATGTTTCTGTTCACCTCTTAAGCACCAAAGTTGCAGGGCCAGGTTGCAGGCCACTGATTGCCATGTTGATTTTTAACCTGATGTTCTTTTTAATTGTTTTAAATTTTTCATAGGGGAGTTTTGGACAAAACAAAGTCACTGGGGAGATCACTGCCATTTTTAAACACTCGACTTTTTAAAAATACAACCAACCAACCACCACAACTTCTTATACATTTGGGACACGAGCCAGAGTTTAAAAGGGAACCAACAAAACTCTCTATAACATAAAGGATGGGGTTTTGGATTTTGTACAATAAAAATACAATACAGCATATGGCTAGGGGAGGACATAATGTATATAATTGTAAAATACTGTTCTAAATTATTCAGGCCGATAGTTTCCATTACTGGAACCCTCCATTGTGTGGCTAAGTATTTTAAATGCACACAGTGTGGTTTATTTAAGGAAGCCAATGCGTCCCCTCTCCCCAGGTAGTCAGTCGGCTGTGGACTCTGTGACTTTCGTCTCAACCTGTGTTGTAAGATCTCGGGGCTTTCTCTCTCTGTGTCTATCTATTTCTTCCCCCAACACTTCCTTAGTCTCTCTTTTATTTTTCAATCTCTGGATCTTTCAGTCTCTCTGAGTCTCATTTTTAAAACTGCTCTTTTAGAACAGGAAGCGGCTCAGATCCTGCTGTGGCGTGGGGCCTATGTGTCTCAGTCGCGTCTGCTGTGAAGCACATGATGCTCTATTTATTGTAGAAAGTGACTTTATTCGCTTTCTAGAATTGTTTATAACAGATGGTATAAGAGAGGTAATAAACAGAGAAAAATCTATGCTTGTAAAGAATACAAAGGTTACTTTTACCTACTATAATATGACTGTCTGAAACTTATTTTCTCTCTGAGAAATAAATGTTCTAAATGGGCAGCAGTTGCTGTGCTGTGTTTGGTGTCATCAGTGGGGGGCTACCCCTGTCTGCCTGAGTCCTACAGCCCACCCCCTCCTCAGAAGGCAGGGCCATTCATGGGGTTGTCTAGCTGTTGCAGGCTCCCACCTGGAGGAGGCTGTCTGCCTGTCTGTCTCTTGGACCCTTGGGAAGGGTGTGAAGATGTGCTCTGACATAATTTCCCTTCCAAGCAGTACCACCTCCTTCCAGCTGGAGAAGATCCAGCCTTTCCTCTGCCTCAGCTTCCTTGTGGCCAAGTTCCTTAGGAGCATCTGTTCCCCACTCAGTGGAAGAAGTGTGCCTTTGAATATCTCTATCACTTGTTTACCAAGCTGGCTGGATTTGGGACTCTAGGATGCTCATGCCTCCGTTGCTGTTGCTGTCCCATTCTATAGGTAGGTAGCTGGGATACACAGAGAAGCATGACATGGGCCTAGGTCCTTTTAGAGCTGAAGTGGTTCTTGAGCCTACCTGGTCTTCATTTTACAGGCGAGGAAACAGACCAGCAAGATTAAAAAATTTGCCCAAGGTCAGCCAGCCAAGAAATGGTGGCAGAATCCTGGGACAAAGAGCAGGTCAAGGCTTTCCCTGTAGGACCCACAGCAGTTTGAGGCTGTGCTGGCCTGTCCTGTACCATGCTCCCCTCAGTGGCTGTGGCTCCACTGTTACTGCAAAGAGACATATTGAAGAGCAGAAGCAGAGCAAGACAAACTGCTGACAAGTTTCCCAGGGACAAACTGCTTGGTTGCTGGGCCTAGGACAGCTTTTTCCCATCCCCTCCCCTATCCTATTCTCTCTGGTCCTACCTGGCTACTGTGCTTGGCTGGGAGTTCCGTGTCTTAGTGCTGTGACCCTGATCACACAGGGGTCTTCTGAAGACCTCCACAGGGCCTTTGAAATCCTTGTCACTGAACTCACTGGAGTGTAAAAGTTCTTAGTTTAGTATAAAATTGGCAACGTACCTCCAATGTACTGATAATCCTTGTATTAAGTATGCAAAGACACACACCCCTGGTCCCAGGGTGCTCAGAACCTGATTCATAAAACACATGGCAGACAGCTCTGAATGAGGCAGAGATGAGGCTCCCAGAATGGAAGGGAGGAGTTTTGGGGAATAACAAGCTTTCAGAAGAATGAAGTAATTAATTCAAGCCTGGAAAAATGGGGTTAAAAATCCCTGCTTATGGGTTTATATTTTGAAGTACACAATTATATTTAGAGCAAAATTGGAAAAATGGCCAGATGTAGGATTTTAGCAGGCAATGAGAAAGGCATTGTAAATAGATGAAGCATCTTAGGCAAAGCAGGACTCAAGGAGGTATGGCATGTATTCCAACTCAAGTGACTAAACTCTGTCCCATCTGACCGGAAGGCAGTGTTGTGGAGTTAAGAGCCCTGTCACTCAACTGGCTATGTGACCTGGAACATGGCACTTGACCTCTCTGAGCCTGAGACTGACTAAATAGAGCACCTGAAGCCAGGGTGAAGTATGGTACATGGTAGGTGGCAGCATCCATCAAAGGATTTCAAGAGGGAAGAGACTTAATAGGAACTTGGCAACTAATTATATGTCAAAGGCAAAAAAGCAGGAGTGTTAAGACAGGGTTGCTGGTGGGTTTGAGGGGGAGGAGGAAGGGTTTACTTTTTATGAGTTGGTGTTGCTTACAGGGCATCTGAGAAAAACACCAGCAAGGAAATGGGTCTGGGCCTAGATTTCAAGAGGAAGGTAGGAGATGACAGAAAGGTAGGGCCCTGGAGCCCATCAGGGCAGTTAGGAGAATGGCCAGGGGGAGAGGGGTAAGAACAGATCTGGAGAAGGCCTGTTCTAATGACAGGCTGGGGTTGGAGGAGAGATGGACACAGAGAATGTCAAGCCCTGAGAATTATCAAGGCCCACGACGCATTTCAGAGAGAGGCAGGTCAGATGTGCTCAGCGTCACAGTGCATGCAGGAAGAGGCAGTGCTGGACTAAAACCCTGTAATTCCCACTCTTCCTACACCAAATGCAGTGGTGTAGTCTTTTCCTACATATATATATAAAACTAACAATATTATACACAGCAGTAATAGTAGTATAACTGCAATCAGGTTCTTGGAATGTGTGTAAGTATGTGGGAGGGGGTCTTCCCACACATACTAACACCAAGCAATTGTCAAACACCAGCAGGGTGTCTGAGAACTCAACTTAATCCTTAACTATCTGCTCAGAGACAGCACCAGATTCTCCAGGTTAAGGGCTCCGTCCTACAAGACTGCCCTCCACCCCCCACTCCAGATGCCAGTCGCAAGCCCCAGACAGTTACCTGTGCCTCTGACCTGCTGGCTACAGATCGGAGGTTCCCATGACCTCCCTCTTAGGTTCAATTCATTTGCTAGAGCGGCCCACAGAACTCAGGAAAACATGTTTACCAGTTTAATAAAGGATACCATAAAGGACACAAGTTAACAGCCAGATGAAGAGAGACAGAAGGCAAGGCCCCAAGTAAAGGAGTTTCTGTCCTTGTGGAGCTTGGGGCCTGGCTCGGAGGCGCGTGGAGGCGTTTTGGTTCCCCAAGCATCTCTCCAATTGAGAAGCAGGATCCAACTGAGCAGGGCAGGCAGAGAAGAGCAGAGAGTAGAGAGAGCAAAAAGCTCTTCTGATGGGTTTTTGTGAGGGCTTCGTTGCACAGTCGTGATTGACTCAGTTACTGGCAATTAGCTGGTTCAGTCTCCAGCTCCCACCCTTGGGTGGGGGGAGGTCCAAAAGTCTCATTAACATGATGAAACACCTGTTTTACCTTTAAGACTGCAGTGTTTTCAGGAACTGTGGCTGAAGAGCAAATATACCTGGGAAATGTATATATATTTGGTCATATGAATGATGAACTATGTATTTCTTATGACTCATTATATCACAAACCCAGAACCCAACACTTCCTTCTCTCCACAGGCCTTGAGGTGAGCAAAAGTGTGCTTAATGAATGTTATCAATGCTGTGATTCAAATTCACGATTTGAAGGCTAAAATAGTATAATGCCGGAGCATGTGGGGGGACTCTGATAAGAAATAGAAAATCTCATTTTCCTAACAAGTTTTAAAATACCATTAAAAGCACTTGCCAAAACCCTGGTCAGCCTGGCCACTTCCTTTACCAGATTAGTTACCATTCACACTTGAGTGTGGATTTGCTTTCCGGCTGGGCTCCCTTGACCAGCCTAAGCTGTGAGCTTTTTTACTTTGAGAGGAGATCAGGTAGGAGGTAAGCCTGCCAGGCTCTAGGCAGGGGCCTCAAGGGGGATAGAGTGTGGGGTGTGCAGGCCCTCTCATGGGATCTGTAGGGCAATGAGTGTGGACATGTGGTCCTGCCAACTGCAGCTAGTACAGAGGCCTTTGGAGGAGGGAAATGGTTTCTTCAAAAGATGGGGCAGTAGTTTTTGCCACACTGTGTGTGGTGGGGAAATAAGGCCAGAGAGGTGTGTGTCTGCTGAGCCAGAGCGGGGGGAGCTCTGACTCCAACTTGGCACTTGTGCAGCCGTTCGGCTTGTCCTTTCCCTTCAAGGGTGACAGAAGGCACTAGAAGTAGAAAGAAAAGAAAAACGTATCTTTTAATAGATTATTTATATGTATGTGATATACATATATTAGTATTCTCTACAATTATAATATTCTTAAGAGGGCCAGGTACTCAGAGGCTACATGGAGTAGAAAAAGCTAACTGTCCCCAAATTTCCAAAGGGCTATTGTGCCGTTATTTCAAAGAACATTGTGTGTCCTTTGCATGGCCCCTGTAAGGGTGGTTAGAAGTGGCAGGTTTTAGTCTAACTGCTGAAGCAGTTCTGAGTTCCTTCCTCTTCCTTTCTGCTCTGTACTGCCCTTCTGGGGACACAGAGGCAGTATCAGGGATGCAATGTTGATGGTTCCTGGTAGACAAGGGTGCAGGATCATGGAGGCCCAAGGGAAAGGGTCCTTTCCCCCAGCTTCACATTCCAGAAGGATCCCCGAAGCGTTTTATCTGAGCTGGTCATGAACGATTATAAAATTTGTTCTTTGCTATCTAATTTGGGAAATTGTTGTTAAAGTGCAAGGAGAAAGTATTCTAACTAACCAGAAATAACCGTTTCCACCATTTTAATGTAATCATTATAGTCTTATTTTTTTCTAGGTAGAGTATATATTTTAGTTTCTTGTATCGAGTAGCTGAGAAATCAGGGGTTCTGAGAGGCTGTTAGCTGTTCATCATGGCAGAAGTTCATGGCATGACTGGAACACAAGGCCTGACACCTCCTCTGTCCAAGTTGGACTTTTCCTCACTTGCCGTGTATTATGAACTGGCCTAAGCCAGGCACTGCCTGTTATTGTTTTTGTTTTTCCCTTTATTTGGCTAAAATATTATATTGCTCTCTGGCAGTTGAAATTGTGAGATATATACCCCCATCCCAAGAACTTTGCTACTGGGGGTACATTTTCATGAAAATAACTCCTCAACCAAATTCTGCCCCATGGTCTGTGAGTGGCGAGGCTCCCCAAAGGCTCCATGCTTTCTTCTCCAGTTTGAGAAGTTCCTGCTTTCCTCAGGTACAGCCACCAGCAGCTGGAATGAAAAGTCATCCCAAGGTACACACAACACTCTTCTGAAGGCAAAACCAACAGCTGAGTAGTCAGGTCAGGGGGCAGGGGTGCCGGAGCTTTAGACCTGGAATGTTTTGTTGTTTTCTATATAACTTTACGTACAGTCATTAAGGTACCAACCTTAAGTTTAATCTTCATGAACTGTTGCATGTGTACCCATGCCTGTGCCCCAGAACATTTCCAGTGCCCCAGGATGTTCCTTGTGTTTCTTCCTAGCCAATAGCCCCCCCTCCAAGAATAACTACTGTCCAGACTTCTGTGGCCATACATTAGTGTTGCCTGTTCTTGCACTTCATATAGATGGAATAATACAGTATGTGTTCTTTTGTGTCTGCCTTCTTTTGTCCAACATTATGCCTCTGAACTCCATCCCTGTTTTGCATGTAGCTATAGTTTGTTTTGCATAGTATTCTGTTGTACAAATAGACTGCAGTGTGTTTATCCAGTACCCTGCTGGTAGGCACTGGGTTGTTCCCGTTTGGGGCTGTTGTAGATAACCCTGCTAGGAACATTCTTGTGCGTGTCATGTGGGAGACACGCATGCTCCTTTCTCTCAGTGTATACCCAGGAGTGGAATTACTAGGTCACGGGACAGGTATGTGTTTAGCTCTAATAGATTCTACTAGGCAGTGTCCTATTGGTTAATAGTCTGCACCCCACAGCAGTGGATGAATACAGTCCAGTTGCTCCACAGCCTCACCAGCACTTGTATTGTCAGCCCATGGCATTTGCTCCAGACCTGCTTGTTGAACAGCTTACCCTGAGCTGCTCTCTTCCTTTACAACACTACCTTGGTCCTGAGGGAGAGTCATGAACTGCCAAGGTGCTTTTCCACTGGGGAACCCAGCAATGAGGGGATGGGTGAGGTGGGGGAGCTGATCCCATCCTGGCTGGCAGCACAGCTTCCTCCAAGCAGCCACCTCCATACCACAGTGCCATGCAGATGCCTGCACTGGTTCTTTGGGGAATAAGGTGCTGCTTAGTTCAGAGTAACAAAACCTTCCTAGTCCCCCTCCTCCTTATCCATGGCCACTGGGCTCTGGAAGACAGCCCCCCTCAGGGGCCCCTCTCTTATACAGATCCATGCTGCCAACATGCCAGTCCTCGGGCATCCTGGGTACAAGTGGGGCAGAAGGCACCCCCTGTACATTGTGTCCAAGTCCTTACTGCCCACTGGCTGATACCTAAGATTCCATTAGTGCCTCATGCCTTTACCTCTCCAGGCCATGATCCTTGGGGACATGGCTGTAACCCTGGCTTCCTTTGAGTTACTGATATCCCATAGTGAATAAAGAATGTTCAAGAATGTTTTGCTGAGACAGTGGAGCAAAGGACACTGGGTCCTTGAGGAGAGGATAAAAAAGGGGATGAAAAGGGCCTATTTGCTGTTGGCTGACCTTGGTGACACAGATGGACATTTCAGTCATCAAGGATGAAGTCTCAGAAGACATTGATATGATTTCAAAGGAATTGCTCAGATCACCAGTGGGGTGAAGGTCTGAGATAAGAAGGCAGGGTCAGGGAAAGAGACCCGAGGGATCCCTGTTTGGAAACAAAGCTCTGGAAACAAAAGATTGCAGAGCTAGAATTGATGTGGGCAACTGTTTAAAGCCAGGCCTGTCCTTAGGCGCAAGGGCCTGAGCTCTGGGATAAGGACACAGGATTCCCTGGGCTGGCCAGTGGGACTTCTGACTCCACTTGTGATTCTGGGCACACCCACACCCAGAGGTTTGGGGCCCAGCCAGGCCAGTGCTCTCCTCCAGTCCCTGTCCCTCCCTTGCAACCTCCCTGTCTCCCTCTCTTCAGATTTCATTTATTTTTAATTTCAATTGGTTTATATTATTCAATTTTCTTAAAATTCAGGAACACTTCCTCCTGTTCCCAGCCTCCCTTTCCAGAGGCAACCAATTTTACCAGTGTCATGTGTAACTTCCCAGAAATACTTTTCATGCCTGTGTGTGTGTGGCCCTCCATTTTTACACAAATGGCAGTATAATGTTCACACTGGTCTAGGCCTCATTTTAAAAAATTGTTTTTATTAAATATTGAGTAGATATGAAAATAGTAGTTATTCAGAATAGTATATGTTTTTTTTTTAACTATGGTACAATAAGCCACCTAATACCGACCACTTGTTCTAGACAAAGAAGCAGAGCTTTTAAACTCCTCTGTGTAGCCCTTCCCAACCCCACCTCCTCTTCCCCTAAGTGTTATTCTGAATGTTATAGTTACTCTGCCCTTTCTTTCTTTATTGTCCTGCCATGTGTTTATATCACCATACAATAAATTCTGGGCAGTGTCTTACCTTTTTGGATTTTGAAGGGAAGGAAGCATATTGCATACAGTTTTCTCCAGCTTGCTTTTATCCCACCCATGATTGTGGCCCTGAGATTTAGTCATGCTGACACGCATGACTGGGATTGGTTCATTTGCATTCTGGTGTGGAATTCCATTCTGTGAAGACGCACCATCAATTTTTCATTGTACTATTTAAGGACATTTGGGTTGCTTCCACTTGTTTACTTCTAGGAACAGCAGTGATGTGAATGTTCTTAATCATTTCTCCTGGTGTGTATAATTTAGGACCGGGTATAGGTGGGACTGGGGTAAGGATTTCCTTAGGGCATTTGCAGGGCCCTAGGGAATGCACATTGTCAACTTCAGATAATGCGAACTTCATTCCAGAGTGGTTGTGTCAGTTCACACATTTGCCAGCATGTTTGAGAGTTCCCTTTGCTCTAATTCCTTGTCAACACTTGGAATTATCAGTTTTTAAATTTTTCCAAAATGATACCTGTGAAATAGTAACACTTTTCATTTCCCTCATTATGCCCATTGCATTTTTTACTTAAAATAAATTCTGGAGATTGTTCCATATCAGAGCAATGAGGACTTCCTCCTCATTTCTTGGGCTGGAGAGTGTTCTATGAAATGAAAATCTGGCTGATTAAACTAGTTCCTTATTGATAGACACTG
The DNA here is from genome assembly GCA_029783875.1 of Phataginus tricuspis. Classification (NCBI taxonomy): domain Eukaryota; kingdom Metazoa; phylum Chordata; class Mammalia; order Pholidota; family Manidae; genus Phataginus; species Phataginus tricuspis. The sequence continues at coordinate 31,995,380 of JAQQAC010007890.1, read as the reverse complement.
AGTTGGCTCCAGTCTTTTGCAGTCAGTTCTGTAGTGACTAACTTTGTATATAAATGGTAAAGTGGGGGAGTCTACATATAGGTTTCTTACACAGCAATCTCTTGTACATTTAGATAAAAGTGGAAGACAGTTTTTGCTCCCGTCTGGCCCTGTGCCTCCAGCAAATTCCCTTAATGCCCTGAGTTCCCCAAGGTGGAAACTGTATCTGCCCTCTCTCGTTTTAACCACATCATCTTTTCTCAGATGGTGGTGTTCATGTTCCCTCAGAACCAACCTGTCGGCCCCTACACTGCCATCCCCACGCCCACAGAGATTCCTCAGGGGTGGCCCCTACCCTGGCAGTTCCTTCTTATGATCATCCCTGTCTCAAGAATTAGTACTTCCTGAGAGGCTGGACTTTGCCATCCCTGAAAAAAAGGAAAAAAAATTGACCACCACCCTTGGAGAATGTACAGTCTCAAAGGGGGCAGGGCAACATTTCCACAAAACAACCAGGAAGACGAGAAATCCACACTTCCCTGAGCCTCACTTCTCTATACAATGGGGACAGTAACATTTTTGTGGGGCTTGGAGTGAAGTAGGGCTGATATTTATAAAACACCTCACACTTCTGCACTTGTAAGCCATCGTTTTCTTGTTATTGAGGATATGTCTAATTCGAGGAAGCTATGGTGTGCTATGAGAGATAAAAATTCAGGGTCTGAGAGCACCTGCCGAGAGGGGAAGGCAGCCCAAATTGGAGGAGGTGGGTCTGGTTTTTAGGGGGCTTCTGGACTTAAGCAGGTCTAGACCATTCTACAGTGAAGAGCAGTGACCTCTTGTCATTTCCCATGAACATCTGTTAGTAAGGCTCTGGGAAAGGAACTGCTGGCCACACTCAGCACCATTCATTATATTCTCCCCCAAAATAACTTCTGGGTACTTCTCTGGGGAGGGGACAGGCGAAATCCCAGCAGATAGGCAGGCACTCACCACAGGCGTGCTGCATACGCTTTTCCAGGGAGGTAACCATTTGCCTTCTTGGAACATTTCCTCATTTGCTCCTCAGACTTCCCTTGTGTGGGCCTGGCCAAATGATCAACCCCGCTTCGCAGGTGTGTAAGCTGAAGCTCAGAGACACTCTGCCTTCACCTTGGACATACTTGGCCTTTGCCTCCCAGGCTGAGGAGGAACAGAAACCCAGGCTCCTGACTCCCAGTACAGCCTCCTTCCCCCCGGGCCACACCGCCTCCCAGAGGCAATTAGGGGGAAGGACGCATGTCTCAGCTCTGCTCTCTGGCTGGTTTTCCCCACACAGACACGAATGGTACAGGACCTTCAAAACCTGTTTTTATTTGCTTGTTCATTTACCAACAAAGATGAGAAAGAGTAGAATATCTAGCCTACATTTTTTGAGTGCTCACACACTGCAGGCTACCCTCTGTGCACATTAGAAACTGAAGGGACAGTGCTGTTATTATTCCCCTTGTACGGATGAGGTTTAACAGTAAGGAGCGGAGCTGGGACTGAAACCCAAGCAGAGCCCGTGCTTAACTCCTGACACCATTGCCTCTCAATCAATGGCTTTCAATGGATGATACTAATAAATTATCATTATAATATTATTTCAAGCCTGCATTGAAATGGTGGCTATCTCCATGGATTTCAGAGATGACAGGAAAGCCCTTCACCTATAAAAAACTAAATATCTTCCCACCAGCTCAGGACTGCTTACGATTGTACAAGCAGTGCTATATCCCTCATGCTGGCAGCCTGGATCCTCAAAGAAACAAGATACTCCCAGGTATTCCTCAACTTTTTAATGCTCAGGCCTGCTTTTCATGGCATAAATGACTCTCTTCCCTTCTGTAGTTATCATAAAAACAAAAGAAGGTTTGCACAAATGTAACACTAACTGACACTATTAAATGTGTCTTTACAAACTCAGCTGCTCACCTCCGGCAGCTCCCTCCTCACTGTCCACTCTCCCCCACCACGATGTTTGTTACTCTCCCCATCATCCACTGACACCCTGGCTGCCTGCTTCCTTGACCTCCTCTCCTCCGATGACCTCGTCTTCCTTGGCTCAGCAGCTTAGGCCCACAGTCAAGCCCGAGGCCCCCCAAAGACCCCACACTCAAACCTCTTCCAACTCATTCCTTCAAGCCTGCACCCCCACAGGCCCCAAAGTCCACTGACCCCCCGACCTTTTCACTGCCCGCTTCAAACCACCCCCCTTGCCAAGCCAGCCTGAACTCTAAGGTTAGTGATTCCAACTCCTTTCTTGCCTGCACCCTCCCCTCACTCAGCAAAACCCCAACCCCGTTAAATCCAACTCTCCAACTCCGCCTGCTCTGCTATACAGGCGCACATCATTTCACTGAGCTGCGCTCTACTGTGCTTTGCAGATACTGCCTTCTTCACAGATTGAAGGTTTGTGGCACCCCTGTGGTTGAGCACATCTGTTGGTGCCACTTTTCCAATAGCATTTGCGCACTTGGTGTCTTGGTGTCACATTTTAGTCATTCTTGCAATATTTCAAACTTTTCATTATTTGTTACAGTGACCTGTGATCAGTGGTTACGACTTGCTGAAAGATCAGCTGATGGCTATTAGCATTTTTTAGCAAAGTATTTTTTATTTAAGGTCTGTACATTGTTTTTTAGACATAATGCTACTGTGCACTTAACAGACTACAGTATAGTGCAAACATAACTTTCGTATGCGCTGGAAAACCAAAAACTTCTTTGACTCGCATTATGTTCACTTCATTGCGGTTGTCTGGAAGCAAACTTGCAATATCTCCAAGGTGTGCCTGTATATCTCACTTGTTTATTTTGTTTGCTCCTGTCTGCCGCAGCTAGAATGTCAATCCTGTGAGGCGGGGACTGTCTCTTCTGTCCACTGCTCTATCCCACCCCACCCCCCAGAAGAGTGCCTGGTGCCCAGTGGGTACACATTTGGTGAATGTGCATGTTTGTTGAATGAGTTTCTTTCAGAAAGGATCTGAGGGCTTGTTTATAGTCATATCTAGGGAAAGAAGGTAGAGGATGGAAGTCACATAATGTCAAGGGGGACTAGAGGAGGGTGGGGAGGCTGGTACAAGGAGGACAAGCCCGGGGACTCCAACCTCTGAATTTTACAAGCAGTGAACTGAAGTCCTGAGGAAGAAGGACACATGGGTGCTGGTGGCAGAGCCAGGACTTATACCCAGTCTCCTGCCCTGTGATCCTGTATGCCACCTCACTTAGTTGTCACATGCTGCCAACTGCCCCAATTGTCCTTACCCTTACAAGAAGCACAGAAAATGTTTTGTCTAACCCACACTAAATGCTTAGATGAAAAAGCTGTGGAAGAGGTTCAACAATCCAACAAGGCTCCAGCAAACACTCACGGTGTGCTTTCTGGGTGCCACACAGTTCTCAGTCTCTGCTCATAATCCTCATCTAATCCCCACAACCTCCTGCGGTGGCTACTATAAGTTCCCACATTGTCTGGAGGGGGAACTCAGACCCAAGCAGGATACGCAACTGCACACATAATTAGGAAGTGATGGAGCCTAAATTCAAACTCTTGTGTGATTCAAGAGCCTATGCTTACAACCTTCACTCTCCAGGGTCTTAAATGCCACACCAAAATGAATTTTCAATTTAAGCAAACGTTTTTCCCTTGAAAGGTTGAGTCCTGTCAACAAAAGGAACTCGACCTTTCTGAAACAGGGCATGGCACGGGCAAGGTAGACACTGCTTGTGAAATTGGATGCTGGTGGCATTTCAGCCCTAAGACCAAAGGGGAAGAAGCAAAGGACAAGGAAAGGGGACTTGACACTTGCCGCGTCCTCTTTTGTGCCAGATGCTTTCCACACATGAGGTCTGCTGAATTCTCACACTGGCATCGGTCATGGGTCCTCACAGCTAGTCAGTTGGTAATAGAAGTGGGATTCAAACCACACACATTCTACTCTATCAAGAGGCTCCCCAAAGCTATGTTATAGAGGATGTGGCTAAGCACCACAAGTAAGGCATTTCTGGTCATGAGCTTGGAGTTTGAAGTAATCTTGGTAAGTCCCAGCTGAGTCTCTGACCATTGTATCCCTTCCTTCCTCTTATCACTTGAGAACTGAAGAATACTATACAGACTGGAGTTTCCATGGACACAGGCAAAAGAACTTGAACAAACTCACCACCAAATTTCGACTTCACAAAAGGAAACGGTTTGTTCTAATTTGCCAAACCACCAAATACATTTTTAAAAATCTGATTTGTCCATGGCATCCCAACTTTGGTATTTTGTCTTTTTAAAGATCAGTGAACTAATGGGAGGTTTCTAAATAGAAGCAGCCCAAGGTGATAGAAAGAACTGTGGCCTGGGAGTCAGGACTGCTGGATGCTGGCCTGGCTCTGACTTGGGCTTGCTGTGTGACCTTGCACAGGTTACTGCCCATCTCTGGGCCTCAGCACTATGTAAATAAAGGGCTTGGGTCTGATCTGCTCTCTGTTTCTCTCTAGACCTAAAATCCTAAAATAGGAACATGGGCTCTGGATTCAGACACTGGAGTTCAAATTCCTGTTTCATCATTTATTAGCTGGTAAGTGTACAAGTTGGACAAGTTGCTTAACTATGCTGGCATTCAATTTCTTCATATGTAAAACTGAGATTGATAATACCTTTGTCATAGAGTTGCAAAGACTGAATGAGAGAATCCACAACTAGCTTGGCATAGAGCCCAACACAGACAATTCACTCAATATTGGTTAGTCACAAAAATGATGAGGGTTCTTTATGTTATTAAAAATCAATAAAGAACCAGATAATAAAAATCTGAATATTCAACAATAAATATTACTGAGCACATATTCTTCATTTTTGATGAACTTTTTGGTTGGCTACCCAAACCATTCCCAGCTCCTCTTTTGCTATCTTCAACCAGAGAGACTGGAAATTCAGGTTTTCTCTTTCCCAGCCTCACTTGAAGCCTGGGGTGGCCCTATGATCCTTAGTTTGGCTTTGAGACTTAAACTACTGGGTGGCTTCCAGGAAAACTTTTGTTCCATGCTCTAAGGGACAGCCACCAGTGAAAAACACCCTGCCACTGCCCTGTTTTTTCCCACCTTAAAAATGAATACATTATATGGAGCAGTGGCAGCAGTTTTGTGACCATGAGGCACAATCACAAGGTAGGAAAGCCAACAAGCTGAGCATATCATAGTGTAAGGCTGGAAAAAGCCTGGGTCCTGGATGACATTGTTTAAGAGAGAAACCAACCACAGAAGCTGTTAGACTTCTCTCTGGGTGAAAATATAAACCCTGTTTGTTTAAGCTACTGTCAGCTGAGCTTCCTGTTCCTTGTAGCTGAGCCCATCCTATCTCAGAGATCATTCAACAAACATTTATTGTTTCTACTAGTGCATGTTTACAAGGATGGATAACACATCTTTAAGGTTTTACAGCCTATTCAGGTAGACAGCCAAGTTTTTTTTTAATGCAATAAAATGTAAGAGGTGGTACAATTGAAGTCTTTTAAAGGCAGCATGAGGGCATAAAGGAAGAGGCAGACTATTCCTTCTAGATTGTAAATGCTTTCAGAACAGATACTTTGTTTTTCTTACCATACTTCTCCAGCAAGTCATCTAGCATACGGTCAATGATGCAGTATTTGTTGAGTGTGATAACTGTCAGTGCTGCACACCCTGCATAAAGAATGAGCTCACTTTTATGCTCTTTTGAAGCTAGGTGTGATTATGTGACTTGCTTTAGCCAATAAAGTGTGAGCAGAATTGATAAGCATCAATTATGATATCAGGTGGAAGCAGGTAGGAGCTGGTGCTAATCTCTATGCTCTCTCTGCCCTGCTGCTGTGGCCAGTGAAAATTAACCCTGCTATTCCAAGTTACTGGTAGTTGAAGGTTGTTTGTTACAGAAAAATAACCTAGCTGAACCTGACTAATGCCACAGATGAATCATTATTAAATGAATGAGTGAATAAATAATGGAAGTGCTGGGAATGGATTAAAGGGGTGGGGATAGCCAAGCAGGGAGTTGGAGGCAGATACAATTGGTTCCCCACTCTAATAGAAACTGTCCCTTCACCCTTCTCTCCTTCCTATGGGCAGAGCCTGCATCCTGCTATAGAGATTGAAAGTGCCAAATGATGGCTTTCCCATCCTTTCCTGCAGCCAAGTCATGGGTGTGTGACCCAGTGCTGGCCCATGAACCTTGAGAGTCTTCGGGAAGGCTTTATGGAAAAGGTTTTTCTCCTCCCCACCCCCCAAAATATAGACTTACCACATTGTTTAAACTATTTACACATTGAGCTTTCTGTTACTTGCCGCCAAAGCACCCTAAGGGATACAGTGTTAATAGCTGCACTGTTGCAGGAGAGTCCAGGGAGGGATGCAGAGATGAGGAATCCCCAAATATAGGCCTTATTTGAAGGGCTAGAGAGGAAGAGATAGAGTTGAGGAAAGCTAGGAAGTACGACAAACAGGACTTGGTGGCTGACTGGGTGCAGCAGGGGTTGAGTTGTGTGCCGTGTGAAATAAAAGAGGTCTAAAATCCCAGTCCCTGAGGTCAAAGATCCCAGCAGAAGAGACACATGCTAATGGAAACACCAACCGTTCAAGGCAGCCTTCACCACGGGCTGTGTGTTGTAGGAGATACCACAGTGGAGAGAGGACTGAGGAGTCAAGACAGCTTTGTGGAGAGGGCAGGGCTTGAAGAATGGCTGGGCTTTGCTTTTGGATGGATAGAGAAGATGATAATAGTCTGGGCAGGCCTGTCCTCATATATCTTCAACCAAATTTTATAGCTAGTACTTTATAAATAACCTTTGCCTTACAACTTTCATTTTTAACTTTGTTTCAACCATTTGTACCTATTGGATAGAAAGCAACAGAGGAACAATCCTGTTCAATACCCAATATGCTTTAAATTTAAACATCACTTAAAAATTGACTACTTAATGTATTATTAGGTAGATACACCACAGACCATTTAATTATTCCCTTACTCTCAGATACCATGGGTTTCCAATGCTTAAAATAGTGCTATGGTGAGCTCTTCTGGCCAGAGAGTTTCCTTTGGCTTGGATTATTTCCTTAGGATAAATTTCCAGAAATGGAATCGTCTCAAGAAATACTAAAAATGGTGAACCTCACCCAAGACACAACTGCTACGATTCTCCATGAATAGCCAAATTGCTTTTGCAGATTGACAGAACCAAGATGGTTCTATCATCACACATGAATATTTTGTTTAACATTTAAAATGCAAGACTGGATCACCTGACTCAGGAAGACTTACTATGCGGTGTGGCTATTTTCGGCTTATGAACTCAGCCCTTGGACTGTCCCTTTCATCCCAGGTCCCTTATAGTCAGGGTTTGCTGCTCTGTTTTAAGCTCATATGATCTGAATGTGGGGTTTAGTAAAAACTGTTAATTGAGCTACAAAGCAATGTGTTTCCTCTAAAAAACAAAACCACAACCCTTTATCCAACCGCTAAACAAAGTAACGATTAAATAGCCAAGCAAATAAGCCAACATCAAGAATTGTTTTTTAAAAAATCAACCCTCAGCTTTAAATAATACTTCAATCTCTAGAGTATTAAATGCTTCTGTTCTTTTCTTATTAATCTGGAATTATTTCCAATCAGAGCCTAATCTCATCCTGGCCTTGGTACTCCAAGTGATTAGAATGTGCTATTCTAACTGGGGTGGAGTTAGAGTCTTTGCATGGCCCATGTAGGAATCTGTCTGGCTTCGCAGACCAGGAATCTCTTATCCTGGCTGTTGAGATACCTATCAGCTTTGGGCTCAGGACCCCTTCAGGGGCTAAGACTTCTCTGGGCCCTGGATAAGCAGACAGGAGGGTTTGGTTGTGTGAATAGGACTGTCATTTGTCTCCTCCTGAAGGACAGCACAAGCTTGGGCATTGGGAAAAGAGCACAATCCCAGCACAGACTGGGAAGAGTGTTCAAAGGGGTGGCAAGGTCTTACCTCCCCTGTGGCCAGACATCAAGTGTCTGCATGGGAAAAACCATGACTGCATCTGGACAATGAATTGGCAATCTTTTTCCCAACTACAGGACTAGCAAAACTCAATATAGACAGTGTCACTTTACTTCTCTGAACCTCATTTTCTCCCCTATAAACAAGGGTTTAAAAACTCTCAGTATTACTTTGAAAATCAAATGAGATAATTTGGTTTCCTAACACATGGTAAATAAATGCTTTTGAAGGTCTCTGAAAGCAGATTAAGAAATTGGTTAATTAATGTTAGTTTGTTCTTTGTTTTCATGAATAATAATGCAGCCAACATCTATATTGCAGCTTTTAATTTATAGTAGTTCTCCTACTATAATTCTAATGTGCATAGACTCACCAGGGAGTCTTGTTTAAATGCAGATCTTAGATTCAGTGGTCTGGGGTATGACACGCTGCTGGTTCGTACACCATGCTGTGAGAAACAAGGGTGTGCAGCAATTTGAAAACATGACATTTTCTAATAATAGGTTCCTGGCAGACTTCATGTCATCAGTTTGGACAGTTGTTAGTGTAGTCCACAGTTTTATATGATCAAAATAGCCTGTGACCTTTAATATTCTACAGGTGATATAATTGGATGGCCCAGATTTAAAAGGTAGAAATTAGGGTCTACACAGGACTTTCCTAAGTGTTCTTGACATTTCAATAGAAATTAGTTACAAAAAGAGGCGGACACATAAATTTGGTGAAGCCTGAGTTAGGCAAAAATTAAGCCAAGTTCTTTACTGCAGAGTATTATAACTTACAAAGTTTTTGTCCTCATGTAACATAACACCCAAACAAATTGCTTAAATAAGGACGCTTTATTTTTCTCCCAGTAAGAGAAGTTCCCAGGTTGGGTCATCCAGCGGCTCAGTGAGACATCAAGCACCCGGGCCCTTTCCATTGTCTTGCTCTGCCATCCATGGCGCGCGGGGCTCGTCCCCAGGCTAACCATCCTCAGGAGCAGAAAAGACTGTGGCAAAGTAACGATCCCATCCTTATGATGGCCAAAGGCGATCTGCTGGGGAAAACCCTGCTTTGCTCTTTAAAGAGAGACTAACAAACACCCTGCTGACAGGATGACAAGATGCTAGAAAGAGAAAACCCTAAAGAGTCCACCAAAAAAACAATTAGTTGGAACTCTTAGAACTAGTAAATGAATTCAGTGAAGTTGCAGGATACAAAATCAATACATGAAATCTGTGTAGCAAGGTGCCTTTCCCTACGGGGCAGACAGTCAAGCTGCGGGAGTAGCTGCAAGAAGAAAGAATGTCACAGAGCAATCTCATTCCCCTAAGGAACCTGAGTACAGTCTGGGTTCCCACATGGGGAGAAGAGAGAAGAGGGAGGTGATGATGGCCTCCTACGTGCTCTGCCCCATGTAGATGAACAGGTTGGGTTAGGGTTTATTGATCAGGCTTGTGAGCTCGGTTAATGTGCATCTACTGCAGACACAGAACCCGTCTCCACGTGCTGATCATGTCACTGCCAGGGCTGTGGTGAACTTACAAAGGTGGTAAACAAGTAAAGAATAACAATGGTTAATACTTCATATGCATTTACCATATGTCAGGACAACCCCCTTTGGGGTAAGTTTTAGTCTTTTCCCGTGTCTAGATAAGGAAACTAAGGCAGAGATGTTCAGTCACTTGCCAGAGGTAGAATCCATACACCTGTGATTTGGACCCAGAGAGCCCACCCCCTAACAGCTGTGCTGTACTGCCCTGAGAAAGGCAGCTGGATCAACCTTGGGGGCACGTTTTGTCTTTGTGCCATGGTTGCTGACCCAGTCCCTTTCCCTCATTCTTAAATCCCAATAAGGGTAAACTCCGGGGGCCTTTAAGTCTCACCTGTTGGATGAGCATTTGCCTAGGTTGAGTAGGGCTGTCTTCCTCCCCTGAGAATTACCTGCCAGAAGCTTTGAGGTGGGGGCTCTCCTCCTCCACTGAGCTTCTTCCTACCCCTCAGCCAACATGACACGGAGACAGAGCCTGGTGTGCCCAGACCACAGACTCAGACAGCTGGTCTTGGGGCTGCAGGGACCTGGGCGGGTCCTCTTGGCTCAGACCTGCCCCAACCTTCCATCTGTTTCCTCTGTCCCCCCACTCAATTCCCATCCCACAGCCATCCCGCCAGCCCCACTTCTTCCAGCCCCCACCCTCTTGGTTCGCAGACAGCTTGCCTTCCCCAGACGGCACCAGCCTGAACCTCATCCAGCAGCCTGCTGCTGGGAGCGCTGCCCTTCAGGCCCAGCTGAGGACACGTGTAATGAGACTGCCCCGCGGATGCCCCGTCTCCTGCCTCATTTCTAATAATTCAGTTTCTTCTTGGCGATTGGAATGAAAGGCCCTCTTCACCTCAGAATATTTCAAATGCCAAAACAAATAGTAACTTACAGCAAATGGGATCACCCACAGCAGTTTTTCTTTGTTTACTTTAATGGAAATAAAGGAAATCAGCACAAAAGATGGGCAGTGAAAAATGGGTCTCCCTCCTCCCTCAAACCCTGGTCCCCCCCCCAGAAGTAACCACTCTTAGTAGTTTTATTTCTGAAATGTTACATTTATCAACATAGAGAATTTTTTTTCCTCTTTGACATAAATGGTAGCATAGTAAATGGATCCTAGGGGTTTTTTTTTTCTATTTTTCCTACTTACCAATATATCTTGGAGAACTTTCCATATGAGCACATCCAGATCTCCCTTATTGTTTCTATGGCTGCAGAGAATCACGTTATGTAGTTATTCCATAATTCATTTCACTGACTTTCCACTGATAGATTTAGGTGACTTTTAGATTTTTGCTATTACATTGGGAGCTATATTTAACAACCTTGTGCATATATTTTGGGGAATATTTATGCAGGATAAATTCCTACAATAATTTATTTAAAAAAATAGATGGCACCAAACTGTTCTTCAAATAGCAGTTATTCAATGGAGACTAAACAAGCTGCTTAGTCTTGATGGGTAAATCATTTAAAATAACCAAGACTATATATGGAATAGCATCTTTATGACTTTAAGACATAAAAACATAAACTATAAAGGAAAAGAATGATATGTTTTGAACTTCTGAACCATAGAGACATCATAAAAAAGTTAAAAGTCAAGCCACAAACTGAGTGATGATAATTGCAATGCATTCAATTGCTAATATTAGTATTATTAGTGTTATTAATATTAGCTTATATTAGTATCAACATCTACACATTATTAACAAAAGACAAACACTGTCCCACCCCAGTGGGAAAAAGCTAAGAACAGGCAATTCGGTGAACAGGAAACTGGACTGGCTAATGGGCAGATGAAATGATGCCCAGCCTCACAAATAATCAGGAAAATATCAATTAAACAACAATGAGATAGTATTTGATTGGCAAAATTTTTTTTATTCTGGTAATACCAAGAGAAGCAAAGCAATTAGATCTCTTATAAACTCTCAGTGGGAGTGTAAATTGGCACAACCACTCTAGAGAGTAATTTGGCAACACCTAAGTGCCCACTGCATTTACTCTACTTTCTTATTTGATATATCCCTGAGGCTCTGGCACCTGTGACGTCACTGACTGGAGAGAGACGACCCCTCCCAGGGCTAGCCAGTTCTTAAAGGAAGCAGAGGACTGGGGGCACTCCCTTCGTATGCGTACTACCCGATCCAGAGCCCATGCTCTGAACCACCTCCTCGGTCTGCTCCTACACTCCAGGGGGCAATATTCCTCTGCCCTCATCACCTGGGTCTGGGTACCAGACAACTAGAGACCACCTCAGTATTCCAGAGCCTGCTGACGTTATTCAAAGCAGCCAATCCTAAACTGTTTCCCCCGCCTTCCTTTCTCCCAGAAAACATAATAAAGGCTCTGGGCCATGTTTTCCCTTCATGCCTTCCAATTCCTGATCAAACCTGGTGCTTCCCCACCTGGCCTTGCATGGCATGGCATGACCTCTCATGTCTGAAAATGTTAAGTACAATAGCCCCTCTTATCCACAATGGACCACAGTTCCAAAACAGAGGATCCCCCTCTGACAGAGCATCAGAATGTCAGTAGCAGCCTAACCTATGTCACAATAGGTCACTCACCTTGCTTCATCTCATCACATAGGCATTTTATCAACTCACATCATCACAAGAAGGGTGAGTACAGCACAACGAGATATTTTGAGAGACAGCACACATTCACATAATTTTTCTTATAGCATATTGTTATAACTGTTCTATTTTATCATTAGTTATTGTTGTTAATCTCTTATTGTGCCTAATTTATAAATTAAACTTTATCATAGGTATGTATGTACAGGGAAAACAGCATATATAGGGTTTGGTACTATCTGAGGTTTCAGGCATCCACTGGGGGTCCTGAAATGTATCCCCCACGGATAACAGGGGACTAAAGTAATAAACAAATCTTCTTTCCATGGCATTAGCCTTGCTTGTCATCACTCAGTCACCCCCATAAATTAAAATCCCATGGGTACAGTTGATACACTCACTGGAGAAATTCTCGTACAATGCAAAGGGAGACGTGTACCAGGGTGCTCAGTACAGCATGGTTGGCTATAGTGAAACACCGGAGACAACCCAAATGTCCATCAGCAGGAGACTGATTAAGACGTTGTCCCATGGTCTCATAATGGGTTACCAAAAAGCAGGGAAATGGAAAAGAATGGAGCTCTGTATCACAAGGCTGAATGGAAATGGCAAATCACAAAATTAATCAATGTGCTTGCTTTCAATACTCATAAAACAATATTATATATAATTTATAAAACACATTCATGTAATCAAAAGGAAAGATCTCTAATCTGGGGCACGGTTGTGCACGGGAGGGACAGTTGTGGGGTGAGGTTAGAAAAGAGGTCAAAGAGGTTTCGCCTCCATCTGTGATGTTTCATTTCTTTAAAAACAAACAAATATTTGACCAAGATGTGGTGAAACATTAAGATTTGTTCAGTCTGCCTGGCAGGTACTTGGATGTTTGCTGTTCTATTTTCAGTACTTTACTGTATGTTTGAGCTATTTCACAATGAGAAAGAGAAATGATTCAAGCTGCTTGAATGATCTCAAGAACATGTAAAAGGACAACATGACAGGATGTCAGCTCTGTTCCCATCTCAATTGTGTCAAATTTTCTCCTCTCTACCTAAGCCTTATTTTTAAAAATTGAGGACTTTTTGAAAAAGTGTAAACCTTCAGCCCACAGAGGATCTACCTATGTTTGATCAAATGTTCAAAAACTAAGTCACACATCTCAGAGTGCTATATTACAGGCCTGTTTGATTAATTAGCATAGCCCCACTTTATTTCTCAGGAGGAATAAGGAGAGAAAAATATTCTATTTCTTCCAACAAAATTAGTAGTTGTAAACAATTTCTAAAAAGTATAATAATCTGGAATTTTCAGATTAAAGTTTTCAGAATTTTCCTGAATCAAAATTATTTCACCTAAAATAACAAACTACACCTTAAAGTATTTCTTTTGTTTTTACTAAAAACGGGGATATTTTTTGTTCTTCTCAAAATAAAGGTTACATTTTACTAGAAGTTTTTAATAGCCCTTGCTATTACTCATGACGTTTTCAGCAGCAAGTATCAAATAAACAGAGGCCTAAACAATAAAGACATTCAGTTATCTGACATAACAGGATAGGAACAAATAGTTTGGGGGTTGGGTGCAGTCACTCAACACTCTTCTCAAAGACCCAGACTCTTTCTTTCTCTTCTGCGATCCTCAGTGTGGTAGACTTAATAATCCCTACCTTCAGATTGGTCCTTAATAATCCCTACCTTCTGGTATTCACACCCTTCCCACACTTTACCAGGGTTGATTCTGTGTGGCCAATAGAATATGGCAGAAGGGATAGCGTCAATTCTGAGATTAAGTTATAAAAAGACTGCAGTTTCCATTTGGGGTTCACACTCTCTCTTATTCTCTGTCTCTCTTATGTTCTCTCACTCTTTTGCATCTCTCACTGGGGTGAAAGCACACTGTCATCTTGAGAGCTGCCATTGGAGAGACCTGTGTGGTGAGGCACTGGAGCTTTCTATCCAGAGCCAGCTAAGAACTGATGCCTATCAAAGCCACGAGAGTGTGTTTGGAAATGGATTCTTCCACTCCAGTGACCCTTGAGGTCACTGCAACTCTGACTATCAGCGTGAATACAACTTTGTGAGACCCTGAGCCAGAACCATGCAGCTAAAATATTTCTGGGCTCCTAATCCTGAGAAACTGTGTGAGCCAAAATGTTTGTTATTTTAGGGTATTATGTCTTGAGGTAATTTGTGACACAGCAATAGATAACTAATAAACTCAGTGTGTCTGTCATGTTTCTCCTGATGGGTGGTAGATGGCTGCCATAGTGCAAAACACCCTGTTCTCACAGGACAGCATCTCACCAGAAAGGGGCATTGGGCAAAAGGGGCTTCCCTATGTACCTTTCTCCCTTTATCAAGGAGGAAAAATCTTTTCTAGAAGCCACCCAGAAGATTTCCCCTTACTTCTTATTGACCAGAATGGGTCTGTAGCTGCAAGGGAGGCTGGGAAATCAAGTATCAGTCCTCTCAGCTGCTTTACAGGAAAGTGGGCAATTCCCTGGGGGCTGGGAGCAGCCGCTGTGTAACAACAACATTATCTACCAGCCCTTCCCGCAGCTTCAGCTCATCTGGTTGTTTTCACCCAGCATCATTTAACTTGTTTCTTCCTACTCTGTATTCACTGTAAACGGGAAGTGAAGCCTCAGTTAGATTCAGGTTAAACATTACTGGCAAGATTGTTCATGGGCAACGCTGTGACCTTCCTACTCTCTCCCATCAAAAAAAAAACCAGGTGCTTCAGTAAATAAACATTTTACAAGATTTAAGCAGAGGATGGTGCACTGTTAATGAAAGGCCAACCCAGAATCTACATGCTGCCTTTCTCCCTGAGAGCTCTGTCCTGGGTGACTTCACGTCTTATGGAAAACTCCAGATTCTTCTGTCAGTTCATTTGGGGTTATCTTGTTGGAATTGTGTGGATAAGCAGTCTCCATCTCTTGCACGGGCTTGCCCCGGGCTGATGAGCCATAGGCGCAGTTTAAACACCTAAAGAGGATGATGAGGCAACTTTAACACCAAATGTGGGAGGAATGTGATCCTTTCCTGATGTAACCCACTTGAAGTTCTGAGGTTCTGTTAAGTGTAATGTCAGGAGCAAAAGGAAATGAGAAAACCTTCTCAATTGTTTAACCCGAAGCACAGGACAGGAGAGGCCTGTGGCCCACCAGCCCTCCTCAGATGTGCAGAGCACTCAGCCAGGTAGCACCTGCTGACCACGCTAACAGCTCCTGTGGCCTCATGAGCAACCGTGAATTTCTAGTTTGCTTGTTTGCATAGTAGGGGTGTGGCATCTCTACTATGTCCCTGGCACCATCCCCACGGAACCTAAGAATATGTTCATTCAGTGACGACCTCAGCCTAATCTGACAGCCAGGACTGAGGTGGCAGGAACACCTGGGGCCACATCAGGACAAGGGGTGTCCTTGAATGGGTGGTGGGCCCCCAGCCTTCTCGAGCCACTGCAGCCCATGTAGAGCAGGGTGGGCTTGCCTCCTGTTTCCCTGGGAACAGCAAAGTGACCTGAAAGGAGGATGCCTGTCCTAGGCCGTCTTCCTTCAAAATGATCCAGTGCCCCCTCCAGCTGCTTACCTGCTCTGCCGCCTCCATGGCAGGGGCGTCTCTCCCCCTCTCTGGAGACTTCCCTGTCCCCTGGCCCCCAGCTCCCAGGCCTGCTTTTCATCTCAGACACCCAGTTAATTCATCCTCCACCCAGCTTCCCCATTCTGTCTCAGTTTTCCCAAGAGAATCAAAGGCAGCCCCAACCCTCCCAGCCCCGGGGCTTAAAATGAGGCACGTAAGCCATGACTCACCCTCCTCCTCTAACCAGTCCCCGGCCCTGAGTCTCTGCAGCAAGGGCTTCTTTCAGCCGCCACCCTGCCCTGGCTGCCGACATCCCCAGGAGGCAGCAGCACGGTCCTCATCCCTCCGCCCGAGCCCTGGTCTCTGCCCGCCCAAGGCTCTCCTGCCTGAGACCTTTCCCAGCTCCTCTTGCATATCAAAAATGGATCCCCCTTCCTCTTCCGACCCCACCTTCCTGTTCCACCTTATCTCCCGGGTCAATCTTGCCTTGGCCCTTACTACCCTTTGATGATAATAGACATACCACAGGCCAGGCATTTTGCAGCCATAGCTTTAATTTTTACAGTTATTGTGCAACATCCATATTTTTGTCCTTTTTACAGATGAGGAAGACAGGCCCAGAGAGGTTACACAGGTCACGCTACCTGTAAGTAGCAGAGCTGTGATTCAACCCATGTCTGCCTGATCCAAAGCCCTTCATCCTGTGTAAGGGGCCTCATCACGCCCATTCCCTCCTCTGCAAGGAGCCTTTGCTGTCCCTCGCTGCGATACTCGCCCACCTTCCTTCCAGCTTCTTCAGGTCCTCTACCCACAGCTCCATGACAGAGCTTCCCTGCTGCTTCCAGCCCACCCTGCTCACCCTTCTCTCTTACCTTTTCTGGCAGGAATCTCAGCCCCACACCATTTGGTACCTAACTGTAGACCACTGTGTATGGTTCTCTGTTTCACACTTGCCCTTCTTGCTCCCAAGAATCCTGTCCGAGTTACAGGGGCTGGTACTTCTACTCACTCCCTTCCCTC
This sequence comes from Phataginus tricuspis, assembly GCA_029783875.1. Lineage (NCBI taxonomy): Eukaryota > Metazoa > Chordata > Mammalia > Pholidota > Manidae > Phataginus > Phataginus tricuspis. Next base: position 31,978,685 of record JAQQAC010007890.1, on the reverse strand, counting down.
AGGACCCCAACGCAGAGCTGGGTGTGCAAATACTCAGTGGAGCTGACCTGAATTCCCAGGAAGGAGGCAGGATCTCAATGTTCCAAAAGCCGATGACTCTACTTGTCAGAGCCTATGCTCCAGTGGAAAGCTGCATATGTCGGTGTGCATGTGCTTGTGCATCCACACTCACACATTTTCTCTGTTACACAGACGTTTAATCAAAACGTCTCTTCCCAGATGGAGGCAACTATATGCCTGGAAGCCAAGAGAGAAAACTGCCTCCTGCCTGAGCCCTGGGCATTGCCCTCCGTGTGGAATTCCAGTGCAGGTGAGTGGGGCCAGCGGTCAGTGGGAGCCCCCTGGGATCGTAATGCTGGTCCTGCCACTGTATGATCTGCGGGGAGAAGAGAGATGCGATCTTATAACTTGGCTGCTCTGTGACGTCCTCAGGCAGTGAGATTTGTGGGTTGTGAGGGAGACCCTCCTCTCCAGGGCCAAGTCGCACAGCTCTAGAGGGGGCTTGACCGGCGCCCCCACACTCCACACCCCACCTTCCTTGTCCTCTGGGCCCCAAACATCACTCTGCCCTGACTTCGATGCCCCCATATCTGGTCTCCCAAGCTGTTCACTCTTGGGGAAAAATACTGCCCTCTCAAACTTCTCATTTCAAAGTGGGAAGGAGAACATACACTTTTAAGCCCCGAACACTTAGAACGATCTAGATTTCAGACTATTTCTTCCCGGACAGAGACAGCCTGAAGGTTTGGGGCTTGGTGAGAGGACACTGACTAAGGGTCAGTGGGTCAGTGAAGGGCTGGGGAGAAAAGAGGGTGAGAGATGGAGACTCAGTGGTGGGTGGGACTCTGACGCCAAACTTCTCCGCCTCGACAATTTTGCCTGTGGCCAGTCCTACCCTGTGAGCTAACACACAAGTGAATAAGCAAAGGGGAGTTTATGTGAGAACAAAAAAAACAATTGTGTAACACATCACACATACCACACAGAAACTGGAGAAGGAGCCCAAGGAGGGGTGGCACTGCAGGGCACGTGGGTAGTGTCGGTGTCCCTCTCAAAAACTAGAGCCAACCTGCCAGCCTTGCCCGAGGAGGAGGGGACACTGTCCTCTGGGAGGGAAGCCAGCATTTGATTCCTTCACTGCCACAGCATGTCAGGGAGGGAGGCACTCTAATAACCATCAGTGGACGTTTTGCAATCCCATGTGTGAAGTCTTCTGGGCTGAGGGCTGAGCAGCGCCTGCCCCCTCGGGCCCGGCCATACACCACAGCCCCAACTGCTCCTAAGCGTATCCAGGACCAGCAGGGAAATGAGGTCTCTGCACGAGATGAATCTAGCCACGCAATGAAGCCAGGGGGGCGCTCACAGGACCAGAAAGCTGCTCACACGTCCAGAGGGCCTTCTGCCAGCATCCTGGGCCTGGCACCCTTTCCCAGCCTTTGGGACTCTCTCCTGGCGGTGCTCAACAGGCCCGGGCAGCTGTGTGAGCCACCCGTGGGAGTCCCAGTCTACCGGGGAGACAGCCACATTCCAGGCTCCAGCTGGCTGGGAAGCTTGGCACTGAGTTCCAGCAGGAAGACAGCCAGGCTCGGGCAGGCAAGCTCTGAGGGGTGGTTCCCTCCCACCACGGGAGGCCCCAGGCTGAGGAGATGGAAGAACAGGTGTTCAAGGGGGACCCGGACACCCCTCATTCCATCTCCTTCTCCGGCAGTGGATTTCTCTCATTCTACCAGGCCGGGGCGGTGGATGCCCTCCGGGACCTGGCCCCCCGGATGCTGGAAACAGCCCATCGCTTTGCTGGGACATCAGCAGGAGCGGTGATTGCAGCCCTGGTCATCTGTGGGATTGAAATGGGTAAGGCCTTTGTTCTGGGTCCCTCGGGGAGCCGCTGGAGGGGTTCCCCAAAGCAGACCCTGAGGACCACTTGGGGACACTCTTGGGAACAGAGCCCGACCTTCTGGGTGGCAGGAAAGGAAGAGGTGGGTTGAGTAGGACAATGGGAAGCTGCCACTTTTGAGATTGGGGTCTGCTGGTCCCAGTCTCTGACCCACTGGGCGAGCTTGGACCCATCTCTCCCTCCCCTCCAGTGCTCTTACCTGTAGAGCCCCGTCTCCCAGCACCTGGGCGAGGGCAAGGCAGTATCCCCCTCAAACATCCTCATCTTGGAAGTTACACCATGACACAGTCATACATTAGGGTGACATGCTGCTCCTGTCTGGCCTTGTTTAAATGCAAATATCCTTGGGAAGGGCAACACTTCACACCCTAACCACATTGGTGGGGATGAATTTGTCAGACCAGCTTCCAAGCGGCTGGGAGGTGAAAGCCCTGAGGCTGGAGGCATAGATGAAGGGGCCAGAGGGGGAGAGACCGGGAAGGAGGAAGGAAGATGCACTTCATCTCCTGCTCTGCTAGTCCCGGGGCTCCAGAGGGAAGGATGGGCCCACACTGCTGGCCCAGAGGGCAGAAGCTCCATCCTGTGCAGGGCAGTGGACCCGTTCCTAGCAGCCCCACACATGGGCCCCAAGGGCTGCCTTTGGGTGCATTTATTCATTTACTGTGCTACTGTTCTCTTCCAGGCCCTGTGCCAGGCTCTGTTCCAGGCACTGGGGACAAAGTCCCTGCCCTTATGGAGCAGAAATTCTAGAGAGAGGAGACAGATAATAAACATTCCAACAAGTAAATTTATGATGTCACATCAGGAAGTGATAAGATCTGTGAGTAAAATTGCAGCAGGAAAGGGTCAGAGAATCAACCTGAGGACTATTTTAGAAAGGGAACGTCAGGGAGGCCCTTCTGGAAGAGGTGACATTCAAGCAGAGACCTGAGCGAAGTGAGGGAACAAGCCATTTGAAGGTCAGGAAAAGAACATTCCAGGCAGAGGAGCAGCCAGAGAACCAGTGCAGCTGGGGTGTGGTGGGTGAGGAGGAGAGAGGGAGGATAAGGCTGGAGAGGCAGGCAGGGGCCAGAGTACACTGGGGCCTGTAGCCACAGTAGCAAGCTTTGATTTCCCTCTGAGCGAGGTGGGGAGCTCAGACACACGTGAGGGAGGCAGTGTGGGGGGGTGGCTAAGAGCATGCACACCACATGGATTGGGTCCCAGCTCTGCCATTTCATGATGTTAACCTGGGGAAAATTATCGAATATTCAGAGCCTCGGTTTCTGCATCTGTAAAGTGGAGATTCTACTTGTACCTAGTTCTGAGGGCTGTAAAGGATTAGTTGAGCTATGGTTCCCCCGCTTACTGCAGTGCCTGGCACATGGCAAGTGCTTGGTACATGTCAGCTACTTGTTTGGGGACTTGAAGGACCCCGACTGCTGTGCAGAGTGAGGTGGAGTGGGTGAGGGTAGAAACAAGGAGTTGGGACAGGTGCGAGTCTATTGTCCGTCTAAGTGAGCAAAGCAGATGGCTGGGTGGTGAGGGCAGTGAGAAGCCTTTGGATTCAGGATATATTTCACAGGTAGAGCCGGTGAGACCTGCTGAACGGGCAGCTGCAGTGTTTGAGGAAGAGAGGCCTGCAGAGTGCCTTCCTGCCTGGGACCTCTGCGTGGGTGGGAAGTCTTTGTGTTTGTTTTAAAGAATAATAGTAATGCCCACTCACGGAATACCTCTCATGTGCAAGGTAATTTTTCCTTTCTAATATTTGACAAATAAGAACTCTTTCTCAGTGTACAAAATTCAAACAATTAAAAGTGTATAGAGTAAAATTATACAGAGGTTAGAAAAGCCACCCCTCAGCCCCTTGATCTCCAGTCCCACTCTCCCTCCTGTAGCCAGTGCTAAGGGCTCTACCTGGATGCTTCTAGATCTTTTGTTATGCACAGAGTCCTCTGTGAATGTAGCAGTTAATGCTTCCTTTGCACAAGGGACCCTAGGACAGGCCTGGAGAAAGGGGCTGGGTAGGCCCCCATCCTGGAATCCCAGAACGGCTGCCCTTGGAGATACCCTGCCTCTGAGAGTCTCTCCCTTTCCAGGCATCTGTGTCGCTCATCTGCTCCATTGCTCCCACTTTCCTCACGTCTTTATTTCAACTTTTTAATATATACCATCTGGGAGAGTCAATGGTATCTTCGTCCTCCGGCATTCAGGGACTTCTCAGAATTCATACAACTCAAGCAATACTGCCCAAAGTGACTTGGCCAGGCTGCGATGGGCATGGACAGCAGGGGAAGGGAACCTGTGAGAAGGACGCCTGACTGCAGGTGGGACCGAGGCCTGGGCCGCGCGCTGCTTGTGATCAGTGCCGAAGCTCAGGGAAGGGTGAGATGCCTGCGAGGTGTGCCCTGTGCACTCAGCAGTGTGTATGTCAGACGCAGCCACGTCACTCCAGTCCACCTTGTTCATTTTAACTGCTATATACTTTACTGTTAGCTAGCACTTCTTTTATATCAGGCACTGTTCTAAGTCTTTAGCATATTAACTCATTCAGTCTCACATCAAACCTCTAAGATGAAAACTATTATTATCTCCATTTTACAGAGGAGGACACTGAGTCACAGGAAGCTTAAATAACTGGCCTAAGGTCACAACAGAGTACTTGGTAAAGCTGGGATTTGAACCCAGTCTGGCCAGAATCTACACGCTTGCCTAAACCCCTTTTCCTTCTTGACAAAGCAGTGCCGGGGGTGTGGATGCCCATTGCATGGATAGTGGGGTCAGGGAAGTCTGTCTGAGCAGGCGGAATTTGTACACAGGCCAGAAGGAGGTGAGGGAGCGAGCCCTGAGATTATCTGGGGAGAGAATGCCGAAGGGACAAGTGATGTGTGTGACATCCTGTCAGCTGTTAGAAGCGGAGCAAGAGCCAGGACTTGGTGTCCTGACTTTCTTCAAGGCTCTTTACCTTTTTTGGTATATATCCTATTAAGATTGTATCATGGTTTGTTTAGCCATTCTGTTGATGGACACAGCCAAGTTTTTGTTATTACAAACAACACTGCAATGAACATCCTTCTCTGTGTCTTCCAAGCCCACACAGAATGTTTCCCTAGAGTACTCATCATGCTTGCTTTACCAGACTTGGCTGGTAAAGCAAAGTGGTTGTACCAATTTGACCAGTAGCAACGTACATGAGCTCGAATTTCCCCACATTGTCATCAGCCTTGGTACTAGTGGACTTCAAAGTTTTAAGTCAATCTAATGAATGTGAAATTATACATTCCCATTTTATTTTGCTTATTTAATCTTCATATCCTGATTATTAGTGATGTTAGGATCTCTATGTGTTTATTGACCATTTGTGTTTCTTCTTCTATAACTTGCCTGCCTGTTCATGACCTTCACGTGTTTTTCTTTTTTCTTTTTATTAAGGTATTATTGATATACACTCTTACAACGGTTTTGCATGAAAAACAATGTTGTTACTACATTCACCCATATTATCGAGTCCCCTCATTCCCCATTGCAGTCACTGTCCATCAGTGCAGTAAGATGCCACAGAGACACTATTTGCCTTCTCTGTGCTACACTGTCTTCCCCATGATCCCCCTCACACCATGTGTCAATCATAATTCCCCTCAATCCCCTCCTCCCTCCCTCCCTACTCACTCTCTCCCCCACCCCTCCCCTTTGGTAACCACTAGTCCCTTCTTGGAGTCTGTGAGTCTGCTGCTGTTTTGTTCCTTCAGTTTTGCTTCGTTGTTATACTCCACAAATGAGGGAAATCATTGGCACTTGTCTTTCTCTGCCTGGCTTATTTCACTGAGCATAATATCCTCCAGCTCCATCCATGTTGTTGCAAATGGACCTTTACCTGTTTTTCTACTGTTTTTTTCTCTTTAATCTCTTGTAGATGTTCTTTATATAGTCTGTACACTAATCATTTGTCAGTTACAGACATTGCAGTTATCTTATTCCACTCCATGGCTTATCTTTTATTTTATGATGTCTTTTGTCATTAAGAAATTTTCTATTTTAATACAGTTAAACATATCAATCTTTTCCCCTTACAATTATGTCATGTAATATCTTTACTTTGCTACAATTATTTCTATTTTTTTTCAAAAGTTTTAAAGTTTTGCTCTTTTATCTTTAGGTTAGTCCATCTGGAAATTATTCTGTGGCTAGTTTAAGTTAGAGCTCTAAGTTTTTGTTTTGCCGTGTGATAACCAATTATCCCACTCCATTTATAGACAGTCCTTTCTACCCTTGTTTGAAATGTTGCTTCTGGCTCATTCAAGCTCCTGGATTCTCAGGAGTCTGTCCCTGGTGTCTTTCTTTTCTTCCACTGGGGAATATTTCTATTGCTGCACAAAATCACACTGTTTTAATCACTATAGCTTAATAATAAGCAATACATTATATATGGCAATTTCTCTCCTTTTCTTCCTACTCTTTCAGTTTCTTCTTCAAATATTGACTCTGTTTTTCTTGACCCCCTTTTTTCCAAGGTCTGTTGGAATTTTAATTGAAATTATAGCTTCCCATTTATAAATGTAGTCTATCCCTCTATTTCTCCTGGTTTTTCTGTCCTTCAGTACATATTTAGGGTGTCATTTATTAGGTTTATTAGTTTTTGTTGCTGTGAGGAATGGGTTCTTTTTTCCTATGGCATTTTCTAATCTGATCTTTGCTGATATAAAGGAATGTTGATTGTTTTTGCATATTGATCTCATTTTGAACAACTTGTGAACATGCTTAATAGTTCTAAAAGTTTGTTGGTAGATTAGCTCATATTTTATGTATAAACAATCACACTATCTGCATATAAGCTGAGGTTTGTCTCTTTTTAAAAGGTTTCAACACATGGCCCCCAGAGCCTCCCTCCTCCAGGCCATGCACCTCTTCTTATTCCCAACCTTGGCTTTCCTATCCTGAGGTTCTCTGCTTAGTTCCTGTGCAAGCTGAGGCAGCAGCGGGTTACCTTCTGGCGATGTGTGCCTAGTTCTGTGATAGGGCCAATTTGGGGGCACATGAAGATGTTTGTAAAGATGTTCATTCATTCGTTCAGCTGTGGAGAGATGGTCTCCATGACAACCAATGGGGGGATTCAGAATTTCCAGTCTATCAGGAATGGAGCTGGGAACTTGCCTCAAAGCCGTATTTGCATAAGTTTGAAAAATAAATTTCTTTTGTTACCAAAGAATGGGGATTTGGTGGACCTAAAACTCCATCCCCATTTAAGCTACTAGTTGGCACCTTTCACCCTATAAAAACTGCACGCAAGCCATTCATTCATTCATTGTTCAACAAGCATTTATTGAGCATATACTAGGCCCTGCAGAGGATACAGAGATATAATATGAAATGAAACTCTGCCTTTGCGCACAAGAGCTTAGAGTCTACTTAAACTCGAAGGTGGCCACCAAGTAGTTATAATGCAGGGAAGTTCCAACTAAACATTAGAGAATTAAAAGGCACCAGAATGCAGAAGGAGGGAGCACACCACCAAGCACAGGAGGCCTCCTGGAGGTGGCATTGGAGCCTAGTGCTGGAAGGTTGCATAGAAGGTCCACAGGCAGGGACAGATTGGGTGGGAGCCGGGGCTTCTAGCAAGGACCAGCACAACATGGTAAAATCATGTGATGCAGGAAATGTGATGGTGGTGAACACTACAGGTTGACTAGTGTCAGGGGTCAACACGATAGGGTCAGAGAGGCAGTTGGCACAGCAAGCATTGTCCAAGATGGGAAAGGACCCTTCCCGAAGAGGGAACACCTGCCTGTGGGCCTGGGAGGCACTGGGAACTGCTTCTGTGTGTCCCTTCATTTAGGGCAGTGACCAAGATGGCCTGTAAACCCGAGGTTTCCAGAGTCCCAGGCTAAAACCCACAGTGAGAAATCTCTTTATGTTGTCCCCCAGTGTAACTGTAAATTTAAAAGAAAAGTTTCATGGTAGAATACTTACTATCTCTATGCCACAATTTTAATATTCTCTTCTACTTAAAAATTTTTTTTTCATTAAATTGGTAGTCCTCAATCTTGGCTGAGCATTGGATTACCTGGGGAGCTTTTAAAATGTCCATGGTCCAGGCTTTTCCCTAAATGAATTAAATCAGGGTCTCTGGGGGTAGTATCCTGGCACCAATGTTTATTCAACACCCAGGTGATTCCAATATGCAGCCACAGCTGAGACCCAGCATGCTCTGGAAAACTAAGGGACTACCTCCACAAGAGTCCATGAATGTGTGATCAGGCAGTGGAAATGAATCCAGCATTTCACATGAAATCTGTAAAATGCCCAGTATCTTCCCGGACTAATGAAAATTCAGTATCTGATGAGGAATGCTTTTTTCCAGGGTAGAGAGAAAGAGTTTCACTACAGTGGCTTTAGGCTGGAATAGACTCTATGAATTCTTCTGGCTGGGCCATAAATGAGGGAGGCTGACCTTGGTTAAGGGCTGACCCATCCCTTCCCCTTAGCCCATCCCCACACTCAGTCCGCTTTTCAGAGAAACCAGTGGACACCCATGGCCCAGAGCCTCTCCTGGCTATTTCTCACCCCCACCTTTTATTAACTTTTCAAAAGCAGTTTTGTTGAGATACAATACACATACCGTACAATTCACCCATTTAAAGCATACAATTCATGGCTTTTAGTATGTTCACAAAGTTGTGCCTCCATTATCACAACCAATTCTAAAACATTTTAATTATCTCCAAAAGATGGTCCACACCCCTTAGCTGTCACTCTCAATTTTTCCCTTCCTCCAAGTGCCTGGAAGCCACTGATCTACTTCTGACTGTATGGATTTGTTTATTCTGGACATTTCATGTAAGTGGAAGCATACAGTATTTGTCTTTCATGTCTGGCTTCTTTCACTTAGCGTAATGTTTTCAAAGTTCATCCATGTTGTAGCATGGAGCAGTACCTCATTCCTTTTTACTGTTGAATAATATTCCACTGTGTGGCTAAAACACATTTTATTTACCTATTTATCAGGTGATATCCACTTGGGTTATTTTTTACTTTGGGCCATTATGAATAATGCTGCTCTGAACACACACGTACATTTTTTAAACTTTTTAGTAGTTTCTTTTAATGAAAAGTGTCAAATGTATTGGAGAGGATAATATAATGAACCCTCAAGAACCCATTATGTAATTTCAACAGTTATCAGCGTTTACCAACCGGATTTCATCTGTATATTCCCCACCCTGCTTTTTTTACTTTTTATTTTGTTTTATTTTTCCAATCTGTTGGCTGGGAAATACAAACTTTATATATAGTTTTTGAAATAATTTAAAACTTACATGGAAATTGTATGTAGCCTCACTAGGCTGCTTTTTGCCCGTATGTTTCCGAGCGGGTATCTCTCTGCAGATGAGGACTGTGAGTCTGAGGTGAAGCCCAAGGGAATGGGACTGGCTGCTCTCCTGTCTGCACAGAATGGTGCTGGGCAGGCCTCTGCTGGGGGGGGGGGGCGCCCCTGCTGGGCGAGGGGAGGGACGAGGGAACTGAGCTGGCTTTGAGCTGAGCTGATCAGGTGACTTGGTTTTGTTCTCAAAGGTTTTTTCAGTGCCTCTCACGCTGCCTTCTCAACAATGCCAACCCCAACCTCTGTCCCCCACCAAACACCCAAACCACTAAATAAAATATTAGAGGGCGGGCTGAGGGTCAGGGCTGAGATCGGGAGCTCTGCTGTTCACTTCCGCCATAGTCTCAGGATGTTTCCTATCTCTGTGCATTTGCGTAAGCTGCTCCCTCTCCCAGAGAAGATGTCCCCGTTCTTCTCTCCCTGTGTTACATCTCCCATCCTCCAAAGCCTACCTCATCCATCACCTCCTCCGAGTCTCTTCTGAGTCCCATCAGGCACTAAAGCCTTGGGGATCCCACGGCTGGCTCTAGGGTAGCACCTGCCTCAGACACCAGCATCCCCATGGGAAAGAGCCCTTGATAGGAACAAGCTGTCTGGAGTCTGAGAACAAAAATATCCTACAGTCAGGTTAGGAGCCTAGCTTGCCACACACATTGTTTTCACACGGTCTTTCCAAGTGGGGCTTAGGAAGGAGGGAAGCAGGGTTCAAACCGAAGCTGGTATGATCTCAAAGTCCAACTCTCTCCACCCCTCCCTTCCCTCTGGTCCAAGGAATCCACTCAACAGCCAGTGACCTTGGACAAGCTACCCTGAGATTTAGCTCAGCCACCGTGCCTGGGAGAGATTAATGCCTGTCGCCCCCTCTCCATAGCCTGGCTCTGGGAACCAGCAGTGTTCCTTCTGAGCAAGTTTTGCAAGTAAGGGATTGATACTGTAGTTGCACTGGTCAGGATAGCAGAAGCTTCATCAGGACAGAGCACTGCTCGCTTATATGGCCTTTGCCCACCAGCCTCCAAGTCACAGTTAGGACCCAGCCTTCTTCCATCATGCTTCTCCTGGTCCAAGAGGGCTCCATGCCATGTCTGCATCCAGCTAGTTGGAGAGGGGAAAGGGGAGAGCATACCTGTTCCCTTTAAGGACAGACCTTGGAGGTGACACATCATGTCACCTTACGTGCCATGGATCAGAACTTGTCACCTGGCCACACCTGGCTGCAAGGGAGGCTGGGAAATATAAACTTTATTCTGGAAGGCCATGTGTCTAGCTAAAAACTGGAGGTTCAGTTACTAAGGAAGAAGAGGAGAATGGATATTGGGGACAAGTAGTCTCTGCCACAAAAACTGTAACCAGAGACAGAATGATGATGGAATAACTCTGTCCCCTCCTGGGACCAAGACCATTACTGCATGACCACCAGGCCCAGTGCAGTCTGTTGGCTGGGGAGGGACTCGGCACTGAACCAGGAGCAGGTTGCTCTCCTGGCAGTGGGGGGTGTGAGTGCCTCAGTTCTGCCAGGGGCTTGCATAGTGCACCACGGCACCCACTGTAACCCCCACATAAAATGCTCTTCTGTTGTTCTCCCCAGAGACAGCACTTCCTTCCAAGACACCATCCCATTCAGCCCACTGGATCCCCTTTCCATGATCTCTAGTTTGCGCATAGAATCGGTTGACCTGTTCTAGCACCAGATGACATACTGTCTTAAGGCTTTCAGTGTTTATTTCATCAACTAGATTGAGCAATCTGAGATTCTTATGGGTCCCATGGCTCCCATAAACTGCTCATCCAACAAGCAATGCTTGATATACTCATGAGGATTGCTGGTAGGCATGACGCTGAATGTGTCTTTACAATTTCTATTTTGGGATTTATCTGACTCAGATAATTTTCTGCAGTTATGGATATGATTTATAATACTAGAATGTCATGCAATGAAGGTCAGTGAGTCCGACTCCTTATTCATTTTATAGATGATTGTATTTAAACCTTGGGAGCGGAAGTGATTCATTGGAGGTGGATTTCACTTAGGCTTGTAGTTTCCAAACTGTTTCATGCAACCTCAGGGTTCTATGGAGTCTGGTGAGGTAGATGGAAACCGAGAGAGGACACACACTGAAGCCCTGGAGTCTTCCCCCAGCTTCAACAAGTACAGACCTGCCTCTGTCCATTCTTTCTAAAATTTCATTTAAAGGAGGTGTTCCAATGATTTTTTTTTTTAAGTTTGAAAGCCACTGTTTAAGTCTAATCCATTTAATGTGCAAACAAAGAAGTTGAGGACCAGATTCTGGATGAATTACAATGATAAATAGACCACTCACCCATTCATTCATTCCAGGTCTTAGCTGTGAACAAAACAGCTGGCTGCCCTCACAGAGCTGACATTCTCTTGGTGAAATAAAGCCATAAATAACCAAACATAGGAAAACATCAGCATGCATGCTAGAGGAGAAAATAAAGCAGGGGAAGTGAGTGTGTGGTGAGTGACTGAAGAGGGAAGTGTCAGGTGGGTGGTCAGGGCGGCCTCTCTGAAGCAGAAGGAAAGCAGGGGAGAGCCATGCGTGCTCTGAGGGAAGAGGGTTCCAGGCTGAGGGGTCAGCAGGTGCAATAGCCCTGCAGCGAAATACATTCGCATTCTCAGAAGGGAAGGCAGCTGTCCTTCTGGACAGGAGATGGGCTTCAAAAGGACTTTGCAAAGCACATGAGAGAGCCAGCAGGGCAGCGGGGCCCCTGCCCCACATATGTGGGCATAGCACGACCTGGCACAACTCCTCCCCTGGAGACAGAGGACATTCCAGGTGTTTTGGTCTGCCTCCCACCCCTGGACTAGCACTGCCTTGAGCAGCTCCTCCTCTCCCAGAGACTGCAGACCCCCCGGGGCCCTGGAGCCCAGGGCAGCTGAAGTTATTGTCATTGGCAGGCAATTCAGTTGTGTTCCAAGCAGTGGGTCTCCTCAGGGCCAGTATTGGGGAAGACAAGACTACGCTGTGAGAATACTGGCTCTGGTGACCCTCTCCTCAGTCACCCCAGTACCTGTCTTTGTCATGCATTCGAGAAACAAAACACCCTACAGTTGGTTAAGAACGCAGCTCCCAGGAAGGAGGAGGACTGGACTGGTGTTCCAGCTCTGCCACTGATCACCGTGTGTCCTTGGCCTGCCGTGACCTGTCTCACCCTCCGTTTTCCCATCTGTAACTTGAGGGTGAGAACCCATCCCTTGGACGTCACAGTGAGGGACCAAAGAAGTCACAGATGTTCCTGGCACCCTGCCTGGCAAATATTCGTCACAAAATAAGGTTGATGGGTGAATGTTGAGTGAATGGATGAGCAAGTGGAAAGGAAGCTATTTGAGATAGAAAAGCATAGGTAAAGCAGCGTTTTTCAAACTTCACTGAAGCATGCCCTAGAGAACTTATTAAACTTATTAAAACAAAGATTACTAGACTCCAACTTTGCCCAATTAATATTTGTAATATTTTAATTGTGCGCTCATAGGCAAAAGGATGGGTTTTCTATGGGAATTCTGCATGGCCCCCTGGGCAGGCACCCCTGGGGTATCACCAACTGGGGACCAATTGTCACAGTAATTACCCTGTAGGCGTGTCAGTTCAAGCTCTGAACCAAAGGTAATGCAGGCGTGGGGCTTTGAGTTTTCATGGAGACTTTGTGCTTCCTCACCCAAAGCCCAGGCAGAGACAGGCTCCTGGCACCTTTCACTGATCCAGCAGCTCTTGGAGGGACCTCGCTTTAAGCAGGGGTCTCAGTTCAACTGCCCTCATACAGCCCAGGACCACAGCCCTGTCCCTCCCCATCACTGGTCTGATAATCCCATCATCAGTTTCTTTCTCATGGCACTGGTTTTCCATTCCTTCATTTCTTCTCATTCCTTCTTGTAAGTTTAACCATGTCTCACAGTGTTATTTAATATCAGGCTTGTTGTTTTTCCTGAAGGTGGGAGATTTTCTTTCTAGCTCATCCCACTGTATCGCTGGAGCTGGAAGTATCTCTCCTCTGTATGTGTTTCCACATTGCGCAGATGCAACCTGGTGCTCAGTTCTGGCTGCCAAGGGGACTTTCAGAATCAAAATGTCTTCATCAAAAATCATTCCCAGAGTTATGTATCTGCCTAAGATGGCAGCGTGTCCTGTAAAAAGCACTCTGCTCTGATTCACATCTGTCATGCTAATAATCACTATTTATCAAGCGCTTAGAGTGTGCCAAGCATTGTACTCAGTGCTTTGCGTGAATTATTTGCTTTAATTCTCTCATGGCTCTATCAGGTAGATGCTATGTTTCTAGACATTTTGCAAAGGGGAAACAGGTACTTAGAGAGATTAGATAACTTGCCTAAGTTTAAACAGCAGAGCCAAGATCTCTTTTAATTTCTACATTCTATATTTTCTCAAATTATGATTTCAGAAGTTGCCTTGCAAATAGCTTAATAGCTTTCCTGCCAAACTCCGTGGCCAAGCAATTGTTTGCACATTTGTTAAGAAAGTGAGATCAAATGACATGATACATGCAAAAAGGACTTTTTATAAAACGCTATGGAAATGACATGTGGTGGTAGTTGTAACTCCCACTCCCATGTTGGGATCAGTATCTTTTAACTCATTCAGAGTAACTTTTATGTGTTTAACCTTTCCAACCAAATGGAGAAAGATTTATTTTTCCCAAACAATCCTTTGGACTCTTTTTTTTTTTTTTTTTACAATTTATTTTATTTTAGTATCATTAACCTACAATTACATGAGCAATATTGTGATGATTAAACTACCCCCTTCATCAGGTCCCCCCCACCAACCGTTATTATAGTCACTGTCCATCAGTGTAGTGAGATGAGAATCACTACTTGTCTTCTCTGAGCTGTACGGTCCCCCCCGTGCTCCCCCACCCTATGTCTGCCAATCATAATGCCCCTTTTACCCTCTTATCCCTCCCTTCCCACCCATCTCCCCAGTCCCTTTCCCTTTGGTAACTGTTAGTCCATTCTTGGGTTCTGTGAGTCTGCTGCTGTTTTGTTCCTTCAGTTTTTTTTTCTTTGTTCTTATACTCCACATATAAGTGAGATCATTTGGTACTTGTCTTTTTCGGCCTGGCTTATTTCACTGAGCATAATACCCTCCAGCTCCATCCATGTTGTTGCAAATGGTAGGATTTGTTTTTTTCTTATGGCTGCGTAATATTCCATTGTGTATATGTACCACATCTTCTTAATCCATTCATCTACTGATGGGCACTTAGGTTGCTTCCATTTCTTGGCTATTGTAAATAGTGCTGCAATAAACATAGGGGTGCATGTGTCTTTCTCAAACTGGGCTGCTGCATTCTTGGGGTAAATTCCTAGGAGTGGGATTCCTGGGTCAAATGGTATTTCTATTTTGAGTTTTTTGAGGAACCTCCATACTGCTTTCCACAATGGTTGAACTAATTTGCATTCCCACCAGCAATGTAGGAGGGTTCCCCTCTCTCCACATCCTCATCAACATTTGTTGTTGTTTGTGTTTTGGATGTTGGCCATCCTCACTGGTGTGAGGTGATATCTCATTGTGGTTTTAATCTGCATTTCTCTGATGATTAGCGATGTGGAGCATTTTTTCATGTGCCTGTTGGCCATCTGAATTTCTTCTTTAGAGAAGTGTCTATTCATGTCCTGTGCCCATTTCTTAATTGGGTTATTTGCTTTTTGTTTGTTAAGGTGCGTGAGTTCTTTGTATATTTTGGATGTCAACCCCTTATCAGATACATCATTTATGAATATATTTTCCCATATTGTAGGATGTCTTTTTGTTCTACT
>JAQQAC010007890.1:31890475-31963140 GCA_029783875.1 Phataginus tricuspis | reverse complement strand
CACTTAGGTTGCTTCCATTTCTTGGCTATTGTAAATAGTGCTGCAATAAACATAGGGGTGCATCTGTCTTTCTCAAACTGGGCTGCTGCATTCTTGGGGTAAATTCCTAGGAGTGGGATTCCTGGGTCAAATGGTATTTCTATTTTGAGTTTTTTGAGGAACCTCCATACTGCTTTCCACAATGGTTGAACTAATTTGCATTCCCACCAGCAATGTAGGAGGGTTCCCCTCTCTCCACATCCTCATCAACATTTGTTGTTGTTTGTGTTTTGGATGTTGGCCATCCTCACTGGTGTGAGGTGATATCTCATTGTGGTTTTAATCTGCATTTCTCTGATGATTAGCGATGTGGAGCATTTTTTCATGTGCCTGTTGGCCATCTGAATTTCTTCTTTAGAGAAGTGTCTATTCATGTCCTGTGCCCATTTCTTAATTGGGTTATTTGCTTTTTGTTTGTTAAGGTGCGTGAGTTCTTTGTATATTTTGGATGTCAACCTCTTATAAGATACGTCATTTATGAATATATTTTCCCATATTGTAGGATGTCTTTTTGTTCTACTGATGGTGTCCTTTGCTGTACAGAAGCATTTCAACTTGATATAGTCCCATTTGTTCATTTTTCCTTTTGTTTCCCTTGCCCGGGGGGATATGTTCATGAAGAAGTCACTCATGTTTATGTCCAAGAGATTTTTGCCTATGTTTTTTTCTAAGAGTTTTATGGTTTCATGATTTACATTCAGGTCTTTGATCCACCTTGAGTTTACCTTTGTGTATGGGGTTAGACAGTAGTCCAGTTTCATTCTCTTACATGTAGCTGTCCAGTTTTTCCAACACCAGCTGCTGAAGAGGCTGTCATCTCCCCATTGTATATACAAGGCTCCTTTATGAAATATTAATTGACTGTATATGTTTGGGTTAATGTTTGGATTTTCTATTCTGTTCCACTAGTCTGTGGGTCTGTTTTTGTGCCAGTACCAAATTGTCTTGATTACTGTGGCTTTGTAGTAGAGCTTGAAGTCAGGGAGTGTAATTCCCCCTGTTTGATTCCTCCTTCTAAGGATTGTTTTGGCTATTCGGGGTCTTTTCTGGTTCCATATGAATTTTAGAATTATTTGTTCCAGTTCATTGAAGAAAGCTGTTGGTAGTTTGATAGGGATTGCGTTGAATCTGTAGATTGCTTTAGGTAGTATAGCCATTTTGACAATATTTATTCTTCTAGCCAAGAGCATGGGATGCATTTCCATTTGTTAGTGTCTTCCTTAATTTCTCCTAGGAGTGTCTTGTAGTTTTCAGAGTACAGGTCTTTCACTTCCTTCGTTAGGTTTATTCCTAGGTATTTTATTCTTTTAGGTGCAATTGTGAATGGAATTGTTTTTCTGATTTCTCTTTCTGTTAGCTCATCATTAGTGTATAGGAAAGCAACAGATTTCTGTGTGTTAATTTTATATCCTGCCACTTTGCTGAATTCAGATATTAGTTCTAGTAGTTTTGGAGTGGAGTCTTTAGGGTTTTTTATGTACAGTATCATATCATCTGCAAATAGTGACAATTTGACTTCTTCTTTACCAATCTGGATGCCTTCTTTGTCTTTGTTTTGTCTGATTGCCGTGGCTAGGACCTCCAGTACTATGTTGAATAACAGTGGAGAGAGTGGGCACCCCTGTCTTGTTCCCGATCTTAGATGAAAAGCTTTCAGCTTCTCGCTATTAAGTATGATGTTAGCTGTGGGTTTGTCATATATAGCCTTTATGATGTTGAGGTACTTGCCATCTATACCCATTCTGTTGAGAGTTTTAATCAATAATGGATGCTGAATTTTGTCAAATGCTTTTTCAGCATCTATGGAGATGATCATGTGGTTTTTGTTCTTCTTTTTATTGATGTGATGGATGATGTTGATGGATTTTCGAATGTTGTACCATTCTTGCATCCCTGGGATGAATCCCACTTGATCATGGTGTATGATCCTCTTGATGTATTTTTGAATTCGGTTTGCTAATATTTTGTTGAGTATTTTTGCATCTACGTTCATCAGGGATATTGGTCTGTAATTTTCTTTTTTAGTGAGGTCTTTGCCCGGTTTTGGTATTAGAGTGATGCTGGCTTCATAGAAAGAGTTTGGAAGTATTCCCTCCTCTTCTATTTTTTGGAAAACCTTAAGGAGAATGGGTGTTAGTTCTTCTCTATATGTCTGGTAGAATTCAGAGGTGAATCCATCAGGTCCAGGGCTTTTGTTCTTGGGTAGTTTTTTGGTTACCGATTCAATTTCGTTGCTGGTGATTGGTCTGTTTAGTTTTTCTGTTTCCTGCTTGGTGAGTCTTGGAAGGCTGTATTTTTCTAAGAAGTTGTCCATTTCTTCTAGGTTTTGCAGCTTGTTGGCATATAGATGCTCGTAATATTCTCTTATAATTCTTTGTATTTGTGTGGGGTCCGTTGTTATTTTTCCTTTCTCATTTGTGATTCTGTTTATGTGTGTAGATTCTCTTTTTCTCTTAATGAGTCTGGCTAGGGGTTTATCTATTTTGTTTATTTTTTCAAAGAACCAGCTTTTGGTTTCATTGATTTTTTCTATTGTTTCATTCTTCTCAATTTTATTTATTTCTTTTCTGATCTTTATTATGTCTCTCCTTCTGGTAACTTTGGGCCTCATTTGTTCTTCTTTTTCCAATTTCAATAATTGTGTCCTTAGACTGTTCATTTGGGAATGTTCTTCCTTCTTTAAATGGGCCTGGATTGCAATGTACTTTCCTCTTAAGACTGCCTTCGCTGCGTCCCAGAGAAGTTGTGGCTTTGTGTTGTTGTTGTCATTAGTCTCCATATATTCTTTGATTTCTGTTTTGATTTGGTCGTTAACCCATTGATTCATTAGGAGAATGTTGTTAAGTCTCCATGTATTTGTGAGCCTTTTTGATTTCTTTCTAAAATTTATTTCTAGTTTTATACCTTTGTGATCTGAGAAGTTGGTTGGTAGGACTTCAATATTTTTGAAATTACTGAGGTTCTTTTTGTGGCCTAGTATGTGGTCTATTCTGGAAAATGTTCCATGTGCACTTGAGAAGAATGTGTATCCTGCTGCTTTTGGGTGCAGAGTTCTGTAGATATCTGTTAGGTCCATCTGTTCTAGTGTGTTGTTCAGTGCCTCTGTGTCTTTACTTATCCTCTGCCTGGTTGATCTATCCTTTGGAGTGAGTGGCGTGTTAAAGTCTCCTAGAATAATTGCATTGCTGTCTATTTCCTCCTTCACTTCTGTTAGTATTTGTTTCACATATGCTGATGCTCCTGTGTTGGGTGCATATATATTTATAATGGTTATATCTTCTTGTTGGACTGACCCCTTTATCATTATGTAATGTCCGTCTTTATCTCTTGCTACTTTCTTCGTTTTGAAGTCTATTTTATCTGATACAAGTACTGCAACACCTGCTTTTTTCTCTTTGTTGTTTGCTTGAAATATTTTTTTCCATCCCTTCACTTTTAGTCTGTGTATATCTTTGGGTTTGAGGTGAGTCTCTTGTAAACAGCATATAGATGGGTCTTGCTTTTTTATCCACTCTGTTACTCTGTGTCTTTTGATTGGTGAATTCAGTCCATTTACATTTAGGGTGATTATTGATAGATATCTACTTATTGCCATTGCAGGCTTTAGATTCGTGGTTACCAAAGGTTCAAGGGTTGCTTCTTTACTATCTAAGAATCTAACTTAACTTTCTTGTTAAGTTATTGTGAACGCCGTCTGATGTTTCTTTATCTCTCCCTTCCTATTCTTCCTCCTCCTTTCTTTATATATTAGGTGTTTTATTCTTTGCCTTTAGTTGGTATTTGGATGGTCTGCTTTCTTTGCTATGCTTTTATTTTCTCTGGTGACATCTTTTTAGCCTTAGGGGTGTTTCCCTCTAGAGCAGTCCGTTTAAGATATCCTGTAGTGGTGGTTTATGGGTGGCAAACTCTCTCAACTTTCTTTTGTCTTGAAATTGTTTAATCCCCCCGTCATATTTAAATGATAATCGTGCTGGATACAATATTCTTGGTTCGAGGCCCTTCTGTTTCATTACGTTAAATATATCATGCCATTCTCTTCTGGCCTGTAAGGTTTCTGTTGAGAAGTCTGATGACAGTCTGATGGGTTTTCCTTTGTAGGTGATCTTTTTTCTCTCTCTAGCTGCCTTTAATACTCTGTCCTTATCTTTGATCTTTGCCATCTTGATTATTATGTGTCTTGGTGTTGTCTTCCTTGGGTCCCTTGTGTTGGGAGATCTGTGGGCTTCTGTGGACTGTGAGACTATTTCCTTCCCCAGCGTGGGGAAGTTTTCAGCAATTATTTCTTCAAAGACACTTTCTATCCCTTTTTCTCTGTCTTCTTCCTCTGGTACTCCTATAATGCGAATATTGCTCCGTTTCGATTGGTCACACAGTTCTCTTAATATTCTTTCATTCTTAGAGATCCTTTTATCTCTCTCTGCCTCCGTTTCTTTGTATTCCTGGTCCCTGTCTTGTAATTCCTTGATCGTGTCTTGAACCTGATTCAATCTGCTGTTGAGCCCGTCGATGGCTTGTCTCACTTCTGCATTGTCTTTCCTCACTTCCTTCACTTCCTCCCTCAGCTCTTGCACATTTTTCTGTAGATCCATCAGCATGGCTATGACTTTTATTCTGAATTCTTTTTCTGGAAGACTCTGCATGTCCATTCCTTCCGCTTCTTTTTCTGGGGTGGTGTTTGTCTGAAGCTTTGTCTGTATCATATTCTTCTGTCTTCTCATGACTATAGAATTGGTTGTTGGTAGCAAGGAGAGATAAGAAAGGAGAGAAAAGAAAAAAAAAAGAAATTTCTACTAATAATAAAAAAGTAAAAGGAGAGAGAGAGAAAGGAAAAGAAAAGAAAGAAAAAGAAAAGGCAGTAACACGTAAAAGAAAACAGCAAAAAACAAACAAACAAACAAACAAACACCAAAACGCCCACCGGGGGTGGTTTCTGTGTGAATGGTGTAGGTGGCGCTATTGCTCCACTATTCCAGAGCCGCGGCCACGTCGCTCCACATGGCCCTTTAAAACTGTGGCCGGGTGAGAGTGAATGGGAGGCTGTTGAAAGAGAGGGAAAGAAAAAAAGGAAAAGAAAGGGGAGAAAAAACAATAACAACAACAACAAAAAAGCCACTGAGAGTGGGTTCCGCACGAGTGCTGTAGGTGGCGCTGTTGCTCCACTATTCCAGCGCCACTCTATAGTTCTGGCTGGGTTGGCAACGAATGGTAAGCTGTTGATCTCCGTGGGGGTCTCAATGGCGGGCACCCTTTCCCAGTCGCCAGCCAAGGGGTCCAAAGCTCCCCAGGACTCCCAGCGTGCTGGGCTCAGTTTGCGGGGCTATCCGGCCCCTCTACTGAGCTCCTGTCTCTTTAAGACCGCTGAGGTAGAGCGTGCGCTTTTCTTCCCTTTTTTCTCCTTTCCTTCTCCTTCCCGGAGCCTGCGCGGGCAACTTGCACGTTCCAGGCTGGGACCCTGTGCCCTCTGTCTCTCCTATCTCCGCTACACCGCAGGCTGTGTGTCGGCGCTCCCGGCGCAGACTTCCGCTCCCTCCCGGCTCTGAATCCTCTCCTCCCGCTGGAGCGCTGGGTGGGAGGAGCGCTCGGTCCGCTCGCAGCTCCGTACCTTACCCGCCTTGCCGGGACTCCCGCCGGAGTGCTGGGGTGGAGGAGCGCTCTGGTCTCGCTGGATCGCGTTTCGTCCCGCCTCGCCGGGTGCCGAGTCCTCTGTCCGGAGTGTCTGGCCGCCGGAGCTCTGGAGGGGGGGGGAGCGCTCGGTCCCACCGGGTGGCCGCTCTGTATCCTGTCCGCCTCACTGGCTGCCAAGTTCTCACAGGTGTAGCTGTACGCTGTGCACTTTCCTGTGTATTCTGATCTCTCTTTTAGGGATAGTTGTATTTGCTGTATTTTCATGAAAAAATATAATGTTGGGAGGAATTTTTCTGCTGGTCCGTTCACGTCGCCATATTCCCGGAAGTCCAATTCTTTGGACTCTTAAGTAGAAGATAACTGAACAGAAAATCTTGTAAAACTGAATGTTTTGGTTACACAATAGAAATCTCTAATTATTTGGAATGTAACTCATGCGGTTGACATTCCTTGATCCAATCCCTCAACATCAGCAGGCATTAACTGAGCTCCGCGAAGTGGCAGGCACTATGTGTCTAAGAGCCTTAGGTGATGGAGCTTTCTTTTTTTACATTTTTTTATTAAGGTATCATTGATATACATTCTTATAAAGGTTTCACATGAAAAACATTGTGGTTACTATATTCACCATATTGTCAAGTCCCCCCATACCCCATTGAAGTCACTGTCCATCAATGTAGTAAGATGCCACAGAGTCACTACTTGTCTTCTCTGTGCTCCACTGTCTTCCCCATGACCCCCCACACACCATGTGTACTAATCATAATACCCCTTGATCCCCTTTTCCCTCCCTCCCCACCCACCTCCCTCCACCCCTCCCCTTTGGTAACCACTAGTCCCTTCTTGGAGTCTGTGAGTCTGCTGTTGTTTTGTTCCTTCAGTTTTGCTTCATTGTTATACTCCACAAATGAGGGAAATCACTTGGTACTTGTCTTTCTCCACCTGGTTTATTTCACTGATAATACCATCTAGCTCCATCCATGTTGTTGCAAATGGTAGGATTTTTTTTCCTTCTTATTGCTGAATAATATTCTATTGTGTATATGCACCACATCTTCTTTATCCATTCATCTACTGATGGACACTTAGGTTGCTTCCATTTCTTGGCTATTGTAAATAGTGCTGTGATAAACATAGGGGTGCATATGTCTTTTTCAAACTGGGCTGCTGCATTCTTAGGGTAAATTCCTAGGAGTGGGATTCCTGGGTCAAATGGTATTTCTATTTTGAGTTTTTTGAGGAACCTCCATGCTGCTTTCCATAGTAGTTGAACTAGTTTACATTTCCACCAGCAGTGTAGGAGGGTTCCCCTTTCTCCACATCCTCGCCAACATTTGTTGTTGTTTGTGTTTTGGATGTTGGCCATCCTCACTGGTGTGAAGTGATATCTCATTGTGGTTTTAATTTGCATTTCTCTGATGATTAGCATCTTTGTGGAGCATCTTTTCATATGCCTGTTGGCCATCTGAATTTCTTCTTTGGAGAAGTGCCTGTTCAGATCCTCTGCCCATTTTTTACTTGGCTTATTTGGTTTTTGTTTGTTGAGGTGCGTGAGCTCTTTATATAATTTGGATGTCAACCCCTTATCAGATATGTCATTTATGAATATATTCTCCCATACTGTAGGATGTCTTTTTGTTCTACTGATGGTGTCCTTTGCTGTACAGAAGCTTTTTATTTGATATAGTCCCACTTGTTCATTTTTGCTTTTGTTTCCCTTGCCCGGGGAGATATGTTCATGAAGAAGTTGCTCATGTTTGTGTCCAAGAGATTTTTGCCTATGTTTTTTTCTAAGAGTTTTATGGTTTCCTGATTTACATTCAGGTCTTTGATCCATTTTGAGTTTGCTTTAGTGTATGGAATTAGACAATAAACCAGTTTCATTCTCTTACATGTACCTGTCCAGTTTTGCCAACACCAGCTGTAGAAGAGGCTGTCATTTCCCCATTGCATATCCATGGCTCCTTTATCATATATTAATTGACCATATATGCTTGGATTTATATCTGGGCTCTCTACTCTGTTCCACTGGTCTATGGGTCTGTTCTTGTGCCAGTACCACATTGTCTTGATTACTGTGGCTTTGTAGTAGAGCTTGAAGTCAGGGAGCATAATTCCCCCCACTTTATTCTTCCTTCTCAGGATTTCTTTGGCTATTCGGGGTCTTTTGTCGTTCCATATAATATTAATTTTTAAAATAAAACATCTTTTATGTATTTTAAATGATTCTATTCAGGAAAAAGATATTTTCAAAGTCTATATGCTCTGCAATTTCCATCACAACAGAGCTGGTAGGAGCATCAGTCCTGGATGGAGACCTGGGTTGGCCAGACTGCATAACAGTTGTCATCTCCTGGCCAGATTTCCTGGTGATTTGGGCACTTCCCTTTGGGGCCTCTGCCTTGCCCCACCTACTATGCAAGCTTGTCCCTCTCTTCATCTTGGGTGGCACACGGATCTGCTGCAGGACACGATTCAGAGCTGTGGGGTGGGTGGGGACACCATCAATCTCACCATTTCAGGTTCTGGATCTGCCTGAATTTGTTGCACATCGTGTGGAGACACTGATGACCTCCTGCGCTGGTGCTGGAAGAGATGCTTCAAGCCTTGGCCAATCACATTAATGTTCTCCAAAGCATTGTGGGTCATTTTAGACAACTTTTGTTCTGATTCTGTCTGCTTTCTGGCCTCTGCATCTTGGGATTTGCCTCCAGGATCAGGGTCCTCATATAACTGTTCACTGCCCGAAGGCTCCATCCGTAGAGTTAATATGCTTATTTGCAAACTCAAAAAATTTTAAACACACCAAGACTGTCAAATCAGGTAGGCATTTGCTTCAACAGTAACTATACATGCAGCTGTGAGAGGGAGGCTTCATGCCTATCTTTATCACTCCTCCTCAAGCACTTCTAAGGTGTGCAGGAATCCTTCTAGGAAAAGCGGCGGGGAGGGGAGGAGCAGCCGGCGTCTCCGCCTTCGCCTTCGCTCGAACTCAAGCGCCGGCTCCTGCCGCTGCGGCCGCCGCGCCCCATCCATTCCCAGCAACCACCCTCCCCTCCCGGCCCTTCCCCCGCACCACCTCTGGCGCCGAAGCCGTGACTGTCAGCTCAGCCCCGTAAGGGAGCGCGAACTGGCGGGAGGGGGCGAGAGCGCGCCCGCCGCCACCGCACACAACCTCCGCCCGCGTCCCTGTGTATTAATTTTGTATCCTGCAACTTTGCTGAAATCAGTTATTAGTTCTAGTAGTTTGGGGGGTGGATTCTTTAGGGTTTTCTATGTACAATATCATGTCATTTGCAAACCGTGACAGTTTAACTTCTTCCTTGCCAATCTGGATGCCTTTTATTTCTTTGTGATGTCTGACTACCGTTGCTAGGACCTCCAAATCTATGTTGAATAAAAGTGGGGAGAATGGGCATCCTTGTCTTGTTCCTGATCTTAAAGGAAAAGCTTTCAGCTTCTTGTTATTAAGTATGATGTTGGCTGTGGGTTTGTCATATATGGCCTTTATTCTGTTGAGGCACTTGCCCTCTATACCCATTTTGTTGAGAGTTTTTATCACGAATGGATGTTGAGTTTTGTCGAATGCCTTTTCAGCATCTATGGAGATGATCATGTGGTTTTTGTCCTTTTTGTTGATGTGGTGGATGATGATGAATTTTCAAATATTGTACCATCCTTGCATCCCTGGAATAAATCCTACTTGATCATGATAGATGAATCTTTTTGATGTATTTTTTAATTCGATTTGCTAATATTTTGTTGAGTACGATGGTGGTTTTTACTCTAATGATAATAAACTTTTTACTCTAGAATATTGTTCGATTTATAGAAAAGTTGCTAAGATCATACAGATAGTCCCATACGTCCTTCCCGCAGGTTCCCCTCATGTTAGCATCTTACATAACCAGTGTACCTCTGTCCACACTAACACATCAATATTGGAATATTATTATTTACCACAGATTTCACCAGTTTTTCTACTAATGTCCTTTTTCTGTCTCAGAAGAAGGTGGATCCATTTCTCAACCAGCTCACTTAGAGTATTAAAATAGCATTGTTTTCTTTGCTTCATTTTGGGACCAAATTCAACAATGACAGTGAGGCTCCATTTATAACTCCATAGAAAAAGTGGGTGAACAAACCTCCAGATTGGATTGACTCCCATTGAGTTAGGAGTTGGCCCATCAACCCTGAAGGTACGCCAAGTCCGTCCTCATGAAACCACCACAGAAGGAAGAATCTCCTCCTCAGTCCCAGCTCAGGGTCTTGGGTTCACATAGGGGCAAGAGTTAGGACCAGACGTGGCAGAGCAAACTGCTCTGTGGTTTGCCCCATCACAGCCCACATCCAGCTCAGTTACTGAAGAATTTCGCCTTCCAGACCACCAGTTGGGAAGATTTCATCAACTCAGTGGAGAAGACACTCTTTGGTCTCCTCCCACAGTTCATTTTTACTATTTATTATTCAGAAAACTTTTATTAAGTTCCTAAAGTGTGCTGGGTACTGAATTAAGTATGGGAGTATAATGGGGGACCAAACAGAAATAGTCCCTGCTTACAGAACATTAGTTTGTTGATTCATTCTTGAGTATCTACTATGTGTTGCTAGACAATAATAATGGGGGGGGGGAATGTTCTTGATACAGGTGTTGTCCTCAAGGAATGTGGCTAGACAGAGGGATAGGTCAGGCCACTCAAGACAGCCTGAGATAAATGGTGCAGACAAGAAGGGGAGAGAGAGGTTAACAGCAGAGATGATCGGGGAAGGCTTTAAAGAGGAGGTCCAGGCCTTAAGCTGAGAACTGGGCTTTAGGGGGTGGTCTGCACAAATGGTAAAAAAGGAAAGAAGTGACAGAGAAGGGAAGCAGGATTGTGCCCATGTTTACTGTTAAGAGAGGAAACTGAGCTAGCCTGAGAAGGGCTCTGGGTATGTGGCTAGAGGACCATATGGTTGAAGATGTGGTTTGGATTCTGTTGCCCTAAAGAGAGTCTCCCTGTCTCCCAGGGACATATGAGCCCTTAGGAGGAACGCCTAGACTAAATCCTGGAAAGGCAGATCCCAAGAGCCTTTGTAGAACCTCCTCCTCACCTCCCAGTGGGAAACGGAGGTTCTGAGGGACCAGAGCATGTCCCTGGTGCAGGCAGCCAGCTGTGGTGGAAAGAACACTGGCTTTGGGGCCCATGGGACTCCAGTGGTGTGACCTTGGGCAAGTTACTGGTTGAGCCTCCATTTCCTCACCTATAAAGAGGAGGTAAGCATAGTATGTACTTCAAAGGAGTGTCATGAAGATTAAAGGAGACAAGAGGCCTTGGAGCCTGGCACCATGGAGATACCAAAAGGTGGCCACCAGTAAGAGCAGTAAACAGCAGGGTGGGACTAGAGTCCTGCTGTTTCACGAGAACTTCAAGATGAATGCAACATAGGTGGAGAGATAGAGGTAACAGGCCCAACTGTTGAAAGTCCCAGACAGTTGGAGCAGTGACTGACTTTGGTCAGTAGAAATGAACTTTAATTAAGATTTTGAAAGAGGGAGGCGTGGGCGTTCCTCTCCAGTGGTGCCTTAATTTGAGCAAATCCCAAATGAGGAGAGGCTCTAAGATGGACTTCTCCCTATATAGCAGAGGCTCACCTGGAGGTCCTCTAACCCATAGAACAAAAAACAAAACAAAACAAAGCCAAAACAACTCTTAAGATTAAAAGGGGACTAGTTCACAACTCTTGCATTATCCCAGTGTCCCCTCAGTAGTGCAGGGAGAGTCTGTAGGGGGTACAGGCCACTGCCTGGAAGGGGGGCAGTGCTGGTTCCCACTGTGGGGCAGGATCCCAAAAGGACTTCTGGGTCCACCAAAGAAAAGTGAAAAGAGCAGGGCAATGTCCTGAGAACATTGTGAGATTCCAGAGAACTCAAGGTGATCGGTAGAACCTTTAGTGGAAAGTTGGGGATATTGTGCCTGGATTCTGGGGAGAGGCACTAGGGGCTGGGTGAGGTCCCATGCCCTCAGAAAGAGCCCCACAGGCACCTGCATAGGAATCCAGGTGAGGAACCAGTGAGAGGTACTGCTGTTGCTATGGTAACCTCATATAAGCTGATCCAAACTTTTAAAGCCAATTATTTAGTAAACTCTTATGGTTAGAAAAAGGTGTGTGTGGAAGGTTGTTATTATCTATAAAAAAGTTTTTTGGATTTTTTTTCATTTTTTTAAGCACTGAACCAAATCAGAGTGTTTTGCTTTTGGCTAAAGTCTATAATGCATGCAGAACAGAGTAGAAAAGACAAGTTTTCTCATACATTCTTGTTCCAGCTTCTGCTAACATAGACTGTGTGATGTAGGGTATATCCATCTTTTTATTTATTTCTCCATCCTCCCAGCCAGCCAGCCAGCCAGCCATCATCCATATTTATTGAGCTTACCTGTGAAATGAGAGAATTAGTCTGGTTTAGTATTTTTGACTCTAGGCTCCTATGATTTTAGGAGTTTCATGGTGGTGCTTTCAGGGACTTCCTGCCTAGGGTTGGGGTGGGGTGATTGGGCAGGGTCTGACGCCCTACTTATCTTCAACCCAGAATAGCCCCGTTTTTAGCTGTTTTATATGTTGGGTTTCCACTTGAAATTTCTTTTGCACAAAGGCTGCCTGACGAAAAATCCTTTCCCCAGAGGGTTGCTATGGACCGTTCAGTGGCGACACTGCAGCGTCAAGCCCAATTGTTTTCCAATCAATGGCCTTGCCATGTGAGATATAGAGATAAAATGGTGAACAAACTAGGGCCACTGCCTCTCAGGGGCTCGGTGTCACTGTGAGGATAAACGGAGACCGTTGAGTGTGAAAACCTGCTTGGGTAAACGACTGTTGTTAAGATAATAATAATAAGTGTTATGCTACTGGAGTAGGACAGTCAAGATATACCCACCGGGAAATGCAACCCATCATTCAGCCTAGAATTAAAGGCCAGGTAAGGGCAGCAGACTTCCAGGGGCTCCACACAGGAACTCCGAGAATTGCTGGGCTCTCCTGGCAACGCAGCTCCTGCTGGCCCGCGCCTCCCCAGGGACTGCTGCGCGCGCAGCTTCCCCGGTGCTCGCCGCTGCTGCGGGAGCAGGGCCGGCGGCGAACTCGGCGGGAGGCACCTCGCGTGATTGGCTGAGCCGGAAGTTGTTGCTAGGCTACCAGTCCGCCGGGAGACCCTGGCTGCCGCGTAGCCCCATCCTCCAAGGCAGACCTATCCCGCACAGCAGCCCTAATTCGCGCACCCTGTGAACGGGATCCCCAGCTGCCAAATGCCCATCTTTCTAGAATTTTTCATGTAGTAAGAGGCCGCGTGGAAGAGGGGAAGAGATGCCGCTTTTATTCTCTGGGTCACCTTGAATAGCTGCTGCTTTCTCCGGGCTTTAGTATCCTCCTTTGATTCCTGTGGTTCATTCATTTATCCATTATTCATGCGTGCACTTACGTTTATTAAGTGCTTACCATGTTCCTGGCACCCGATCGGGTGCTAGGGATAAAAGGATGAACAAGATGGAGACCATCCTTGCCCTCACGAAGGGGTAAACATTAGGCATTTAAGTAAATAAATAAGCACATACCTAATTATCCATTTCCTTCCCCTTCGATTTTTCTAAGCCAGCTTTTCCCCTACTAAATCTGTAGGGTTCCCTAATTGACAGGGGAGGGAAAGCTGCTGCCAACGGTGCCTATACTACATTATACCTACCCCTGCCCCCCACCATGCTCTGAGACAAGGCTACACCCTCTCATCAACACAGTGCCTTTTTACTGGGCTCTTCTGCATCCACAAGTGAGCCTGATGTACCTCTATAAACGCGGGGCAGGGACCGTTGTCCCCTGTTCAGATGAGAAAGCTGAAAGCCAGAAACATCAAGAAGCCTTGGCTATGGTCACGTGGGGAATTACTGGCATAACCAATATTAAGCACTTACTATGTGCAGGCACTTAAAAAGCTATTTGTTTTAACAACACAGTGAGGCAAACATTATTATTATTCCCATTTTATAGGTGACCAAATTGAGGCTGAAGAAGTGATTTGACTAGCCAGTGATGACCCAGATAGCATGGGGCAGAGCTGGGATTTGAACCATAGCTCCCTGGCTCCAAAGCCTTTGCTCTTTCCTAGAAATGGATCTGGTCAGTCAAGAAAAGCATAAAAGCCTCTCTTAGTGGATGAGATTTGGAGTGACTTCCAAATGCCCTTCAAAAACCTCCCAGTCCCAGGATCTTATTTATTCTACTACTGAAGTTCTTGGCACAATAAACTCATAAAACCTGGTGAATTGACCCCCTTTATAAATAGAGTTAGCTTTGTTATCTATCCATCTATCTGGGATGGTCTTGCCTTAAAGCTTTTATTGGGTAATTAAGTCAAGTAGCTCTTCTTGTGACCATCTCCATTGCTTGCTTTTCCTCCCAGCTGGGCTTTTATTTTCCTTTGTTCACACACTGAACAAACATTGGGCACCCACCGAGTGTCACAGGAGGTTTGAATGTGGCCCATTCCTGCCCCTGAGGATTCTCAGCTTGTAGCAAAGGTTTCTGACTGGCCTTATGTGGGCAAAGAACAGTGATAGACCATAGAGAAGAAAGGACCACAAAGACCTGCCCTCTGAAAAGCTCCTTCCTGGCTTGGGAGACAGACTCCCCCTTAGATAGTAAAAAGGTGTGAAAGGGAGTGGGAGGAAGCAGAAGTGGATGTGGCAAGTGTGGGCTGGGGGTGGGAAGGGCTGACCTTGACTTTCCTGAGGTGCTGCTTTTAAATCCAATCTCGTTGTGGTCAGTGTGGGATACTGTGTCTCAGAGCCCAGCAGCCGGCAGCTTGGAAGGAAGGCTTTGAATGGGAGAAGGTGCTGGAAAGTATAGAGATGCATAAAGAAGCAAGCTAAATTTATCCCTCTTCACAGCACTCAGCAATTGCTATGCTCAACACTTGCCTATCAAAAACAACTTGTTTAACCAGATTAGTTGCTTCTCCCTCGCTAGGAAAAGAGAGAGAGAGACAAAGAGACACAGAGAAA
Source organism: Phataginus tricuspis (assembly GCA_029783875.1). NCBI lineage: Eukaryota > Metazoa > Chordata > Mammalia > Pholidota > Manidae > Phataginus > Phataginus tricuspis. The sequence continues at coordinate 31,948,447 of JAQQAC010007890.1, read as the reverse complement.
GAGACTCTGAAGACAGAGACACACAGAGCAAGACTGGAAGAGAAACAAGGAGAGGCAGAGATAAAGGTATCCTTCGGTACACAGTCCCAGTGGGCAGCAGGAAAGAATATTAAACTGAGCACCTGAGTGGGAGAAATCAATCTCCCCCCACCCCACCCTGCTATATGATTCTGCCTAAAGCATTGTTAATTTCCAAAAAAAAAACATCATTTTCCCATCTGCGTATATTGGAGATGTCTATACTATTTCTATTATCTTGGCCACCACTTTGTCCCTGTCACCCACAATCACCCCTAAATAGCTGAGAGTTGATTATAAATGGATAATATACAAAAGCCACCATTAAAAAAAACATTACAAAACTAAATGTGCATAGCTTTGACGTAGCATTCCCACTTTTAGGAATTTATCCTAAGGAAAATAATTAAAAACACAGGCAAAAAAATTAACATGAGATTATTCACTGCAGCATTGTATAGAAAAGCAACTAAACAAATGAAATAGCTCCCTCCTATTGGAGACCTGCTCAATAAATAATGGCATAACCTTACAATAGCTTTCCATGCCACTTGTAAATTAGGTTATAAATGGGTACCTATCAATGTGGAGAGTTGTGATTTATTGGGTGAAAAAAACAGATTACAAAATAGTGTATAGAGTATGACTCCATATATGTATTCTTATAAGTAAGAATAAATATAAAATATATAGTCTAGGAAGACATAAACCAAATGTTAACCTCTGGGTGAAGGAATTCCAAGACATTTTAAGTTTTTCTTTTTGCTTATCTGCCTTTTTAAAAATTATTTTTCCACAATGACCATGTATTTCTTGGACGATGAGAACAAATTTCCTTCCATTGGTCCCAGAGAGCACCTCCTGCAGGGAGCCCAGGTGTGCATGGGCAAGCTGCACAAACCAGATGCTTCTAGCTCTGAGGCACCGTGGGAAAGGCCACCAACCCAATCAAGGCTACTTCTAGTTGCTCATTAAGAATTCCAAAACCAATGTGTCCCCACCCTGGTTCAACTCCCAGTCCTGACTGGTCTTGCAGGCTGGCACTCAGTGACCCAGCACCTTGTTATCCAAATGTTCAGTTGCTTCATAGCCTACCGATGTTGGTCATCACTGAGGGAAAACACTATACAAGTTACACATGGTAAAGCTCACCTCGATTAAATTGTAGGGCCCTCCCACCTCCCAGGAGCACCCTCCCCTGTAAGCGGGTGACAGCTACGATGCTCTGTTGCTCAGGTCAGTCCTACTACACAAATGCAGCTGTGATTCTCAGTGTTGGCCAGGAAAGGCCATCACCATGGTAACCCAGGCTCACTGAGCCTCTGAGATCACTCCAACACCCAGGGAAAGAAGGTGGAGTTTGGAGTCAGGACGAACATTGCCTGGCTGTCTGCCCTCAGGCTAGACACAGCTTTTTTTCTGGCTCAGATCCTACAACTACATGTAAAATGATGCTGAAGCTCCTTATCCAATTCATCCTCCATTAATGAGGAATAATGGGAACTGTAAAACATGAGAGGACTAGAGTCTCTAGCTTTGGTTTTCCCCAAATTGTTGTGTGACTGGGCAAATCACTTAACCTCTCTGTGCTTCAGCTGCTCTATTTATAAATAGGAAAATAATGTGCACTCTGACAATTCCCAGATGCATTGTCAGGCACCCATGAGCACGCAAAATCTCAAAGCTGGAAGGAATCTTAGCTCTTACTGCCCATGCAGGAATCCCTTTGATAAGTTCTGTGACTGAGGTACTTATCCCTCCTCTGCTTGGTTACCTCCACTGGCAGAGAGCTCATGGCTGCACAACTTCCCAAATAGCCACTGCTACATGACACTAATTGTAAGAAAGTTCTTCTCTGTAGGATGTTTCACAATTAAATATTAGTTTAAAAAAATTGGCAATCCTTTCCAGAGCTATTTCTGCTCCTGACTTTCCCAGAAGGCTTGCCCAGGGTGGAAATTAGCAGCAATTGGCAAGAAGCAGGTCCAGGCCCAGCACTGGAAACTTGAGGCTTAGTGTGGCAGAAAGACTATGCGTTCCAGGATCACACACCCTAGCTTAAAATCCCACTTTGTCCACTTACTAGATGGTTGACCTTGGGCAAGTTATATTACCTCTCCAAGCCTCAGTTTCCTGATCAGTAAAATAAGGATAGAAATACCTACCTCATAGTATTGCTGTGAGAATCTAGCCTGATAGCTTTACGTATTAAGCCTGCAAACCCTAACTTGCCCAGTGGGATTCTGGGGACTTGGGGGATGGGTTACACTTTACTCGGCCACCCTCTGAACAACACATCTGCCCTATGAGCTGCATGTGGCACACGTGTGCCTTCATGTGGCCTGGCTGTGCTCCACTCAGAAGGGATGAGAGTCACCCCCCCTCCTGGGATCATGGAAGCACAGCCTGGCGCAGCTCGTGTTCCATATTTCAGGACCTTCTCCCTCTCAGGCCTGTTCCAGGGGGCCATAAACGGAAGATGATACAATGGTTTCAAGAGGAAGCTCTCCCCTCCCTGTCATTCACCTGCCTCAAGGCCGGTACCCACTCACTGCCCACACACTTAGTGGGCACCAAGTGAATGTCACAGGGTGTCACTTGGCGAAGGATTTCAACTGTATCGGTGTTTTCATAGGAATCTCATATAGGGCAAAGAGCCTCTAAGACCCCAAAAGAATGTAGTCTGGTGGTGGACTTCCAGGCATGGTGATGAGAAGCCGGGAGAGCTATTTTTGGGTAGGAAAGTGGTCCTGTGCCCTCGACGTGAAAGGAGCCAGGACCCCTGGGTCTAGCTCTGCCACTGAATAGCTGTGGGCTCTCTGCAGCCAGCGACTTCATTCTTCCGTGCCTTGCTTTCCTGGCGTGCACGGCACAGGTTGACTCCTGAGCCCCTCCCTGCTTCAGAAGCCTAGCTCTTCCCATTGGCTGGAATCAGGATGAGATGGAAAAATTGCGGGTGACCTCTCTGGGCCCTGGGCTGCTGACCACCTGCTGCTCTCTACTTCCTCCGCAGAGGAGTACCTCAGAGTCCTCAACGTGGGTGTGGCCGAGGTGAAGAAATCCTTCCTGGGGCCCTTGTCCCCATCCTGCAACATGGTTCAGATGATGAGGCAGTTTCTGTACCAGGTCCTGCCTGAGGACTCCTACAAGGCCGCCACGGGGAAGCTCCACGTGGCCCTCACGCGGCTCACGGATGGAGAGAGTGTGGTGGTCTCGGAGTATACTTCCAAGGAAGAGCTCATCGAGGCAAGAGGGCGGGGCCCAGGGCGTGGGGCGGGGCCATGGGAGGGGAGGAGCCTCGGGAGGGGGAGGGGCCAGGGTGGGGCTGGGAAGGAGGGGTCCGGGGGGCGGGTCCTGCTCCTCTTGACAGGTCCCTGAGATGGTCCACCTGTGTGCCTCACTTCATTTTCTGCTTTCCTAGTCCTCTGCCTTCTCCCTCCTGGCATCTGTGTCAGCCACACTGTCAGACCAGATGGACACAGAGAAGCCCAAGAGAAACCATCCTCAAGAATTCAACGCCCAGAGTCCCCAAGGGCTCAGCCCCTCCTTATGCCTCTGCCTTGTCCTCTGTGCTGATCCTGCAGCTACTCAGAGGCCCAAGTGTGGACAACAGCGGCTCCGTGTCTCCTTTAGGGCCTCCCAGGCTGGGTTGCAGTGTGTCCACCCCGAATTACTTCCAGTTTGTGGGAACAGCACCCTCTTCTGCCCTTTCTCTTCCTTCCAACGGCCCTTGAAAAAGGGGTTGAATTAACACTAAATGGGTTATTGCTTAGGAAAGGACACTCTGTGTGCTGTTCTAAGCTCATTAATATAAATTTTAGTTATGAACTATTCTCACTGGAGAGTGGTGGGTATATGCCCAATTTTCTCTTCCTGACATCGCCTGAATATAAGGTCCTCACCACCCATCGCATCCCCACGCTGACATGGCCGCGATCCTGGGCATGGGGGATAAGTAGGCAGTTGGCATGGATACCTCCCCCATCTGCCACATGTTCCTGTGGGCTTATTAGTGCCCAACTCTTCAAGAGTTTCCCCCTCCAGTTCCCTCCTACCATCTCCCACTCCTACCCATGAGCAAACCACACCCCAAGCAGGCCACTGGACCTTTGCACCTGCTGTTTCCACCTTCCCACCTCACTTCACCTGCTTGACAGACTCCAGTCACTCCTACCAGGAAACTGTCCTTCATCGCCTGCCTGCCCGCCCCACCACCCAGCCCGGGCCCTCCTCCTTCGGGACCGCGGTGCCCATGCTCACCTCCATCGCAGCGCCTGTCGCCCCATTCACTGCCGCCTTCTTGCTTCCTCCTCCTGTTTGAGCATTCCCAACGTCTGGTTCCAGGGTCTGACCCAGGCCAGACACACATTAATGGTTATCAAATCCCTCTGGAGTCATGGAAATTTGGTGCTAGAAGGGACCCTGGAGACAACTGAGGCACCTTCTCCCTTTATAGCCGGGACATCAGGCCCACACTGACCAAGTGGGTTATCAAGGATCCAGCTAGTTAGGGCCAGGTCAGAAACTGAGCTGGGGCCCCACTTCCCAGGGCAGTGCCTCCACCCTGGGCTTAAGGAGGGCCAGGCCTGGAGGCCTGTACAGGAGCCCCCCCCACCCTCCTTCCAGGGCCTTGGGCATCTCAGCCCTGTTCTCTCCCCACAGGCCCTGTACTGCAGCTGCTTTGTCCCCGTGTACTGCGGCCTCATTCCCCCAACTTACCGCGGTGTGGTGAGTGCTCTGGCCTGCGAGGGGCAGCCCAGGAGGGGGAGCTGGGACAGGGGAGCATTCTGCTCCTGCTTTATCCAGAGTACAGTCGTCTGTCTCCCCACAAAGCCCCAGTCTCAGCACCATTAAGGTGGCTGAGGGGAGACAGTGCAGGGACAGAGCCCTGGGACTCCATGAGGCTACTGTGGATTCATGAAGCGACCTTGACCACATGGCTCACCCACCCAGACCTCAGTCACAAGGCTTATCCCAAGGGCCCCATTTCCTCGGTCTCCTTCCTGAGCGGGGAAGAGGACCTCTGAGCCCAGCTGAGCCCTTCTCACTCTGCCTGCCCCCACAGCGGTACATAGACGGTGGCTTCACGGGCATGCAGCCCTGCTCCTTCTGGACCGACGCCATCACCATCTCCACCTTCAGCGGGCAGCAGGACATCTGCCCCCGGGACTGCCCGGCCATCTTCCACGACTTCCGCATGTTTAACTTCTCCTTCCAGTTCTCCCTGGAGAACATTGCCAGGATGACCCATGCCCTGTTCCCGCCCGACTTGCTGGTGAGGGACAGGGGACCTGGGAGGGCAGAGGGAACACGGGAGGGTGGCAGGGCCTAGGGTGGGATGGGCAGCCAGTGAGGCCCACTCAGTTCCATCTGTGTCTCCTCCCCTCAAGCGATCCCTTAAATGTCCTCCTAGACCTGGCCCTGCCACTAACTGGCTATGCGACCTTGAACAAGCCTCCTAAGCACTCCAGGCCTCGATTTTCTTTTTTTCCCCTGTAAAATGAGATGATGTCAGAACCACAGACAGGAACGTTGACCGATGCGCAGTGCAGGGCTCAGCAAACTATGGCCTATGGGCCGTATCCCACACAGGGCATGGTTTTACACAACCTATGAGCTTTCCATTTTTAACAGGTTGTAAAAAAAAAGATGTCACAGAGACAGTATGTGGCCTGCGAAGCCCCAAATATGTACTACCTGGCCTTTTACAGAAGAGTCTTTGTGGTCATACCTGGTGTGATCCTCTCGTGTCCTCTGCACTAGATACTATTCTAATGTCAATTTTACAGATAAAGACACTGAGTCCATGAGAGGTGACATCCACATAGCCAATACGTGGCAGCACTGGAATTTGAACCCAGTTCCCAAACTCTGCTCTTCATATGGCCCAAAAGCACCCTCTCCGGTTGTACTATAAACATTTCACCCTTTCCCACCCAGGGGGGCTGATGAGCAGCTGTGAAGGGTTTAACACACGCTGCAACATACTATGGACACGTGATCAGGAAGTGCTCCCCATTTCCTCAGATAGGGAGGGATGGGACACTGGATGTGTATATTTTGAAAAGCCCATCAAATGAAGCTTAAGAGCAATGGAAGGAGCTGCTCTGGGGGAGGCCACTGTGACTCTCTCTGTTGCTGTGGCCTTAGCTACTTTCCTGGTGTCCCCACCTTGCAGATCCTGCACAATTACTACTACCGAGGGTACGAGGATGCTGTTCTGTACTTGAGGCGGCTGAGTAAGTACCCATGGGGCCCCGAGGAAGGCAGTCTTGGAAGATAGGGCAAAGGCGGGAGTTCCCCTCTCCCAGGAGAGGTGGAAAGGGGTGCAGGGACCTGTCGGCCTGTGTCACCCAGGACAAGCCACTGTGACCAGAAAGTAGGGTCCATGTGAAAGGGCGCTTTTAGGTTAACTGATGGGACAGTGTCTAGGGCTTGTGTACAGATATTTTTCTGAATTTAAAAACTATATTTAGGAAATGCATAGCTCATATCTCCCTGAAAATTTTCATTCTCATTTAATTGAATTCTCTTCCATTTTACTCTCTTTTCCAATAAAACCGTAGTGTTAATGTTGATCTAGACATGATGAGGTTACATCTGTGTATGACTTTCAGTGACATATTATCAACAAATGAGAGAAAAGAGCCCTTGCCCAGGCTGGTTTGGAAGTGCGGCCCCCATCCCTGGGCATCCTCTGCACATTATTGGGTGGAGGGAAAATTCCAATGACGGGCATTTCACACCCTAACTCAGTGCAGGCTGTGACATACATATCTGTTCAAAGGAACCAGACAAAGCTTTTCCGTATTTAGAATTGATTCCATAGAATGTATTTGCAGGAAAAGGGAGTCCTGGACCCAAGGGTGTTTGCCAAACAGTTTTTTCCATGTTGCCATAGGGTCTTTGTAACTGTCTTTCTTGGCAGTTGTATAATATTCCATCAGAGTTGTTCAGAAAACTGTACGTTTTTGTTCATTGATCATTGGTCAAAACTTTGGTCATTCCTTTGAGTTTCCAAATGTTCCTAATAAACAATGCTGTGGTGCATTTTTTTGTGTGTGCATAGCTTAAAAAAATATTTTAGGAATGAGATTAAGGGGTTAAATGAGGTTTTTTTCCCTAAAATTTGTTCACTTCTTTGTCTTTCAAGATTGCTTCCACCTTTCCCAGGTTCCCCTTTTCCTGACTACTTTCTCCTGGATCTATTCTCCCAGCGCGGTGGGTGGGGAGCAGGAGAGCAGGGCTGAGAGAACTTGGGCCCTGAAGGGCCGGGATCCCCATCCCCCCGGCTGTGTGAGCTTGGGGGAATCACACCCATCTCTGAGTTTTGGTTTCTAGTCTGTAAAAAGGGTTTAGATCCTGGTTCATGATACCTATCAACTGTGTGATCTTGAGCAGGTGATTAATGTCCTGGGGCTTCCATTTTCACATCTGTACAAGGAGGCTGACTGTGTAATTTACCTCGGAGTTTCATTCCTAGCCACAGTCAATCCAGCCCACTGCCCCCTCTGACCTTGGAGACAGGGCGTCCTCTCACCTCTCTGGAGGACGGACTCCCCCTCACCCTGACTCTCCTCCGACAATTACCCCACTCTCCATATCCTTTCATAGCTCATACCTGGTGTGATCCTCTCGTGTCCTCTGCACTAGATACTATTCTAATGTCAATTTTACAGATAAAGACACCGAGTCCATGAGAGGTGACATCCACATAGCCCCAAGTGTTCAAAAGGGAGACGATCTGAGGGGTGTCCATGGGAGGTGGAGATGGGGTCTCACCCACAGAGCTTCAGGAATGGGGGCGCTGGCTAGGGCCTGGGTCTTTCAACCACCAACTGGGGATACCCTCCACCCCTGCCTCATGTGTTTGGTCTATACAGGGGACTTGCGGTTGAGGAGTCTCCTGACCTGGGACTGCAATCTTGGAACAGACACAATTCCCTGCCCAAAGAGACCCCTCGACACCTCAGGTGGCAGCCTGGTGTCCTGGCCACCTCCATATGTCTCTGTCCTAGAATTTTTCCTTTCTCTTCCTCTCAGGGCAAGCCCTGGGGAGAGTTACAAAGTGAGTTGCTACACATCTCCAATCTCCCCGCTTCCTCAGCAGCCCCTCTTCTGCCCTCAGGGGGGAACCAGTGCCTTCGCACCCTCCCCCACCTTCTGCCCTTAGCAGGTGTGGACATCTTCACAGGTAGGAAAGGCAGTCTTCAACCAGAGGGTAAAACCCCAAGAGTAGCATTTCAGGCACCCACTTAAGAACTGGGGCAGTATGGGGAAGATGGTGGGTTTTCCCAGTGGTCCTGGAATCACTCCAAGTAGGAACACACACAACCCATAAGAAACTGTCTCACGTTGGCTACCAGCTCTTTTCCTTCCTCTTCCAGTTTGCCAGTGTATGCATGGCTTTCTCAGAGCAGGTTTCAGCTCCATCACTTAAATCCTGGCTTTTTCTCCTGGCACCAGCTGCAAGCAGGTGGTATGACACATCCCGAGAAACCGTGGTTGGTGCCCAGAGCCACACTCTTAATCTACACCTGCCATCTGGGAATAGAAAAAGGGAGTCCATTCCAGCCTCCCACCTGACTGCTTTCTGGATGGGGGTCAGATGCAGCAGGAAGCTACACCCACAATATGTCACCCTCAACCCCTCGACTCACATCCTGGCATCCTCTTTCTCCTCCCCCATAAGGGCTCACATCCACCTAATTGTTCCTGCTGCTGGGCGAGCCTCCCCCTTCACCCCTGGCCTCCCTGGCAGTGGCCTTTTGCCACAGGGAGGGCTGCTGCTTGCCGGCATACTTGAAAATCCACATTCCCCCTAGACGTGCAGGCCTGGGCCTTGAGTGAGGTTGTTGCTCAGAGGACGCCAAGTCTAAAATTCTCGTCTGGCACCCAGGCATGCCCAGCCAGACCTTCATTCCCTCCTTCCTTCCTTCCTTCCTCCTTCCCTCTTTCTTCCTTCCTGCCATTCTTCCTTCTCTCTCTTCCTCTCTCTCACAATTTGGTAAATTTACATACACTCACACCTGTGAAACCAGCACCACACCCAAGAGAGTGAACACATCACACTGGAAGTGGTCCCTCCCACCTTCTCTCAGCAGCCCCGCCCCTGAGCAACCCTGATCTATTTTCTGTCACTATAGAAACTTGCAGTGTGACTTACACTGTGAATTCCTACAGTATGGACTCTTTTTGTCTGCATTCTTTCACTCAGCATAATTATTCTGAGATTCATCCATGTATAGTTCATTCCTTTTTACATTCTATTCCATTGGAAGAATGTAGCACGTTTCATTTATCCATTCACCTGTTAATGGACCTTTAGGTTGTATCCAGTTTGGAGCTATTACGAATAAAGCTGCTATGAACACTCATGCAGTCTTTGTATGGACTTAAGCTTTCATTTCTCTTAGGTAAATACCTAATTGTGGAGTGACTAGATTGTATGGTAGATGTACATTTAGTTAATAGAAAAAATTGTGGTTAAAAACACATAACATAAAATTTACCATCTTAACCATTTTCAAGTGTATGCTTCAGTAGGTTACACAATATTCACATTATATAATCAATCTCCAGAACTTTCTCATCTTGCAAAACTGCAACTCTGTAACCATTGATCAATAACTCCTCATTTCTACCTCCTCATGAGCCCATTCTATTTTCTGTTTCTATGAGTTTAAGTAGTTAACTTTATATATGTGGAGTCAAAAGGCCAAGGTTTGTTTTTTGTGACTGGTTTATTTCGCTTATCATAATGACCTCAGGTTCATCCATGTTGTAGCATTTGTCAGAATGTCCTTCCTTTTTAAGGCTGAGTAATATTCTATCCTGTGTATAAACCACATTTTCTATATCCATCAATGGATATGAGGGTTTCTTCCACCTCTTGGCTACTCTGAATAATGCTAAAATGAACATGGGTATGTAACTATCTCTTCAAGATTCTATTTGCAATTCTTTAGGGTATATACTAAGACATATACATGTTTAACTTTTAAGAAACTGCCAGATTGTTTTCCAAAGCAGTTGTACCATTTTACATGACTGCCAGCAGTGTATGAGAGTTCTGGTTTCTCCAAATTCTTGCCAACACTTGCTATGGTTAGTCTTTTTAATTTTAATCATTCGATTAAGTGTGTGGTGGTATCTTATTGTGATTTTAATTTGCACTTCCCTACTGAGTAATGATATCGAGCATCTTTTCATGGGCTTACTTGCCGTCCGTATATCTTCTTTGGTGAAGTGTCTGTTCAACTCTTTTGCTAATTTCCCACCTAGGCCTTTAATAAGCTTTATTTTTTAGAGTATTTTTAGGTTTATAGAAAAAAAATGTATAAAAGTAGTACAGAGAGAGATTCAAGATGGTGGCCTGAGAGGTGAGACAGAGAACTCCTCCCAAAACCACAGATAGTGAGAAAATATAGTTAATACAACTAACCCTAAAATAGCAACAGGAAAGAAGGCTGCACCAGACTGCCTACAGACCCCACAAACAGAGCAGACCTCATGAAACAGGGTCCAGCCCCGCTCCCCTATGACTCCCAAACTCACTCTAGAAGCTGAGCAGCTCCAGAGACTGGAGATTCTGGGCACTAGAGGGCACCACACAGAAATATGAAATGTCAAAAGAACATGGTTCAGACCAGAATCTCACAAACCCCAGAAAAAGGGCCAAATGAAACTGAACTTACCAATCTTCCTGAAGAGAGTTCAAAATAAAAATCATAAACATGCTTATAGAGGTACAGAAAAATATTCAAGAACTCAGGAACGAATTTAAGACAGAGATTTAATCATTAAGAAATTCCATATCTGAAATGAAACATACAATGGAGGGATGTAAAAGCAGATTAGGTGTAGTAGAAGAGACAGTAAATGGAATAAAAATTAGAGAAGAGGAGTACAAAGAAGCTGAGGCACAGAGAGAAAAAAGAATCTCTAAGAATGGAAGAATATTGAGAGAACTGTGTGACCAATCCAAACGGAATAATATTCGCATAATAGGGGTACCAGAAGAAGAAGAAAGAGAAAAAGGGATAGAAAGTGTCATTGAGGAGGTAATTGCTGAAAACTTCCCCAATCTGGGGAAGGAGACAGTCTATCAAGCCATGGAGATGCACAGATGTCCCAACACAAGGGGCCCAAGGAAAACAACATCAAGACATATAATAATTAAAATGGCAAAGATCAAGGATAAAGACAGACTTTTAAAAGCAGCTAGAGAGAGAAAAAAGATCACATACAAAGGAAAACTCATCAGGCTATCATCAGATTTCCCAACAGACACCTTACAGGCCAGAAGGGAGTGGCATGACATATTTAATGCAATGAAGCAGAAGGGCCTTGAAACAAGAATACTCTACCCAGCAAGGTTATCATTTAAATTTGAAGGAGAGATTGAAGAATTTTCAGATAAGCAAAAGCTGAGAGACTTTACCTCGCACAAACCACCTCTACAGTGCATTTTGGAGGGACTGCTATAGATGGAAGTATTCCTAAGGCTAAATATATGTCACCCAAGGGATAGACAAAAAGTACATAATATGATTCATAACATACAAATAATGGAGGAGGAAAAAAAAGAATCTTTAGGTTGTGTTTGTAATAGCATATGAAGTGAGTTAAATTAGACTGTTAGTAAGGGAATTACCCTTGAACCTTTGGTAACCACAAATCTAAAGCCTGCAGTGGCAATAAGTACATACCTATCTATAATCACCCTAAATGTAAATGGTCTGAATGCACCAATCAAAAGATGTAGAGTCATTGAATGGATATAAAAACAAGACCCATCTATATACTGCCCACAAGAGACTCACTTCAAACCCAAATACATACACAGACTGAAAGTAAAGGGATAGAAAAAGATATTTCATGCAACTAATAGGGAGAAAAAAAGCAGGAGTTGCAGTACTTGTATCAGACAAAATAGACTTCAAACAAAGAAAGTCACAAGAGACAAAGAAGGACATTACATAATGATAAAGGGGTCAGTCCAACAAGAGGATATAACCATTATAAATATCTATGCACCCAACACAGGAGCGCTGACATATGTGAAACAAATACTAACAGAATTAAAGGGGGAAATAGAATGCAATGCATTCATTTTGGGAGACTTCAACACACCACTCACTCCAAAGGACAGATCAACCAGATAGAAAATAAATAAAGAGACAGAGGCACTGAACAATGTATTAGAACAGATGGACCTAATGGGCATCTACAGAACACTCCATCCAAAAGCAACAGGATACACATTCTTCTCAAGGTCCTTTGTATTTCCATATGAATTTTAGAATCAGCTTGTGATTTTCTACACCAAATGGAATCATGCTGTATTTGTCTGGCCAACTTACTCTCTCATCCTCTGCGATACCACCTCAAACCTTCCACTCTCCCTGATTCACGGCAGAGGACCTTGCCTCCAACTTCACAGAGAAAAATGAAAGCCATCAGAGGGAAGTTCTCTCGATTTTGTGCTATCAAATATGCAGACTCTCCTTTCCCTGTCCCCCTCCTTCCCAGAACATTGCATGAAGCGTCCCTCTTCCTGCCTAAAGCCCACCCCCACCTGTGCTCAGACCCTTTCCCCATGTCAAGATTTTCAAATTATCCATTATCCCCTTTCCCTTTTATATATCCAACCTCCACCTCTCAACTGGATCCTCACCAGCATCTTTTGAATCTACCCCAGTCTTGCCTAGCTTAGAAAACTTGCTCGGGGCCCCACTCTCCCCACAGTCCTGGCTCCTCCCTCTTCCCACCGCGTCTTCCTCCCTGGGCAATCTCCTGCACAGCCACCATCACGGCTTCAGTTGCCATCCAGAGGAGAGCTCCCAAACACACCTCCAAACCCTCATCTCTTCTCTGGGACGCAAACCCACATATCCAACTGCCCATTTGTCATCCCTCCTTGGACATCTCAAAGGCACCCCAAAACCCACATGTTACAACAGATTCACACCCTGTGCTCCCCCACTCCTCTCCAGGCCCGTCCCCTTCGTGGGCTCCTCTCAGCAGATAGCAGCAGCATCCGTTTGATTGTACACTCCGCCTACCTTCCTCTTCCCCCAGTCAGTCCATAACCAATTCTCATTTATTTTACCTCCTAAACAGAACCTTCTACTTCTTTCTATCTCCTTCCTGGCGCAAGCCCTCAACACCTCTCCATAGCACCCTGACAGATTTCTCCTGGGTCACCCATGCCCTTTCCAGTGAGTGTCCACACAGCAGCCGCAGTGATCTTGTCAAAGCCAGGGCGAATGCAACGCCTCCCTGACTGCAAGCCTCTCATGATCTCAGTGAAAACCAGGGATCCTCAATGCCACCTACAAGTCCTCGCATGGTCTGGCCTGCAGCCTCCTCAGCCCCACCCCTGCTTCAGTCACACTGACCTCTCAGGCCCTCCTCACGTCCCCTTGAACCTGTGGCCTTTGTGCATGCTGTTCCCTCTGTCTGAAATGCTCCTCCCCATCCCACTGACCACCCCCTGGACTGCTGGCTTGCTCTTCAGATCTCAGCTCCAATGTCACACCCTCAGGGGAGTCTTCCTAATTAAGCCCTCCCTGCTTTCCTCTGTCCTGGTACCATGATCCTCTCTTGGCTAGAACTTGTCTTGGTTAGAACTTGAGATTATTTAGGTGGTCAGCACCTCCCTCCACACCGGACTATAAGTTCCAAGAGGCCAGGAACCATCACATCTATTTTTGTCCCCTCGGTGTCTGGTGTGATGCCTGGTGCATATAGACACTTAATAAATAGCCCTTGACTACATGAATCAATACATAACCAAATACTCAATATAAATTCAAGTAGGGAAAGAAAGGCCATTGAAAGCACTAATGTTGTTGATGAAAATAATCTTGGAAATCATTTTTTGCCAATGCCATGTTGATGCCAGGAGTTAGTAATACCATCTGTGACCCTGTGCTGTTGTTTTCCTTAGATGCTGCTTACTTTAATTCTCCCTCCAAGAGAGTGATTTTCCCCCGGGTAGAAGTGTACTGCCAGATAGAAATTGCCCTTGGCAATGAGTGTCCTGAACGCAGTCAACCAAGCCTCCAAGGGGAGCGGGCCAGTCTGGAAGAATCCACACAACTTCACACGCAATGGGCCCACAAAGGGGAAGGATGGGGTGGCCATGGACCACCTATGTCCCCACCTGTGCAGACACCTGAATCCACATGTGAGTGGCCTGTAGAGTCACCTGTTTCGCTGCCTGTCTCTCCATTTGAGCAGTCACCTGCATCGCCACTGGCCCCATCAGCATCACATTCTCCTACTGACTTGCCCCCCACATCACTCCCAGCTGAGAACGTACCGCCCAGCTCAACACCCAGGCTGTCACCTGTATCACCATGGCAGCAGGCACAACTGACTGAGTCAGCACCCAGATCTGCACCCCAGCGGTCATCTCTGTCACCCATGCCATCTTTGGGGCCTCCAGCTGTAGGGGCACCTCAAATGCCCCAGTGTTCTCCTTCAGCATCACCTGCACGGCCACCTGCAGAGGAACTGTGCCCAGAACAGCCCCAAGGTATGGGTCTGCCAGGCTCCTTCATGTCTGGAGCCCTTGGCAAGCGTACAACAACATGGTAGCTGCTGCCGTTGCTTTACGGGGGTGCGTGGTGAACTTAGCAGTTAGCTCTGGCGGCTCTACCTGCTATGAGGACAGGCCACCACAAGGGGGTAGTATACCTAGCATTTGTTCATTTCTTTAGTCCTGTGGTTTCTGAGCTGTGGGTCCCTGGGCAGCAGCGACTGCATCATCTGGGAACTTATTAGAAGTGAAAATTCTCAGGCCTTACCACAAACCTACTAACTCTGGGTGGGAACCAGCTGTCTTTTTCTACAATCCCTCCAGGTAATTCTTTTGCCTGCTCACATTTGAAAGCCTCTGTACAGTAGGGTTTTATTGTGAAAGCCCCTGAGCCCTGACAATACTCCTCAAAGAGTGGCCAGAGGACCAGTGCCAGGGCCCAAACTGTCTGTTACTGGTTCACAATGAAATGAGCGCAGACGGAGAGCAAGCATTTAGAAATGTTTGTGACAATGAGATAGTGCCATGACATCCAAGAGCTTGGTATTTTCCTATGGATTAATTTGTATTATATTTCACAAAAGTACTGGTCCATTATGAACTGTAAATTAGACTTTTAAAAAACCAATTCTTTACTACAGAAAGTTTGAGAAGCACCGTTTTAGGGGCTGCAAAGCTGAACAGTTCTCAATTCCTCGTTCTCAGGAAATCACCCCTCCAACAGAGGGATGACATGGATGCCAAGCTCCAAAATACAAAAACAGAATTAATAAGAACTATATAACTAATGAGTGTTGGGGGTATTCATAAACGTTAAGATCGCTTCTCTCTGGGGGTTTAAGGAAGGCTACTTTTTGCTGACAGATGAGTCGAACTGGGCAGGATTTTGACAATCGTGGTTTGTGGGATGGGTGAGATGGGATAGAGAGAAAGAGCATTTCAGATTTTGTTTTTTCTGGACGTCCTGGGGCAGAGAAGGAAAGTGCAGAGGACATGTGGTTGAAGAGGATACCCATTCGGCCACCGTGAAGAGGCTGGGAAAGGGCAAAGGCGGGGAGGCCCGAAGGAAGGGTGGAAGCCAGGTTGTAGGGGCCTCCTGGTCCGTCAGCCAGACCCCCACACTTATGATAAACAACAGCCCAGTTCCCTTCTCTGGAATAGGTTTAATTCTTTTAATCACAGAGACAAAACTATCAGGACAATAAGAGTCAGAAAATTGGTCACTGTTTCACCCGCTGTCTTATTTCCTGTTAAATAAAAAGCATTTATTTTATACTATTCACACCTGTGCCTAAAGGCAGCTGTCTCCAGGTGCCTGAGCCATCCTGGGCCCTGAGTTGGCCCTCCTCACTCATATCAGGGGTGGAATAGGGGGACAGACCGTCCAGTGGTTCTCACCTAGGGGCGATTTTACCCCCAGGAGACATTTGACAATATCTGGAGTCATTTTGGGTTGTCGCCTAGTGGGTCACATCCAGTGGGTGGAGGCCAGGGATGCTGCTGAACACACAGCCCCCACAGCAAAGGATTATCTGGCCCTTGAAGGCTGTAGTGCTGAGGTTGAGAAACCCTGTCACAGCCTCCAGCTGAGCCTCAGCAGTGACATCGTAGGCCAAGAGAGTTGGGCAGAACAGACCCTCCCCAGGGTTGGTGTTATCAACTCATTTAGTGATGGCCGAGAGGTTGCTGGGGATGAGGGTGTTGCAAAAAGTCCTAGGAAAATTCATAAACAAAGGAACCGCGAAGAGATTTGGGAGAACCAGGGATATCCAACTGGCCCCCAAATGAAAGAAGTCCAAGTAGAATAACTTAAATATATTCTATATTATTGTTATTCACATGTATCATGTATTTACATATTAACCTTCATATATTATGTACCCCCCCATACTCAGTGAAAATATGCCAAGAGCTTACTTAAGAACAATGGTCATGAAATTATTAATATTTTCTATTCCACTAAGAAAAAAAAAGCATTACATAAAGCAGGTGGTGGAAGGTTGGGACTCCTATGAGGGATTTTCTTGAAAACTTTCGCCAACATGGCTGCTTTTTGTGAGGGAATTGTTGATACTTCCTATTGCTACTTCAAAAATGGCAACTCCCCCCCCCCCCCGCATCTCACTCATGTCTCCTACATTTTTATTTTTGGCTGTAGCTCCCCTTGCAGCTTCAAATCCAGAACGCGCCATGCCTCTGGTTAATGTGAAGGAAATTGCCAGCACGCTCTACGCAATGTAAGTTTCTCCTTACTTGGGAACACATTCTTTTGTTTGGTTAGGGGAAGGGGGTCCAGCTAAGTGATATTTCCATCTCTTCAGCTGTTCTGGGATTACAGTCCACCCTTTACATTTCACAAACTGCCTTCCCTCTTCTTCGGTAGGGGCAGTGGGTGCAAAATGAGCCTATGCATGCTGATAGGTTCCTTCTCTTCATCTCCCGGCTGTGCACACTGGGGAGGCCACTTTCTCTGAGTGCGGTGGGGGAATGTGCACCTCTCCCCCCATGTCTGGCTCTGGTGATGTCTCAGTTCAAGAGAGCTAGCAGACATGCTACATTCTAGCCTTAGGTAGCCCCTGTGTGGTATAAATTGAGGGAGTCTATCAAAGGCCTTCCTTAATCCAGATTATTTTCATAGCATGATAAAAGGGTTTATATTCCTGTGTTGCAGATTGTCCCCAGAAAATCTTTTTTATAATGCACATCACTTGTCTGGGTTGTGTAACATGCACTCCACTGTTGCAGTCATTAGGAAAGGCCAGGAGATCTGTATTTTTTTTTAATGTTCCCTGGGGACCCGTTGCCAGGCTCCCTTGAAGCTGGATGACGGTTGGATTAACCAGTGGAAAACACGAGCAGGAGATCAGAGAGTGGGTCAAGGAGAGGGGGGTCAAGGGTATGCTCCCCCACCCCCATGCAACCCTCCATGGGGTAGCTCTGGGCAGTGGCTGGGTTTCTCTAGGGCCACAGCTGCAGGTTTGGGAGACTGGGGCCTGAGGCAATTTTACTTTTGATGTTTCCATTCCATATCATATCAAATATATTAAAACATACCTGCTTCTCGCATTAAGTATAATTTTAGTTATAAAACTCTTTGAAAGAGTTAGCATAATTTAATGAATTTGTGCTTGGGCATAAATTATGTATGTTGTTCACATGATTTAAACCTTTTGCATTGATGTATACCTGTATAAAGGTTTAACTGAGTTTCTGTTGACTAGTTGACATGATGTTACTTAGATAAATATTCACTGACTACAAAGTAAAAGTTTGCTGGGAACTCTGATGTTCAGCCAGGGCTGGGAACCATTGCATTTGCATGTCTGTCTACCTTCTGAGCTGGAGCAGAGCCGTGATAGTGGAGGACACAGGGAAGGTCATTAACGACCCATTTACTACATCTCTTTGCCCAGGGAGAACACTGTTGAAGACCCCAACTGGGTGAGCAAGGTATTCAAGAAGAACAAACAAAAGACAAGTGGCAGCAGAAGAGGCTTCCCAAGACATCCACGATCCAAAAAAACAGGCAGCAAAATTCAGTGAGCATTACTAATTTTTTCTTAAATTCCACAGGAAGGAGCAGATTTGGGAACAGGAAGCAGGAAGATTACGAGGGGCAGAGGGAAAGTCGGTAGGAGTTGGGGTTGGCAGCTGGGCTCTGGAGTCAGACACACCCAACATAAAATCCCTGCTCTGCCACAGCCTCACTCAGTGAGCACACTCAGGACATGGGGTCTTTCTGAGCCTCCGTTTCCTGGTCTGTAAAATAGAGATAATACCAACTGCTAAAGTTGCTGTGAGACTTTAATGAGGTCAGTATGTAAATTGCTCCACAGTGCAATATGTATGGTAGCCCGCAATAAAATTAATAGATATTATGGTCATTTAACTCACAGAGGTTAACTAGCTACCACTCTGCTTCTGAACAGAACTATACTTAAAAACCAAGCTAGACAGCTGTGTGCCTACCTGACCCTCAACAGGTAGAGCTCTGAACTGTTGCCACTCCGCACCTAAAAGCCCTAACCAATGCAGGCCTGCTTCTTATTACTTTTTGAGTATATTATGTTATCCTCGGTTTAGTCAGTCAGCTTTTATTGAGTACCTCCTATGTGCCAAGCACTCTTCCGAGCTCTGGAGATAGCAGAGACGGACTAAACCCAATCCCCAACTTACAAGAGGTGACCCCCAAATTGAATTTTAGACCAAAAATAAGAAAAAACCTACCACTCTGCCAAACTACGAGCCCCATATAACCAAGTCTTAATTTTTTTACTGAACCATAACATTGTTTTTAAAGATACGTGCATGTACATATAAACACTAACAAATTAAAAATGCCAGCCTTAAACAAACCAAGCCAGCATCTATAATTAGTTCACTGGTATCAAATATTCTCCAAAAGGAACAGACCCTTACTGTTATTTAATTTGTTTCAAGCCTTTATTGGTCAGAAAAATCCCTAAATCAATCTAAGCAGCATCCTTCCAGTTGCTTCTGTCTCAGGTGGCGCTCCCTGGCAAGGTGAAGGAATACATCAGACGAGGGTCAGAGGCTCACCCTGGAGGCCACAGGCCCCGTTCAGAGGCTGGACAACAGCCACTTGGTGGGTGGTGCAAAGCAGAATGGTGGGAAAGAGATTCTCAGAGCTGTGCAGGAAATGGGGCAGTCCCACGTGTTGCTTTCTAGATTAAAGGATTGGCAAGGAGGGCACAGGACCCACCAGGCACCTGGTGGTCCCTGGGGGTCATGGGATCAGTGCAGCCAGGGATTAGGCTTACTCTGTTCCTTGGTCTCCACCACCAAGACTTCCCTGACTTCTGAGTGTCAATATCTCTGTCTTCAGGAGTCCAGGGTCAGGCCTGGTCATGGGAACATTGGCAGGTCTGCTCTAGGCAGGGGGAAACTTCCCTGGGGCTGGGAGTGCCATTTGGGAGCTAGACCCAGACTCAGTTTTGCTGATTTCAGGGCCAGGCATCCGAGCAGTGGGAACTGAGCAATTTAGCCAGAGCTCCCTTAGTTGATAAACTGCTAGGAATCAAGGTGCTTTATGAAGAAGCAGGCTGTGATGGAAACAAAACAACATTCATAAGCTGTGGGAAACACTGTCGTCAGTGGGTCACACATCCTGTCTGTGATTTACAGAACAAATTACAAAACTACCTGGAGGCAATTTATTTATCAATTGATGATCCTTAGCAAGTCCATGCAAATTCACTGCATTCAGCTTCAGAACTAGGGTAGGGGGTAGAAAAGAGAAGCTTAAAAATGTTAAGCAGGACTTCTGGGAAGATGGCAGTGTGAACAGGGCGGCAGAAATCTCCTCCCAAAACCATATATATTTATGAAAATACAACAAATACAACTATTCCTAAAAGAGAGACCAGAAGATACAAGACAACAACTAGGCTACAGCTACACCTGCGAGAACTCAGTGCCTCATGAAGCGGGTAAGATACAAAGCCATGGCCCAGCGGGACCTGAGCACTCCCCCACCCCAGCGCACTGGCGGGAGGAAAAGATTCAGAGTGGGGAGAGAGTGGAAGCACAGGCCCGCTAAATAAGCAGCCCTGGTGATCTGCACCGGGAGCACTGACACACATCACGTGGGGTATCGGAGATTAGAGAAACAGAAGGGCAGGATCCTAGATGGAGACAACCGGGTCCCCTCAGCTGGCTCCCCGGGACAAAAGAAAAGTGGGTGCTTTTTTAAAAGTCTTAAAGAGACAAGGGCCCAACAGCAGAACAAAATTGTCCCAGCGCGCTAAGCATAGCAGGCTGGGAGTTGTGGGGAATTTCAGACCGCTTGGTCAGTGGCCGGGCAAAGCAGCTGTGCTGAGGCTTCCTACAGAGATTAGCAGCCTGCCATTCATTGCCCCCGGCCGGTGATACAAAGGGTCCGGCGGAGCCACCACAGCTGCGGAACAGCGGAGGAGGGGCTCCGCCCACAGCAACCTCACAGAATCTACTCCTAGTGGGCGCGCAGCTAAGTGGGAAGAGCCCTAAAACCAGGTCCAGAAGGCACCAAGGGGACCAGAATGCACCCAGCATTAACTGCAAACCCCCGCAGTGCTATAGGCTAGGAGGAGGGCAACCCTGCACACAGGCAGTTCAGGGGATTATCCCAGAGACTGCCTCCCGGTGTGCAGGAAAACAGCTCAGGCCCGGAAGAAGGGTAAGGAGAACAACAAGCATAAAGGGACTTTGTTCTTCCTGCTGACACACGTGGCACCTACCAACGACCACTTCTATCACCATGAAAAGACAGAGGAATATGGTCCAGACTAAGATTAGCCAGACAACCCAGAGAGGGAGTCTGATGGGATGGACCTGTGCAATCTTCCTGAAAAAGAATTCATAATAAAAGTCATAACTATACTGACGGATCTACAGAGAAATATGCAAGAGCTAAGGGAGGAAGTAAGGGAAGTGAGAAAAGACAATGCAGAAATGAGACAAGCCATCGGGCTTAGCAGCAGACTGGATGAGATACAAGAGACTGTTAATAGAATAGAATTCAGAGAAGAGGAATACAGAGAAGCTGAGGCAGAGAGAGATAAAAGGATCTCTAAGAATGAAAGAATATTAAGAGAACTGTGTGACCAATCCAAACGGAACAATATTCGCATTATAGGAGTACCAGAAGAAGAAGAGAGAGAAAATGGGATAGAAAGTGTCTTTGAAGAAATAATTGCTGAAAACCTCCCCAAGCTGGGGAAGGAAATAGTCTCTCAGACTATGGAAGCCAACAGATCTCCCAACACAAGGGACCCAAGGAAGACAACACCAAGACACATAATAATTCAGATGGCAAAGGTCAAAGATAAAGACAGAGTATTAAAGGCAGCTAGAGAGAGAAAAAAGATCACCTACAAAGGAAAACCCCTCAGACTGTCATCAGACTTCTCAACAGAAACCTTACAGGCCAGAAGAGAATGGCATGATATATTTAACGTAATGAAACAGAAGGGCCTCAAACCAAGAATATTGTATCCAGCACAATTATCATTTAAATTTGAGGGAGGGATTAAACAATTCCCAGACAAGTGAAAGCTGAGGGAATTTGCCTTCCATAAACCACCTCTACAGGATATCTTAAAGGGATTACTCTAGAGGGAAGCACTCCTAAGGCTAAAAAGATGTCTCAAGAGAAAATAAAGTCATACCAAAGAAATCAGACCATCCAAATACTAACTAAAGGCAAAGAATAAAACACTTAGTACATAAAGAATGGAGGAGGAAGAATAAGAAGGGAGAGAAATAAAGAATCATCAGACTGTGTTTACAATAACTTAACAAGAAAGTTAAGTTAGATTGTCAGATAGTAAAGAAGCAACCCTTGAACCTTTGGTAACCACAAATCTAAAGCCAGCAATGGCAATAAGTACACATCTATCAATAATCACCCTAAATGTAAATGGACTGAATGCACTAATCAAAAGACACAGAGTAACAGAATGCATAAAAAAGCAAGACCCATCTATATGCTGCTTACAAGAGAGTCACCTCAAACCCAAAGATATACAGAGACTAAAAGTGAAGGGATGGAAAAAGATATTTCACGCAAACAATAAGGAGAAAAAAACAGGTGTTGCAGTACTTGTATCAGACCAAATAAACTTCAAAATGAAGAAAGTAGCAAGAGATAAAGAAGGACATTACATAATGATAAAGGGGTCAGTTCAACAAGAGGATACAACCATTTTAAATATATATGCACCCAACACAGGAGCACCGACATGTGAAACAAATACTAACAGAATTAAAGGAGGAAATAGAATGCAATGCATTCATTTTAGGAGACTTCAACACACCTCTTACTCCAAAGGACAGATCAACCAGACAGAGAATAAGTAAAGACACAGAGGCACTGAACAACACACTAGAACAGATGGACCTAACAGATATCTACAGAACTCTGCACCCAAAAGCAGTAGGATACACATTCTTCTCAAGTGCACATGGAAAATTTTCCAGAATAGACCACATACTAGGCCATAAAAAGAACCTCAGTGAAGTCAAAAATATTGAAATTCTACCAACCAACTTCTCAGATCACAAGAATGTAAAACTAGAAATAAATTGTACAAAGAAAACAAAAGGGCTCACAAATACATGGAGACTTAACAACATTCTCCTAATTCATCAATGGGTTAACGACCAAATAAAACAGAAACCAAGGAATACATGGAGACTAATGACAACAACAACACAAAGCCACAACTTCTGTGGGACGCAGCAAAGGCAGTTCTAAGAGGAAAGTATATTGCAATCCAGGCCTATTTAAAGAAGGAAGAACATTCCCAAATGAACAGTCTAAAGACACAATTACTGAAATTGGAAAAAGAAGAACAAATGAGACCCAAAGTCACCAGAAGGAGGGACATAATAAAGATCAGAGAAGAAATAAATAAAATTGAGAAGAATAAAACAATAGAAAAACTCAATGAAACCAAGAGCTGGTTCTTTGAAAAAATAAAGAAAATAGATAAACCCCTAGCCAGACTTATTAAGAGAAAAAGAAAATCTACACACATAAACAAAATCAGAAATGTGAAAGGAAAAATCACTACCAACCCCACAGAAATACAAAGAAGTATAAGAGAATCTATATGCTAACAAGCTGGAAAACCTAGAAGAAATGGACAACTTCTTAGAAAAATACAACCTTCCAAGACTGACCAAGCAAGAAACAGAAAACCTAAACAGACTAATCACCAGCAATGAAATTGAATAGGTAATCAAAAAACTACCCAAGAACAAAACCCCGGGCCAAATGGATTCACCTCTTGTCACTATTTGCAGATGACATATCATACATACAAAACCCTAAAGACTCTACTCCAAAACTACTAGAACTAATATCTGAATTCACCAAAGTTGCAGGATATAAAATTAACACACAGAATATGTTGCTTTCCTATACACTAACGATGAGCTAACAGAAAGAGAAATCAGAAAAACAATTCCATTCACAATTGCATCCAAAAGAATAAAATACCTAGGAATAAACCTAACGAAGGAAGTGAAAGACATATACCCTGAAAACTACAAGACACTCCTAAGAGAAATTAAAGAGGACACTAACAAATGGAAATGCATCCCATGCTCTTGGTTAGGAAGAATAAATATTGTCAAAATGGCCATCCTGCCTAAAGCAATCTACAGATTCAAAGCGATCCCTATCAAAATACCGACAGCATTCTTCAGTGAACTGGGACAAATAGTTCTAAAATTCATATGGAACCACAAAAGACCCTGAATATCCAAAGCAATCCTGAGAAGGAAGAATAAAACAGGGGGAATTACGCTCCCTGACTTCAAGCTCTACTACAAAGCTTCAGTAATCAATACAATTTGGTATTGGCACAAGAACAGACCCACAGACCAGTGGAACAGAATAGAAAATCCAAACATTAACCCAAACATATATGGTCAATTAATATATGATAAAGGAGCCTTGGATATACAATGGGGAGATGACAGCCTCTTCAGCAGCTGGTGTTGGAAAAATTGGACAGCTACATGTAAGAGAATGAAACTGGATTATTGTCTAACCCCATACACAAAAGTAAACTCAAAATGGATCAAAGACCTGAATGTAAGTCATGAAACCATAAAACTCTTAGGAAAAAACATAGGCAAAAATCTCTTGGACATAAACATGAGCAAGTTCTTCATGAACATATCTCCCCGGGCAAGGAGAACAAAAGCAAAAATGAACAAGTGGGACTCTATCAAGCTGAAAAGCTTCTGTACAGCAAAGGACACCATCAGTAGAACAAAAAGACATCCTACAGTATAGGAGAATATATTCATAAGTGACGTATCCGATAAGGGGTTGACATCCAAAATATATAAAGAACTCACACACCTCAACAAACAAAAAGCAAATAATCCAATTAAGAAATGGGCAGAGGACATGAATAGACACTTCTCTAAAGAAGAAATTCAGATGGCCAACAGGCACATGAAAAGATGCTCCACATCACTAATCATCAGAGAAAAGCAGATTAAAAGCACAATGAGATATCACCTCACACCAGTGAGGATGCCCAACATCCAAAACACAAACAAATATTGGCGAGGATGTGGAGAAAAGGGAACCCTCTTACACTGCTGGTGGGAATGCAAATTAGTTCAACTATTGTGGACAGCAGTATGGAGGTTCCTCAAAAAACTCAAAATAGAAATGCCATATGACCCAGGAATCCCGCTCCTAGGAATTTACCCTAAGAATGCAGCAGCCCAGTTTCAAAAGACAGATGCACCCCTATGTTTATCGCAGCACTATTTACAATAGCCAAGAAATGGAAGCAGCCTAAGTGTCCATCAGTAGATGAATGGATAAAGAAGACGTGGTACATATGTACAATAGAATATTATTCAGCCATAAGAAGAAAACAAATCCTACCATTTGCAACAACATGGATGGAGTTAGAGGGTATTATGCTCAGTGAAATAAGCCAAGTGGAAAACGACAAGTATCAAATGATTTCACTCATATGTGGAGCATAAGGGCAAAGAAAAAAAACTGAAGGAACAAAACAACAGCAGACTCACAGAACCCAAGAACGGACTAATAGTTACCAAAGGGAAAGGGACTGGGGAGGATGGGTGGGAAGGGAGGGACAAGGGGATTAGCAGACACAATGTTGGGGGGGCACGGGGAGGGCTGTACAACTCAGAGAAGACAAGTCGTGATTCTATAGCATCTCACTACACTTATGAACAGTGACTGTAATGGGGTTCGTGGGGGGGACCTAATGACGTGGGTAGTTTAATAATCATAATGTTGCACATGTAATTATGATTAATGATACCAAAATAAATTACAATTAATTGCAAAAAAAAAGTTAGGCAGGAAAAGAAAACATCTCCTCAAAACAACCACCCCTCCCCTCAATCTCAGTGGATTACAAAAAATACATATATATTTTTTTCTTTTCAGTGGGTCTAAGAGCTGGTTGTCAAAGCTCTGCTTAGACTACAGGTTGGACTCGAGTCTGTTCGCTGTGCTTCTCATTCCAGGGCCAGTAGTTCTGCTGGATATGTTCTTTTCCTGGAGGATGGCTAGATATAGATACCAGCCTTGCTTTCCTCTGCTAGCCTTTTCTCTCCTCCCATAATAATTCAGTGAACATGAGTCTGGTTGTGTAACTGACCTCAAAGTAAAAAGACAGACTGAGAAATTGAGAGACTGCCAGAGGCTACAGATGGAAAAGGAGGAGGTCCATCTGGCTACTTGCTGCTCAGATCCTCCTGATTGCCACCAAGTCTGTCAGACTTTCCAAATTTCCACCGCTAGAGAGCCCCTCGTTTGCATTACTGTGGAATTCCCCCCCCCCATTCTGTTGTGGGTGTAATGGTAATAGCTAAATTTTATATAGTAGTTATTATGTCCCAGGCACTGTGGCACAAAGTCACATGCCCTAAGTCACACGGTCAGTATGTGGTGGAGCCAGGATCCAAGTCTAGGTGGTCTGTGCAGTGTCTGCATGTTGGGCGCTAAGTGATACAGCCTCCCGCGCTGGAGTGAGAGCCGGAAGTCACAGGGTCTAGTGCCTGTTTCTGCTTGGTCAGCGAGGGGCACGTGGAGGTACTTGGAGGCTGGAAGACATGGCAGGAGTAGGTCAGCCAGGCTTGGGTGCCATGCTAGCAAGGTTGGACTTCACCTGCGGTGCTGAGGAGTCATCACAGGGTTTAAGCCACAGAATGACACAGATTTGAAAATTATCCAAGAATGTGCAAGTCCACATCCCAGCCTTTGTCCACAGATCTTCCTGCAGTTTCCCAGAGAGGGCAGGTGACTTGCTCAGGGTCACACAGCAGGTGGAGGAGAGCTTGAAACTCAGGTTTTCCCATTCCCCCTTCTTGTCTCATTTCTCCTCTCATGTGATTCCTCTGCTTCTCATATCCAGATCTGCTCCCTGCCCACTCGACTTGTCTCTGCTCTCTACTTCCGAGACAGTTTGGGTCGCCTACAGGCCTCATCCCACCCGGATCCAGGAGTACAGCTGTCCTGAGGTGTGGAACTCCCCAGGGTAACTCCGGAGACTGGACACTGCCCCATCCTGGAATGCTGTGATGACCCCTGAGCTCCACTGGCCCAATGTCCTTCTGCCCCCACCAGCTTCTTGCCGGTCATAGTCAAGGCCAACACTAACCCCATATAATGTCTTGTTCACTAAGAAAACAGCACTCATTCCTGGAGAACCTGACGGCCAGTTGTTGGAAGAGTGTCATAACGTACTGATTTTGTTCAAACAATTGACTGTCAGCTGCTAGAAATCTGTATGAATGACATACAAAGCCATAAAATTGTATAAATAACATAGAAAACTGTAGAAATTATACGATATAAGTATGTCTCTGAGCCACCTACCCCTTAGTGTTGCAGTATATCCCTGCACTGTGCACAGCCCGCACAACTGGACTCAACACGCTGGGGGCCATGCTACCTCTTCCCCCTTCCTGAAAAACCAAATATTAATTGGACTTTTGTAAATCAGTAATATTTGAAACACTCTTATCAACGGCTTTGCAAATGCAATTCTCCATTCGCAAAATGCCCTTGCATAATAAAGCAAACCCTTTAAATGACTTTCGGTATAAATTGAGATTTCCAATTTCTAAGCGTCAGCTTGGCTGTAATGGGGCCAGGCTACTTGCTCCGGGCTGCCCAGGGTGATGAAGTTTCGGCGAATTTTCTCAGTGGAAATAAGGGGAGAGGAGGGGAGGGAAGTCCAGGGAGAGACTTAGAAATGATTTATCATTTTCCCTGTGTCCTTTTTCTAGGAAGCAATGAGCCTAGAGAGAAAACCTGGGCTGGCGCGGGAGAGGACCTGACAACCCCAGGCGGAGCCTTCTCCCCACAGCCCTCAGACGCCCTCCCCTCACTGCTGAGCCTGCTGGTGGACGTGGGCCACCTCCCCGTCTACAGACCCTTCAGCCCTTCCACTGCCTCGCTCCGGGCACACTGTCGGATGGTGGGCAGCACGGCCTGGCACTGAGGAGCATACAGCACAGCTTCCTGACTGCCGGGCCCTGGGCCCTGGGCCCTCCTCCCAACCCCGGCCGGAGTTTGCTTTTTTGAGACGGACCAGACCCACCCGAGCCCCCAGGATCGAGTCCCCATGCAGGACTGAGCCGCAGACGCACTTCCCGCCTTCCTGGCATGTCAAGAGACCAAGTCCTTCTTTTGTATCAAAGGCTCACCTGGGGCCACCGGATTCTACCTCAGCTGCTTACAGGAATCATTTGATAGAGCTGTGCCGGCATGAGGTCTCTAAGAGCTCCGCAGGGATTATGTGCTGTGGCCTGCTGGGCGGGCTGCCCTGGGCGTGCCTGAGGCCTGGTGTGGTTGTCGAGGAAATGGGAGGCCCAACATCCTTTCTTTCCCATCCCTTAGCCCAAATGGGGGCAGACTCTGCCGGTCACGCCTCAGTGAAAGTGTTCCATGAGAAAGATACCCTTAGCCTCAATTTTTCTACCCTGGCCAGAAAAGAAATGCCACTGCTCCCTGCTCCCTGGAGTAGATAACATCCAGGCCCAGTAAGAAAGCCTGGGCTGCACACAGGCCTCAGAAACGTGCTTACCAAATCCTGGAACCCAGAGGACTGGGTGGAGACAGCCCTGAACTGGCCTGAGGTGCCTGAGGCAAATTTAAGCAGTGGAGGGAGGCCTATGGCAAGGAGGCCCGGGTGCCGCCAGCATTTAGCGGACTCCTGTCGGCACGTGAGCCCGCACAAGCCCCCTTTAGGAGCTCCTGCCTGGAAGAGGCGGAGTGCATCTTTGAGAGCCTGAGAGGCATCAAATCTCAGGTGTTCTTGTACTCTCTGCCCACTCTGATCCTGTGGCCCAGAGCAGTCAAGGGAAGTGCCCTCGGGGCCGTGTGGTGGGAAGGGACTCCCTGGAGTGGCACCTGGATGCGGCCCCCAGCCTGTCCTCCGGGAATGGTGCTGCTGCTGGCAGCAGGCCGCAGGCCCAGAGCCCTGAGACCTGTAACCGAGGGAGGGAGGGTTTCCATCTTGCACAGCTCAGGAATGCTTATTCCCTGGTGTGCAGGGGAGAATGAAACATAACTGTCATTTTGCCTCAAAGCCTGGATTAGAGCCCGGACGCCCCTATGTTACAGTTAGAAGCATCAATAAATCCCCTTGCATAGTTTCCTTCATTTTGCTTAATTTCCCTTTCCCCCATTTTGAGGTAATTAAGAAAACTGTTCTTGTTTTAGTTCCAGGGCTACCAGATAAAACACAGGACACCTTGTTAATTTGAATTTTAGATAAACAAATAATTATTTAGTGTAAGTGTGACCCTGGTACTGTAACTATTTGTTGTATATCTGAAATTTAAATTTAACTGGGCCACCCATATTTTTATCTGCTAAATTTGGCAACCCTGATTAGTTCCTTTCTTTCTTTTATGCCTTTTTGAAAAAAAGAACAGCATTAATGGGTTGTTGTTTTTTGATGTGCTAGCGACTGTGCTTTGAAACTGGGAAGCCTCACAGGTGCCAAGGTCACGGCAGAACACTTCCTGGCCCTCCAAACATTCCTATTTGAATGATACATACAGTGCAGCCCTGCCTGTACCCAGCTAACACTGCAATCAGTCCTTGGCCGGCCCCACTATCTCTGACTCACCCAGTTAGCCTCCTGACTTCTGAGGGTGAGAAAGTAGGTTGATTATGTCCTGATGTCACTTGCCCACCTTTCAAAAGCCTTTCAAAGCAGCAGGGTCTCCCATGCACTATGGGGCTCTTGAAAGCCTCCTCGGTGTGAATTGAGGGAGCCCCAGCCTCACACGGTGTCCCATCACCCTATGCTCCTGTTGGCAAAAAATGCCCATAACAGTGAGGTCCATGAGCATCGTGAAGGCAGGGATGGTGTCTTGCACATCTGCGAATTCCGCAGAGCTAGACCAGCCCTGGCACATAGTCAGTGTCAGCAAATATTGGCTGAGCAGAGGAACAATTGGGTTAGACAATAAGGGGTAGGGGGTGGTCACTAAAACAGGGGTTCTTGGAGTTGATTCTGTCTGTAGCTGCCTGTGTGGCCTTGAAGGACCCTTCCCACTCTGAGCCTCAGCTTCCTGTCTGCCGGGTGAGGATAAAAATGCTGCTCTCCCTGCCCTCCTCAGAGCAATACGGAGAGCCTTCAAGGGTTGGGGGTTGGAAACGTGGTTTGAAAAGAAGACAAGCTGTGCTCCCAAAAGGGTTGCCTTCCTGAGAAAGCCGCTAGAAGAACTCAAGTGTTACTTGAGAGGAAAGGAGGCCTTCAATGACTTTCAATGGAAACCACATCTTCAGCACCGGAGACCAGGCACTGTGTTCTGTTCACTTTTGTCCTGGTTCTGAGTGGTGGGGTTTGGACATCAGAACCTAGGGACTAATTAAGACAGATGATGTAGAATCAGGTCTGGCCAAGATTTTCCCAGACATAAAATTAACTATCACCTTAAGAGTCACAGTCACAGGAAGTCAGGTCTGGAGAGCAAGGATCTTGTCCCCAAGGTCATCAGAGAGCAGCTGGAGTAAAACCCAGATCTCCTGACGCCTAGCACAGGCACTTTTTATCCTGCTTCGGCAAGTTGACGCCCCGAGGATTGGACACCTGGAGAGCATCCGGGCAGGGACAAAGCTGCTGACCCGCACGGCCTTACGCTTTGCCACCATTCGTGAATAATCCAGGCTAGACCTTTGTGCTAGTCAATTTCTTTATTTGCTCAAATAACACAGTACAAAAATGAGACTCAGATGCCAGCATCAGTAACTCATACCAAATACTCATAAAGCTTAAAAATATCATTCCAAATAAGAAACTACACACAGAAGGTTCCTGACCCTCATTTCAACACTTATTTTGATCCTTCACATTTTGGTGGTGTGGTTCCTGAACACTGCCTAAAAGAAATCCATAAACAGCTCACCTCACCCCCATTGCTAAGAAGCAGCAGTAAAGTTTAATCATGTTCAGCGTATGCTGTGTTGAACTTCCTAAAGCCTTGCCTTAGTTTTGGGACCAGTCCCATCTAAGTTCCCAAGGCCTCTTTGCCCTTGATTTCTCCCCTCCCCATGGGGCTCCCACAGGTTCACCACAGCAATACAGTGTCCACCAAGGGTGACAAGAATGAGTTTTAACACCCTCTCCTCTCTGACTTTGTGTTCCAGGCAATGTCCAAGGGTATGTTCAAAGCCCTGATGAGCATGCATATAGATAATAAACATGTGGCAAATTGTCCATCTGAGCCAAGCTGTTTCAACTGTTCAGCTGTATAGAAGAAGGGCGTCTAGCAGCCTACACATCACACTGTGAAAAAACAAAAAGGACCCTCTTTCTCAAGAAACTTTACTGCTGCCAGCTGAGAAATTATCATCATAAATGTACAAATCTACAATGTCTAGGAAGTGAATAGCACTTCCTGGGGTCTGGTCCTCTTGAGCAGTGCATACCCATGCAATCATTCATGGTGATCCGGCTTAAAGCCCTCCCCGACTTCCTGACAATGATCCAGATTATAGCTGTAATAAGAACAACAACATGTATGGACATGGTACTGTGTAATTTTCAGAACTCTGCACGTTCATTTTCTCACTGACTCTTGGCATACCCGTGTGAGATGGGACAGGTACAAGGCGTCAGCTTTGTTTCTCTGGCCATAGAATCAAAGAATGCAGGCTCGGAAGGACTCTGAGAGACGCAGGGATCCCCGGTCCATAGGTTTCCCCTATCTAGGGCCTGCAGAGTTCCTGGGAGGTGTGCCCAAATCCACGCGGACAAGCTCTGTTAGTCAACTGAATCAAGTATGTGTTGCGCAGGGGTGCACCTCTGTTTAAAATGTGGGTGTTCAGGTGAAAGTTTAAATAAAAATTTATTTTCAAAACTAAGACTCATTTAAAGCTAACATCTAAAAAATGTCAGCATGTCTTCTATACGACAGTGGGCATATTTTTAGCACCTGTGAATCAAGAAAACACATGATTTTTTAAAAAGAAGCACATACACTAGGTTTGGCCCCAGATTGCAAAGACCTTGACTCTGGCTGGGTTCAATGCTCAGGTCCAGTGCCAAATGAGGTAGCTTCCCCATTTCTTCCCTAACCCCAAACTTAGAGTCACTGGTTACATAATTCCAGTTGAGGCCCAAGGCCTCCCAGGGAATGCCAGGCAGAACTGCCTGGATCTCAGTGCTTCCCTCCCCTCCCCTCCCCTCCCCTCCCCTTCCTTTCCCCTCCCTTCCCTTTCCCCTTCCTTCCTCCCTTCCTTCCTTCCTTCCTTCCTTCCTTCCTTCCTTCCTTCCTTCCTTCCTTTCCTCCCTCCTTCCTTCTCTCCCTCCCTCCCTTCCTCTCTCCCTCCCTCCCTCCGTAAGGACTTAAAGATTCCAGGTCAATGGGGTATATTGAGCCACAGCATGAAAACGCTCACTACCTCTCTTTAGATATTTCAGCATAAGGGAGTCAGAAAGCATCCAGTGGGCCCCCTAGTCTAGCCCAGAGACGTGAGGGGACATGTAGAGGGTCTTGCCACAATTTTGGGGCAGGTCAGTGGGTGAGCCATGCTCTCCAAACTCCCAGTCCAGTGCTTATTGCCCCCAATACAGTCTCTGCCTCCAGCTTTGTGGAAGAATGCTTTGTGCATCTCAGTCTCAATAAAGCCATAATGGTGCATGGACACAGATGGCCGTCCACTCTTCAGTCATATCTGTGAAGCACTGGATTGGGACATCATGAAGCATCTTCAGGGTCTCCTGGTTGAAGTTGCCAATTGTTTGGCTTATTCAAGGAAACAAGTGCAAAGTGCAGCTTTTAATCTGGACTTTGGCTCTCATGACTTGTGATGTTCTGGGAAGACAAAAAAAAATACAGGTTTTAGCCATAGCCCAGTTATCTATGGGCCCCACTCTGCTCACAGCAGACTTCTCGTTAACCCACCGACACACTGCCCCAGCCCCCACCTCTGGGTCTTTGCTCACATAGTACCGTCCTCCCTACGGTGTGCTGCGGCTCCTTTCTCCCCATCTACAATCAGTGCCTTCACTTCCTGGAAGTCTCCCTGACCAACTTGCCTCATTGACCTCAGGCACCACTGATTTAGCGATTAATTAATATTTAATTCTGTTATCAGTAAACATTCTGTCTTTTCCACTAGCAGAACCTTCCATAGGCCCTTACAGCACCTTGGACAGCTAGGCACATAGGAGGGTCTCAATACCTATTGGTTGAATGAGTAAGTAAGTGAATAAATGAATGAATGAGTGGCTTTAAAGCCAGAAAATGGAGTTAGGGCTACTGAGGATGTCAGAGCTGAAGTTTCCACAGTATCTTTCACAAAGAATTCACATCACTCCATAAGCTATTACCTTATCCATCCTAGAGGGCAAATTATCCCTAATAACCCCACTCTCCAGGACAAGATCCACTAAGAAAAGAGAGGTCTAAGGTCATGAGGAGTTCCTACCAGGAAAACAAGCCAATGTGGAGTGAGCATTGGAAAGACAAGGGGCAGGTGTCATGGAATAAGACCAGCTTTCCAAAGACTTATCACACAGCTTCTGTAGGTAATTCCATAATTCTCTAGGTAATAGGAAGACAGAGTGCTGGGGGATGGTGACATCTTTGTATAAAGGTTGGTTTCTCAGAGGACCATTTGGATGTAGAAGTTCTGGTCTCATCTTTCCAACACCAACAAACCTAACATTTCATTCTTTTAAAGTCACACCTACATTCAGTAGCTTCTGCGCTAAAGATGGTCCAGTGTCTGTAAGTGGGTTATCTTAAGTGAATTTGAAAAGGATGGAGAAAACTGTTTATCAGAGTCCCCCAGAAAACATATGAATACCCAGATCTTTAAAAAAAACAGTGATATCTATTATATCTAAAGGGAACATCTCAGAGCCTTCGGGGAAGGGGATTGTCGGGAAAAGCAGGAGGCAAATCAGAAGCGTGGGCGGGATGGCCGGAGAGGCTCGGCTCACTCAGCGAGGCAGGGTCTGCCAAGGAGCAGCTCTGGCCGGACCCAGACGGCCACCGGCTTCTCATCTACCTCACTCACCCTTATCTGATATATCATCTTACTTTGCTTGGTTATTTAAACCATATGACGGTCTTGAATCGGGAAGCCAAGCAGCAGAACTCGTGAAATAAGAAGCGAGCTGAGACAGTGATATTGTCTTATCCAAAGCTCCATAGTGATATGGAAAGTATGAAAATGCACATACACTCAGAGACCAGAGCCAAAGAGAGAAGATGCTATGTATGAAGTAAAGCCAGTGAGGGTTTTGGAAAAGCACAGGGTGAACAAAGAATTGTCTTTGAAGGCCTCAGCAAGCAGGGGGCATTTGAGCTGGACCCCCAAAGTCCCGACTTAATCGAGGGAGGGGAGAGGGCAGTAAGCACGTCCTGTGGTCACTCGTGCCCCGCTGCCCCTTCTCACCGACTGGGCTTCCCCGTAGGGGAACTGGGAGTAACTGCGGCGGCTGTAGCGGCGTCCCATGAGGCTGAGGACGGCGTGCCTGTTGCTGCCCGCGAATCTGTTAGCCAGCTCAAAGGCAAACTGGTAGCGCCTCTCCGCAGAGCTCCTGTCTGGCTCAGTGGGGCGGGCTTCCGGGCTGCACAGGGTGGCTGCCAGCTTTCTGAGGGAAGAGTCTGAGAGCTTGTAAAAAAACCTTTTAAAGCTGGGATGTCGCCTGATCTAGAAGCAGAAAAGATGACAAGCTGTCAGTGTTACCTGCAGGTAATCTCCTCCCACCAGCTGTCCCTCCCCCAGCCCCAGTGCAGCCAGGCTGGGCACCCCATTGTCCCTGGGATGAGCTCCCGTCATTAATTCCCCCATCACGCCCACAGCCTCAGAATCTGTTCTGCAAAGGTCAGCTCCAAGCAGCGGAACAAAGTGAAAAAAAGTGCAAGTCTTTGGACTCAGATAACTGATGCTTAAATTGCATTTACTAGCGGGGTGACCTCTCTGAGCCTCTGTTTGGTCATGTGTAAAATGGGAATAATAATACTCCCCCATTGTTGTTGCAGGGAGGGGATTAAGTGAGACAGTTTAAGTCAAATGTTTCATGCATAGCACATGTTGGATGAATTTTAGTTCCTACCCTAAGCCTCCTCCTCTTAATGCCTAAATGTCTTAGGTTGGGTTGCTCCAGAGACAAGGGCTGGAGTGCAGGTAGTTTATGTGGCCAGTGATCCTGGGAACTCTGATGTGGGGGATGGAGACCTGGGACAAGGATGGGAAGGCAGCCCACAGCGAGTTATGAGTTACGGGAGTCTAGTCCGCACCGTGCACTAGGGGAGCCAGGGTAGAACATTCCTCAGAGTTATCCCCCCAGCTGTATATACCAGCTCCCATCAGCTGGTGGTTGGGGGCTGGTCCTGGGAGGTGGAGAGTGTTCATTCCGGCCTATCACGTGAGTGGTGAAGTGGCTCTAGGGGCCAGTCTCGGGCCAAAGGATACCAGTGCTGGCAGAGGGGCGCGGGGCCAGTGTGTACTGTAGTGGTAAGTGAGTCATTCACAGTGTCCACTGCTCTGATTACTTATCTGTGACCTGGGCTCACACCCGACACCTCCTCAGATGCAATCCATGTTTGTCTCTCCAGGTAAACTGTAAGGTTTTCAAAGGCAGGCAGGGAACCTTCTGCTACAGGCTGTCTAACAGAGGAGGAAAATTCTAAAAGCTTGAAACAACTGGAGACTATACAAATGCTGATGCATGTGCCAAGCCAAAGTGAAAAAGAAGATAGCAGAAATCCAGATAAATGGGCCTGGCAGGCCGGCCTTGGTGAAGGAGGTATCCAGGGAGGAGGGGCATGAGCTGAACTTCAGGAGTGAATTGGATTGGGGGGGCCCTAGCAGGCAGGAGCAGCTGAAGGAATGTTATGTTATTGTGAACTAACATTTGTCTCATCTGCTGTGTGTCTGGCAGTTTCTATATATGTACGAAACTTTTCAGGTAAGTGTTTAATTGCTATTTTGCAAAAGAGGAAACTGAGACTCAGACAGATTAAGGGATATGCCCAAGGTTGCCCAGATACAGAGATAGGGATTGAACTCAGACCTCGGCTGTGGGTTGCCGAGGCCCCCAGGTTTGGCCCTGGGGGACTGAGTGGTCCTCACCTGCTCTCCCAACTGGCCATCTACTTCTTGCAGAAGGGTCACCAGCCTCTGGATGATTGGCTCCTCTAAGGAAAACAAAGATTGAGGGGCTGTTGACAAGTTCTGCAATAACACATCCATCGATTACAGACAGTATTTTGTCTCTAAAATATGGCACACAGTTCAGTTATGAAGGGCAAAGAAAAATCTTCCCCTAAACTAGGGCTCGAGTATGAGAGCTTTGTTTGAGTCTGCTTTATGGAAAGAGAAGGGATTTTGGCCAGCTGAGCCTCACCTCAGTTCCATTTGACAGAGGGAAAACTGAGACCTCCCGATGTCCCTCACCCTGGCTGCAGAGTGCCAGGGTCAGGAAAGGGAGTCGGGACCAGGAGCAGCTAATCAGAATCCAAGGAGGGGCAAAGCCAGGGCTACTGATGGAGCAGGAAGGCACCCATCGGCCTGCCGATGAACAGTGGTGTGCAGGTAGCCACTGACACCAAGAGTTAATTGTAAATATTCAGGAAATGTGTGGACCCACTGTTATTAACTGTTGGCAGCTTAAAATCAGGTATCCCCCCAACATCTACCTTCAGCCTGTTTGCCACCACTGGTTATGAGACCCAGAGCAAGCGAGGAATTTTATATGAAATATTCAAGCAAACCAGTGGGGTGGGGTGGGGTGGGGTGAGTTGGGGTGAAGTCACCTCCCACAGAATAGCCAGGTGTTCTCCACCTGAAGAAGACGCTCTACCTGGAACTCTGCTCCAACAGCCCCAGGTGACAGGCCAGCCCTGCCTCCTCCCTGCCCTGTAGAATCTCCCTGGACAGGGGACTTGTCCCCTACCTCCCCAGTGCCCCACTCAGATTCAGCCTGTGAAATCCATGCAAAAGAAAAGCCCCAGGGCAGCTGTCCCAGATGAGAGCGGGGTGGTACTAACTGGATTCACACGCTCCTCCCGCCTGAGGTCCCCCTTCCGGCTTGTGGCTCCTGGCCTGGGAGGGTGCTTCTGAGGATCCAACCAGTTCCCCTTCTGCAGGCAAGGACCCCTGGAACTCCGGGCTGTCCAGATCTGAAGGCAAAAAGGAGGCAGAGTGAGTGTGCTTTGCACCTGTCTCAGATCCACAAGCATATCACAGAATCCCACTTCTGACAAGAAGCTGCCCGAAGGCACTGGCACCAGAGGTGTCCTGGTCTCCCAGGCTCCCCACGAGCCTCAGAGGAGGCCACTTTGCCCCCCTCTGGAAATCTTCTCCTCCACCTGCCTCCTCTGAATAGAAGGGGGACAAGGCCCCACTAAGTGAGCCCACTTCCCCTCTAACTCTGCGAGGCTTAGCCTACCTGAACCTTACTTTCTCCATCTGTCAAATGGGTGTAGTAAGTCTGATTTCATAGGATGGTGAGGTCAGTGAGATAATGTGCGTGAAAGTGGCATAGAGTAGGCACTCCGTGTCACTGGCGTCATTGTGTGCCAGTGGTCCTCCCAATTCAGAGCAGTAAAAACACCTGGGCCATAGCCTACCTCACCACACCTGGGTCTCTGCTTCTCTATGAGCTTTTCAGATGACGCTGATGCACTTCTCTGATGAGCAGAGGTGCTGCTCTCATACTGCCTTTGTTTTTAAGTGCATGTGTGTATTTTTGGGGAAGTCTGTGTTGTGGCTGGTAGATCCTGCTGGCAACCAGCCCCTCTCCCCCCTCCACAGCCCTCCACACCTCCCACCCTGCTCAGAGCAGAGAGAGAAAGTCAAGACAGAAGGAGAAGCCACAGAGCTGACCAACCCTGCCCTGGAGGAAGCCTAGGGCCGGCAGCAGCCTCTGTTACCATGGCAACTGGGCCTGCTCACCAGGAGGTGAGATGGAGGGCCCATGGCCCCCGACACACAGGGGCCAAAAGTTGGGCTTCCTGAGCGGCCGGCACTCCGGGCTGGCAGCATCTGCTGCCCCTGCTCTCTTCGGCTCCTTCGAACCATGTTTCTTAAGAGAAAAAGCTTTTCTGAAGCTGGGCTTTTTCTCATGGGATTTCTTCCTGTACGCTGGAGCCAGGTTTTCTACAGCCACTTCTGGCTCCTGGACTTGAAATTGCTGTGGGGGAGAGGAGAGAAACTGAGTCAGGGCCCTGACTTTGAGAATTTGCAAGTGAGCTAGGGAAAGAGATCAGCATCTCCTGAAACCCACTGTGGACCAGAGGGTACAGCCTGGAAAGAAGGGCAATGGATGCTTAGAGCTGGGGAAACAAGTGCAGCCTGCAGTGGCCAGGGGAGGCTTCAGGAGGGAGGAGGGACTGGAGCCGGGCTTTGGCAGGATGCAGGGTGGGGAGCGGCAGGGAGGTCACTAGGCCAGGTGGGCACGGGGGGGGGGGGCTTCCATAGTGGGGCTCAGGCTCCACCCCTGCAATGCCTCCCTCACCTTCTCTCCCTCCGGCTCCTCGGCATCTTGGAGTAGGGTGATGATCATCTGGATGAATTCTTCTGAAAAAGAACAAAGTGGTGGCTACACTTTGGTGTAAAACGCTGAGAAAGACTTTTCTAAGGCCCAAGTGGCTCTCTGGGTGAGTCTCCCAGGCAATAAAAGTCCAGGGTGCTAATGAGCTTGCACTGGGGGTCCCAGGCCCCGCCACAAAGTGACTTGTCCAAATCCACAGCCCGTATTCAAATCCAGGCTCTCAGAATCACACCACCCACCAAGTCCTTGCCACAGGCCAATGCTTTCCTCGCATCGCTGCATGTAGGCCCCACCAAGGAGCTGAGGCTTTGGTCCCCATGCTGCCTCCGCAGCCTGCTGCCTCAGATGGGAGGAAAGACAGGTCACTGCCTCTCTCTGGTTCACTTTCTCCTCTGCAAGTGGCCCTGCAGAGACCAGGGCCTCTGAGAGAAGGAGAGGGACTACTAACTGAATTCTGAGGCTCTGTCCAGCTGCAAGTCCTCTTCCCGTCCCCGACTTCCTGCTCGGGAAGAAAGCTCAAAGGGACTTGGATCCCCACCATCTGTAGAAAGGGCCTCTTGGACTTTAGATTCTTCTGCACCTGAGAAGAAAGATGAAATGATGGGTGATTTTCGTCACCTGAGGGTGTTAACTAAGGCACAGGAGTCAGCAGGGACTCCAAAGTGTGACCCGTGGCCAGATCATGCAACGGCTTTCCTGGGGTGAAGCTGAGCAGCTGGGCGGGGCCGGGCCTCATGTCCTGGCCCAGACACAGCTCCCTCATCCTTTTGAACTTCCATACAACTGGCTTTCCTGGACTTCGCTCCCCTCTCCTCCCTCCCTGGGGGACCTCATCCCTCCAGCATCTTCACTTGGTGTACAGACGTGGAGAGTAATGCTTGCTTCCATGGCCAGACTCCACCTGCATGAAAATATCTCCCCCTGTGGCCTGAAATTCCACCACTGGGATCCACTCTTCGGCGTTAAGCGCTGATCCCCTCCTTTTTAAAATGCCTATTTCCCCGACTAGGATGTCCTGTTAAACTGTTCCTCCCTGACACCCAGGATGACCCTTTCTCCCTGTAGCTCTGGTATCATCATTGATGGGCTGTGTGACCTTGAACACATTGTTTTACTTCCCTAAGCTTCTGTTTCCTCATCTGTAAAATAGGGATAATAACATGTAGTCATAAACTGGCTGTGAGAACTGACTGAGCATGGATACACAGTAGGGAAGTGTCTTATTTCATAAGTGAAGAGGTTGCAGCACAGAGATCGGGGTTACATAGAAAGTACAGCTCAGAACCCAGGTGTCCTGCCTCCCGGGCTCCAGGTCCTTCCTGCATGTGCCACCCCTCTTCAAGGGTGTGGAAGCGGAGCCTGTGGAAAGAGGATTCTTGGGGATCCCGGGACAGCATTTGCACCGGGGGCTTAGCCTAAGTGGCAAGGTTTCGTGTGTGGAGTGACCTGCTAGCATCCTTTTTCTCCTCCCCACAGGCCTTCTCACCCCACTAAGGGCAGAGCAAAAGCCAGAACTGGGATGGCAGCCTTTCAGATGGCCCATTCCAGCCCGAAGGAAGGTTTTAGACCTGGAGGCAGCAGCAGTGTTGCTATGGAAACCGTGAGCCTGCTCACCAGAGCTGCTAGAGGTGGAGGGGCGATGGCCCCCAACACACAGGGGCAGGAAGCTGGGCCTCTTGGGTGGCCGGGACTTTGGGCTGGAAACATCTGTAGCCCCTGCTCTCTTGGGCTCCTCGTAGCTATGTTTCTTATAAGAAAAGGTTCTCTTGAGACTAGACTTTTTCTCTTGGGATTTCCTCCCGAAGGCTGGTGCCGGGTTTTGTGGAGCCACCTTTAGTCCCTGAGGCCGAAGGGCTTGAAGCTGCAGTGGGAGATGAGAGAAACCGAGTCAGGGCCCTGACCATGAGAAGAGGGGAAAGCTCCTCAAGAAGCAACTAAAGAGCAACCAGGTGGTTTGGGGTGACCCCGGGGCGGGAGGCGATAGAGCCCGGAGCAGGGGGGAGCTGGGGCTGGAAACAGACGGGGCTTGAGGAGGAGAAGGAACAAGCGCCCAGGGGTCCTACACAGACTCTGCTCCTCACCTCTTCTTCCCACTGGTCTCCCACCTTCTGGAGCAATCCCACTATCATCCGGATTATAGCATCCTCTGGAAGAAAGCAATGCACCTGGTTAATCTTTCTAGAGGCACAGAGAACTCCTTCTGATGACTGTTGTACTTCTGGGACCAGCTTGGGCCTTCTGTATT
Organism: Phataginus tricuspis; assembly: GCA_029783875.1. NCBI lineage: Eukaryota > Metazoa > Chordata > Mammalia > Pholidota > Manidae > Phataginus > Phataginus tricuspis. The sequence goes on along the minus strand of JAQQAC010007890.1, from coordinate 31,908,096 downwards.
AAGTGAGCGTCCTCTCGAAACAGTTCCTTACACTGCACAAGTGGGGAAAGCACCACAGCCCAGGGGCTGGTCCTTTGGCAAGAGGGTTGGAAGATCCACAGGGGAAGGTACTAGGCCAAAGCATAAAATTGTGTGCAAGAAACTCCAGGTCAATCCTTTAAGCGTTTAACGTGTGCCCCACTATATCCTTTGACTTTACTGATCTGTAAATGTCTGCTTTGGGTTCAGCGAGCTGTGTGACCTTGGGTAAGTCTCTTAGCCTCTCTGGGCCTTCATCTCTTCCCTATGAACTGTGAGTCTTAATCTTTATCCTACTTCCCTCAGAAGGCTGTCAGCCCATCAGATGAGGATCCGTGCTTGGAAATACTTTGCAAAGCTAATGCTGATCTTCCAACCTGCAAAAGTCCAGCAGGGGAAATGGTGGAGACCCAACCTAACCATGAAGGACTCCAGCAGGTTGGATGGAGACCACCTGCCACATTGACGCCTCAATCACATTACCAGGTCTTTACAGAGAAGCCTCAAACCACATAAATGGTTTTCTTTGATACCTCAGTCAACCAGTCCAAAGACAATGTGCCCAGCGTGGCCTCTGCTAGTCGCTAAATGATCAGGCTACGCAGAAGGGGGTACAAACAAAATTCCCTGTTCCCAAGCTGTCGGCAGAGTTTTTCACCCCTTGCTCTCCTCCCTTGCTTCACTCTTATTTATAAATCCTGTTTGGCTTTTTCCCCTGACTCAGTCTACCTCTCACATGAGAAAACAATTAGCACGTAAAATAAACATCCCCCCAAAAAACAATTAAATGCCTTTCAGTTATTCTTTGACAGACACAGAGCTCTTCCATTTCACATCTTTTAAAATAAGCCCATTCCTCATAGGGAATTGAATTAATAGAGCACCATTGATTTTAGTACGAGCAATAACTATGGGTTGTGTATGAGATTGTCCTTATTTCTTGGAGACACATGCTTAAGTGCTTTAGGATGAAGCATCATTTTACTTAAAATAATTCAGCCACAAAATTACACACACACACACAAATGAAGAGAATAAGGCCAGCTATTAACTGTGAGCATAAGAGTATGCAAAAAACTGTTCTTCCATTCTTCTATATATTCAAATATATATAGAATATATATATATATATATATTCTATATTCCTCTATTTTCTATTCCTTCTGTAAATTTAAAAAGACTAAAAAATGTCCCACGCTTATTGACGCACAGGCAGGAGCATTTGCCGGCGGCCGTTCTAATTTCGGAGACGCCCTTCCATGAAACTCTAAAATAAGCAAATGTGACCATAAGTACCAGAAGGGGCAAGATCGGTACACACAGCTTGAGAGTGGCTGTCAAGGTCTAAGCAGTCATCCAGAGCAATGCACAAATAGCCGCCCCAGCTGCAGGCAATGAGGACACTAAGTAGATTCAACTCACCGTCAAGCTTTTTGAGCTCCCCTTCCCACTGGTGACCTGCGGCTTGGGAAGAACCCTCCAGGACTCCAGCAACCCCTCCTTCGGTGAGCAAGGACTGCTGGAGAGCAGAATGCTCCCCCTCTGGAATAAAGGTGACAGTAAGTGGTGGAGGGGGGCAGGGGGTGTCAGTGACATTCTTCTGACTTGGTTGATCAACACAGTGAAGCATTGCACACTCCGCTGTAGTTTGAGAGTCAACCAAAAGTCAGAAACCTGCCAAGGTTTCCATTTGAAAAGAGGCTGCCTCAACCCAGACATCCTCTCCCGCCAACCTCCAAAGCATCCTGGACTTCCCTTGGGTCTCTTCTCTACATTGGACATGGTAAGTTTTGAGCGCTACAGGGCAAAGCTCCCCCTCCCCATAGAAGCCTGTGAGGCATTCAACTCCAGGAGGCTAGGAGTCAGAAACAGAAGGCTCCTTGGGGACCAGCAACCTCATTTTACAAATGGGGAATCAAAAGTTCCAGAGACGGACAGCAAGTTACCCAAAGCCACACAAGTTGATCCCAGTGGAGCCAATGCACCCCGAAGCTGGCTCTTTCTACTTCCCAGCACCCACCCCGGCCTCACATATGTACTAGTGTGGGGGTAGGGCTTCCCTCCTCGCCTCCCTGCAGCCTTCCCATTTCTTCCAGGTGTGTGTACCTTAAATGAGAGCACTTTATTTGGGGAGTAATTTCCATGTGTTGGCTCTGAACCATGGCTACCCCATGGAAAAAATTTGAGGCTCAGAGAGGAAAGTCAGTAGCCCCAGGTCACACAGCTGGTGAAGTTTGTCTGAGACTTCAAGGTCTCAGTCATTGTGCTGTTCTGCCTCAAAGCAATGTCACAGTGGTCTTGTCCCTGACAGTTGCCCCACCTTTCGCTCCCCTCTGTTGAGAGGTTTGAAGAGCCAGCTTAGAGCACCCTAGCCCTTGGGCGGGGCAGTGGGGTTGCCATAGAAACGGGCTAGTCCGCTCACCTGAGGGTGCTGGGTCCAGGTGCGCCTGCGCGGAGAGTGAGGCAGCAGCGGTCCTGAGCAGCCCTGCCTCTTGACCTTCAGCCTCCTGATCTTGGGCCCCCTGGGATTGGTCGACACTTTGTTTCTTGTGGCCGTGTTTCTTGCGGCTAGCCTTGTCCTGGGCTTTTTTCCTGGAAGCTGGCTGTCCCAGTGACTCGGGGGTTTCTGCAGGCTCGGGGAAGCCCTCCTTCCCCTTTGCCCTCCTGCTGCCCTTTTCTTTGGGCTCCTCAGGGCCCACCCTGAGGACGAAGTTCAGCGCAGTCTTCAGCCAGCCCTGCTGGGCCCGCCTCTGGGCCTTGGCCTTCTTGGTGTCCGGTAGAGGCCTGTGCTCACTGGGGAGAAACTCCCTGGGCTCCTCCAGGCTTAGGGCTGTGGCTGTGGTGCCCTGAGCCTCTGCAGACTGAGCTGGGCTCTTGGAACATCTGGTCCCATCGCTGGCCGTCCCCTGAAGTGCCCTCCTGCAGGGGGGCGTGGGTAGGGAAAGGCAGTGGCAGTCGCACGCCTCTGAGTCCTTCCGGGCATTCTGTGACCTTTCCAGAGACCTGGCTGTCCTCCCTGAGAGACACGTCCTCGGGCACCGCAGATGCTCCATCATGCTACAGCCAAAACAAACAGCTCTCTTAGAGGAGGCCTACCAGAGACTACCCAGGTGGGCTCAGTGCTGACAGGTGCACCCGCCAACCGACCTGCTAACGTGGGCGATTCGACTCTCTGAGCTGTTGTCTCGTTTAAATTCCTCAACAACCCTGGCACGGAGGGCTGTGCAATACCTAAGGTATCTTGTCCCCATTCTCCAGAGAAAGAAACTGAGCTCTAGATCTCACAGCTAGTGGATAGCTGCTCAGAGCCCCCAGCAGGAACACAGCGTTGCCAAGGGACTCAGTTTAGTCCGTTGGATTTCTGACCACCAGAACTGTAAAATAGCTAATCCTTATTATTCCAGAGCCACTGGGTTTGTGGCATTTCATTATAACGGTAATAGGAAACTAATACAGCTGCACCCAGAGGGCCAAGTCCTGGCCTCTGGACTTTGGGGAGCTGATGTACCTTTTCTGAAACATGCCTGACACCTCCCTGTCTCTCACAGGCTGTTAAGACAATAAATGGCAGTAAGTGGCAGCTGGGTTCTTCCGGTTGCTCAGGCCCCGCTGGCAGTCATCTTTGACTCCTTTCTTTCTCTCCCTCCCACATCTGATCCATCAGCAAAGCCTTCCAAATGGCGTGCAGACCTCCACCACAGCAACGCACCTTCTTTACCACCTCCTGGGCGTGGGCACCCCCTACTCACCCGGGCTGTTGCCGTCTCCTCCTAATCAGTCTCCCTGCTCTATCCATGGAGAAACTACCCCCCTTGGCCCCCAGGGGGTTTCACAGCGTAAGTTAGAGCATGTCAGCCTCCTGCCTCCAATGGCTCCCCTTTGCCCTAGCGTCAAAGTCAAAGGCCTTACAGTGGCTAGCAAGGCTCTGTGGCCTCTCCAGTCACCTCTCATGACTCACTCACACAGTCCTACTCACTGTCCCTCAGGCCCACTTTGTCTCAGGGACTTTTTTCCTAGAACATTCCTCTCCTAGGCAATCTTATGGTTTATCCCCTCACTTCCTTCAAGACTCCACTTAAGTGTCACCTTCCCATAGAAGCCCTCTTTATTCACCCCTCACTAGCACAACCTCTCCCCTTTTACCTTACCTCCTGAAGTTATGCAGTGTCACATATTTATGTGCTTAACTGTTTGCTGTCTGAGTCTCTCTCCCTCTCCTTCATCTGTTTTGCTAGGTCTTGTACCCTGAGTGCCTAGAACAATGCCTGGCACATCGCTGGCACTCAGGAAGTACTTACTAAACTAATGAATAAATGTGTAACACAAACATTCAGTGAGCTGTGCGATCCCTAAGGTATCTTCCAATGTGCAGTCAACATACAGTAAACCCATCTGGACCTGTCCCATCTTAGAGCAGCAGACGCCCTTCTGTTCTCCATCCACAATGAAGCAGCTGCCCAAGGAAAAGACGAAAGAACCACCTCCTCCTGGCAGCATTTTAAGCAGGCTGGGTCTGGGCAGGGCACTTACTTTGTGCGTCTTTAATTTGACATTCCCAGGGCTTTCCAATTTGTCCACAGTGTCCAGCAGCCCTTTTCCCCATGGTGCAAGTTGAAAGAAAAATAAAATATGGTTTTGAATCCCAAACCTGAGCTCCCAGAGTTTCCTATGGGCTTTAGATTCACGGATTTACTACTCTGATGTGCAATTACAGCCTTAATTGGACCTAGTAAGTGTTATTTACTGTATTATGTGTTCACATATTATGTATTTATGTCATATCTCCTGCATGTCCCAGCTGATTCATTACTTTAAAATGTACTCTATTAGCTATGTCCAGCTTAGAGGTAAAAATAAGAATCATCATTGCAATTTCAGATGTGCAGGGATCCATGTGAATGGGAGGAAGGTACATGAAAAGAGAGAAGAAAAGGCATGGGGAAATAAAGAGACATTTGAAGGTGACAGTAGCATTCAGGAGGTCTTGCCGCCTCTCAGCACTGTTCTGGGAAGGAAGGACTAGGGCAGATGGCCAGAGGCCAGTGGGTACCACCAGCACTGGTGGGGTGTCCACATGTGGACAATCTTGGGGGGAAATGAGAAAACTGCCCAGGAAGGAAGCAGGCATTTTGGAAGGCTTTATTTGTTGTTTAATTTTCCTTTAAAGGAACATCTGAGTTACATGAAAACTTTTAGCAATACACCTTTGTACCTTATATGGAAGTTGACTAATATTCTTAAAGCCTCAGAGGCTGAATTATGGTCATGCTTCCAGAATATGGTATGGGGTGGGATAAGGAGAAGAAATCATAGAAGGGAATATTTCTCTTTCTTCTCATTTATTTCTTCCAACAAACATTCAATAAGTACCCACTGTATACCAGGAATTATGCTTGATGCTGGGGAAATAATAATGAACAAGATGTTGGCTGTGCCCTCAATGAGAATGTTCTAGTCTTCTTCAAATGGACAGGAGTGGGAGGTGAGTAAATGGTGATGACAGGAATGCTCTGTCCTCCTGATGCCTGCTCTCTCTTTACTAGCACATGGTCTTAAGAGAAGATAAATTTAGGTAGAAGGTCCATTTCATTTTAAGATTCAAGTAAGCTGAGCCAGAATTTTCAGCCAAGTGAGATGAACTGTATTTACTGAACGGTATCAGGGTTCTCTCTGCTTTGTCCATATATTCCTGTGCTCAGGGCAGATTGGATGGGGTTGGAAGAGAAGCTGTTCAGTAACAAAACCACCAAACCAGCCAAACACACAGGTCGCCCTTGTTTAGCCCAGCCTCTCTTTTTCCTGCATTAATTTGGCTCAAGGGGGCCCATAGCATGGAGGTAGAGAGTGTCCTTCCCCAGCCAATGGGATAAGAGGTGCAATAATCTTCTAAAAAGCTGTCATTGCTACGGGAACCATTTTCACCCTTCCTGACAGTCGCAGGGTCTTCCTACCGCAGTCAAAGGACATGTTGCTACTTCTAATCAAAGTGTGCATCAGCACACTTCCACCAGGCAAGGGTTTTCCTTGATTTTTCAAGAAAACTACCTTGATTTGGCCATTCTCCCCCTGGAACAACAGTGCCCCATGCCCAGAGGGAGGTGAGGGAGACCCAGGAGAGGAGCAGGGGGTGGGTGATATGCCACCTTAGTGATGCAAGAGTGTTTCCCCATTGCAGAGAGTCTCCAGGCTCTCCCAAGGCCTCCTCATTCTAAATCCAGGGACCTCTCCCCCTTCCTCATCCTCCATGTCCCTTCTCACAGCCCTTTCCCCTCCGGGAGGCTGTGCCAGAGCTCAGCCACTGTCCTCCTTTCTCCCTGACTGCGCTCCTCTCTAGTGTTTCAAATATGCTGTCTTCCAGCGCTAGCCCTGGGCGCCAAGAGAGCACGATGGGCCGAGGAGGGCAAACCACCCAGACACACCGGAAGAGCCTCCCTGGCCGCTGGGTCCTCAAACCGCTCAAGTCCCTAAGCCCTGAGAAGACTGGGTTTTCTCTCCCACACACACCAACGTCTATGTGTGCTGAAATGAATTCTTTCCAGACTTGCCAGTTGTAAAATCCTGCCTATCCCAGAACTCAGCAAAGCAAGACTTTCTCTTTCCTTCCTCTTTTTTCTTACCTTGTGCCCTGCTTTGCCTGGAGGTGGGCCCACACTCAGCCTGACTGTCAGGGAAGCCCACCCAGGCCAGGACTTGCTTCCAGACCACTCACCCCAAGACAGCAGCATACACTCACTTCGTGGAAGCCCAGCTGCTCTTGTCAACTTATTGCCTTGACAAATAATTTCTGAGCAAAGTCCAAATCTGCTCAGAAAGACCCAAGTGATCTACAGATCACAGGACTTCTGATAAGATGTGACGCACACCAGTGGCTTGTTTGAAAACAACCACAAACCACCAGAGAAACTGCTGCACAGAGCTGACTTTGAGCTATTGTGGAGCCGGAACTTTGTCGATTTTTTCCAAGTATGTTGTTGTTTTGGGTTTATATTCTAAATGATACTCTGACCTCATCTATACGCTATTCTCTAATGTGTTTATCAGCTGTGTTACTCTGTAATGGCGAGGCTGCCGGTTTCATAGAGATCATTTGTCCCTCCCCTTCTCCACCCCTATACTTTACCCCATAGATATTTAACAGCTACTCTGGGAGAGAGTGTGTGTGGCACACACGTGTGAACCCAGGGCAACACGCACAGGCACCCATTGCTCTAGCCTCTAACAATCAGCGGCAGTTTGTTACAGCAGCCCAATTGGGCTGAGACCCTCATGTGTCACGGTAACACAGTCATCACACATTAACCTACACAGATTCACAACACCCTATATTTTTCCTGCCCCAAGTGCAAGGGAATAATTATCTGAGTATATTTGTGGTCTGCCCTCCCAGTCTAACTCCAAGTTCCAGAGAGATGACCCAAGCCTGCGTGGTTCCCTGCCATGTCCATGCTGCCTGCGAGGCTCTCAGCGTTCGTGGAGCAAATAAACAGTACACTGATATATGCAAACACAGCCAGCTCACCTGTGTGCTGCCACCCAATATCCAGAATACCTTTTCAACGACATCATCTCACTTCATCTTGGCCCTGGCCCCGTGAAGCAGATGGGCTGGCAGTGGAACATTGAGGCTCTGAATGGTTATGAGACTTGGCCAAGGTCCCACAGTCAGAAAGCAGAGACAGTTGGGGCTTGGATCCACTTCTCGATTCTAAATCCTTTCTTCTGTGTCTTACACCAAGTGCCCTCCCATAAATATAGACACATACACATGTGCACACAGGGACTTAGAGATGAGCACATCTGATACTTCACACCAATGGAGTTAACCACACCTGTACACATGCCCGCCGTGACCTGTACACACAGAGTCACACATCCACATGTGCCTAGGAGGACACCTGTGCTCCAGAGGCAGGGACTGTAAGCACAGGGCGGGGCTCACATGTTCCTGGGCTGGCAGCCAGTCAGTGGGCTGGAGGGTCAACTGCTGCACCCTTCAGCTCACATTTACTTCTCACCAGCCTAGGTGGCCCCATGGACACTCCAAACCCTGTATCTGTCCAAGGTCAAAGCCTTCAACCTAGGCTCCCACAATGCTATGGGGCCCATCTGCAGCTCACATTTCCCCATATGCAGGGTAGCAAGAGGCTTCCTGGGGAACAGACCCTCAACCTTCACTGGCCAGAATCAAGCAGGGTAACAGTTGGTCATCTCTTCCCTCAACACTGGACCCATCCTCCTCCCATGGCCACTTCTCAAATGTTATGGTAACAATTCAAGGGTTCCCTTCTCTTTTGTGGGTCCTTGATAGGTTCCTAGGGCTGGAAGCCCCATCTCCTGTAGGCTTGGAACCCCTGTTGAAACCCTTCCTGCATGGGCACTCACCACCCTTTGAGGCAGAAAGCCTTCCATAGAGGGAGCTGAAGTCGCTGGTGGCAGTCCTTCACAGCCCTGAGGGGAGGTCATGTCACCCCTTGAGTTCTCTCTGTTCCAGTCCACCACCACCCCGACTGCCCAGGTCTCTTGGTTGTTCCTCCAATCACAATGCTTCTGCAGCCATTCCCTGCCTGGGCACTCTTACCTGGCCATTCCACAGCTGCTCCTTCTCAAAATGTGAGGCCCAGGCCGGGGCAGAGGCTCCAGCCAGAGCCTGACTGCAGCAGAGCCTGCTGGGATCTTTGCATGAAGCCTCAGATTATGGAGGCATTTGAGCGGCCACATGGTGCCATTGGGAGGGTCAGGTCTGCCTGGGCCAACCTGCAGCTCAGTATAAACGGTGGACTTGGACTCTGCCTGTTCTTTACTGTTACCACCAAACACACTTGTCACCTGATGCCTATTTTCCAAAAGGTCAAGGATTTGTGCCTGTTGAGGATCTTTCAAAACCCAAAGAGTAACTCCCTAGTGGTGGGGCTTCAGGCACCGTGATAGAGCAGTGGGGCAGGCTGGGTGGGGCAGTGGGGTCCCCATTCACAAAGCCACAGAACTCTAAAACTGCCACTGCTCCCCTCCATCCAGCACTGGAGTTTGTACCCCGCAGCTGCCCCCACTCATCCCCACCCCATCTTGTCCTCTACCCAAGACCACGGGCAATCAGTATGATACCTGACACAGCAGCAGGCCACCAGAAGCTCTTCTCAAAAGATCTCCCTGTCCTTAGAATTTCCAAGAGCCTTAAAATTATAGACCCTCAATCCAGGCATAGATAGTTGTGGGGAACTGCCTTTAAATCTCAGCCACGCCAAAGATGGCCGCTGAGAACTACCTCTGAATTAAATCTCAGCCACGCCAAAGATGGCCACTGAAAGCCCCCTGGGGTTCAGATGCGCATGCGCACAACTCTGTGCGTGATTGGAAAGTTGAAAGTCGCCTTATTAGCATAGGTGTAACCAATCAGGAGAGACTTCACCCTATATATCCCATGCCCTGAGCCCCAATAAACGAGTTCTCCCTTTGAGTGAACTTCCTGTCGTGTCTGATTGTCTCCGGCGAACGGCCGGCGGCGAGTGGCCAGCGGCCAGTGGCGGAGGCTGCGGGAACGGGCGGACAGCCGGCACTTACCTCCCTTACTTCGCCTGTTGGGGCAAGCCTGTCTCCCTGCCTTTCTCCCCTCCGCTGGCTCGGAGGGTCGCAGGAAGAGCTTGCAACACAAAGGGCTGTGGTCCTGACCGAGAGCAGGACCGGCGGGAGAGAGGCTAGAAACTCCGACAGATAGTAATAACACCTCCCCTTTAAAAGGGGTTTCCCTTTACTATGTGTCTTCACTTGAAGTCTATAACTTGACCAACAACCCTCAACAGGGAAATGAGCAGGAGAGGCATGTGATGTTGCCCCCATTCTACAGATAAGGAAACTGAGGCTCAAGGAAGTAAAATTCCTGCTCAGGGTTGCTGGCTAGGAAGTATGAGGTTCAGAAAATCCAAACCTTTACAAAGTTCAGAGCTATTTGCATGGCACCTGGCTGAGATTACTTCGTGAAACATGCTCTCTTTCAAGAGATAGAGAAACTGAGGCCCAGGGAGGGCCCAACAAGCCAGAAGCACAACTGGGCCTGGACTTGGAGTCTTTCCTCCTTTCAGGACCCTAAGATACCAACCCAGTGCTCCAGGACCCCGAGAAAAGAGTATCACTCAACCAACCTCAGACCAGGAAAGTCGCTCTGTCCCCAGACGCAGTGGTCGGGACCTCCAGCCCAGGGGCTCGGAGCCGGGTGTTCCCCGCAGTGTCGGTGTTGACGGGCACCACAGAAGCTGAAAGTTGTGTCCACTGAGGGTAGGTAGCCCAGGGAGAAGGTGATGCTACTGCTGCCACGAGCTTCTAGAGTGTCTCTGAAGATGCTCTGGTCGAGTTTTATAACTCCAGGCGCTGAGTTCATGGCAGCCAATCCAGAGAGCTGAGGGCCTGCCCATGCCAGCCTCTCCCCATCACGGCCGGGCCTGGCCTATCCCAGGGCTGCTTTCTGCTCCTCCAGTGATAGGAGGCTTACCTCAGCTATCCTGGAAAACAACAGTTTCACTTGGCAACTTCCTTATTACACCTCAACCCCAATAAGAAACCAACGCTCAGAAAACAACCTTCGGCCTGGCTGGAAGAAAGCCAGCCCATGGAATAGAAAACAAGGACTTATGAGAAATGCAGGATGGAGCAAAGAGAAAAGGGCAGTTTGTATCACCTCCACACTCTCCCTCAGCTTTCTGACAAACTCCAAAGAGGGAAGGATCTAGAAGAAAAGGTCATTGAGTACAGCACATACATTCCTTGATCTGGAGAAAAAACTCAGAAGGAGAAATTGATAAGGGGTATGCTTTCCAAACCCTGATACCCCTGGGTAGGGTCTCTGTGAATCCTGACAGAACATTCTAAGAAGGCTCAAAAATTCGCATTTTCACTTTCTATAGTTTCTGGATTTTTTAGAGAGTTTATACGTGTTTTTGATCAGAAAAGAAAAACTAGCTTTATGTCAACAAAAGCAAAACATGTCAGAAATCATCTTTTGTTTAATGATATGGGCAGGCTTTACAAAGTCAATATTGAAATCAGTGAGCTTTGGAGTCACCCAGACCAGAGAGTGTGACCTCTGGCAGGGGACACCATGTCTTTGAGTTTGTTTCTCACTCAAAAAGTGAGTGGTCACCTTAGAGGCTGATTGCTAGGCCCAAATGTGGTAATGCTCATTAGGAAAAGAAGAAACGGTATTGAGTGCCAGGCACTTTTCTAAGTATTTTCTGAGTATTAGGAGTGCCTAGCATCCAGTGAGTGCCCAATAAAGGGCCAGTATTTTACAATTGGTAGCAGAGTCATTAATGCTTCGTTCAGTCTGTCAGCAAACAGGTTTTGGACCCAGCTATGTGCTGGGCACTGTCTCAACACTGAATTTTAGAGAATTGATTGGCCCAAGAGCTTACTCAGGCTTCAAACAGGAGTTAAGTTGTAGCCCGTATGTTTCATTTATTTACCAAAACTGCGTTCTTAACCATGTCCTCCAGGCCCTGTGTGCATCAAACACGCTCCTTATCCTTATTTTTACCCTATAGAGGTAAAAAAGCCCCACCCCACCCACATGGAGGTCACAGTGAAGTTGGGAAGAGAGACATACAGAAAAAATCATAAGGAGTAGGTGGAAGGGAATGGGGAGCCCCTCTTGCATGGATATAGAGTGTTAGTTTGAGAAGATGAATTGTAGAGATGGTTGTACAATAATGTGAATGTACTTAAGGCTACTAGGCTGCTGATTTAAATGGTTAAAATGGTAAATACCATGATATGCATATCTCACCTCAAAAATTTTAAAAAACAGATGGAAAGGCAAGGGCTGAGGGCCGCATGGGGCACTGTGTGCCCAAACCTACCCTATGACCCAGTAATTCCAATAATCTGCAGGTATGTACTATCCCAGGTTTTCATGGGAGAGAGAACCATCCTGGGGCCATCGTGGGCATTGGACACCTTATCTACTAGGCAGAGGGGCAAGCTAGCCCTGTCCTCCGTGCCCATCAAAGACCAAATCTTCAGCAGGGATCTGTGACAAGACACTGGCTACCCAACACGTGAGGCCTGGTGCCAAATGGCAACAGAGGGTGCCTTGTTCAAAAAGTGTTAAGAATTTCAAGACAGAGACAGCAGAGCATGAAACCAGTTGCAGGCCTTTCTGAGCGTGGGCCCCATGCAACTGCCCAGGCTGCATAATCACAAAGGGGACTCTGATGGAGACAGCTCCCAACCAAGTTCTGTGAGGAGAGGTGACAGAGGAAGCAAGAAAGAAGATTGAGAGAGAACACTTTTTGAAATTTTTATTTAGGTATAACATATAGAAAAGTGCACTAATCCTAATTGTATAGCATGATGAATTTTCACAAAAGGAATAAACCCATGTAACGAGCACCCAGATTAAGAACCAGAACATTATCAGCACCCCAGAAACCCCCTTGTGCTTCTCTTGGGTGCCACTTTCCTGACTTCTAACAGCTTAGATTATTTTTGCCTGCTTGGAGGCATTGTGTAAATGGGAATCAGGCTGCACGCATTCTTTTAGGTCTGGCCTTTTCACTCTATTCCATGTTTGTGAGATTCAGCCATGCCACTGTGCGTAGTTGTAGTGGTAAATTCTCAGACTGACAATACAAGTGTCGGAGAGGAGCAGGGCACCCAGAACCCTGATCCACTGCGGGAGGGGTAGAGAATGGTGCCATTACCTTGGAAAACTGGGCGGCAACATCTCCTAAAGCTGACCAGACTGCCCCCATGACCAGCACTTCCCAGGCACAGACAGGACAGAAACACATGCACAAACAGCATTTATGAGTACTTATATCTGCACTGTTTGTAGTAGCCAAAACCTCAAAACCTTGAAACTACTCAAATGCCCCCTAACAATAAAATGAGTAAATAAACAATGGGATGTTCACAAAATGGAGAATTTTTCCTTTTCCTGAGAGTCTCTATATTTTTCTAGAAAGATTACTCATCCTCTTGTGTGGCCTGGGTACGCAACAGGGGGGCACAGAGGATAAACTTGGCCTTGAGTAAAGATGGAGATATTAAATTAAGAGGCGGCTATAGAATATGATTTCACTTACTTGTGGAATATAAAAACAAAGCAAAACAGAAGGAACCAGACAGCATTAGACTCACAGACACTGAGAAGTGACTAGTGGTTACCAAGGGGGAGGGGAGTGCATGGGGGCGAGGGGAGGGAGACTGTTGAACCACTGTGATGTACATTTGATAAAAATATTTAAAATTTACTTTAAGTTTCTAAGAAAAAGAGGGGGCAGTTGAAGAGAGTGTCCCAGTCTCAGGAACCATGGGTGACATATTTAGGAGAATTTTCACAAGACACACTCAAACCCATCTGAGTTTGGAATCCCAATTCCCAGATAACTGCTCCTGTCCCTACAAGAGAATTTGCATTATGGAAAAGGAGAACAGGTGCCTTTGGTGACTCAGGAGCAAAAGGCATGTGTGCACACATGCCCCCCTCCCAGGGCCACACTCTCCCTGGAATCCACCGTTTCAAGGTCCAGCCCCACCCTGTGCTTGGGCCTCCCAGCGGCCGAGCTTCCTGGAAAGTTGTTCTCTTCCCTTTCCTCAGTGAGAGGTTCCTGAAAGACTGACTTCATCTTTTCTCTAGCCAGGTCAGGACCAAAGACCAAAGACCCTTGGTCAGAAGGTAATCTTGGAATATTCTTGGGCAAATGACTAAATTTAGGTCTCATGCCTAAACTGCTCAATGAATCTCAATTCCCTTCCACGTTCCCCTGCCTCAGTGACTTTTTCTCTCCCCCAGTAGCTCTCTCAGCTGTTCCGTGGGCCCCCCTGCAAGTGGGCACCTCAGGCGATCATCCTATTGGCACAGTTTTGCCATTGGACAGAGCTGCTCTGCAGCTCAGCTTCCCATCCCCTTTTGGGAAAACTAGTAATAGTAAAACAGCAGCAGCCATTTGTGAAATACTATTATTAATATTGCATTTTTAATTATATATTATTATATATCAGGCTCTGTTCTAAGAGCTTTTACATGCACTATTTATTTTTACCCCATAATAATATTTATGAAGTAGATACTGTTATTGTAAAGATCTAAAAAGTGGTGGGAGGATTAAAGATGGTAGTGTGAGAGGTGAGACACAGGCTTCCTCCTATATTAACTGTGTATAATATGGAAATATAATTAATACAACTAATCCTGAAAGAGCAACAGTAAAGAGGACTGCACCAGACTGCATACACCTGGAGAAAAGGGCAGACATCACAGAACAGGGTAACATACCAAAGCTGTGGCCCGGCAGGCCCCAAGCCCTTCCCCCACCCCAGCTCACTGGCGGGAGGAAGAGAAACTGAGGAGGGAGGGAGTGGAGGCCTGGGACTACTGAATGCCTAACTCTGGAGATCTGTCCTGGGAGCACAAACCTACAATTCATGGTGCTTGCATGATACTCTCATGATTACAGTGTTGGAAAGCTAAGACAGGCAGACTTCCCAGAGAGACTGAGATACCAGAGGCTTGTGGAAAGCAGGGATCCATATCCAGCTGCTCTGGGACAAAAGAAAGGTGGGTAGTCTGAGAGACTTCCTAACAAGGAAGCCCTTAGCAAGAGGGCTGCTAAAGAGGCAAGGATTGCACAGAGCTTACTGCTCAGGAGGACAGGTAGACAAAATTGTCCAGGTGCACTCTGCCCAGCAGGTTGGGAGCTTTGCCATATGGATTCTCAGATTTAAGGAGGAAAAAGAAATCTTCCTCCTTAGATGATCTTCAGGTGCTCCAGCTCCCTGGCTGGCTACACAGCTCCAAGGACCACCTCTGTGATATGCAGCCTATTGCGCCTTTCTACTGGCCAGCCCCACCTGGCTCGCAAACCAGCAAACCCTACCCTGGCGTTAGGCCAGCCAGAGGGAAGATCTGTCTACAGAAACTACAAACGCAAAGCATAGAGGCTTATACCTGTGTGCTCAGCCCACTGGTTCAGGCAGTGGAGACAGGCATAGCAGCCAGGTAGCAGGACACAGCTCTTTCCTCACCCCAGGAACCAATACCACTCCCCTGCAACCCCCGACATTGCTTCAGGGGCTGAGTAGTTCCAGGGAGTAGAGCTTCTGGGCACTAGAGGGCACCATATACAAATATGAATTGCCAAAGGAATCTGGTTCAGAGTAAAATTATTAATACCACTTCTGAGAAAGATTTAAATGACATCGACCTCATGACTCTTCCTGAAAGGGAGTTCAAAATAAAAATCATTAACATGTTCATGGAGGTATGGAAAGATATTCAAGAACTCAGGAATGAATTCTGGTCAGAGATCCTCATTGAAGAGCACAATGGAGGGTATTAAAAGCAGACTGGATACAGTGGAGGAGACGATAAATGAATAGAAACAAAGAAGCTGAGGCACAGAGAGAAAAAAGGATCTCTAAGAATGAAAGAATATTGAGAGAACTGTGTGACCAATCCAAACAGAACAATACTCACATTATAGGGGTACCAGAAGAAGAAGAGAGAGAAAAATGGATAGAAAGTGTCTTTGAGGAGGTTAATTGCTGAAAACTTCCCCAGTCTGGGGAAGGAGATAGTCTTTCAGGCCATGGAGATGCACAGATCTCCCAACACAAGGGACCCAAAGGAAGAAAACACCAAGACATATAGTAATTATAATGGCAAAGATCAAGGTTAATGACAGACTATTAGAAGCAGCCAGAGAGAAATAAGATCACATACAAATGAAAACCCATCAGGCTATCATCAGAATTCTCAACAGAAACCTTACAGGCCAGAAGGGAGTGGCATGATGTATTTAATGCAATGAAACAGAAGGGCCTAGGACCAAGAATACTTTATCCAGAAAGATTATCATTTAACTTTGAAGGAGGGATTAAACAATTTCCAGATAAGCAAAAGCTAAGAGAAGTTATCTCCCACAGACCATCTCTACAGTGTATTTTGGAGGGACTGCTTTAGATGGAAGTATTCCTAAGGTTTAATAGCTGTCACCAGAGGTAACAAAACCACAGTAAAGAAAGCAGGACGGGGGGAAGATGGCGACATAAGCGGACGGGCAGAAAAATTCCTCCCAACATTATATTTATTCACGAAAATACAGCAAATACAACTATCCCTAAAAGAGAGACCAGAATACACAGGAAAGTGCACAGCGTACGGAGCTCCGGCGGTCAGCCACTCCGGAGAGAGGACTCAGCACCCAGCGAGACCAGAGTGCTTCTCCACCCCAGCACTCCGGCGGGAGTCCCGGCAAGGCGGGTAAGGTATGGAGCCACGACCCCGGCGGACCGAGGGCTCCTCCCCCCCAGAGCTCCGGCGGTCAGACACTCCAGAGAGAGGACTCGGCACCCAGCGAGGTGGGACAGAACCGCGACCCAGCGAGACCAGAGCGCTCCTCCACCCCAGCACTCTGGTGGGAGTCCCGGCAAGGCGGGTAAGGTACGGAGCCACGACCCCGGAGGGACCGAGCACTCCTCTCCCCCAGCGCTCCAGCGGGAGGAGAGGATTCAGAGCCGGGAGGGAGTGGAAGTCTGCGCCGGGAGCGCCGACACACAGCCGGCGGTGTAGTGGAGATTGGAGAGACAGAGGGCACAGGGTCCCAGCCCTGAACGTGCAAGTTGCCCGCGGCAGGCTCCGGGAAGGAAAGAGAAGGGAAAAAAAAAAAAGGGAAGAAAAGCGCACGCTCTTTCTCAGCGGTCGTAAAGAGACAGGAGCTCAGTAGAGGGGCCAGATAGTCCCACAAGCTGAGCCCAGCACGCTGAGAGTCCTGGGGAGCTTTGGACCCCTCAGCTGGCGACTGGGAAAGGGTGACTGCTATTAAGACCCCCACAGAGATCAACAGCTTCTCATTCGTTCCCAGCCCAGCCAGAGCTATAGGGGGCCTTGCGGAGCAGTGCGGCCATGGCTCTGGAATAGTGGAGCAACAGCGCCACCTACAGCATTCACACAGAAACCACTCCCAGGGGCTTTTTTTTTCTTTTTCGTATTTGTTTTTTTCTCCCCTTTCTTTTCCATTTTTTTCTTTCCCTCTCTTTCAACAGCCTCCCATTCACTCTCACCCCGGCCACAGCTTTAAAGGGCCGTGTGGAGCGACGTGGCCACGGCTCTGGAATAGTGGAGCAATAGTGCCACCAACAGCATTCATACAGAAACCACCCCCGGTGGGCGTTTTTTTGGGTTTTTTTTGTTTTTGTTTTTGTTGTTGTTTTTTCTTTTACGTGGTGCTGCTTTTCTTTTTTTCCTTTTCCTTTTTCCCTCTCTTTTTACTTTTTTTATTAGTAGAAGTATTTTTTTCTTCTTCTCTTTGTTTTCTTTTTTTCTTTTCTCTCCTCTCTTCTCTTTCCGTTTTAAAGTCATAAAGAGCCCAGCGGACATACGTGACAACTACCAACAACTAATTCTATAGTCATGAGAAGACAGAAGAATATGATACAGACAAAGCTTCAGACAAACACCACCCCAGAAAAAGAATCTGAAGGAATCGACATGCAGAGTCTTCCAGAAAAAGAATTCAGAATAAAAGTCATAGCCATGCTGACGGATCTACAGAAAAATGTGCAAGAGCTGAGGGAGGAAGTGAGGGAAGTGAGGAAAGACAATGCAGAAATGA
>JAQQAC010007890.1:31870435-31885981 GCA_029783875.1 Phataginus tricuspis | reverse complement strand
CCATCAGTAGATGAATGGATTAGAAGATGTGGTACATATACACAATGGAATATTACGCAGCAATAAGAAAAAAACAAATCCTACCATTTGCAACAACATGGATGGAGCTGGAGGGTATTATGCTCAGTGAAATAAGCCAGGTCGAAAAAGACAAGTACCAAATGATCTCACTCATATGTGGAGTATAAGAACAAAGAAAAAAAAAATGAAGGAACAAAACAGCAGCAGACTGAGAGAACCCACGAATGGACTAACAGTTACTAAAGGGAAAGGGACTGGGGAAGAAGGGCGGGAAGGGAGGGATAAGAGGGTAAAAGGGGCATTACGATTGGCAGACATAGGGTGGGGGGTCACGGGGCGGACTGTACAGCTCAGAGAAGACAAGTAGTGATTCTCATCTCACTACACTGATGGACAGTGACTGTAATAGGGTTGGTGGGGGGGACCTGATGAAGGGGGTAGTTTAATCATCACAATATTGCTCATGTAATTGTAGGTTAATTATACTAAAATAAAATAAATTGTTAAAAATAAATAAATTAAAAAAAAAAAAGACACAGAGTAGCAGAATGGATAAAAAAGCAAGACCCATCTATATGCTGCTTACAAGAGACTCACCTCAAACCCAAAGATATACACAGACTAAAAGTGAAGGGATGGAAAAAGATATTTCATGCAAACAACAAAGAGAAAAAAGCAGGTGTTGCAGTACTTGTATCAGACAAAATAGACTTCAAAACGAAGAAAGTAGCAAGAGATAAAGAAGGACATTACATAATGAAAAAGGGGTCAGTCCAACAAGAAGATATAACCATTATAAACATATATGAACCCAACACAGGAGCGCCAACATATGTGAAACAAATACTAACAGAATTGAAGGAGGAAATAGACAACAATGCATTCATTTTAGGAGACTTCAACACACCACTCACTCCAAAGGATCGATCAACCAGACAGAGAATAAGTAAAGACACAGAGGCACTGAACAACACACTAGAACAGATGGACCTAACAGATATCTACAGAACTCTGCACCCAAAAGCAGCAGGATACACATTCTTCTCAAGTGCACATGAAACATTTTCCAGAATAGACCACATACTAGGCCACAAAAAGAACCTCAGTAATTTCAAAAATATTGAAGTCCTACCAACCAACTTCTCAGATCACAAAGGTATAAAACTAGAAATAAATTTTAGAAAGAAATCAAAAAGGCTCACAAATACATGGAGACTTAACAACATTCTCCTAATGAATCAATGGGTTAACGACCAAATCAAAACAGAAATCAAAGAATATATGGAGACTAATGACAACAACAACACAAAGCCACAACTTCTCTGGGACGCAGCAAAGGCAGTCTTAAGAGGAAAGTACATTGCAATCCAGGCCCATTTAAAGAAGGAAGAACATTCCCAAATGAACAGTCTAAGGACACAATTATTGAAATTGGAAAAAGAAGAACAAATGAGGCCGAAAGTTACCAGAAGGAGAGACATAATAAAGATGAGAGAAGAAATAAATAAAATTGAGAAGAATAAAACAATAGAAAAAATCAATGAAACCAAAAGCTGGTTCTTTGAAAAAATAAACAAAATAGATAAACCCCTAGCCAGACTCATTAAGAGAAAAAGAGAATCTACACACATAAACAGAATCGCAAATGAGAAAGGAAAAATAACGACGGACCCCGCAGAAATATAAAGAATTATAAGAGAATATTATGAGCATCTATATGCTAACAAGCTGGAAAACCTAGAAGAAATTGACAACTTCTTAGAAAAATATAGCCTTCCAAGACTCACCAAGCAGGAAACAGAAAAACTAAACAGACCAATCACCAGCAACGAAATTGAATCGGTAATCAAAAAACTACCCAAGAACAAAAGCCCTGGACCTGATGGATTCACCTCTCAATTCTATCAGACATATAGAGAAGAAATAACACCCATTCTCCTTAAAGTTTTCCAAAAAATAGAAGAGGAGGGCATACTTCCAAACTCTTTCTATGAAGCCAGCATCACTCTAATACCAAAACCGGGCAAAGACCTCACTAAAAAAGAAAATTACAGACCAGTATCCCTGATGAACGTAGATGCAAAAATACTCAACAAAATATTAGCAAATCGAATTCAAAAATACATCAAGAGGATCATACACCATGATCAAGTGGGATTCATCCCAGGGATGCAAGAATGGTACAACATTCGAAAATCCATCAACATCATCCATCACATCAATAAAAAGAAGAACAAAAACCACGTGGTCATCTCCATAGATGCTGAAAAAGCATTTGACAAAATTTAGCATCCATTTTTGATTAAAACTCTCAACAGAATGGGTATAGATGGCAAGTACATCAACATCATAAAGGCCATATATGACAAACCCACAGCTAACATCATACTTAATAGCGAGAAGCTGAAACCTTTTCATCTAAGATCGGAAACAAGACAGGGTTACCCACTCTCTCCACTGTTATTCAACATAGTACTGGAGGTCCTAGCCACAGCAATCAGACAAAACAAAGACATACAAAGCATCCAGATTGGTAAAGAAGAAGTCAAATTGTCACTATTTGCAGATGATATGATAGTGTATATAAAAAACCCTAAAGACTCCACCCCAAAACTACTAGAACTAATATCTGAATTCAGCAAAGTTGCAGTATACAAAATTAACACACAGAAATCTGTTGCTTTCCTATACACTAATGATGAGCTAACAGAAAGAGAAATCAGAAAAACAATTCCATTCACACTTGCATCAAAAAGAACAAAATACCTAGGAATAAACCTAACCAAGGAAGTGAAAGACCTGTACGCTGAAAACTACAAGACACTCCTAGGAGAAATTAAGGACGACACTAATAAATGGAAATGCATCCGATGCTCTTGGCTAGGAAGAATAAATATTGTCAAAATGGCTATACTACCTAAAGCAATCTACAGATTCAATGCAATCCCTATCAAACTACCAACAGCGTTCTTCAATGAATTGGAACAAATAATTCTAAAATTCATATGGAACCAGAAAAGACCCCGAATAGCCAAAACAATCCTGAGAAGGAGGAATCAAACAGGGGGAATTACGCTCCCCGACTTCAAGCTCTACTACAAAGCCACAGTAATCAAGACAATTTGGTACTGGCACAAAAACAGACCCACAGACCAGTGGAACAGAATAGAAAATCCAAACATTAACCCAAACACCTATAGTCAATTAATATTTGATAAAGGAGCCCTAGATATACAATGGGGAGAGGAACTGCCTCTTCAGCAGCTGGTGTTGGAAAAACTGGACAGCTACATGTAAGAGAATGAAACTGGACTACTGTCTAACCCCATACACAAAGATAAACTCAAGGTGGATCAAAGACTTGAATGTAAATCATGAAACCATAAAACTCTTAGGAAAAAACATAGGCAAAAATCTCTTGGACATAAACATGAGTGACTTCTTCATGAACATATCCCCCCGGGCAAGGAGAACAAAAGCAAAAATGAACAAGTGGGACTATATCAAGCTGAAAAGCTTCTGTACAGCAAAGGACACCATCAGTAGAACAAAAAGACATCCTACAGTATGGGAAAATATATTCATAAATGATGCATCTGATAAGGGGTTGACATCCAAAATATATAAAGAACTCATGCACCTTAACAAACAAAAAGCAAATAATCCAATTAAGAAATGGGCAGAGGACATGAATAGACACTTCTCTAAAGAAGAAATTCAGATGGCCAACAGGCACATGAAAAGATGCTCCACATCGCTGGTCATCAGAGAAATGCAGATTAAAACCATAATGAGATATCACCTCACACCAGTGAGGATGGCCAACATCCAAAACACAAACAACAACAAATGTTGGCGAGGATGTGGAGAAAAGGAAACCCTCTTACACTGCTGGTGGGAATGCAAATTAGTTCAACCATTGTGGAAAGCAGTATGGAGCTTCCTCCAAAAACTCAAAATAGAAATACCATTTGACCCAGGAATTCCACTCCTAGGAATTTACCCTAAGAATGCAGCAGCCCAGTTTCAAAAAGACAGATGCACCCCTATGTTTATTGCAGCACTATTTACGATAGCCAAGAAATGGAAGCAACCTAAGTGTCCATCAGTAGATGAATGGATTAAGAAGATGTTGTACATATACAGAATGGAATATTCAGCCATAAGAAGAAAACAAATCCTACCATTTGCAACAACATGGATGGAGTTAGAGGGTATTATGCTCAGTGAAATAAGCCAAGCTGAAAAAGACAAGTATCGAATGATTTCATTCATCTGTGGAGTATAAGAACAAAGAAAAAAACTGAAGGTACAAATAGCAGCAGACTCACAGAACCCAAGAACGGACTAATAGTTACCAAAGGGAAAGGGACTGGGGAAGATGGGTGGGAAGGGAGGGATAAGAGGGTAAAAGGGGTATTACGATTAGCAGACGTAAGGTATGGGGGCACAGGGAGGTCTGTACAACTCAGAGAAGACAAGTAGTGACGCTATAGCATCTCACTACGCTGATGGACAGTGACTGTAATGAGGTTGGTGGGGTGACCTGATGAAGGGGGTAGTTTAATCACCATAATATTGCACATGTAATTGTAGGGTAATGATACCAAAATAAATTGTAAATAAAAAATAAAATAAAATAAAATAAACCTTACTTGTGAAAAACAAAATATACTATAAATACAGCTTTACATTTTCCTTTTCAAAATTAACTGAAACTTTTTCAATGCCTACATTCATATCACACACTAATTTTTAGAAAATACATAAATAGGGCTGTAATGAATTTTGAACAAGGTTAGCATTAGCATAAACTACAGTATCTGAAGATTTACTGCCAGGGTATTTGATACTCTCAGCTGAAATTCTTGGGAGTCTAAAGCTTCTAGATTTTAGAGTGTTTTCCTAGAGTATTGGGAAAATTAAGGAAAGAGAAAATAAAAACTCTACATTTTGAACTGGCACTTAAATGAAAGACAGAGAAACCTCAGTGATTATACGTCCTCTCAAGAGGCAGAAAGGACTGGGCGTGCGGCCAGTCTCCATCCCTGCTCCTGGGCTGTGTCTGCCACACAGTCTCTTTGCCTTCCTATGGCATCTGATCTTTTACAGGATACTTGCAGAAAACACCCACTACAATCTGTTCCTAAGCAACCAGCTAAATTAGATTTATAGAAAGTCTGCCTTCTTGTTTTTAATATACTGCCCAATATTTCAAATCTTACTTATTTGGCATGAAGTATTTATGCATCTTATAAATCTAGTTGCAAAGTAAGTGTAGGTTTTAGAAAGTGTTCTTAATCATTAAAGGAGAATTTTCATTGCTCTGCCATTTGCACTACCTTTTCTCAAATTCATTCAGAAAGAAGACTGACCTCTTCTAAGTAGTGATGAGCTACTCAGAAGACCCAACTTGGTTTTAGTATGTTTCATCAACTTAGAATAAAACACACTAAGACACACTTTAGATTCCAAATTCCAAATTCAAATTTCCAGGCCTCAGTTCCAAGGAATATATATACAATTTTTTTCTCTCAGCATTTAGCAGGGAACATGCTACCACAGCAAATGTAACTTCACAAAAAACAGATACTTGTTACAAGGACAACTGGGAGACACAAATAGCAGATGCTTCTCTAACAGGTTTTCAACTTTAAAGACTGCAGATAACTATAATAACAGCATTATTTGTACTTTAAAAATATATGTAACTTTCTTTGTTGTGGAAAGAAAAGTAGTATTATATGTATATTCATACATGATAGAACTAAAGAAAATTATAAAATAATATATAGTTCAAATAGACAAAAACAGTTTTAGGAGACAAAAAAATTCATAAGCTGACTAAAATCACTGCTAAAATGATGCTTTATCTGCTCTTTTTCAAGCATATCTGCTTTACGTAGTATTTTCATTGCATCCACATGCCCTGTGTCTTTCTTTTCAACAAGCCGCACCTAAAAATTATAAAAGAAATGCCAAGTCAGAAGTTCACAATGCCAAGCTAATGCTTTCAAGTGTTATAGGAAGTGATATGTAAACTGAAAAAGCGCTACAATTTTAATATAAGCAACTAGTAATAACAAAGCAGAAGAATATGCTTTCCAATGTTCCAAAGTGGATATATTACACACAGTGAAGTCAGTGCTGGAAACATCCTCAACTATCTCCACACCTGAACAGCTCTGGCTCCCTAGTTGAATTTTAAAATCCTCACTTTGGAACCTGAGGACGCATTAAACCCATGGCACATGTCATCCATTCAAGTCAGAAAAGCTGAGAAAATGATTACAACAATGATGATAACAATAGCAAAAGCTCATGCAAAGGAAAACCCTCCAGGAGGAAAAAAACATAGAATGTACAATTAGGGAAATGGGATTTTACACAATTTTCCTTTCCCTTATCTATTTTCCAGTGGTTTTTGAAAGAACAGATAGTTTTATGATGAAAAGAGAATGGTCTACAAATCCCAAGAAAAACCTCTTGGCGATTCCTGCTCATCTTCTCCACCCTCTTCCAAGGGGGATGTATGTTTTCTTCTCCCTGCAGCTTTCTGCACTGTCTTCGGATTGAGTCCCAAGTCCCTTCCTCACCGAACAGAAAGCTCTTTTAGAGGTGATGCTGTCCCTTCCTCTCTCTCAAGGGGCCAACAGGCATTCTGAACACTGAGGGATCAATTTACTCTTTCACCCGTGCCTTTCAAAATGTACTCACATTTTCCCTATGTGCTAGTTTTTAATAATATGCTGCTCCTTTGATACAACGATAATGCAACTATTACATCAGTAAGTGGTCCACTTTGAGTGTTTTCCGCTAATGGGGATGACCTTGTGTGAGTTCATTCAAACCCTCCCAACAGACTGCTCTTGTGACGAAACAGGATCCGATTGCAAGACGAGCTGGGACAACGATGCAAATACTTTCAACTTTCTACCACTACCTATACAATTCATTTCTATAAATTTTGTCTCCTGAGGCCAACTTTTTAGAGCTGTTCCTATCTGGTGGGAAGAAATAAAATGTGGAGATAGGCTGTTAGTTTTCTCCTGGAGAAAACTACTACTGGGAAAAACAAGAGCTTTAAGATCAGGAAGAACTAGGAATTTACCCAAAGAAAACAACTTCTCAGATTCAAAAAGACATATGCACCCCTATGTTTATCACAGCACTATTTACAATAGCCAAGAAATGGAACCAACCTAAGTGTCCATCAGTAGATGAATGGATAAAGAAGATGTGGTACCTATACACAATGGAATACTATTCAGCCATAAGAAACAAATCCTACCATTTGCAACATGGATGGAGCTAGAGGGTATTATGCTCAGTGAAATAAGTCAGGTAAAGAAAGATAAATACCAAATGATTTCCCTCATTTGTGGAGCATAACACCGAAGCAAAACTGAGGAACAAAATAGCAGCAGACTCACAGACTCCAAGAAGGTTACCAAACTAGTGGTTACCAAAGGGGATGGGTGGGGGCGGGTGGGGAGGGAGGGAGGGAGAAGGGGACTCTGGGGTATCATGATTGGTGCACACGGTGTATGTGGGATCACGGGGAAGACAGTGTAGCTCAGAGAAGACAAATAGGGACTCTGTGGCATCTTACAACACTGATGGACAGTGACTGCAATGGGGTATGGGGGAGACTCAATAATAAGGGTGAATGTAATAACCACATTTTTTCTTCTTTTTTTTTTCACTAAAAAAAACTTGTATTCATCAAAATACACCGTGAAGAGTTGAAGAGGTAAATCCACTGAATGGGAGAGAATGCAATACATACACCTAAGGACCCATATCCAAAGTGTACAAAGAACTCATCCACATCAGTAACAAAAAGGCATATGGCCCATGGAGAAATGGACAAAAAGCTAGCCTTACACAGGCACTTCATAGAGGAGGAGGTCCAAATGAAAAATCATATTAAAAAGCATCTCGAAATTCTTAAATCATGAAAGGAATGTAAAATGAAAGCACAGCATGCCTCACGCCATCCAGGACGATCAAGATCACAATGACCCCCAAACCAAGGATTGACGGGGATGTGGGTGGTTGCTCACTCCTGCGCTGCTGCTGGTGTGGGAAGCTGGTAGAACCACTTTGGAAACTCTCAGTGTATGCTAATGTTGAACTTTAGCACCTCCTGGCCAGCAATTCCACTCCTATCAAAGGCCTGCGTATGTGCAACAAAGGCCATGTTGGCGAGTGTTAATACCAACATTATTCATAATGGCCCAAAGTTCAGGGCCCATCAGACACAGCACTGATAAGCAATTTGCAGTGAATTCACATTCCTCTCCTCTCTGGGAAGCACTGCTGTCAGAGGGGCAGCTTCTGCTGTGGTGGGAGCATGGAGTGGGAGCTGCGTGGGTGTACACACAACGGGAAAATGCTTCCACTTCCATGCAGCTCTGTTAAAAAGCATAGGTTACTTTTAATTTAAAAATTAAAGCCTTTAAAATTAAACCTTTAATTTTAATTTTAAAGATTTACAAAAATATACATTTGCAGACATGATGACCCAGCAGCCCAGCTTCCAGGGACCTGTTACAGTTACCTGCAGTTTATATATAGAAATCCTT
Organism: Phataginus tricuspis; assembly: GCA_029783875.1. NCBI lineage: Eukaryota > Metazoa > Chordata > Mammalia > Pholidota > Manidae > Phataginus > Phataginus tricuspis. Next base: position 31,877,372 of record JAQQAC010007890.1, on the reverse strand, counting down.
CCAATAAAGGTGGATAAGAAATGTTTCCTCGCTCTTATGCAAAACCACCGGAGGTCAGCGGTCCAGTACCCTTTCCATCCATCACCCACACTCCCAGGGAGGCAGAAGGAAGCAGAAGGGTCGAGGAGACACCTTTCCTTGAAAGACTTTTCCGCTGAACTCCCAGTTCTAACTTCATGGGAGGCTGGTGAATGATGTTTCCCACTAAACCCAGTAATCCCAGGGCTCCTGTCTGAAGAGGCAGGAGAGGACAGGTGGAGGCCCAACCTGCGTCCCACGGATACCATTCTCAGGCTCTTGAGACCGAGCGCATGTCCTTTCCATCTCCCCAACCCAGGTCCACTCCTTCAGTTGTCAGGTTGTTCTGACTGGGAGAGAGGAGGCTGGAGGCCACCACCTGCTCCTCCTGCTCTGTGGCCCAGCTGTGGGTGCTTCCAGCTGGAGGAAAGCATGCCTTTCCCCACGGGGCTCAAAGGCATCTTGACCCTCTTTCCCAAGGACTGCGCCCTCTAGCCTCGCCTCAGGCTCTTCTGGGATCACATCCCAGCCTTTGCCATGGCCAATAGGGCAAGCCGCATACCACCCAGTTGTGAGCAGCCCTCTATTGCCAGCTTGCTCCCTCTGGAGCCCAACTCCAAACCCCCTTTAGGCCCAGCAGCCCCACAGGCTATTGATCCGGTCACCCTCCACTGTCCCAAGCAGCTCCAACATCTCCCCTCCTTCCCCAGTTTCCCTGTCAAGCCTTATGGCCACTCTCCTGCACACAGCTGTGACTCCACTGTCCCTTCTTTCTTCATCACACTTGCAGGTAAACACTTGCCTGGCCACCCTGGTCAAATCCAACTCCTCCTGCTCAGCACCTGAGTGTGGCCAGTGAACAGTGCACAGCCCTGCAGACTTGCCCTCTGGTACCCTAATAGCTAACCTGATTCCCTGATTTGATCTCTAACACAAGCCCTAACTCCGTCCCTAACCTCATCCTTAACCTGATTCTAACTCCTTAACTGGGCTGTTAGTGTTGCCTGGACATCCCACCCCATTTCTCTCAATTCTTGTCACTTGTATAAACATAGAGTGACTATGGAAGGTTATGTACGATAGGTGGGAGCTTAGGGAAGAAGTAAAAGGAGCCTCCCCCACTCAAATGAAAGAAGAGAGAAAGAAAAAGACAAAAAGAGTCCTTAATGTTAAAACAAACCATCTGTGCCAGGATTCTGCACACTTGGACTGTCTCATGAAGAGAGCCATCCACCTGGCATTAAGGGTGTGCATGGCAAGCTGGTGGAATGTCAGACTCCTAATTATTTCCTTATACTAACTTTTTATCAACTTGTTGTTGGTCACAACAAGCACATGTTCTTTAGCTGATCAGAAAACCCAATAAAGTTACTGTAGAAAATGAATTTCTCTAAACTTCACCCTGCCTGGGCTGTAGAGAGCATCACAGATGGTGCCCAGAAGTCGGACACACGCCTCCCAACCCTCTCTGGAGACCCTATTGTTGGCATCTCTTTCCTCCACCCCATCTAGCTGGGCCAGGGAGGAGTCATCCCAAGCAAGGGCAGGTGAACAGCACTGCTACATTCTCACATCTGGCACCTCCAGCAGCACAGAGGCGGGTGGGGTGGGGCCCACCAGGTGGGGCCCACCCTCCTTCCCTTGGGGCCACCCTCCTTCCCTCCAGTGTCCTTTTGAAGTCCTGCAAACGGACGCTGGTGCCCACTTCAGTGGGCACTGCCTCCCACTTGGCCCTGCTTTGGGCCAGCTAGGGCCCCTGCATCATCCTCAGGGACCAACTTTGATTCCCCCCACTATGCAGGGCCACCCTCTGTGCCCCTGGACAGCTTTGGAACAGAGCCCTGGGGAGCTCAGGGCCAATGTCAGCTACCAGCACTGGGACAAGTGTGCCTCCACACTTTTGGCATTCAAAGGTCAGCCCTGTCAGACACGGCCTGTGCGCTCTGGCTCAGGCCTGACTAGGCTGGGGAAGGAGGGCTGTCCTTCCTGCCCCCCTTTGCCTCTGGAGGATGGGCAGGAAAGGGGACTGGCCTTATGCCTTATTGGCAGTGGAGGCCTCTGTCTGGGGCACCTGTGTGCCTACAATGATATCTACAGCGCTCCTTGCCCCGCGCCAACACGGGCACTTCGGGTCATTTTCACAGTGCTCCATCTGAGATGGGGACACCAGGCCCGCCCCAAGCCAGCACCTGACAGTTCTGGGTCAGGAAAACCACTACAGGCAGGTTACTTCTTCCAGATGGTGAGGGCGAGCGCGAGGGGACGCCCCCTGGGGAGACACGCCAACCAAGTGTTATCAGGGCTGTGTCCTTGGTCTTGTCGCCATAAAGATGTCCAGGACGGCCGCCAAAGCAGCTGAGCAAAGAGTTTAAAGAAAGGCGAAAGCACACGCTCTGCACTTGAGCACAGACTGCAGAGTGAGTTGCCGTGAGGATACAATCCGGAGCTCTTTTATGAAAAGGAAAATGAGTATTTAAGAAGTGGGAAGAGGCTGCACAGAGAACAGGCGGAGTCTTCAGAGCTGGACTTGTCCCACCCTCACGGGGCCGGGGGCGGTTGCCCATATTTGGTCCTCACGGAACTGTCAGGGAGGTCGTCCCCGCCAGGGACTCACGGGCATGGGGTGCCGTGTGCCGCGCGGTTAAGTCTGCGTTCACCTCTGCACACTGGCACCAGCCGGCTTCCCCGGTTCCCTACGTCCTCCACATCCCGCGAAGCTGTGCTGGCCCCGTTCCGCCTCCTGCTCTCCTCTGCCTACCTGTCCACTCTGACATTACCGGTCTCTGAGGACTGGAGAGCCCGCTCTCGGCATCCAGAGCAGGTGTGCACTCCAGGACCCTCACCGGGCGGCCCCCGGAGTGTCGCCAGCGAACGAGGCAGGCGGATGCGGCGACACGGACGGGTGAGGGCCTGAGAGGAGCAAAGGCTGGGCGGCGGGGAACAGTGAGCGAGCCCCGGGAAGGGGGCTGGCGGGAGAAGGCTGCGGGAAGACCTGCTCCGCGGGGCCGGGAGCCGCCGACCCACCTCCCCCAGCCCCGGGCCCAGCTCAGGAAAGGGGAGGGTGGGCCCGAAGGTCAGGGCGGCCTGGCTTCTCCCTCCCCGCCCTGCTCCCTGCAGACTAGGCAGCGCGGGCGGGAGACCTGGGACCCCGGCGCGGAAGAGGGCGCCGCAGCCTGTGCTGGGAGCGCCAGGGCTTGGCCTGATCAGCTCAGCGGCAGACGTTCCCACCCCCAGACCTCGGCCCACTGCTCCGGTTCCTGCTCCGCCTCCGCCTCCGAAGGGCCAGCACGCATGCGCCGCCGGCTGCCGGGCAGGAGCGGCCGCTTGCCGAGAGCCAACCACGGTGTTTTTCTTGTGAAACCTTCGTAAGGGTGTCTATCAATAATATCTTAATTAAAAAAAAAAAGGTCAGGAAGACCTGAGACCAACTTCTGTCACCACTACTCAATGGCTGTGTGACCCTAAAACATTATATATCCCCTCTGAGTCTTCATTTCATCATCTATAAAAAGTGATTATAGGAGAGAAACACTCAGTAAATAATATCTATTTCCTTCTACCTTTCAACTCTCCCTCTTGATCAGTGCTTAAAGCATCAACATCATCTCTGGCAAAAGAGAAAACAAGAGCTCTGGGACAGCAGAGAAGAGAAGAGAGGAGGAGGGCAGACAGAGCAGTTAAGATGAGGGGCTGGCAGATTTGACCCACCTACTCCATATTCAGTTATATCAACAATCGTTAGCTCATGGCATGTTAGAAGCTTCAAAAATATGTGGTATTTTTGTATTTGATAAGTAGCTGTGGTTTTTTACCTCACCAAATGCTCCTCTGCCTATTACTTTTAAGGACTCAAAATCTTCCAGTCCAAGTCTTGTTCTCTTCAAACGAAGAAACTCTGTTTCCTTTCGAGCATGTGCTGATCTCCTGAGTTGCTTCTGATGTTTAAATAAAGAGGGAAAGAGGTGGGGAAGGGAGGAGTTGAAATTCTGAAACTCTGCAACAGAGTCATATTTGTGATTTCCCCCATCTGGAAAGCAGGGCCACACCAGACTAAGCCAAATCTTTTCACACATGAAAGCACCACAGAAGGACCCCAAAGAGATCACCTCTTTGGCCTTCCCTGACCTTCAGGTGCAATAGCCAAACGACACTGAATAGATGGGTGCCTCCTCTGAGGACTCTGACTACCCTACTTCAGCAATCCACTATTCAACTTCTCTGATGACGGAAGAAGGATAATCAACATTTTCCTTTAACCTTTTTTTAAAATAAATATGTAAGTCTTTTTTTTTAATTTCCCTTTGGGTTTTTTTTTTTTTTTACACATTATAGCTCATTTTCTGCTTTAAGTTTTGGATTTTTTTTTACCATTTTCCTGGGTTCTGTGATTCATTCCTATTTTTGAAAGTATTTCCACTGCCACTTCAGTTTTCAGTTTTCTGCAGTTTCTTGTCAACTATATTTTCTCCTACCACATCTGTGGGCACTGGGGTAGAGGGCTAATTTGAGAGATATTTTGCCTTAACAATGATTTCAGAAATTTGCCTCACTTCTATAGAACCTTTTCAGTAAATTCTGTAAGTATGCTATCATTTGCTTTTTTTAAATTTCAATTTGATATCATCTTTTTCTTTTCTTGGAATTCTAAATCTAATTAATTTATTATAACTGTGCCTGGAAAAGTCCCCCTCTCCTTAATAGTTAACTTCTCCTACTGCATGAATACCTAAAGCCAGAAACATGCCCAATCTCATAAGTTCCTCATTACTAAGCCAAAACTGTTCCTCTGTGCACCAATGCTAACAACTTCCTGGACAAGATATGACCTGCCATGCTGGGTTTCAAGGACAAATTTTCCAATGTTAATTACCTCTTCATCTTTTAGGCCTTCTTCTTCCATCACTTTTTCTAACTTCTTTTGTCTAAAAATTAAAAAAAAAACATTTGAATGATAACTTTTCTCTGAAAAGTCCTTACAAACTATTTTTAAGTGATAAAACAAGTAAATCTCAAATGCCTCCTTAAAACAATAAATTACAATTACTAAGACAAGTGAGAAGATTCCCACCCTTTGTCAGTTCTACATTTTGAAAACATTGTACTGTTATGATTAATGCAACAAATAATATTATTTCAAAATGAAAAGTTCTCTCTTTTTTTTTGGCAGTATTTCCTCCTTAAAAAAAAAAACCACTAAACAGCTCGTGTTTGATAACCTCTTAGATCAGGGTGTTTCTCTCTCTCCCTCTCCCTGACAGAAATCTACTTCTTTTATTTTCACATCTTCCTCCTCCTCCCTGCCACAAGCAAAGAGTAATAAACAGCAAAGTAAAGACAGCATTTGGAGACTCAAGGGGTGAAAACGATCAAAAAAGGTGATGGGCACCACTATGAAAACTTGACTCTATCCTCGGGAGTATTGAACTTTAGACACTGCATCCAACACTATTTTTGATGTACACTCTCATATTGAATTGATAAAACTAAAAGAAATAGGTAAAACTGACTTACAACCAATTCTATACAACCTTTATTTATTCAGTATAATAAATTAAAGCACACGGGCTGGAATCTCTTCTGCTATCACTTATCAGCATTCCAGATAATAGGCAATGTGAGCAGAGCAGGGAAGAATAAAAGTCGAGGTACATGAAGCAACAGCATGTAATCTAGTGTTGCTGAGGCACTTCAAATGCCACAGAGGAAGGTTGACCCTTAATCTCTGGACAGCAAAGAGTTAACAGAGCCTGCGCGCAAAGGAGTGAGTATAACAAGATACCTATTTTAGAATGGCAGCCAGCAATAATGAGCTGATGGCCTGGCAGGGAAAGCAACTGACAAAGACTACCAAAATGATTCTGATGTGCATTAAAGATCTCAAACTAGGTATACTTGAAACCAATATAAGAGTGTATATCAGCTATACCGCAATTTAAAAAAATCTATAACTAGGACTGGAAACTTAGAATGAAGTGAACAGAGTATGCCAAAGATGACCAACTGGCAACAGAGTCAAGGGGAAAAGTCTTAAAATTTCTCAAAACTTAGAGGATAATGCCACCAACCAAATAAGAAAGAATCAGAGAAGCATGGGAAGAAAATGAGAACTGACAAAGATTCTAATATTTATATGGAAATTCAAAGAACATAAAATATCCAAAGCAATCTTGAGGAAAAAAAAAAGCTGAGAACTTACACTATATGACTTTAAAATTTACCACACATCTATAGTCAATGGATATTTATTACAATAATAGTACTTAGTTAAAATGAGTATACTGTTAGAAATGATATTACATGATATTACAAATCCACAGAATCAGATGATAAGAATCCAAAACAAAAAAAGCCCCAATTTCAACCCATTTTGGGTGCATTTTTAGTGTATATCACAATGTAACAATAATACTATAAATAAAACCATACATCATATTGTTCTTGGAGAATGTGATATATATCAGTGAGGAATGATAGGGCAGAGCCAGTAGGATTAAAAACTATCTGGCTATTATCAAATAACACAAGTAATTTAATCAGAACTCATAAGCATTTGCTTTGTAACTACAACATCAGAGCTCTGATTTCAAAAGAGTGGTGTCCTTGAAAATAACTATCTCCAACAGGTTTCACATGCCTAGAGATATACTGTGCCAAGTGTACCTCTAAATTCCCCATGAACCAAACAAAAAGCACTGTGCAGGCACTTATCTTTTCTAGCAGCTATATATAATATATCTTGCTATTATTCATACAGATCTGCGTATTTAAGGTCAAATCATCTATCCTATGTAAATTATGATTTACACCCTCATGAAGAAAGTGATTGCAAAAATCCTTAGCAACATATTAGCATATCAAATCCAGCAACATGCAAAAATAGTAATACAATAAGACCAAGAGGATTCTACCCCAGGAATGC